>CM028357.1:45672333-46276596 GCA_016618105.1 Dendrobium huoshanense
GCTTTCGAGGTTCCTGCTTCATAATTCGGGATTTTGCAAAAATAATAATAATAATAATGAAGTTTTAATCCCATTAATTTCAGTAACCTCTCACTTAAATATGCACCCGTTTATTACATACACATTTTGGTTAAAAAGATAAAATTTTAACAAAAATATAAGGTTCAACATTTATAACTTAAATACGTCATGAATAGTTATTTGAGGTAGGTTTTGCAATTTCTTAAGTCTTACATTGAGGGTGATCATCCAAATAATTTTTTGAAACAATTCAAATGATTTTCTAAGTTAGGGTGTGCGAAGGGCTTGGTGTTCGAACACAGTCGGGCCATTCAAGATGGGCATTAAGCATGAGGGTCGCAAACGAGCCTTTAGATGCGGATGACAGAGCGTGCGAACGGACACTGTTCGAATGGGGCCTTCATATGCTAATGAAGTTGAGCATGCAAAGGGTTCATGGCTTGTGAATGGGAGCGGAACCCTCGGCAATATACCTAAATACGCACCAACCAGTTAGGCACTCATAAAATTTTTTGGTTCAAGTTGCATACATTACTGGTAGTTTACTGTACGTTATCAAAGCTATTCAAGTGTTTGTAAAAGTTAATTAATCGAAACTTTTCTTTTATATTTTTTAGTGTCACAACGCTCTTTTAAAAAATACATATAATTTATTATAATCTGAAACTCCACATTTTTTAGGGTACAAATTTAAATTTTTTTTTATAATTTTTATTATATTATTTCATAATTAAATTCAAGACCATTAAAACTTTAATTTAGCTTTAACTTGGATCTTGACTTAAATTGGTGAGAACTCAATTATTAAGCCACCACCATCACAGCACTACTTTCCAACCATCACTAGCAGTTTGTTAATTATTGCCATCCATTTACCATAGTTGAATAACTATCACTCAACCATCACCATCGAACATTCTTCCTCTGACCACCAATTATGATCCTTCGATCGAACTATAGTCATACAATCATTATCACCCAACTACAATATTTTGTTCACCATCTCTCGACAACAATAAATCACAATCACCCAACCATTATGACCCAAATATGATATTCTAACCACTACCCCCCAACTCCAGCTTACTGACTATCATCGCCCGACTAGGGTTTCCAACCATTATCAGTAACTTTGTTCTTCTGACAACCATTGTCCAACTTCAATTCTTGGTCACCTTCATTTGAATAAAATCATCTAAACATCATCACTTGACTAAGATGTTTAAACCACCGCCATTAGACCACAATTCTCTAATCATCATCATCAAACTACAATCCTTAAACTATTGTCACCTAATTACTATCCTCCGACCAACATCATTTAACAATGGTCCTCTTGCCATGTTTGCAAAACTATGATCCTCCTGCCACTATCACCAAATACAATCTTCCAACCACCATCACCCAACTACGACCATTTTACCACAATCACCTAACCATGATACTCCAACCACCATTATTGAACAACGATCATTCAACCACTATAGCCAAACTCAACCCTCAAACCATCATAATCCAACTATAGTCCTCTAATCACAATCATCAAACTATGATAATGCAATCATCATCCCCCAATTTAAGTTGCTCAATAACAATCCTACAACTGTCATCACCCACTGCCAAACTATGAACCCCCAACCATCGTGCCCATCTATGATCACTCGATTACTACCATTCCATTCAATCCTCCGACCACCATCACCCACTTTAATTTTTTGGGTGACAAGCACATTAATTGATTAATAAAACATAGCTGGATTTTTTGAATAAAGTACTATGATAACCCTAAAATTTAAATATTTGAATTAATTTTAAGAGAAATATAATAACTTTAAAGCTCACCCTAACTATTTTTTAGTGAGGAGATTTATCCAGAGATTTTTTTTCTATTATTATTGGAAAGAAAATTTTAATCAGGATGGAGCAATCCTCCAAGCACTTAAAGCATAAACGCCACAATATATATGTTCAATGTTAATCCACAACAAATGGAAAGGGAAACAGCTATTGAGCAATACAGAAATAACCAATCGAGTCTACATGAGAAATAATCTACAGATATCTTTAGATCCTACTTCTCCTTTCTGGATTCTTTGCGCATGCCTCTCTTGCGGATATTTTGGCAGAAGCCAAGGCGCCATTTATCAACTGCAGCTACAGGCAACAATGAGACCAAGGTCCATACAAGAGAATGAGGCCAGTAGGGCGTGCATCTCGGTTCATAGCCAATCCAATCTACAGTGGCGCGGGCATAGGTCTCAGCTGATGGCACGAAGAAGGAAGATCTCCGAATAGATGACATCTTTGTTGCAACGTATAACGGTACCTATAAAGTGCATGTAAAGTGCAGGTGAAGCGTAGTAAAAAAAACGCAGCAAAAGAACAGTTAAAGCTTAACTAAAGCGCAAAAAAAAAAAAATACAACAAAAGCGCACTACACATGTCACAATTTAAGTGGATGTCCGGACGTATCTCTATGTCCGGTGTCCGCACCTAATAATTTTCCGTAGAACCTAAATGCGCTCCAAAGCAAATACTCTTCGATGAGGAGCTTAGTTATTGGAAAATCATAATAGGAGTGATTTATCATTAAAATCAAGTTATTGACCATAAAGATAAGGGCCCTTGGATTTCCTCTTTGATGATGGCTTGGTTAAATTAAATCATAATTAAAGGGGATTCTCACTATAAAAATATCCTATCAAATTCTTAAGAAGATAAATACATTCTAAGATCTTCTCCTAATGATAGATGCTATCAAAATAAAATTATAGCTAGTGAGAGTTTTGTTTAAATCTATTCCCCAAACAAAAATTGTATAAAAATAAAGTATAAACCAGCCACATCAAGCTCAAAGCAACCATCTATTATCTGCACCAGTTTACAAAAGACGACAAATTTAAGCTGATGTCATATCAAATGTATTCATATGATCACAATCAAATCTCACCAAGCAAGGATGTGACTTGTGCTCCTTGATCATGCAATTAGTTCAATTGCAATGTAGCCACTATATTATTGTTTCAACTCGAGCTCAAATGTTCGCCAACGGCTACAACTATCAGTAATAAGCTATAAGGCACACCTAATAGGGAATGAAATCCTCTATAGCCAAAGTTAAATTGAAACTGACCCATTCAACAAGTTTTCACCCCAAGTTTATAAGACCCCATTGGACAATGCAACTCATAGTTATTAACAATGATCAATCTGTTAGACTTGCTTGATCAACTTTGTTAACTAAATATATTAAGGCCCATGACAACCTCGGATAATAGAATCATAGGAATATGCTATTTCCTCAAATCTAAATTATTAGGATTGAAACAAAACATCATAAAACTTATAGATTAACTTTAATCAAATGCTTTCTTCAATGATTAAGAGGGATAATTAATTATAAAGACTTCTACCAACAAAAAACCTCAAACTATATAATGAAGTATTCGTTTAGAACAAAATCCCTTAATAATGTTTTATCCAAATCCAAATTACCTTCGGAGAAATCTGAACCATTCAAATATGATCCGAGTCAGATGGAATTTTTCAAAACCCACAAAGGTTTTCATATGAGTTTGGTCAGTAAAGCTGACCAAATATCATTCGCAACTTCCAATGCAAACATGTTATTTACTATGGTACGTAAATTTACTCTACAGATCTTTTTAGATCTGTGAGTGTCGAACATGTTTTTACTAGAAGATGCTTGCTCAAAAAAGATAACAAAGATAAGTTGTCCAATGTTCTTGTTATCCCACTTGTATTGTTTTTCTCTATGATTTCCTTTCTGCAATTTATGATTTAAAAAATAGCCAGTGATTGTATGTATGATTCTGTATGAGAAAAACGAAAGAAAGATAGACATGCAAGAAAATAGAATAAAACTTATTTTAGCAGATATCATAAATATATCATTATGGACCCACGAAAGATTGCCTAACATCAGAAGACTGGTAACTGGGATTTATAGAGATAAAGAGTTGCAATTAATAATGTCATGCACGCTAGAAACTGTCGTCCGGAGAGCCGGTAACTAGAATCTAGCAAGTGTAATAAGCATTAAATAATTGAAATTAAGTATCAGGTTGTATTCATTAATCATTGGATAAAGTGCATCAATGAGGATACACATTAACTTTCCAAAACCATAAACTGCACTAAGCCACTAATACTCTACTTGCAAATCTCTTAGAAAATCTCATCGTGAAACGCTAGTCTTCAATTCTGCAAGTGGCTCATTTGATCCACACACGATTCTAAATGAGGATATTGGTCCTCTTTTACAATGGTAATTACACGGTGCAATCAGCCCATCTCACTCATTCATTGATGCCAGAATTCGAAAAAAATTTGAAAATGCTAAACACGGGAATGTGAAGTCAATTAGGGGCATCTTACCTGGCATTGCACATCTATTCCCATATCCTTGTACTCAACGTAAAGGCATTTTGAAAATTGATCAACATACCTGTAAATAGATGCATTGCTTTGTCAGGAAAGCCTAAAAAAGATCAAGAAGTGATATTGAACAGAACCACACCAGCACAAATAATTAAGCAATAAACTTACCTGTTCTATTCATTCTTTTTTTTTTTTTTCATCAAGAATATCAAAGTACAACGTAGAAGGTATATGTTTGTTGTCCTCTCTATCTAAGTTTTTTTTCACAGATGTACATTCGAATTGGCATATTGTTGAAACAACCATCATGTGATGCAAGGTTTGTGTGGCTCATTAGTGATTTTAATGATAACTAATCTTATGTAATATCACTAATAATTTGTCAAGTGTTGCTACAGGTAATTCAATTAGTAGCAACTATGGAGATGATGCTCATTATAACTATATCACTTAGAGCTGTGTTGGAGGTGAACCCAAATGGAGAATTCAGTAAGGGGCTGTTTGATTGAATGTCTTTAAAACAACTGCACTTTAGACACGAAGAGTAATTGGAATGCATATATTTCAAATATATAATAGTTGTTTAGTTGGATGCAAATCAGAGTAGTTACTTAATTAGATGTAAATAGCTTGTGAGCCGGATCGAACTTGACTCGATAACGAGCTCACGAGCTTGAGCTTAAACTTGAGCTCGACTATTAAGCGAGCTTGAGTTCGAGCTTGAGAAAGCTCGAGTATTAGCAGTCAGAATTCTTTTCAAAAAAATTAATAAATGTTTTTACTCGGTTTTGAAATATGGAGGCGTTTGAATAGGAAAAAAAAACTACAAGATATTGAAGCTGCTATTTTCCAAAAAAAAAATACTAAACCTATAATTTATTATTATTAAAACTACAATAACTTTGCAACCTCTCTGCAGTAACTCCGTAGCTTATATATATATATTAAAAAGCAAAGGCCGCATTCCAAGGTAAAAAAAGCTATAATTCAAGTTTTTCTTCATCGACACCTTTCCTTCTTCCGCCGTTCTTCTTGCACTCGCAAGCTGGCTTGGTAGCCCGCCTCTATTGCCGTGAGTCGAGCTTGAACACACCCTTTGAGCTTGAGCTCACGATTTTGTTGGCGAGCTTAGCTCGAGTTAAGAAAGACTCGAGCTCGACTAGACTCATTTACACCCCTAGATGCAAATCAGATGCATTGAAATACTTTTTTCATTATTATATTTCCTTCTTATAACAACAACATCAAACCTTTATCCCACTACATGCGGTCAGACACATGAATCATTTTTCTCCATTGTGTCCTATTAAGAGATATTTTCTTTTTATAGCGTGAAATTTATTCATTGTTAAAAATTTTATATTTACTCATATGTGTGTGTCTATATATATATATATATATATATATATATATATATATATATATATATATATATATATATATATGTATGTATGTATGTATGTATAGAAAAGTTAGTTTTAAGTATCTATATTAACAATGGTCAATTTCAATTGAAATAAAAAGTTGATAACAAGCTGATTGTAATTTTTTGTATGTTTTGATTTTGCATCTCATTAGAGGTTACATTAGTAATCTTAGACCCTTAGCTGTCCTAAAAATTGAAATCAAAGCTTAGGCTGGTGTCACATGCGACTCAAAAGTGAAATAAATAATAAAGGTTAGTTATCAGATCACTACAAGGATGAGCCTTAACCATTTTACAACACTAATTAGGATAGTTCTTAACAAAACATGATTAACTCCGCATAGTCGTAATTCAGATTAACGAGCAGCTTGCTATGATGAAACAAATAAACTACACCTACAAGAGCCAAATAATAAATACAACCTTAATGAAGAGATTATTCACAACATCATGGGAAGATTAGAGACTCGCCATAAAAGAAGCAATACAAGTAAACATTGTTAAGAATACGCCAATAAAAATATTGATAGTCATAAGAGATAACATTATCATACTGATGAAATCAATAAAAAAAAGTAAGTATAATAGTTTACTTTCGATAGCAATATAGATCCAAAAGTGTTTCAAACCAAATGAATGATAGGAAAGTTTACTTTTATTAGCAATTGATGTCTTGTGAACGACAAATAAGACTTGCAAAACAAAAGTGCACTCGAAAAACAAAGATGTATTATGCAGGTGTAAAATGGCAACGAGAATGATCATGGCTAGAATCAACAACCACGTGGGTTGAAAGAAATTGTTGTTAAAAGAAAATACTTGCCTTCATTCAATCAAGATATTTAACTCACTAAAGTACAAAACTAAGACTATAATTGAATAAATGAATACATTGAAGAATTCTTGTACAATTTAAGATTATGGAAGAACCTAAAATAGTACTTTCTAGATTTAGCAATAGCTTAAGACTTAAACTTAAAAGAGAAATGACACCACATAATGTTACCTCACTTAAGAAGGCTTTCAAACTTGCTTTAGATTTGGAACATCTACAAAAATTTCCTACACCTAAAAAAATATCTTCATATGTGGGGATTTTTTTTTTTCCTTTCAGTAATCCAATTCAAGCAACCACCTCTAATGCTAGTAAAACAACCTTCAATAAAACAATAAAAAAAGAAAATTGGCAGCCACGGGATTGGGATCCAAATTTTTTGCAAAGGTTTATTTTAGATGTCACAAACAAGTCACTTTTTATAAGAATGTCTCAGTAGAAACTTGCATAGTAATATTGAAGAAGAAAACGAGAATGATGAAAGGGCATACGTTTATGAATTCGATGATGAAATAAGTGATTTTGAGACCACTTCGAACATTATGGATGATCATTATCATGCTTATTAAAGTCAAAACTCATTGGAAAAAAACTTCCATTAATTAGACATACTTTAAATATAATAAAAAACTATATAAGTTCATCATTGATGGTGTGAGTTCCATGAATGATGTTGGCAAGTCATCTCTTGAACTTATGATGTTGCACAGATAACTAAATCACACCTTCATCCTTACGAAGTAGCTTGGGTAGAAAAAGCTGCAATTTTCATAACTCAAAGGGGCATAGTCCCTATTCAACTTCCCAATTATACCGATAAGAATTGGTGTGATATCCTAACAATTGACGTTGCACATGTTATTTTATAACAACCTAAATTGCATGATTTAGATGCAACTCATTTTGAGAAGTCCAATATCTACCTATAAGGTTAATGGCAGGAAGATTGTACTAAATCCTACCAAGACTAAAATTCCTATTGCATCCAAAGAACCAAGCACACTAATGAACTCGAGAAAACTCTGCAAATTTTGAGCCAAATATGATTTCAAAAGAACAAAGTGGAGGGAATAGTTGATGTTTTGATCGTTATCGAATTGAACCAAGCGACAAATAAAAGTATATCAGTGCTTGAAAATGTTAGTTGATTATTATGTGAATTTAAAACACTAAGTCATGAAAAACTACTTCATGAATTATCACCACTTAGGAACATTCAATGCACCATTTATTTGAACTTGGATCATCATTATTAAATTTATCTCGTTATAGAATGAATCCTCCTGAGCATAACACACTAAAATGACAAGTAGATGAACTATTAAGAAAATGTTTATTAAGGAGAGTATGATCCCTTGTGTATTAACTAATCTGCTCACAACTAAGAACATAAGTCGGAAAATGTGATTAGATAGTCGATTGATTAATAAAATGTACCGATTCCCCTACCAATATTACATAATATGCATGCCGTTAAATTTTGGAGATCATCAAGTTCTTGAACTCAATAAGCATTCCAGGATTAGCATTTGGCTTTTTAGCCGCAGGAAAGGACTCTCGCGTTGGCATTGAACAACCAATCTACTATGGGAACCTGACAGAAATATTCAGGTGGCTGTGGTATGGGTAAATATGCTCCTTACACTTCCGACCAAATTATGTGGAAATTGGCATAGTCTAATTGAGGGCAGCAACTGATTTGTGGCAATATTGTTAGTTACTGTTTTCTTTCACTTCTTTTCTGAAGTTTGGAATTGTTGGTGGAATTGTTGGTGGTTTGAACAGAGTCATTCTTTTCTTTTCTATTCTATTGTATTTCAAATTATGTGGAAGTTGTGATAGTTAAATAAATCTACTCAAAATTGTCTATTCCTTTTAGTTCCGCGTCAAGATAGGAAGAAGCTTTAGCAGATGAGAAAAGAAGATGGTAATAACAACATTAATAATTCTTCTATTATTTTCGCAGTAGGTGACTACGTTCACTCAATCAGTGACATAGATAAAATAGCATCTCTATTCTTATCTTCTTTATTTGATGCCCTTCTATTTTAAAGCTTGTTAGAATATTTGATCTCTATGATGATGTAGACGTAGATGAATATCAATGAATCATATAAACTTATTGATGCACATTCCATAAAAAAGTTAAATTTCTATCATATTTTAAAATTATCGATGAACCTTCTTACATAACAAAATGGTAATTTATTGAAGTCACTAAACTACATGATTTAACTATAATGATTGCATTAAAAAAATATAAATTTATTAATTAATTTTAGAAAGAGAAAGTGAACTCAGTTAAAATTTGAAGTGCTTATCACACAAACCAATGATCAAAATAAAGCAATTAATAAGATATGGAGAGATTGATTACATTGTCTGATTAAAGAACATGCATCTTGGATTATCTAATATTATCTAATGCTGAGTTTGAATATAGATTACATGTTATGAAGTTTATGAGCATAAGTCCAATTAAAATTATTCGTCTCCTGTTGAACTTCCAATTAAATCTAGTCCGAGTGAATATGCACATCATATGCATGATTGCACTGAAAAAAAAATATGCACGATTGCACAAAGATATTTAAAAGAAATAAACTATTAATGGAAATTATAAGTTTGCTGTTGATATGAGCGGAAGGCATATGAAATTCCAATCAAGTGATAAGGTCATGGTGCATCAAAATCCTAAAAGATTTCCTATAGGGACCCTAAAAAAATTAATTGCAAGAAGGTGGAACCATA
The DNA here is from genome assembly GCA_016618105.1 of Dendrobium huoshanense. Classification (NCBI taxonomy): domain Eukaryota; kingdom Viridiplantae; phylum Streptophyta; class Magnoliopsida; order Asparagales; family Orchidaceae; genus Dendrobium; species Dendrobium huoshanense. The sequence continues at coordinate 45,681,768 of CM028357.1, forward strand.
TAAAGTTTTATATTACATTGGAGCTAATGCTTACAAACTAAAAATCTTGAGAAGTATTGGTAGAAACTCGATCTTCAACATATCTAATTTGACTTTATTTCATAAACGTATTGTCAACACCATAGACTCTCCTCTACTTTCATCCCCTCGTGAAAACACATTTCATGCCATGCCATATAAGTTTATTCATTTTTCTTGAAGCCATGATGAACAATGAGACTGTGTCCACTACTGATGATGGATATTAGTGGTAGCTTAGACATTAGCATAACAAACCTACATTATGATGACTAACGAATTACTCTTCATGAAGCACAATAATTATGGCAAGACTTGACTAATATTAAATCCCCAAATAGTCGAAGTTTAATTTTTCCAAGCTGGTAGTTTTCATGAAAATATGAATACTTACCACTCATGAAAAGCACAAAATTTGATGAGTATTATGAACATTTTCATTGGATTTTATTTGACGATTGCGCCCTCTCCTACTACCCATTGTTTTATTTCTTTCTCCTATCACTCTTTGGTTTCCCCCTACCATTCCTACAATATTGTGCCTATTATTGTCTATATTCCTCTAATACTTGTTTGGTTTCTTTGTTTATTTATGGCCTTCGACATCCTTCTACTCGTACGATTGTTTCCCACTATTTTTGTAACCCTAATTCTCATTCTCCAGCATCTTGTTTACCACACAATTGCTTCTCGCTATTTTACTATGTACCCTATGTTATCCCGTTGATCTCATTGCTACGCCTTATGTCCAACAATTTTGGCTTTTTTAACTCTGTTAGTGTCGTCACTTGGCATGTTTTAAAGGAATTCGAAAATTGGACTTTATAAAACAAGAATTAGACTTTTTATAAAGATTTGATGCGGCTGGATTTCATGAACTTATTGTATTTGCCTAAACCTTGACAAATTTTCTTCAAGGCTTGATGTTGTTAAAATTCATAAAGAATGTATTGAAGCTTATTTTATTTGACAATATCTTGAAAAATAATCTTCAAATTTATATTTATATGTTGTTCTACATCAAGTAGGTTAATATAGAGAGAAAAAAAGGATTGAGAAGAGATAGATTAAAAAGAGAAAGCTTGAATTTGTAGGGCCTAAAAGTTAAACCGGTTGAGAAAGTTTTTCAACATCAAGTTAGTTAGTATTACCCTAATAGAACCAGATTTCAATAGTTTTGTCTCTCATGAGTTTTCATGTATTTTATTTCTATGAATTTAACACAATCATAATATGTTGATGTTTTTATGACTTTCATCGTAGAACTTTTGATATTTTGTCCATTTAATAGTTTTGTATATTTCTATTTTTAATTTTAATCAGACATTTTGAAATTCAACGACCCATGCTCTACTTTAAATAGTGTTTAAAAAGTATTAAATCCTAATAAATGAGATCATGATATTTTGTGATCATATCATTTACTATTGCACAAGATCCACTTGATCAACACTATATTTGCATCGATTTCAAGTGTTATTCAAAGAACATTTAACTTAGATATGTTCCCATGCATCATATAATGCTATATTTATGTTCCTATGCATATTGAAACTAGTTCCATCTAGTATTGGAACCAATCATACAAGTTGGATTTACATTTTTTTTGCACATTTGCTTAATTATCTTGCTTGTATAAATACTCAAAGTGTATTACTCTCACATTAGAATATACTTATGAATCACCTTACATAGCTTGTGAACATTTGTTTTTATGGCATTGTTGTTTAAAGATTTTATTATCTAAGCTTTTGTAGTTAAATTAATAATTTATATTTTGCTCAATAATCATATACTCATTTTACCATACAATCATATAACATTGATCACTTGTGTGGTGTCATACCAATAAGTAGATTTATTTGAATTCAATTTTGTATGCTAATTTAGTTGCGTGCTATATCCTCTATATTGTGCCTAATATTGATCATCACTCATTTATAGCATTAAATATATTATACACATTGTCACATTTACTAATATGCTTGCATGCATGTGTGTTTGATTAAGAATTCATTTTTATATGTTTATTATAAAGATTCGAATTGAAAGGAGAAATTCTAAAGTGCCTTAACCTAACAAGTTAAGGCATACATTGACCCCTCCACAAATTGTTGTATTTTGGTCCAATTTTAGCTATTTTATTCCTTCAGTCTATTTTAATAGCTTGATAGGGTTATAAATAGGGGTGTGATTTTCTATAAAGTTGGGAAAATTTGAATTAAACTTTAGATTAGTTTTCCTCCCAAACTCCTCTCTCCCTTATGTACCTCTCCATCTCTTCTAAGAAGCTCAAGAAGAAGCTTCTTTTTCCTCCAAGAATCCTAACAAGTGGTATCAAAGCTAGGTGGGTAGAGAAAGGTTCTTGTCCAAAGAAAGAAAGGGAGGAGGCGGTCGACAATCGTTAATGCGTGTCGGAGTAGACTAGGCACGGAAGTTGGGCCAAGGATGCGGGAAGACGAGGCGAAGCGACCTTGTGCAGCGATCAGGTCGAAGCGACAGTGGTAGGCATGCGGGCCCAAGTTTTCGTGTGCGGAGAGTTTTCCGCATGGGCAGCAGCACACTTGCGGGAAAATGCTCATGGACGCATGCAGGCAGACAAGAAGCCAAAGTCAGGTGCGCAGGAGTGTTGCAAGCGAAAAGCATGCAGACGGGCAGCAGGACATGGGAGACTGCACGTGCGGGTGCCTAGGAAGGCAGGACGAGGGCTCTGATTCGTTTGATGCACAGAGGATCAAGCCGGGGCAAGAAGGCAACAGGCCCAGGCGCGGGGCAGACGTTGCGTTTGGGCCAAGGGTGCTCGGAGCGCGGGGCGCGGTGGCCGCACAGGATGCAGAGCGGCAGGATTGGATCTGCGTGCATGAGCCGAGACGTGAAGGCAGCTGGGTTGAGTATGTCGTGTTGTACACGTGGAACGGGACGCAGGCCAAGGAATAACGATTTTATGTTCTATTTTTTCTCTCTCCCATTCTTTCCTCCCTATCTCTCTTCCAAGAAGCTCAAAGGAGCTTCTTCTTCCTCCCAAGAATCCAACAAAAATCATATATTAGCGGGAGCTTCATGCAAGGATACACCCTTTTTACCCGTATAGAAAACACCTACTCTGAAAATTAAGTAATGCATATCCATGTGAAAAGAATACACCAAACATGGATACATAAATAAACATGATTACATATGGAGGTACATAAAAGTGCAAAAATGGCCACTTTTGGGTGTTTTGGTTCAATGTTATTAAGAGCCCATGTTATTAAGATGTTAGTACCATCTCCTAAAAAATAGTATGGTTAGCTCTATATTATTAAGCTCAAAATGCTAAAATTATGATGATTGTTATTCTTAGGTTTGATTTTAGCTCTTAATTATATAGCACTTGTGATAAAATTGTACTTTTAATTAACCTATCTGTGTTATTTTTTTTTTATTGTCATTCAGCAGTATATCTAAATTATTTTTGTTGTTTCAAAATACACTTCATGAGTACTTCTTCTTTGATATTACTATTTTGGTTTATCTCTCTATCAACCATCCTACTTTATCCTTTTCTTACACCCCAAATGACCTCTCCACGGAGTTTAAAGGGAGACTGTTATTTTACATGATTTATTTATTTTTGCTTGAATTAAAAACTACATGTATAGCTGTTTGGTTGCAAGATTTAGCTAGGATTAAGCTAAAATTTGCCAAATACTTTTTTTAGCCAAATAAATCCTTGTACATTCTTAAATCCCACATTCCTCTAGTTTTAGGCTAAATGTTGAATTTAGTAAATGCTAGCGAAAGCAAGGCTTAAGAGATTTCCTCATTATGCATCTTCTTTTCTATTATTTAAATCATAAATCTTGAAAGTATCTGGCAAATAAATAACTAGGATTTTACTACACATAACATTTAACATGCCAAATAATTTTCAGGCTTTAATGTCTCTAAATGTTCTAAATATGGATTTGCAAGAGTTAGGAAATACATGTGTTAATGCTTATATTGATGTGACACTAGGATGCTATATGAGTAAATATAATAATTTAGCAGTTAGAAATGTAAATATATAAGAAGTTTGTAGTATGCACGTATTACGTAAATGCCCCTTTACTAATCCTACTAGTAGCAAAAAAGCCATTTATTCAAAGCATACCTAAATTCAAGTTGTCTCCAGATCTAAAAAAAAAAAAAGTTTATCACTCAAAGAAAGGTAAGAAACACTTTTCCAGAAGAGCTAACAATACCTAATTGCTAATCTTGGAAGATCCAACAAAAACCAGGAAAAAGGGGCATTTTGTCAAGCACCTTAAGATCAAAAAGCAAGCATCGGCAAACGGATATCCAATACAAGAGAACAACAAAAATAACAATAAAACTCACGATTTGGTTGCGGCGTAGACGGCATAGAGTGGCTCGGATGGAAGAACCGCAGCGACCCCCGACCCAATATTCAAAATCGCTCCCCTCTTCCTCTCTACCATCCCCGGCAGCACGGCATGAGTAACCCTCGTCACCCCTTCCACATTCACCTTGATCAAATTCTCAATCAGCACCTCATCCACCTCGTGGAAATATTTAGCATAAGGGTACGAGATCCCGGCATTGTTCACGAGTATCCCAACATCCATCCCCTCGATCGCCGTCTTCAATCTAGCGACGCCCTCAACAAGATCCCCTGCGAAATCGATTAGCACGGTCTCAATCCGGACCTTGCTGTACTTTTCCGTGATGGCGGCCGAGACGTCGCGGAGCTTATCGGGGCTGCGGCCGACGAGAACAAGGTTGAGGCCGCGGCGGGCCAGCTGGAAGGCGAGGGCACGGCCAATGCCGTCAGTGGCGCCGGTGATGACGGCCCAGGAGCCGTAGCGCTTGAGGTTTTTGCCGCGGCGGATGAAGGAGACGAAGAGCCAGTGGAGGACGGCGATGGAGGTTTTGAGAAGGGAGAGAAAGCCGATGGCGAAGACTGCAAGAACCCATCGCGGTTGATCCATTAGGGAAGAGAGGCAACCCCAAAGTTCCATTTTGTCTCAAACCCTTATAGCTCTCCTCGGCCGGGGACAGCAGAGATCTGGACGGCAAGCTCATTTATAATACAGAGACTTGTGATATCAAGTACGGCAAGGAATTATAACTCTGAATGAGTAGTTGGAGCAGATGAGCTGAAATCAACAAATGGACAGGCAATTAGATTAAGAATTAAGATTAGTCCTGGCTTTAAATGAATTGGATCTGACGCCGAACGCCGAACGCCGAACGCTGACTATCACATGGAAGATTTTAGAGGATACAGATTTGTCACGAAAAAATATATATTTTCAAGTACTTTTTCAAAAAAATAAATAAGCTTTCAGAATTGGGGGATCATAAATTTCACATTTGATGCAATAAGAATTTTAATGTAAATTTTAGATTTTAATTCACACAAAAATTTGAATCAACAGCTTAAAAAATATTATTTTAAAGATCAAATGGATTTCGGATATAAAAGGAAGATTCCATATTGTTCCCATTTTTTAGGTAATCCAACTCCCTACTTTTGAAGCTTTAATATGATACATGGGCATAATTAAAAAGACTAACCAGAAATAGAAAATGGGCACATGTCAACTTTAGGAAGAGATACAATATTTATCCTAAGGATATTGAAATATTAATAGTTTGATTTAGGAGTGTTAATAAATGATTCAATTCTTTTGGGTTCGAATTGTCACATTTAACCTATTTTGAAATGGGTAAAATTCCGATTGACATGTGAACCTATTTTGACCCATTTAACATATTTTTTTCTTAATTTTTTACATGTGGATATAATCTTATTATTTTTTTTTATCAAATATCCTAAATTTTCTAGTTAATAAGTTATAAGAAAATTTAACAAAAACTAGTTAGCGACCGGGTTTGGATTATTCGGGTTGCCCGTTTATAAAAGGGGGTCAGCTTCGAGTTGATTGGATTCGGGTCAGACCAATTTTGGGACTAACCCAAACTCGACCTATCAACATTTTGACACACCTACCTTGGTTTACTTCAAAATTAGATTCACTTTATTCAAATTTTAAAATGTCTGCTTATGATATCATCAACTCAGAATGAATCATGAGGAAGAGGGGAAGATAATTTTTATTGGAGGGATATTCTACTACAAAGTAATATTTTTCATTTTGAATAATATTTGAGCGACCTATCAAAGGATAATAAATAAAATATTTAGAGCACAAAGGAGAAGAAGATTTGAATTTTATGTTTGATATGTTACAAAAGATTGAATTGATCGAGCACAAATCTCGAGACATATCATAATTGAAAAACTTTCAAAATTAAATATTGGACCATCTAACTCTGATTTTAGCAAACTTATATTCAAACTGAACATCCCAATGAGATGAATTCAATGACACCAAAAATTGGTCCAATCTGAGCCCAAATGGGTTTAAATCAAGGGCTTGAAACATATTTTAGATGCTTCATGATATTAATTGGATAATCAAATGATCTTCAAATTCGGCATGCTTATAATCAAATCGAGTGACTAAATAAGATGAATCCTATAAGCTTAAGATGGCTTAATTATGATGTCATCAAGTAACTTAGATGCTTGACAAACGCTCTATAGTCAAGAGAATCAATATATGTCGTTTGATACAGCACTCTAAATTTGCTCTAGATCTTTCCCATGTTTATAGAGCATGTCACTCTCAAAATTTATAAATTGATCCCCTCTCCCTACATGAAGGGCCAACGACCTTTGAAGGCTTGGACATTGGGCTAGAGATTCAAAGATCTGAGGTTTGAAGAATCCAGCATCTCCACCTGAGCACCACTAACAAACCCTCGTTGGCTAGCCACAACATTTAGACTTTCACTGGCCGATCTTCGTCGAATTTTTTCTTGGCCACTGTCATCAAACATTTTGTCACCTGAGCACCATCATTGAACCTTTCATGGACTACAATTCTCGAACCACAATCGATTGACTACGGCTCTTAAATCGCAATCAACTGACTACAGTCCCTCCAACATCAGTCGCTCTCTGACTACATTCCCTGTGACATCTTTGCCCACTGACTATATTCCTGTTAACCTCTGTGAAAATTACACAAAGAATGAAAGAAGCTAAATCCAGCATACATACCTCACGTCCATGGGATCCAGGAATCCTGCAGAAATCGCGGCCTGCTACGGCGCCGAATCGGTCTCTTCCCTGCAAACCCGGCGCAAATCCTGCTCAAAACCAGCGATCTCGCCTCGACCGTGCTCCATCTTCGCGCCTATAAAACCCACACGATCTCCTCAAACTTCCTCCATTCGCAATCCCTCTCCTACACGACTCTCCCTCTCGACTCCAAGCCACAGTCCCGATACCTCTGCTCTTTCACACGCCTTCTCCCTGCCCGAGCTCCTCCCTCATCCGATCGGCCCTCCACGACATCCAATCTCCACACGCCAAGGCCAACGTCCATCTCGCTTCCCCATCCCGACGATCGAGCCTTGCATAAGGCCGGCTCTTGCTCCCGATCGTGAGCTCCGACCCGCAGAGAGAGAGAGAGAGAGAGAGAGAGATAGAGAGAGTGTGTGTGCCGAGCTCTTACCTGTGCCGACGCCTCTAGGCCGAACTCCACATCTCTCCGATCTCCCTCCCGACACCCAGCCGAAGCCGCCTCTCGACGTCCCGATCCCGACTCGGCTCTGATCTCCATCCCGAATCTCCCTTCGTGTTCGATCCTTCCAGCCCGATCGGAAGTTATAACATTTTGATCGGGAGCAATACAGGAGCAGCTTGTTGTGAAGGTAACTTTCTCCCTTCATGCCAGCTTCCACGGCCAAATCCCACTAATCCGCCGAGCAGAGGGATTAAATAAATTTATTTTATTTTATAATAATATAAAATAATTTTAATTATAATTATATTATTTAAATATAATTAATTATAATTATGTTTTTTTTAATTAATCATAATTTGTAAACTAATTATTAATAATTAATTATACTTTATTAAAATTAATTAATATTAAGTTATAATTAATTTTAGATTAATTATAACTTATTGTCTTAATTAATTTTAATAAATGTTAATTAATTATTTTAATTAATTACAAATGATTAATTAAAAAGTAATTATTTAATTAATTATATTTAAATGATACTGATTATAATTAAAAGAAGTGAAATCCTTCCCTCGATCTTCGAACCAATGTCGACGACCGCCAAGGTATAACATTCTAAACCTGAAAACTCCGAGAACTCGTTTCAACGCGTTCGTCGAGACAAAACGACCACCTATGCACGCTTTTCTTAGCGTGGTGGGAGGGAGTGCGTTCCGACGCTTGCGACGAAGCGGGTAATCACCCAAATTCCTTCTTCGAAGTTCGTATCGCCTTGGAAACCCCGCCTATGCACGCTTTTCTTAGCGTGGTGGGAAGGGATCCCGGTGCGATGCGCGTGACGAAGCGGGGATACCCTTAAGTACCCGCTTGCGGGGAAATAACTGCCTTTATGCTTACAAAATATTTTCAAAAAAAATAAAAAATATACTTTTCTACAAACAAAAAAATACCCATGCACGCTTTTCTTAGCGTGGTGGGGGATCGAAAAATTACACGGCCACGGTGTCCTCGAAAGAGGGCATCTACCATGCACGCTTTTCTTAGCGTGGTGGGAAAGGCCCAGTTTTCCGTAGTTTTTCCCCTAAACGGGGGAGACGCCGGAATGCTGCCGAAATTTCGAGTAAAAATGTTGCTACACTCGGACCTTTTTGAACTCAGAGAAGACAAAGGTTTGGACACATTTGAACAACCAGGGACTTGGGACTTTGCTCAGAACTCAAATCAAAAGAACTAAATATACTTGAACTCAAATAAATGTGAAGTCATAAGACTTGAATTTGATTGAACTCAAGAGGCTACAAAGACTTGACTTGAACCATTTGAACAAGGACTTGCACTTGTACTCGAGCAAGAGCAAAGAACTATGAACAGGAACTCAATTTGAACTCAAATACAATGAACTTGGTACAAGAAGTCTTAATTTGGACTTGGACAATTCATACTCAAATTCAAAAGACTCGGACCGCAGAAGACATAGAACTTGTGCTCGAACAACAGCAGTGGATCTATGAACATGAACTGGACTTATGGATTTACTATTGAATGAACTAAATGCAGGACTCATCTTGAACTCAAATGGAATTTAATCAAATAATATGAACTCAATTAAGATGAGTAAATAACAAGGAACTTGGATAAAAAATGAGCAAGGCTCTAAATAAATGGATTTGGCATGAGCCTTGGCTCAAATTTGATTTGGACTAAGAAGGACTTTAGCTCAAGCTTGAGCACTAACTTGAGACTTGTGAACTTGGTTCGAACCAAGTGAGAAGAACTTGAATATGATTTAAAAGATTTAGACTCAAGTGAAGATGTTATTTGAGTCTACATTGAACTCAAGCTTGAACAGATGATGTGAACTAAACTTTTGATTAAGAGATACATTATCAAGATGCAAACATCAAATTTCTCAAATACATTCAAGTAAACATTGAGTTGTAAACATACACTCATGGTAGACAAGGAAGCTACTATATCCTCGTCTCCAACAAGTCACCATCTCCAAGAAGAAACATCAAAGAAGAAAGATCAAATGCAAGTAAGAAGTACTTTGTAGTGGACAATAATGTTGCTAATATAGTCTGCTTAGAAGCACTGATAAGGGAGGTAGTTCAGCATATGACACACTAATATATGGGATGTATAAATCCCACAAATCTTGGCAAGCAGTGATGGTGAAAGATGAACTGCAAATGCAATACCCTACAAGCGAATGCCAGTTATCTTAAGGATGCATGTGATGGTCCCCACAAGTACTGAAAGATGTACATAGTGAATGTGGCAACATATCTACTACCTACAATAGTGCAATGTCTAGTAAACAAAATATTACGATCTCTTTCAAGTTTCGGAGATTGAGGTGCTATAAGTATAGTAAATTTCTAGCTCATATGCACGAAGAAGTAATCAGTGGATGTAACTCAGTCAGCTATCAACATCAAGATTCAAACACACAAATTGATTCTCATACAATCAAGAAAAAAGGATCTGCAATACATACACTCTTTAAGAATACAGATGTATGTATAATATCCACTCATATGTAGATACAGAAAGACTACAGTAAATGCAGTATCCTGTAGTCAACTTCAGTCTAAGAGTGAATACATCTGCTTGCAACAATCGTGAATGCTACGACACCCCAAAAATCAATCACCGTTCAATGGCCAGCAAATACGACTATCCAATTCGCTGCAAGGAAGAGCAAATGATATGCAGTAAATTCAAATACCTACGAGCAGTCATAGGAAACTTGTCATATTCGTAACATGTCATCTACAAGAAGAATGAAAGGGAACTATAATAGATAGCAACATCTACTGGCGAAGGCAGGAGATTAGTTAGTGCACTATGATCCGCCTACAAAAATCAACAAATAGTGCACGACAGTCTACCTGTACGAAGCAGCGAATAATTCTATCCAGAAGCTGCTACGCCACGCCACCGGAGCTGCAACTTTCGTACAAGCAGACAGAAGGCGTCTATAATTATTTCTAAGTACCCCTGCACGTGCACTATAAATTGTATACACATAGGTACACTAAAAGGGGTAAAAATAATTATAAAACTCGCATGGGCCCCGGCGAGCGTGTTATTGGTACACACGTGACGTCTAGGGATGCTGCGCGGATTGACAAGTGAATTCAGGCTCGAACCCGATCCTCCTATACGGATTAATAGGAGTCGACAAGGTTCGAACCAACAAATAAATATGTGGTCGTGGCGACCAGAATATTTATTTTAATACATTCATCTTAGGCCTTTAAGGCCTATAACAATGAGAATTCACTATCAAAAGGCATAAAGCCTACGAAACCCGATCCTCTGTCGACAGCCCGACAGAGTTGGCAAGGTTCGATCCATAAAGAGAAATGACCCCCGAACACCCCAATGATGGCCGTGTTGAATACAGATCTCAACCGGAGGGGTTCCCAAACATTTTTCAAACATCTCCCAAAACTCCACAAAAATTCCAAAATCCCAAAAATATATTTAAAAATGAAATAAATCCATCAAAGCACTTAAAGCAAAAATCATCCGCCCTCCGCAAAAGTTTGTCGAGGCGGACAAATATGAAATATTACTTCAGCTCACAAAGAGCGAAATGCCTGGTCGAAAATATCACTAGGATCCATTCTCAAACAATCTCTTGCCAGTAAGGGCGTGGTACGTGTCCTCTAACCGGCAGTTTCGCCGCCAAATGGCACTGCAGGTAAACGGTTATGACCCGGGGCCCTCTGAACCGAGTGGTTTTGCCGCCAAATGGCACCACAGATAGCGGTTATGGCCAGAGCCAATACGTTCCTTAATGGCGTTAAATCCTTGAGATATGAATCAATAGGATATGATTGATAGGGCACAAAGCCCTCTGTTAGCTAAGGTGGATTCAAATTTGTCCCCTTAGACAAACATCCAACCCCGGTCTACAAGGTTCCCTTGGACGAAGCAACCCATGGCTGCCGACAAGGATCCTTCTGTCAGGTTGGGTCGACTACCTCCTCTGATTAAGTAGACCAGGGACCACGATGGCCCGGGACGACGGAACCATGGGATCTTGATCGGGTCCATCATCCATTCCCCCACCATCCGCTTTAAGTGCTAGATGGTGAAAATTTCTATTTTAAATATTAAACCTTTAAATTTCAAATCTTTAAACCCTTCAAATTCTAAACCTTCAAACATTTCCAAATCCAAACCTATGCTGCTACTATATGCCAGATACACGTATCTCTATACGTATCTGATCGACGACGAGCCTTAATCGAAAGTTCTCTCTCGTGATCGAGAGGGGTAATTAACTATAGGGGCTTGCGCCTATAGGAAACCAAAACTCAGATCATAAAGTCCTCACAAAATGAGGGCGAAATCTCTGGGTAGTGTCTTATCTACAAACCCATCTGCCTTCCAAAATTTACCTCGGAACTTAGTTCGTTAAAACTCCCTCGCCGAAAAAGAAATCGCGCGATGCGGAGGCCGGGGCCGAATTTTCGGAGCCCACAGATTTCTGGCGACTCCACTGGGGATTGGCTTCTCTTTCCATCTTTGGCTAGTTGTCTAAATGCTATAGTAGTAGTAAAAAAAATTTTTATGATGATATTGAGCTCTGTACGGTGAACATCAGGATGTGACATTTGGTCCCTGTATCCAAAGATCCATCACTGAAAGGTCCCGATAGAGCCAAAAGCCAACAATCGGAGTCGCCCACAGATTTCTGGCGACTCCGCTGGGGTTTGGTTTCTCTTTCCATCTTTGGCTAGTCGTCTCAGTGCTATAGTAGCAATTATTTCAAACCGTACTCAAGATTTTGAGTCTTTCAAAATGATCGTTTGATGATTCAAAACTCTGAATTTTCTAAAATGATCATTCAACAAATTTAAATGGCATTTAGCAGATTTTTCAAATTTATTATTATTGCTTGCTTCTGCTAATTATTTTTGTCTATTTTTGTTTTGTGTTCTGTGCAAGTCTCTGCATTTTGAAAGTGCGGGGTGATGTATCAGATTCTGATTACTAACCCTTGCCTTTCATTTATGCAGATGGATCTACAGAACACGCCGATGACTGTCCAACTGGGACAAGGAGCCAGGATTCAACTGGCAAATGCTATTATTGAGACCGGAAATGCCGGAGCTACCATCCAATTTGGTAGTGTTGATTTTCCTGCAGTCGTTGCAAGGACTGCCGCCATTCCCGTGAATGGAAGGAATACTGAAAGGCCTGCCAGGAGGCCTCATTCTATTGAAGCTGTCACCCGTCGTGTGCATCTGCCAGCACAACGATCTTTTACTGAAAATACTCGTGATAGAGTTTCTGTATTCGAGAGGCTGTCACAACCTGAGGCCCTGACCACCAGAAGAATTGTGAATGGTGGAAGAGTCTCTGTGGTGACTACAAACACCACACCCCTGCCGACCAAGTCATCTGCGCCTGGAGAGAATAATGCTGAAACCTCCCCATCTGGAGGGAGGCCTACGAGAAGACAAAGGAGAAAGATGAATGCTGAGCTCCGAGCTCAACATCAACAACTCCATGTTCACTCTTCCAATCTGTCGGCCCAAGAGCCTGAAGTCAATGTTCCCACCAGGAATAAATTTTATGATCTAAAATGGGTCAAAAGAAATAGCTCTACTGGGGAGCTAAAAAAATCTTTTTGGGAGCAACGGCCTGAAGCCCCAGCCCCTCCTAGAAGAAGTGAACCTGAGACCCTGTCAGCTCGAGTGTATCGAGTCTTGAAGACTGTAAAGGAGAAGGGTCTGAAGAAAAAGAAATTCCAACAGCCTTTGGTGATCGAGGCCAGGAGAACTCCGCCAAGAGAACGTCTATCTACTATGGCGGAAAGAAGAGAAAGAAGATATACCCCACGCGGTGAACATCGGGGTGTGACACCTGAACCATATGTTCAGGGATCCACTGCTGAAAGGTCCCGGTGGAAAGGAAAACAAGTCTGGAGGCCAAAGCCTCGAAAAAATGAAAAGGAAGAAAAAAGAGAAAGGAGGACTGATCTGGGCGTGACATCTGGTGAGGCTTCCCGGAGATCCGCCCCCATCTACGAACAACGTCAGAAATGGGCCCCAAAAAGGACCCATAATGACACTGTTCCGGACGGTAGACACCTTGGAGAATCCTCCAGGAGATCTCGTCGCCCTCCATCTCCTCCAAAAGAAAAGGCTAACTTCGATCGCAGCCCACTAATCGAAGAAGTCCCCGTGCCTAATCAAGAACCGGAAATCCAATGGCGTCGTCGTTCGGAGATCCAAGTACTGGAGGAAAATATAGATGATCAAAATATGGAGGGAGAAGAATTCCTTGAAGGAGAAGAAAATATTGAAGAAAATATTGATGAATTTATGGAGGAAAATATTGAAGAAAATATTGATAAATTTCTAGAGGAAAATCTAGAAGAAGAAATCAAAGAAATAAATAATACTCTGGACATGGAAATTGTCTATATGGTGAGACACACCAATGTTAATGAGGAAACCTATTATGATGAGGGTGAAGATGAAGACGATCAACAACCGCCGATTAGGCGAGTTTATCACCGTCGTCGTGAAGCTGGGTCCACCACTGGCAGAGGTGGTCATTCTCAAGTTGAAGAAGAAGGAGAAGAAGTCGAGGAGAATCCCTTCGCTGACGAAAATATCACGCTTGCAGACATGCAGAGACATATGAAGCGACAGATGAGGGCTAAAGACAGAGAAATATCTCAGTTAAATGAGAAGATGACTGAGATGATGACACAAATGAGGGCAATGATGCAGATGATGCAGAAAACTGTTGCTGTTGGTGCCATGCCCAATCCTCCTCCGGATCCTCCAAACTTTCAAATGCCTCAAGTCTCAGGAGTACGGGGCACTCCTGAAGATGGTCACGAGGCTCATAATGTCATTCGTCAGCCCACCCCACAAAATATTGCAAGTACTTCTGAACCAGTGACTGCTGCACAGTTAGAAGGAATTATCACAGAAAGGATCAAGGCTATCATAGCTGTTGATCAGGCAGAGAAACTAGTGGGCAAAGGTCGTCCGTATCCTGCTGAATACGACCAAGTACCATATCCAAAAGGGTATTCTGTACCAAAGTTCAACACTTTCAACGGTAATAACAACCCCAGGCAGCACCTGGCGCAGTTTAAAGCAACCTGTGGGAATACAGGAGGAAATGACGCCCTACTCTTCCGACAATTCGTCAGCAGTTTGACAGCAACTGCTTTCGAATGGTACGCTGAACTGCCAAATGATTCTGTGAAGACCTTCGCAGAATTAGAAAATATGTTCGTGAAGAGATTCGCTAGTGCAACTGAGAAGATTACGATCGCTGACCTCGCTCTGGATAAGAGAAAAAGAGAAGAATCAGTGACTAAATACATCACTCGCTGGCGAAATTTGAGCATGAAATGTGAGCAGCAGTTAGAAGAAGAGCATGCCGTACAGTTGTTAATGGGCAACATTGATGACAAGATGCAACCCTTCCTGTGCATGGCTACAATCAACACATTTCAAGACTTGCTCGACAGAGTGGCAAAATTTGAGAAATTGAATATCTCCAGATCAGAAAATCACTCTGATAAGCCCAAGAAGGCTAAGGCCCCAGGTGCTAGAAGGGGTGAGGCCGACTCTACATTCTTCTCTAGAGCTGATAGAGAAAAGCAAGTAATTTATAATGTAGACAAGGGCAAACAGCCGATGCAATATCAAGAAAATCCCAAACAGGCCTACAAACCCAACCCCCAGCCAAAGTTGATACTAGGGGGAAATGATAAGCCACGGACTTATCAAGCTGGAGGCCAGAGACAGGCTATAGGAACTGGTGATAGAACGTTCCAATCCCTCAAAGATAAAATGAATAAAGAATATTCATTCAAAAGGGAAAGTGTCGCCAAATTATTTCGACAAGTGTTGAAATCGGGTCTAGAACTGCCTGAATGCAAGAGACCCGAAGAGTCGAAGCACACTGGTGACCCAAATTACTGCCCATATCATCGGGTGCTGAGTCATCCTATTGAAGATTGTTACATCTTCAAGGATTGGCTTGAAAGAAAATATCAGAAGGGAGAGATCACATTGTCCGACAATGTATTGTCTCACCCTAAAAAGGAATCAGCTCGGGTAGTCACGTCCTCTTCCGTACCCCTGGTTGAAGAAAGAAGAAAAGAAAAGAAGCCAATTAAAGAAGAACAGTGGGAGACTGCGATCTCCAAGAAGACTGTAAAAATGTTGAAGCAGCTTGAAGGAGTTTCAGGTGTAAAGTGGAAGTCTCCTATTGAGCCAATGATAGATTTGAAGGCACTGCCGGAGGTACGACCTTCTACTTCAAAACAGTTTTCCAATCAAGTTAGTTCTTCAAAGTCTGGAAAGGTGAAATCCTCCAAGAGGAAGACCAAATTGAAGAAGCCCAAGGAGAAAAAGACTGCAACTCAGAGGGTTATTGACAGTTTGGATGAGTACTACCAGACTGTGAGGCGACCTATCAAGCTCGCTGACTTCATGTCGGAGCTTAAGATAGACGAAGCCGGAGAAGATGATGAGAATTCTCTTCCAATAGAAATATGTCGGGTCATCTCGGTGACACCGAGTACTTTGACAGAAGAGGAATACACAGAAGTACCCTCTGAATCCTGTATGATGGTTTTGCCAATGGATTACAGTTCAGATGAGGATTTGTATTTTCCAGAGGAAGACGAATCAGACCCTAGCATGGCGTCTCGGATGGGACATGTAAACCTAGGTGGTGATTCTGAATCAACAGATGAGTCTCTAGACGCGACAATGACTGACTCTGAAGAAAATGTACAGTTAAATGACTCTGAACCGGAGGAGATTGCTCAAGTGCAGTTAAGAAGCGGCAAGGTACTACCGCCTCCACCGAAGAAAGGGGTCTCCAATAAAGATAAGGAGAAAGAAATAGTCATTAATGACGATATAATCCCTGAAGATCCTAAGAAAAAGAAGACCTCAGCCAATGGGATAGACTATAATATCTTATCCCATTTGAGAAAAATCCCAGCACAGCTCAGCATATACGATGCTTTGGTGATGTCTAAAGACCTTCGGGAGACTCTGATTCAGGCTCTCAAAGATCCCGAAAGATACGAGATGTATTTTGCTGAACGTAATTTGATTGAGGTTCTACAAGCTCGTAATGAGCCATTCATTACTTTCTCCGAAGAGGACATGATGCTTGGGACTGCAGACCATAACCGTCCTTTGTATGTTACTGCAGAGAGCGATAAGCTGATCATCAGTCGAATCCTGATCGATCCTGGATCCTCCGTGAATCTGATAAGCTTGAAAGCACTGAGATCCCTCTGCCTTGATGTGGAACACCTCGGACCAGATAAGCTGATGGTGCATGGTTTCAACGAGAAAGGGCAGAAGACCCTTGGATCATTTATGCTCCCTCTTGTATTTGGAGAGCTCCATACAGAAGCTAAATTCCATGTGATTGATGCGGATACTTCATTCAAAGCGCTACTAGGTCGTCCCTGGTTGCATGAATATGGTATTGTCCCGTCAACACTACACCAGTGTATGAAATATCTCAAAGATGGAGAAGAGTTCAAGATCTCTGGTGACATTCAACCCTTCACAGTTCATGAAGCAACAATTTATGAAGATGCACGATACTTCATGCCAAAGAAGCAAAAGTCTTCGAGCTCCCTCGAAGCTAAAGCATCAAACTCAAAGGCTGCAAAGCGACCTGAACGAGAAGGTGAGAAGAAGCAGGTGGGGAGAAAGAAGGCAGTGCCGACTCTTCCCAAAGTGCCAACCATTCCAAAAGGAAAGAAGCATGTACCTCATCTTGGAAGTGACACAGATGAAGATGAGGATACTCCTGCCAAATCTCGAAAAGTATGCCAGTCCACAGATGAATGGAGTAGGCATGTAGAATTTTCAAATGATGATTATGACTACGATTCTATTTACATGAACACGGTGCAGAATGTGTTCTCTAGAAGAATAGACAGTCTATCAATTTCAGATAGTGTGCTCGTAGTCACGCGTGTTCCCTTACAACATTTCAAAGGAATTATTCCACGCGAGGTGCATAAAGTTGAAGAACTCGCCACTCTCTATCTGCCTCCCCGTAAAAATGGGACTATTCCAAAGAATGTGTTATATTCCACGGGAGTTCGTGAAGAGGAGAATCATGATTGGGATTGCATGATCCTCGATTCTGAAGAGGTATTTCCTACGATACTACCTAGGTTCAATACCAAAAATATTCAGAGAATGCTACGAAAGCAAGTCAATATTCCTACTACCAAGAGACAGCTTCGTACAAGTTTGGGCCTCTGGTATGGGAGGAGTCCGCGTCCGTTACGGCAGAAGGATACAGACGCATATAAAGGTATTGGATTCATCAAAAGAAAATTCCTCCGGAAAGAGACTTGTCAGGCAATCACATGCATGGAGATTGAATCCGATGATGGTGATGCTGAAGAGACATGCGAGGCTGAAGATTATGATGAACAGCCCGTAGAAGCCGAGCCTGCACCAGAAGAGCTTGAAGATGGTGGACAGGCAGCCACTATGGATGAACTAAGAGAAGTCAACTTGGGAACTGAGGAGGATCCTCGCCCAACCTTCATTAGTTCTCTCCTACCCGAAGAACAGATAGAAGAAATAAAAGAACTCCTATGTGAATTCAGGGACTGCTTTGCCTGGACATATGCTGAGATGCCTGGCTTATCCCCTGATGTAGCAGTTCACAGATTAGCAATCAAACCGGATGTAGCACCCGTCAAGCAAGCTCCAAGGAGAATGAGATTGGAGATTGAAGAACAAGTGATTGCTGAAACAAAGAAATTAATAGAGGCAGGCTTCATCCGAGAAGAAAAGTATGCTGATTGGATTGCCAATATCGTCCCAGTGAAGAAGAAGAACGGGCAAATTCGTGTCTGTATTGACTTTCGGGACCTTAACAAAGCATGCCCAAAAGATGATTTTCCACTTCCTGTATCCGAACTCCTGGTGGACAATACGTCCAACTACGACATGTTCTCCTTCATGGATGGATCGTCAGGATACAATCAAATCAAAATGGCGCCCGAAGATGAAAAGCATACATCATTCAGGACGCCCATCGGGATTTTCTGCTACACAGTCATGTCATTCGGCCTGAAGAACGCTGGTGCCACCTACCAGCGGGCGATGACTCACATATTTGATGATTTGATACATCAGAAGGTCGAGTGCTATGTAGATGACCTTGTTGTCAAAAGTCTTGGCCGAAATGATCATTTAAAAGATCTCAGAACTGTATTTGAGAGAATCCGAAAGTTTGATCTGAAGATGAATCCTCTCAAATGTGCTTTCGGAGTCTCCTCCGGCAAATTCTTGGGGTATGTTGTTCGTCATCGAGGCATAGAGATCGACCCCAACAAAATTAAGGCAATCACGGAGATGCCACCACCAAGGAACCTTCGACAGCTTCGCTCGCTGCAAGGACAACTGGCTTTCATTCGGAGATTTATATCAAATCTATCGGGTAGGTGCCAGCCATTTTCAAAGCTAATGAAGAAAGATGTCCGTTTCAAATGGGACGCAGAATGTCAGGAGGCGTTTGATAGCATCAAGAAATACTTGTTAAATCCTCCAATTCTAGCAGCGCCGATTCCGGGGAAGCCTCTTATACTATATACAGCAGCACTAGAAGAGTCCCTCGGAGCACTATTGGCCCAGAATAATGAAGAAGGCAAAGAAAATGCGCTCTATTACATCAGTCGAAGGTTGATTGGAGCAGAAAGCCGTTATTCCCCAATTGAAAAGCATTGTCTGGCGCTGATTTTCGCGGTTCAGAAACTCCGCCACTATATGCTATCCCATAAAATCACCCTGATATCAAAGATCGATCCGCTGAAGTTCTTGATGACAAGACCAGCGTTAACAGGTCGTCTAGCCAGGTGGGCAGTATTGTTATTGCAGTTTGAAATCATATACATGCCACAGAAGGCGGTGAAAGGACAAGCCTTGGCAGATTTTCTTGCTGCACACCCAATCCTGGCCGATTCTCCACTAAATGATGATTTGCCCGATGAGCAAATAATGCAGGTCGAGGAGGATGAAAAGCTACCGTTCTGGGAGATGTACTTTGATGGGGCATCATCTATCAGACCTGTCCGACCTCCAAATATAGCAAGAGCCAGAGCTGGAATTGGCCTCATTTTCGTAGCACCGGAAGGAGGCATAATGAGATTTTCATTCAGTTTGACTGAACCCCGGACCAATAACGAAGCCGAATACGAAGCTCTGATAGCAGGGTTGGAGATTGCGATCGATGTCAGAATCCAACATCTCCAAATCTTCGGTGATTCTCAGCTCGTGATAAATCAGGTCCTGGGTATCTACAAGGTTGGTAAAGTTGAATTGGCCCATTACCATCGGCGAGCCCTCGAGCTTCTGAAGCAAGTACCAAATGTCAAAATGGCTCGAGTTCCTCGAGGACAAAATGCTAAAGCAGATTGTCTGGCCAAATTAGCCAAAGAAATGGCGAACATTAATGAGGAGAGGCCTATATTCATTGGAGTTTACACTCGTAGGGTCTTGGAGCCCGCTCTATTACAATTCCCGAGGGCAGAAGGAATTTCAGATTCAAGTCAGCAGGATGAAATATCAGTTGACCCTCAACCCCTCCATCAGATCGTTATGGAGAATTATCCGGAAGGATATCATACGGCCAAGAGACATAATGCTAGTCAAGCTTCAGAATCGTGGTGGCATTGTTTAGATATTGAAGTCGAAAATGATTGGAGGCAACCATTCATTGACTACTTCAAGGAAAACAAACTCCCGACAGAAAAGTCTATGGCCGCAAAAATTCGAAAAAGGGCGTTGCGATATGCATTTGTCAATAACACGTTGTACAGACGAGCCTTTGATCAAATGTGGCTAAGGTGCTTGGGGACCAAGGAAGCTGATAAAGTGGTAGCAGAAATCCACGAAGGGCTTTGCGGGGCACATCAGTCAGGTCCCAAAATGTCAGCTAAAATCAAGAGAATGGGTTATTATTGGCCGACCATGGTCAAAGATTGCATTGACCACGCTAAGAGGTGTCACGAGTGTCAAATCCACGGTGATGTTATACATCAACCTCCAAATCCTCTGCACCCAACAATAGCATCCTGGCCATTCGAATGCTGGGGCACAGATATAATCGGACCGATAGATCCGCCATCGTCAGCCGGGCACCGCTTTATTTTGGCAGCAACAGACTACTTCTCCAAGTGGGCAGAAGCAGCTCCATTCAGAGAGGTCACATCCGAGCATGTGATCAATTTCTTCACCCACAATATAGTCTACAGATTCGGTGTGCCACGCCGCATAATCTCAGACAATGGTACTGCATTCAAAAGTACAAAAATCTACAAGTTCGTTGATCGACACAAAATCGATTGGCGATATTCATCCATATACAATCCAAGGGCAAATGGATTGGCGGAAGCCTTCAACAAGACGCTGGTGAAATTGTTGAAGAAGATCTTTACCAAGAATAAAAGAGAATGGCATACGAAGATGGCAGAGGCACTATGGGCATACCGTACAACCTACAAGACGCCAACCAAAGCCACTCCTTATTCATTGGTGTTTGGTGTTGAAGCCGTATTACCATTGGAGATCGAATTACCATCACTTCGGGTAGCAGTTCAGAATGATCTCACTCAAGAACAAAATGCTCGTCTCAGAATGGAGGAGCTTGATGCACTTGATGAACTCAGGTTACAAGCTCAACAAAACCTGGAAATCTACCGAGGAAGAATGTCAAAGTCTTTTGATCGAATGGTGCGTCCTCGATCATTTCAAGAAGGAGAATTGATCCTGGTGCTGAGAAGACCAATCATTCCACACCGAAAAATCGGTGGCAAATTCGTATCCAATTGGGAAGGCCCCTTCGTCATCGAGAAAGTATACCAAGGAGGAGCATATCAGTTGATCGACCTGAACGGTCAGAGACCTATGCCACCTATCAACGGACGACATTTAAAGAAGTATCATGCATAAAATATTATGTCTAATGTATTTTGTGATGATCAAAATTTTATATGCATATTTATCGATACATGTTTGCTTATATTTTGAAATTCTCTTGTATAGCAAGAACGCATTTCAAAATCCCTCATCAGACTGGGGGCATTTTAAATATTTATTCGGGTCGACATCGTGCCGTATGCCGAGATCCCCAAATAAATATTTAAAATTTCAAAGATACAAAGCCTATCCAAAATGTCCCTGTGAGACAGGGGGCATTTTAAATATTCATTTGGGTCGACATCGTGCTGCACGTCGAGATCCCCAAATGAATATTTAAAATTTTATATTCCAAATTTATTCCATTCTAAAATGTCCCTGCGAGACATTGGGCATTTTAAATATTTATTCGGGTCGACATCGCGCTGCATGCCGAGATCCCCGAATAAATATTTAAAATTATCAATCCAGATATTCTTTTGTGCTAAAGAATACAGATATTTGTTTTTCAAAGTATATGCAGGTGATCTTTCAAAAGTTAGAGACATCGTCTTCTACAACAAACCAAGACTCAAAAGTCAAGAAAGAAACTTTTGTGGCTACACACTCCTACAAATTGAGCCGAAGAAGCTTGAAGTCTTCCAACAGCCTGAAGCTTAAGGTTCGAATGGGTGTAAGAGGTCGGATCCAACACGCCCAAATATGGCCGGATCGCTGGCAGCTCCGTCTACTCAACAAGCCATAAGAAAGGCCGTAGTAGCGGAACCCCCACTTCGTCAACCCGTCAGTAGGGACTGAAGGAAGTATGAAAGCTAATTTGACTCGACCAGTTCAAGTGATCGTAGTCTACAAAATTCTCCCCAAATGACTGGAGAATCAAAGTTTTAGTGGAAGGATAAGTCTCGAACGACTACCAAATGTTCGTGGGCTCCAAAATCTTCAACCATAAAGGAAGACTCCAAATCTGTCAACTTCAGTAAAATCAGCATTGGGAAGCGCAATTCCCATAGCTCAAGTCTGAAGCCTGAATGGGTGTAAGAGGTCGGATCCAACAAGCCCAAATATGGCCGGATCGCTGGCAGCTCCATCTACTCAACAAGCCATAAGAAATGCCGCAGTAGAGGAACCCCCATCTCAGCAACCAGAGGACAAAGAGCTATCAAATTCTAGCTCTCCCGATCTGATGAACTCAAGTAATTCAGGTTAAAGTCTTCTCAAGTGGTTAAGGATCAAGATACTACCTACGTTCGGTACTATCAATTGTTTCCAGAACCTGCAAATCCTTCAACAAATCCGTAAAGCACAAAGCGAGGATCGAAGGAATTTTTCTTCAACAAGTCCGCCAAAGCACAAAGCAAAGGACCGAAGAAGATTATCCCAAAGTTCGTGAAAAGCCTATGGCTGAACTAAGAGGATTCTGTCATCAACAAGTCCGTTATGCACAAAGCTCTGGACCAATGACGTTTCGCCATCGACCTAATACAAACCTAAGGGTTTAGGTCACCAGCATCTACTCCTTCATCAAGCCCGCCAAAGCTAGAAGCATAGGGCCGAAGGTACAAAAAACCATCTGATAAGTCAATAAGGACAAATCAGACGATTCTTCATCAATGTCCGCAGCACAAAGCACAGGACAAAAGAAATCAGTATATCAACCATCTATTGATACAGCGAAGAGATCTATGAAGAAAGAAAATCGTAGTGTGACATCCAAATAAATTTTGGAGATCCACTAAAGAAAATTTTAGTGTGACATCCAAGCAAAATTTTGGAGATCCACTAAAGAAAATTTTAGTGTGACATCCAAGCAAAATTTTGGAGATCCACTAAAGAAAAATCGTAGTGTGACATCCAAACAAATTTTTGGAGATCCACTAAATGAAAGCCCTTGTGTGACATCTAGAACAAATATCTAGAGATCCACAGGGTCAAACAACTTACAACAAACGTGATCCGCTCTAAACGCGAACCACATTTGTTGGGGGGCATTTGTTAACCTCTGTGAAAATTACACAAAGAATGAAAGAAGCTAAATCCAGCATACATACCTCACGTCCATGGGATCCAGGAATCCTGCAGAAATCGCGGCCTGCTACGGCGCCGAATCGGTCTCTTCCCTGCAAACCCGGCGCAAATCCTGCTCAAAACCAGCGATCTCGCCTCGACCGTGCTCCATCTTCGCGCCTATAAAACCCACACGATCTCCTCAAACTTCCTCCATTCGCAATCCCTCTCCTACACGACTCTCCCTCTCGACTCCAAGCCACAGTCCCGATACCTCTGCTCTTTCACACGCCTTCTCCCTGCCCGAGCTCCTCCCTCATCCGATCGGCCCTCCACGACATCCAATCTCCACACGCCAAGGCCAACGTCCATCTCGCTTCCCCATCCCGACGATCGAGCCTTGCATAAGGCCGGCTCTTGCTCCCGATCGTGAGCTCCGACCCGCAGAGAGAGAGAGAGAGAGAGAGAGAGAGAGATAGAGAGAGTGTGTGTGCCGAGCTCTTACCTGTGCCGACGCCTCTAGGCCGAACTCCACATCTCTCCGATCTCCCTCCCGACACCCAGCCGAAGCCGCCTCTCGACGTCCCGATCCCGACTCGGCTCTGATCTCCATCCCGAATCTCCCTTCGTGTTCGATCCTTCCAGCCCGATCGGAAGTTATAACATTTTGATCGGGAGCAATACAGGAGCAGCTTGTTGTGAAGGTAACTTTCTCCCTTCATGCCAGCTTCCACGGCCAAATCCCACTAATCCGCCGAGCAGAGGGATTAAATAAATTTATTTTATTTTATAATAATATAAAATAATTTTAATTATAATTATATTATTTAAATATAATTAATTATAATTATGTTTTTTTTAATTAATCATAATTTGTAAACTAATTATTAATAATTAATTATACTTTATTAAAATTAATTAATATTAAGTTATAATTAATTTTAGATTAATTATAACTTATTGTCTTAATTAATTTTAATAAATGTTAATTAATTATTTTAATTAATTACAAATGATTAATTAAAAAGTAATTATTTAATTAATTATATTTAAATGATACTGATTATAATTAAAAGAAGTGAAATCCTTCCCTCGATCTTCGAACCAATGTCGACGACCGCCAAGGTATAACATTCTAAACCTGAAAACTCCGAGAACTCGTTTCAACGCGTTCGTCGAGACAAAACGACCACCTATGCACGCTTTTCTTAGCGTGGTGGGAGGGAGTGCGTTCCGACGCTTGCGACGAAGCGGGTAATCACCCAAATTCCTTCTTCGAAGTTCGTATCGCCTTGGAAACCCCGCCTATGCACGCTTTTCTTAGCGTGGTGGGAAGGGATCCCGGTGCGATGCGCGTGACGAAGCGGGGATACCCTTAAGTACCCGCTTGCGGGGAAATAACTGCCTTTATGCTTACAAAATATTTTCAAAAAAAATAAAAAATATACTTTTCTACAAACAAAAAAATACCCATGCACGCTTTTCTTAGCGTGGTGGGGGATCGAAAAATTACACGGCCACGGTGTCCTCGAAAGAGGGCATCTACCATGCACGCTTTTCTTAGCGTGGTGGGAAAGGCCCAGTTTTCCGTAGTTTTTCCCCTAAACGGGGGAGACGCCGGAATGCTGCCGAAATTTCGAGTAAAAATGTTGCTACACTCGGACCTTTTTGAACTCAGAGAAGACAAAGGTTTGGACACATTTGAACAACCAGGGACTTGGGACTTTGCTCAGAACTCAAATCAAAAGAACTAAATATACTTGAACTCAAATAAATGTGAAGTCATAAGACTTGAATTTGATTGAACTCAAGAGGCTACAAAGACTTGACTTGAACCATTTGAACAAGGACTTGCACTTGTACTCGAGCAAGAGCAAAGAACTATGAACAGGAACTCAATTTGAACTCAAATACAATGAACTTGGTACAAGAAGTCTTAATTTGGACTTGGACAATTCATACTCAAATTCAAAAGACTCGGACCGCAGAAGACATAGAACTTGTGCTCGAACAACAGCAGTGGATCTATGAACATGAACTGGACTTATGGATTTACTATTGAATGAACTAAATGCAGGACTCATCTTGAACTCAAATGGAATTTAATCAAATAATATGAACTCAATTAAGATGAGTAAATAACAAGGAACTTGGATAAAAAATGAGCAAGGCTCTAAATAAATGGATTTGGCATGAGCCTTGGCTCAAATTTGATTTGGACTAAGAAGGACTTTAGCTCAAGCTTGAGCACTAACTTGAGACTTGTGAACTTGGTTCGAACCAAGTGAGAAGAACTTGAATATGATTTAAAAGATTTAGACTCAAGTGAAGATGTTATTTGAGTCTACATTGAACTCAAGCTTGAACAGATGATGTGAACTAAACTTTTGATTAAGAGATACATTATCAAGATGCAAACATCAAATTTCTCAAATACATTCAAGTAAACATTGAGTTGTAAACATACACTCATGGTAGACAAGGAAGCTACTATATCCTCGTCTCCAACAAGTCACCATCTCCAAGAAGAAACATCAAAGAAGAAAGATCAAATGCAAGTAAGAAGTACTTTGTAGTGGACAATAATGTTGCTAATATAGTCTGCTTAGAAGCACTGATAAGGGAGGTAGTTCAGCATATGACACACTAATATATGGGATGTATAAATCCCACAAATCTTGGCAAGCAGTGATGGTGAAAGATGAACTGCAAATGCAATACCCTACAAGCGAATGCCAGTTATCTTAAGGATGCATGTGATGGTCCCCACAAGTACTGAAAGATGTACATAGTGAATGTGGCAACATATCTACTACCTACAATAGTGCAATGTCTAGTAAACAAAATATTACGATCTCTTTCAAGTTTCGGAGATTGAGGTGCTATAAGTATAGTAAATTTCTAGCTCATATGCACGAAGAAGTAATCAGTGGATGTAACTCAGTCAGCTATCAACATCAAGATTCAAACACACAAATTGATTCTCATACAATCAAGAAAAAAGGATCTGCAATACATACACTCTTTAAGAATACAGATGTATGTATAATATCCACTCATATGTAGATACAGAAAGACTACAGTAAATGCAGTATCCTGTAGTCAACTTCAGTCTAAGAGTGAATACATCTGCTTGCAACAATCGTGAATGCTACGACACCCCAAAAATCAATCACCGTTCAATGGCCAGCAAATACGACTATCCAATTCGCTGCAAGGAAGAGCAAATGATATGCAGTAAATTCAAATACCTACGAGCAGTCATAGGAAACTTGTCATATTCGTAACATGTCATCTACAAGAAGAATGAAAGGGAACTATAATAGATAGCAACATCTACTGGCGAAGGCAGGAGATTAGTTAGTGCACTATGATCCGCCTACAAAAATCAACAAATAGTGCACGACAGTCTACCTGTACGAAGCAGCGAATAATTCTATCCAGAAGCTGCTACGCCACGCCACCGGAGCTGCAACTTTCGTACAAGCAGACAGAAGGCGTCTATAATTATTTCTAAGTACCCCTGCACGTGCACTATAAATTGTATACACATAGGTACACTAAAAGGGGTAAAAATAATTATAAAACTCGCATGGGCCCCGGCGAGCGTGTTATTGGTACACACGTGACGTCTAGGGATGCTGCGCGGATTGACAAGTGAATTCAGGCTCGAACCCGATCCTCCTATACGGATTAATAGGAGTCGACAAGGTTCGAACCAACAAATAAATATGTGGTCGTGGCGACCAGAATATTTATTTTAATACATTCATCTTAGGCCTTTAAGGCCTATAACAATGAGAATTCACTATCAAAAGGCATAAAGCCTACGAAACCCGATCCTCTGTCGACAGCCCGACAGAGTTGGCAAGGTTCGATCCATAAAGAGAAATGACCCCCGAACACCCCAATGATGGCCGTGTTGAATACAGATCTCAACCGGAGGGGTTCCCAAACATTTTTCAAACATCTCCCAAAACTCCACAAAAATTCCAAAATCCCAAAAATATATTTAAAAATGAAATAAATCCATCAAAGCACTTAAAGCAAAAATCATCCGCCCTCCGCAAAAGTTTGTCGAGGCGGACAAATATGAAATATTACTTCAGCTCACAAAGAGCGAAATGCCTGGTCGAAAATATCACTAGGATCCATTCTCAAACAATCTCTTGCCAGTAAGGGCGTGGTACGTGTCCTCTAACCGGCAGTTTCGCCGCCAAATGGCACTGCAGGTAAACGGTTATGACCCGGGGCCCTCTGAACCGAGTGGTTTTGCCGCCAAATGGCACCACAGATAGCGGTTATGGCCAGAGCCAATACGTTCCTTAATGGCGTTAAATCCTTGAGATATGAATCAATATGATATGATCGATAGGGCACAAAGCCCTCTGTTAGCTAAGGTGGATTCAAATTTGTCCCCTTAGACAAACATCCAACCCCGGTCTACAAGGTTCCCTTGGACGAAGCAACCCATGGCTGCCGACAAGGATCCTTCTGTCAGGTTGGGTCGACTACCTCCTCTGATTAAGTAGACCAGGGACCACGATGGCCCGGGACGACGGAACCATGGGATCTTGATCGGGTCCATCATCCATTCCCCCACCATCCGCTTTAAGTGCTAGATGGTGAAAATTTCTATTTTAAATATTAAACCTTTAAATTTCAAATCTTTAAACCCTTCAAATTCTAAACCTTCAAACATTTCCAAATCCAAACCTATGCTGCTACTATATGCCAGATACACGTATCTCTATACGTATCTGATCGACGACGAGCCTTAATCGAAAGTTCTCTCTCGTGATCGAGAGGGGTAATTAACTATAGGGGCTTGCGCCTATAGGAAACCAAAACTCAGATCATAAAGTCCTCACAAAATGAGGGCGAAATCTCTGGGTAGTGTCTTATCTACAAACCCATCTGCCTTCCAAAATTTACCTCGGAACTTAGTTCGTTAAAACTCCCTCGCCGAAAAAGAAATCGCGCGATGCGGAGGCCGGGGCCGAATTTTCGGAGCCCACAATTCCTCGAACCACCATTGTTTAATTATAGTCCTCATTCCATCATCTCCCACTGACTACAACCTCAGACTATCATTTCTTCGACTATGGTCCTTATACCATCATACATACTACAGTCTTTTCTATCTCCATCGCCCATTAACTATTGTCCTTCTGATCTCCATCGCCTGACTAGGATCCATTTGACATATATCACTCGAAATCAACCCTTTCGATCTCTGTAGTCCAATGACTATGATCCTCTGACCACCTTCACCGCTGACAATAGTCATTGGATCACCATTATCCAACTACGGTCCTCAAACCATTACATCGACTATGGTCCCTTTGACCTCCGTCACTCAACTAAGATCCCTCTAATATCTGTCACACGAATATGGTCCCTCTAACCTCCATTACTCGACTATAATCCTTACGACCACTATCGCGTGACAACACTCACTCCAACCTACGTCTCCCATCAAATACAATTCTTTTGACTTTCGTTGCTTGTTGACAAGGGTCCCACTGACCTTCATAGTATGATAATGGTCCCACTAATCACATATACCTGACTACGGTCCCTGCAACCACTGTAGCTTGACTGCGGTCCTCAGACCACTATCACCAAATATGATCCCTCCGACCTCCATTATCTGACTACAATCTCTTCGACCTTTGTCACAAAACTATGGTCCTTCCAACCTCCATCTTCTGACTACAATCCCTCACTTCCCTCGCCCACAGACTATGGTCCTTGGACCATCATCAGCCATTTTTTATCAATACGAACTAAGTCGCCTAACTATGGTCCCTCTATCGCCCGCTGACTACAGTCCTCAGACCATCGTCGCCCAACTATGATCTTTTTTATTATGTTGCCTGACTATGATGCCTCTAGCTTACATCGCCAACCAAAAAAAGTCCTAGGGCTATTATTGCTTGACTACAATCCATTTGACAATCTTCTTCCGACTACAGTCCTTCCAACTATGGTCCTTGGACCAACTTCGCCAAACTACATCACTCAAATAACTATCACCAGACTATGGTACCTTTGACCTCATCCGCTTGCCGATTACTGTCCCTCCAACCTTTCTCGTTGACTATAATCCTTCTGACTTTTTTTGTTTGCCAACTATAATCCCTTTGACCTCAGCCACCCATTTACAGTCTCTCCAACATTTGTTCCTCAACTATGAACTTTTTGATCTCCATCGTCTGACTATGGTCCCTCCGACCTCTATCGCCAGCCCAATTTGGTCTTCAGACTACCGTCCCTCGACTATAATCCTTATATTACCATTATTAGACTATGGTCCTCAGACCACCATCACTTACTATAGTCTCTATGACCCTCATTGCTTAATTATGGTTATTTTGACCAACATCACCCGACTATAGTTCCTTTGACTACAATCACTTGATTACAATCATTTTGGCCCCTGTTGCCTGATTACGGTCCCTTTGACCTCCGTCGCTTGACTACTATCCCTCCAACCTCAATCGCGAGACTATGTTCCCTTCGACCATTGTTGCCTTACTACAGTCTGGCCTCCAATCTCAGTCACCTGAGTACAATCATGCAAACTAAATAAACAGGCCAAACAATCTTTTAAGATAATCTCTAACCCCAACAACATAATGTGTTTTTTACTATATATATTTTCTACAGTATACCAACACCTTCCCCCAAGGAAGCGTATCATTTGTAATTAACGTCAAACACTAGTGAAATCATTTCAATAGGGCTAGACCCTACAGTTTTCCCTTTTTTTAGAATTTTTCACATAATAATTTTGGTGTCTTTTATGACTCTTGCACCTCCTCTCTCCCTTATCTATATTTTTCACATAGGAAATTAAACTTTCCATCTCTCTGCCGCCGCAATGCTCCAGTACGCATCAAAGTCGATGATGTCTTAGTATTGAGTATCGGCAATGCCGAGCACCATGTTGACCTCATAAAGATGTTCACATGTAAAAAACCCAAATTATATTATTTATTTAATTATGAAATATAAATTCATATTTTAATCAATAAATTATTATGAATAAGTTAAGACTTATTCAACCATCGAGAGTCAATTCATTTAAAACAGACTAATTGCTAAAAAATTGGCCAAGTTATTAAGTATTTTATGTAAACAAACTATTTTTTTGTGAAAACCAAAAGAAAGTAGGTATGCAGCTTGATTTTGGTTCAAGTTGAGCCTACATTGGTTCAGTTAAAAAAAAAACCTACATTGGTTTTGTGAATCCACATAGAATTTGATCACACCTAAGAGGTGAGAGAGTGAGATTGAATTCCTCACGCGTGGAAGAACTCAAGCTGTGTTTCTCTGTTTCTAGTTGACATTAACTAAATTATTAAATGCCATGTGCTATCTTCTGCTAATGGTGTTCACATAATGGTGTTCACATGAGAAAAAATCTAGAAGACAGTAGAGGGAAAAATAAAAGGAGATTTCCCTACTTTATTTTGCCTTTCTTCTTTAGTCTGCCGACAGTAGAGGGAAAGATAGTATTAAGATGTTGTGCAAATCTTAATAGACTAATCGTTACATATAGTCATCGAACCCCAACTGCATGCAACTCTATATGCTAATTCACATAGATATTGATCCCGAAAGTCAAACAACACGAATAATGCACGAAGTCTTGCAAAATAAGAAAAGTTCAATTTTCTGCAATAATTTGCAAAACAAGAAAAACCCAAATCGATGCACGATGGCAGTGATCTACGACTGTAGTCTGGTAGAGACTCTCTGTCGAGGTGGCCAAGTGGCGGTGAATCACTACCATTGTAGAACAATCAATATCGGATCGTTGCATCCCAACCTTCATGTTAGACCGCGACCACCCGATCATCTTTGTTGGATAATTGCCGCCTAGCCACGGCTGTCAGATCATTGCCATTGTTGGACCATCAATGTTGGGCCATTGACGTCGCTTAACCATCATTGTCGAACTACCACCGTTTGACCATCGTTGCCAGATTGCTATTGTGTTGACCACAACTATCATCGGACATCATTCGCCTATTGAATATTGTCATGTGTTAGTATGTATGGAATCTGATTGTGTCAATCAATCATGTTGTACTATTGTCTCGAACTCAATTCAATTTCTCGTGTTTGCTGGGGAGGTGCGATGGGTAATACCCCTTCTTGGGTTCCATTTTTTTTTTCGTACAACGCCTCGGCGCTGTGCTACCAAGCACGACACTACAAATTTTGCTATAAGAAATGACAAAGAGCGGAGCGTCGCAACGCTCTAAATTCGGTGCCGCAACACTGCGGGTTTGAACGCTGCAGCTTTGCTAGACAGATCGAGATCAGAGATTTGAGCGACACATAGCTCCAAATTGACGTTGCAACGCTTCGAGGAGGACTAGATAGTTTTCTTTCTCATTTTTGTTAAGGGTGGCGTCCCTTGGTGTATTGTGATTGCTTTCCCTTTTGTTTCTATGAGGCAATATCCAGAAGATTTCAGCTCGACAAAAGAGAAAAAAAAAAAAAAAAAAGTTAATCCAGGATATCCAACTTAAACAGCTATATCTATCCTTTATATGTTTTGTAAAGCAACAATTTGTGTCTTACAAAAAAACCGTACGTCTTTGTTGCTCTCTTCCAAAAAAAAAATAGCCATATTGTCATTCGATGCAAAACTTCAAATGCTTCAACTTTTGTTTTTTTAATAGAGATAAGACTACTTATTGTTTGATATTTTGAAGTCCTTAGGCTAATGGAGTCATCTTCCTTGTGGCAATGAGGCTTCAGACAAGCTATTTCCAACGTGCCTAGGGACAGTATAGCAGCGATTAGCCAAACTTTTGTGCTGGCCCAACTTTCTTTTTCTGAACTGAGACTAAGCTGAGAAGGTTTAACGTGACTTTTCTTTGCTCCAAATCTCTCTCTTTTAACAAAGCGAGTTGGTGTGAGGACAGCTATGGAGTCAGTTAAAGTGGATTCCTGTATAATTTTCGTTTTGCTTGCAGTGATGGAAGTAAAACGGAACAGAGAAAAAATGGAAGAAAAAACTCAAAAGAAAATTTTTTTCTCACTAGACGTCTTCACAGGAACTAAACAAAAACAGAACAGAAAAATACTTAAAGTCACGCTTGCGTCCTTTCACGGTATACTAATAAAAAACAAAAACCGAAACAGTTTTTAAAACTGTCTAATAAAGCAAATAAAATAAAACCAAAGAAAAAACTAAAGTAAGCATCGCGTCGCAAGCATCGCGTCGTTTGGTTTGTTAATATCCAACAATCTCTCCCTCAAACCAAAACTTTCTTCATCCCAAGCATCTTCAATAGCTTCACAAATCTCGGTGTCGGCAAAGCTTTAGTGAACAAGTCGGCTACCTGATCCTCTGTACTGCAGTACTCCAAGCTAATGTGACCCATCTTTATTGCATCTATGATAAAATGATAACGGACATCAATGTGCTTGGTCCTGCCATGCTGAACTGGATTTTTGGCCAATGCGATCGCCGACTTGTTGTCCACATAAATTGTTGTAGCTTCATCAATCTTTCCAAAAAATTCCTTCAGCAAATTCTTCAACCACATTGCTTCACAAGCCGCTGCCGCCGCTGCTATATACTCTGCCTCACATGTAGATAATGATACAACTTTCTGCTTTTGTGTGCACCAAGTAAAAGCTGTATCACCAACATAAAATACATATCCACTTGTGCTCTTTCTTTCCTCATGATCATTTGCCCAATCACTGTCACAATATCCAAGTAATCTCATGTCTCCACTGCACTGATAATGAAGGCCAAACTCAACTGTGCCACTGATATATCTAAGAATCCTCTTCGCTGCAAGCCAATGAGACTCCCTTGGATTCTCCATGAATCTGCTCAAGATGCCCACACTATACACAATATCTGGTCTTGTCACTGTCAAGTATCTAAGGCTCCCAATCAAACTTTTGTACAATGTTGGATCAACCAATTTTCCTTCTCCTTCTTTTGTGAAATGAACTCCAGTTTGCATTGGTGTTGAGACACTATTGCAATGATTCATCCTGAACTTCTCAAGCAACTCTTTTGCATACCTCTTTTGACATATCCAAATGCCATCATCTTTCTGATGAACTTCTATACCCAAAAATAATGACATGAGGCCAACATCTGTCATATCAAATCTTCTGAACATAGTTGATTTAAAATCTGCAATCATCTGCTCATCATCACCTGTTATAAGCAAATCATCCACATATAAGCATATGATTAATTTGTTGCCATTTGAGTCTGTCTTCATATACACACCATGTTCATAAGGGCATTTAGTGAACCCTTCTTCTCCAAAATGCTTATCAATGCATAAATTCCAAGCCCTCGGGGCTTTCTTCAAGCCATACAAAGCCTTTTTCAAACTATACACCATATGCTCTTTCCCTTTCACAATAAAACCTTCAGACTGATCTACATAAACTTCTTCCTCCAAAACACCATTCAAGAAAGCCGACTTCACATCTAATTGATGAATCTTCCATCTATTCATAGCAACAATAGAGAAAATTAATCTGATTGTATCAAATCTGGCAACCGGTGCAAAAACTTCTTCATAATCTATCCCTTGCTTCTGCTTGTACCCTTTGACTACAAGTCTAGCCTTGAATTTGTTTACACCTCCTTCAACATTTTTCTTCAATTTGTACACCCACTTGACACCAATGGATTTTTGACCTTTAGGAAGTGAGGTCAAACTCCATGTGTCATTTCTCTCAATAGCATCAATCTCCTCTTTCATGGCATCAATCCATCTCTTATCTGCAACTGCTTCATTAAAAGTTAAGGGCTCTTCATCTACATAGAAAGCAAATTGAGATGACTCCTCATTATAATTTGTGGTGTCATATATCTCCTGCAAGCTTCTTGTCTTCACCTTTTCAATACCACTACTAGATGATTCTCCCAATCTCACTGTAATATATGGTGGTCTTTGTTGCTCTACACCATCAATAATTTTTTATGAATTTCCCACAACTGTGACATCCTCCTTGTTGCCATTTTCAAGCCAATCCCAAGATAAGCTCTCCTCAAATCTCACATCTCTACTCACTACCACTTTCTTTGTTGTAGGATTATACAGTTTATAGGCTTTAGACCTTTCACTGTATCCTACAAACACACACTTCTCAGATTTTTCATCCAACTTCCTTCTTTTTTGATCAGGTACATGAACATAAGAAATACTCCCAAAAAATTTCAAGTGATCAACTGTAGGCTTATGACCAATCCAAATTTCAAGAGGAGTTTGAGATGGAGTACTTTTTGATGTCACCCTATTCAACAAATATACAGCACAAGCCACAGCTTCAGCCCAAAGCAAATTGGGCACTTGCCTCTCCTTCAACATACTCCTAGCCAATTCCATAATGGTTCTATTCAACCTCTCGACTACCCCATTTTGTTGTGGTGTGTATCTAGTTGTCAATTGATGGCGTATCCCATTCTCCTTCAAATAATTTTGCATCTCATGACTAACATACTCTCCATCTCTATCACTCCTCAACATCTTAATAAAATGACCACTCTCCTTCTCCACAAGTGCTTTGAATATTTTTAAGTATTCAAATACTTGTGACTTCTCTTTCAAAAAATATACCCAGACTTTTCTGCTATAATCATCAATAAATGTGAGAAAATAACAATTACCTCCAATAGAAGTAGTGTGCATCGGTCCACATAAATCTGAATGAATAAGCTCCAATGGCTTCAAGGCTCTCCATGATTTTCCAACTGAAAATGGTTCTCTGCTCTGCTTTCCTGCAACACATGCTTCACAGATCTTGTCTTGAACTTCAATATGTGGAAGCCCATCAACTATATTCTTCTGGCTCATATAAGAAAGTTTCTTGGAACTCAAGTGACCAAATCTACAATGCCATAATCTTGAATGATTTTCTATGGAAGTTTTCAAACAACCATTTAAACTGCAAATAATCTTCATGGGATACATTTTATTTGGAGTCACATTCACCTTGACAATCAAGAATCCATGCTTGTCTTTAATGGTACAAGTGTCAAAAGAAAATGTCAACACATATCCCTTTTGATTTAGTTGTCCAACACTAAGCAAATTATGCTTAAGATTTGGAACATAGAAGACATCTGATATCTTCTTTTCTCCCTTCCTTGTTTGCACCAAAATGTCACCTTTTCCTTCCACAAATAGTTTGTTGTCATCTCCTGTACGTACTTCACTTTGGATTGAGTTATCCAAAGTAACAAACAATCTTCTATTGCCAGTCATGTGATTACTACAACCACTATCAATAAACCATACATCTCCTGAATCACCATATTCCTTACTATGTGTAAGAAACATTGTGTCTTCACTTTTCTCCACTTCCTTTCTTGCACCAAATCTGCATTTGCCTCTTCACTCTCTTGCCTCTTCCAACAATAACGATAAGTGTGCCCATACCTTTTGCAAAAGTGACATTTGATATTGGCAAGGTTGCTTCTTCCTCTTCCTCTGAAATCATGTCCACGACCACGTGCACCTTCTCCATCACCATGAGTTCCACCTTGAACTTCACCTCCATCACTTTGTGTAGATTCTCCTCTACCAACACAGCCTCTTCCACGAGTACCATAAGAGCCTCTTCCTTTACCAAAAGAGCCTCTTCCTCTGCCAAAACCTCTTCCACGGCCACCTTTGAAATTCCCACGCAATGCCACTTGAGTTTGGAATGCTTCCTCAAGTGGTATCGAATCATATTGCTTCATTCTTAATTCATGGGATTGTAGAGATCCAAGCAAACCTTCAATAGACATTTGCTCTATGTTCTTCGCTTCTTCTATGGCTACCACCGTGACTTCAAATTTTCTTGTCAAACTTCGCAAAATCTTCTCAATAACTCTTTTATCTTCTACAAGTTCTCCATTCAATTTCAATTGGTTAACAATGGTGATTACCCGATTGAAATATTCTTCCACACTTTCTGACTCCTTCATCTTTAACATATCAAACTGGCTTCGAAGGGTTTGTAAACGTATCATCTTCACTTTCTCATCTCCTTTGTAAGAAGCATGTAGTGTATCCCAAGCCTCCTTTGCGGTCTTCGCCGTAGAGATCCGCTCAAAAATAATTTCATCTACCGCTTGATAGATGAAGAAAAGGGCCTTCCGATCCTTCTTCCGATTTTCTTTCAACTCTTGAAGAAGTCTCTGATTCAAATCTCTCTCAACTTCGGGCTCCTGAAAACCGCTCTCAACAATCTCCCACAACTCTTGAGATTGATACAACACCCGCATTTGAATACTCCATTGATTGTAGTTCTTCCCCGTGAACTTGGGAAACTGAGGTTGCAAATTGTTACTGCTTGAACTCACTGCCATTCTCCAACTTTGCTCTGATACCAATGATGGAAGTAAAACGGAACAGAGAAAAAAAGGAAGAAAAAACTCAAAAGAAAATTTTTTTCTCACTAGACATCTTCACAGGAACTAAACAAAAACAGAACAGAAAAATACTTAAAGTCACGCTTGCGTCCTTTCACAGGATACTAATAAAAAACAAAAACCGAAACAGTTTTTAAAACTGTCTAATAAAGCAAATAAAATAAAACGAAAAGAAAAAACTAAAGTAAGCATCGCGTCGCAAGCATCGCGTCGTTTGGTTTGTTAATATCCAACATGCAGTAGGCCTCTGTTTTCTTCTTCATCATAAGATTCTAGTTGGTAAACTTTGTATGTTATTTGAGCTTAAAGTATATTTTTGTTTGGTTTGTTCTATTATTGAGTTATCTGTTCTTGCTGTAGAAGCAAGAATCTCTTTGCAAGATAATGAGCATCTGCAAACAAGGAATCAGAGAATGGCGAGTAACGAAATGACGCCATCGTCGTGGTGGACAAAGGATTATGCAGGTGTGAGAAGAAGGAGACCAGTTCATAATAGCTTGGAGCCATGATTGAACTGGAAATGCTTCAAGATGAGCTTTACATAACAAAACAGAATATAGTTCTGTAGTAGTTCAAAGACTTGTTAGCAGTATGATATTCCTGTTTTGTACTGTTAGTTCATGTTTCATGTCAAGTGTATTACTCATGCTTTGTATTTTGGCACTTTTTTTTTTGGTTTTGTGATGTAAGATTAAGTTACAAGAAATATTAAATGCTCATCCTTCTATTACTCTGCTGGTGAATTTTTGCTTTTTAGAAGGAAATATTAAATGCTCAGCCTTTATCCCATATCTTTTTGCTTTAGTCATGGATGTTCTCACTAGACATTTGCAAGAGGATGTACCTTGGTGTTTGCTTTTTGCTGATGATATTCTTTTTGTTAATAAGGCTAGAGAGGGAGTTGAAGGTAAACTTGAATTATGGAGGTCAACCTTAGAGTCTAAAGGTTTTCGCTTGAGTAGATCTAAAACGGAATATATGGAGTGTAATTTTAGTAGTAATAGACCTAGTGAGGGGATTGTGACTTTGGACGATCAAGTCATTAATAAGAGTACACGTTTTAGATATATTGGATCTGTTGTTTAGAGTGATGGTGAAATAGATGGATATATTATCAGCAAAATTCAAGTTGGATGGTTGAAGTGGAGGAATGCATCGGGCTTGTTATGTGATAGAAATGTACCCCTCAAATTTAAGGGAAAATTCTATATAATGGTAGTGAGGCCTGCAATGCTTTATGGTGCCAAATGTTGGCCATTAAAAGAGAAGCATAATACTAAGTTAAGTGTGGCAGAGATGAGGATGCTCAGGTGGATGAGTGGCTTTACCCTTAGAGATAGGATGCGAAATGAGCATATACGTGAAAAAGGTTGGAGTAACTGCAGTAGAAGATAAGATTAGTGAGAGTCGCCTTAGATGGTTTGATCACATAAAACGGCGGCCTTCCGATGACCCGGTTAGGAGAGTAGAGGTATTAAATTTGACTTATGTTAAGAAAGGTAGGGGTAGATCTAAAAAGACTTGGTTAGAAAATATTAGGAATGACCTTTCTTTATTAGATTTAAATGAGAATTTGACTTTTTATAGGACACAATGGAGAAAAAGGATTCATGTAGCCGACCCCACGTAGTGGGATAAAGGCTTAATGTTGTTGTAGAAGGAAAAAAAGGAAAGACCATCAGCTATAAAAACTGGGACTTCTGTTTGGAGTGAGTTACTGATTCCTCTGCAGGCTGCAGTTATGAAGAGGAAGAACTGTTATTTTTGATTAATAATGCTCCATTTATATAAAAATAAAAAATAAAAAATTAATATTATAAATATTTCAATTATATTATCATTATTGATACATCATCATGAAATAATCTTGATCGGGCACGAATCTCGAGGAAAAAATCAACCCGGATTCAAAAATTAAATCCGGAAGCACCCAAAATCCGATTTCAGTGAGCTTACAGTCAAACTGAGCGTCTCGGAAATATGAACCCAACAACACCAAATTCGACCTAATCCTAGCCCAAATGGGTTCAAATCAAGGACACGAAGCTGTTGGAAGGTTCAAACCACAATTTGAGTTACCAAACGGTCTCCGATTTTAACGAGCTTATACTCGAATCGAACGGCTCGACTAGACGAATCCAATGAGCCCAAGATCGCCGAATTCTAACATCACTAAGGCCTCCAAATGTCCAACGAACGATGCACGGTCAAAGGTTTCAATATCGGCCGTCCATTCGACTACTCCCTATTCGCCCATGATCTCACACCTATTTACAAGCCATGCCACTCCAGAAAAACTATAAATAGAGCCATCATTCTTTCCAAGAGGACTCAAGTGAGAAGAGAAAGAAGAAGAGAAGAGAAGAAGGGGAAAGGGAGAATCATCTCCTCCTCGACCACCGTCGAAGTTCTTTCCGCCGCCTGAATACGCCGGAACTCTGCCGAATTTTGCAGAATTTTGTAAATTTGTTTCAAGTTAGAAGAAACGGATTGTAATCTGATCGTCATAACTTGTGGGACGAATCAGCTTCTTGTAATTTACAAAACACTAGTGGAACTTTTCAACTAGGCGTGGCCCCGTGGTTTTTTCCCTCTTTCAAGTTTTCCGCGTAAAAATCTGGTGTTCATTTTCTTTTCTTTTTGTGTGCGGAATATTCGTGCAACGCCCAGACGTGAATTTGTAAACTCTACCACAGCGTATATTCTAGCCCGCAACAATTATTAAGAAGAAAAAATTATTAATTTTATTATTATAAATAATTATAATCACTAATGTTTATTTGCATGTCCGCAAAGTCTAGTTCAATAAAAATTAAAAATTTAGTGAAAAAGTGCAATTAATTTTGTTAATTTTATTGCACGTGCATTAAATACAAGTGAATCAAAAGTTTAAAATGAAAATTCACATAATGAATATTCTAATTATATTTTATTTAATTAAAAATTAAATTATTATATTTATTTCTATAATTAATTATAATTATTAAAATTACTTAATTAATTCTTTTTAATTTTTTTATAACTCATATTTATAAAACATGCATTAGGGAAGAATAAAAATTAGTATGAGTTGTATTTAAGAGGCATTAAATTGCTTAATTAATTCTTTTTTATTTTTTTAATAACTCATATTTATGAAACATTAAATTGCTTAATTAATTTTTTTTAATAAAAAAGGTGTTTGTAAGGAATATTAATAGTAAAATTGTTATTTTAAAATTTATTAATTATTTATAATACAATAAATGGACAAAATAATTCCATTAGAAATAAAATGAAAGGCCAAAATTTGATATAGAAGGAAACTCAAGCAGCTTTATAATAGTAATATATATTTATAATAATAGATATATATTGTTCAAGTTAAATTTTGGGAGATGAAGGATAAGTTAACTTTTTTATAATAAATTTGATAGTGAACCGTGCAAATGTAATACATATGAATTAATATATACTTTTAAATAATATATTATTTATGTTATTTTTTATTTAAAATAAATTATGCAGTTAAATGATATAATGCAGAATAAGCAAATAATAATACTAATTAAGATTGATTTAAAAATAAGAGTATTGAAAGATAGAATTTAAATTAAACTTTTATATAATAGTCATACAGTTAATTGTTAAGATTTGATATTCATCATAAATTTAAAGGCTAAAATTCGATATGAGAAGAATTACAAATCAGTTTTATAATAGTATACATATGATTAATATTAATTAATGAATTATATTATTAATTGTTAGGGTAGATATTAATTAAAAATAAATATATCAATTGATCCTAATTGAATATAAAAATAAATATAATTAAATACACCAATGGACTATTACTTAAATTCATATCTAATTTCACCAAATAGAATTGATACGTCATCACAAAATTAACTTGATCGGGCACAAATCTCGAAGCAAAAGCTAGTTGAAAACTTCAAAAATTAATTTTGGGAGCACCCAAACTCCGATTTCATCTAACTTACAGTCAAAATGAGCGTCTCGGAAATACAAACCCAACGACACCAAGATCAACCCAATCCGAGCCCAAATGAGTCCGAATCAAGGGCTCAAAGAGCTGTTGGAAGGTTCAAACCGCAATTTGAGTTACCAAATGGTCTCTGATATTGACGAGCTTATACTCGAATCGAACGGCTCGACGAGACGAATACAACGAGCCCAAGATCATCAAATTACGACATCATTAAGGCCTTCAAATGTCCAACGAACGATACACGATTAAAGGATTCGATATCGGCCGTCCATTCAAACCACTCCCAATTCGCCCTTGATCTCACGCCTATTTACGGGCTATGCCACTCCAGAAAAACTATAAATAGAGCCCTCAGTCTACACCAAAAGGGGGAGGTGAAGAGAGAGAAGAAGAAGAGGAGAAAGGGGAAAAAGGAGATTCCTCACCTCCTCGACCACCGCCGGAGCTCTTCCTGCCGCCTGAAGACGCCGGAACTCTGCCAGATTTTCAGGAAACGCATGAAATTTGCACAACTTCCACGTGATGCTGAAATTCTTCTCATTTAACGATAGAGTTTCCTCCTGACGCCGAAACTCCGCCCAAGGGAGGCCGGATTTCTCCTCTGCCACCAATAGACGTCGGACTTCTACCCGACGTCGGACCTTCACTCTTCGCCAAGTCTCTACCCGATGCCAGACTTCTACTGGTTATCGGACTTCGCTGGGCATCTATGCGAAGATGCATTTCTTTTCATTGTTGGACTTCTACCTAACGCTGTCATACTGATCTTCGTCGTCAGACTACAGTCCTTCTGACCTCCGTCGCCAGCCGACTACGGTCCTCTTGACTTACGTCGCCCGCCGACTACAGTCTTTCCGACATCCGTCGCCCGTTGACTACCGTCCTCCTGACTTATGTCGCCCGCCGATTACAGTCCTC
The DNA here is from genome assembly GCA_016618105.1 of Dendrobium huoshanense. NCBI lineage: Eukaryota > Viridiplantae > Streptophyta > Magnoliopsida > Asparagales > Orchidaceae > Dendrobium > Dendrobium huoshanense. Next base: position 45,723,675 of record CM028357.1, read on the forward strand.
CGCCGCCAGCTGACTACGGTCCTCCTGACCTACGTCGCCCGCCGACTGCAGTCCTTCTAACAAAGTGAACATGTCAATAGTGATCCTTTGTATTTACATCATGTAATGTACTCCATAAGATGTACATCAAGCTAAGACCTTCCACCAATGAAGGGCCTCATTTGTAATCTACTGCAATTCTAGTGGATTCATTCAAACTGAGCTATGCCCCATAGTTTTTCCCCCTTTTATAGGGGTTTTCCACGTAAAAATCTTGGTGTCTCATAAATGCTAGACCCTCTCTCCTTATCTGATTGCGTGCCGGATTTCCGTACAACGCTAAGACGATAAACAAATAATTATAAATCAAATAAATGATTACAAAATATAATTAAACTAAATAAATCAAATAATTATATATATATATATATATATATATATATATATATATATATATATATATATATATATATATATATATATGATTGAAATAAAGAATTCAATCAATTAAATAAAAAATAAAATATAATTAAATATAATCAAACACAATAAATCAAATAAAGAAAAATAACTAAATAAAGAGATTTCATTTCTTATATGAAGTTGAATATAATTGCAAATACGGTGATTTTTCAACGAAAATAATCGGAGATATCTTCGACATCCAAAATTTTTCCTAAAATCAAATGAATTATAAAAAAATTATGCAAAGAGATTTCATTTATAAATGAAAATTTAATTACAATTAGAGATATTTCTAAACAAAAAAATTGAGACGTCTTTGGCATCCAAAATTTTCCCGCTGTCGTAGAGGTGCTGCAAAAAGTTGATATGATCTTCTCCTCAAAACTTGATATGATCTTCTCGTCGTCGCAACACTGCTATTGTTAAGTAGTTGTTAGAAGTAATATAGTCAGATTATCTTCCCAACACCATATAAATAGGTCGGCGACCCGGCAACCCGTTGGGTCAATCCGAACCCGACACGTTTTTGCAAACGGGTCGGTTTTCCGAACCCGAACCCGACCCACTTCAGGTTCGGGTCAACCCAAACCCGAAAATTCTGGGTCGGGTCCAATATTGACAGGTCTATTTAGGAACATTCTTGTGACAAATCAATCACAGTCGGTTAACAATTATCCTCAAATTAGCCATACAAACTCATTTAAAATCATATTATATGTCTTAGGCTTTGTTTGGGATGACTTTCTTACTGCTTCTTAAAGCAGTTTTTTAGTTAAAAAATTTTAATCTTTGTATAAAAAACTGTTTTAACAAAACAATAAAAAAACCATCTCAAAAGAAGTCTTAATTAATAAAGAACTGCAAATTTCATTCCAATTTTTAATTCTTCTGCACATCTGCAAACTACCATGGTACTGTCACCATATATTACCCCTATGTTCCGAAGGGTAATTTAATTAAAAGTAATTTACGTTATATTTACTTTTTAATACAACAGGCAAGTCTGCATTTCAATGCTCGAATGACTTTGCCTGCAACTCACTTAAGTTCCAGCTTTGCATGCAGCTCTTGATGGTATTTGTTCTCACACTCTTTCTTTGTTGCGTTGGAGAGAAGAAGAAGCATGTGGGTGAGCGGACAAACCAGAGTAGAGATCAAGGCAATTTTATTTTTTTTAGGTGTACGTAAGATTTGTTTTCTATTGTATGGAGTAATGATTCAGTCTATTTTTTTTTTTCAAGTATGGCAATCTTATAAAATAATAAAATGCACATTTTTCAACTTTGCATTGCAACTAAATGGAGAGTTTTATGGAAAATGATTAATATTTTTTATAAATTATAAAAATTAATGTTTTATAATATCTTTTAAGTTTCGTTTGAGACAAATTTTGACACTACTTTTAAAATATTTTTTGTACTAAAAATTTACTGTAGAAAACAGTAAAAAAACTATCTCAAATGAAATCTTACATAATATTAAGATATGATAATAAATTCCACAAATATTCTAAAAATCATATTAAAAATTGATTTATTATTTTTTGTAAAAATAAAACTATTTATTTTAAGAAATAAATTATGAGAAGTTTTATACATATATATTAAAATTAAACCGTTTTCGAATATTTTAAATTATTTTTATTTTTACAGAGGAGCGTCAAATTCAGTTATGCGCTTGTACTAGTCGTTCGTTCCGGGAAGGCCAACGATCACGGTCTCTTCTGCATCCGCTCTTAATTTATAGCGTCCTTCCAATTTCTTCTGTTCTCTCTCTTCATATTCTTCTACTCTTCTCCCCCCTTCTCCTCAGCATTCCACCGCCGCCTGGCAACAATGGGAGAGGCGGGACATGAGGCGGCGGTGGAGCAATTCCGGGTGTCGGTGGTCGGAAGCGGCAATTGGGGAAGCGTCGCCGCCAAGCTCGTCGCCTCGAACACCATCGGACATCCATTCTTTCACGGTATCTTTTTCCCCCATCTTTTACAAAAGAACTGCGGTTTAATAGGATTAATCTGAACGATTATTTTCAGATGAAGTGAGGATGTGGGTGTTCGAGGAGGTGCTGTCTTGCGGCGAGAAACTCAGCGACGCCATTAATAGGACAAATGTGAGTAGCTTCGATTCGTTAGCTTTTTTTCCTCTGTTTAATTACTGATTACATGCGATTTTCAAACCAATTTGAATGGGTTTAGGAGAATGTCAAGTACCTTAATGGTGTAAAGCTTGGGAAGAATGTTGTGGCTGATCCTGACCTCGAGAATGCCGGTAACGTGACATTTTGGAGTTGTTTAGTATAATGTATTTTATACAGTGTTTTGTTTTTCTTATTAATTAAAGTTTTTGATTTGATGCTATGTCTTCTATTGAAATGATATTATTATTGGTATAGAAAAGATTACCGAAACAATGATGGTCAAAATAAAGGAGAAACAAACGAAAGATCGTAATCATTGTTGATTATTCCAGACAAATCATAATTTTGTAAGGGTTATATTGAACCAAATACCATACATTTGACAGAGGTGGAAATAGACCTGTAGCAAGACCCTAGAGTTGGGGAAAGTTTTGCATGATCAAACACACCTATGATCATCGATATCGACCACCCTTTCCTAATTACTATCACTTTACCACTATTACTAAACTAATGTTACCTGACTACCTTATCTTGAAAATAGTCATATTCTATCAAACAACATTGACATCCATCATCACCAATAAGACTAATCCACGCCTTCAACAATACTGTCAATACATACCATTGCCAATAAGGACAACACATGTAGTTAACACCAACACCAACATACATCATTGCTAACACGACTGACACATAACATTGACTATAATAAAATTGACTATTATAAATGACACATATCATTGACACCAAAATTGACACAGCTCATCTTCCACAAGGTTGATGCATGCAATCAACACCATCACTATTGCACACCATTTATACCAATATTGATGCATGAAATCACCAATAAGTTAGATGCTCGCCATCGGCACCAATGCCACACACCATTGCCAACAAATACATTGTACAAGATCGACAAAAACACCAGCAAATGTCATTACCAACAAAGCTGATGTATATAGTTGACACCAAGGTTGACTATTACAAGAAAAATATTTATTTCTCACCTAAAAAGTTATAACTAATTAGGTCATTTCCATAAAAAACTAGAATTTTCAATGGATAATGAACTTTTGCTAAAAACCCTCTAAAAAACATCTACCTACATTTAATTTTCCAACAAATTACCAACAACAAATTCTGAAGGAAACACCCACTTAATGATAACCAACCTCCACCGATATTACCGAAAATTATCAATGAAACTTTTTTTCGGTAATACAAGCGAATGCATGTCGTCTATAAGATATTTTTTGATAGTTTATGTTGCCTGTAATTCGCCTGTAATTTTTGGCAGCCCTTTTCTGTTAGTGTTTTGTTTGAAACTAGGTTAAACCTTTTAGTTTTGACACTTTTCAGATTTCCATGTAAAAATTGTTTCCTATGAGTTACTCTTAAATATTCTTATTTTTGTGTGCAAAATTTTTGTACAATGACGATAAAATTAATAGAATCATTTTAACTATGTTAGACCTCTTAATTTTGACACTTTTCATATTTTCATGTAAAAATTTTATGTTTCCTATGAGTTGCTCTCAAATAGTCTTATTTTTGCTTGTGCAAAATTTTTGTACAATGACAATTCTCTACTACTACAAATATTCCAACATGCAACAATTATTCCTCAGCAAAGTTGTTTCATTATGCCTCATCCAATTTGTTAGTATTTGCATCAATGTTGACAATAACTACTGTAAGTGATGTATTCCATTTGTATATATTTTTTATAATTTCAGTGCGGGAGGCAAACATGCTGGTTTTTGTGACTCCACACCAGTTCATGGAGGGAATATGCAAGAGGCTGGGGGGAAAGATAAGGTCTGATGCCGAGGGGATATCTCTTATTAAAGGCATGGAAGTAAAAAAAGAAGGGCCATGCATGGTCTCTAAGCTCATAACAGATATGCTTGGCATCAATTGTTGCGTTCTCATGGGTGCTAACATTGCTAATGAGGCAAGGGTTCACTCACCTATCATCTAGCTTTACTTCTAATCAATGAATATTTTATTGAATCTCGTTGACCGGTTCTTTATTTTTGTAAACAGATAGCTTTTGAAAAGTTCAGCGAAGCAACTATAGGCTATAAACACAGCAAAGAAGTTGCACAGAGATGGGCGAAGTTGTTCAGCCAATCATACTTCCTAGTCTCTGCAGTAAGTTACTCATGAAATACTTCTTATAAGTCAGCAGAAGATCGAGCTTGATAATTACAAATTTTAAACAATCCTCCGACTTTGCAGTTCAATTGAACTGTTAAACCAGTTTCTTATACTATAATCAACTTCAATTGCTCACTCTACTTAGTATTGTTAACAAACTTATACATTCAAAGATATGCTTCACTGAGTGATTAGAGAAGTAAATTACATAACAGCAAATTTCTTTGTTCCTACAGCGAATATGACCTTTAATTTAAACTTATAGGGTAAAGTGTCTCAGAAGACATTATTGCAGATATTGACTGGGTTGCAAAGAAATAATCTTATTTTACTGCTAAACTAAAACAAGCAGAACTCAAACAAATAAAACTGGTGCAAATGATGACCAATGTTATTATTGGAAAAGGTGAAGCATGGCTTTGAAACAGAGTTACCAAACAAAACTCATATCGTTTGACATTTTGAGGAATAAGTTCTAAATCATTATTCCCAAAAGGTCAATAGAAATATTTTTATAGCTGGAATGAAAAAGATAACACATCTGTGATAGCTATTCTACACTGGATATGGTCTAGCTTTTTTTAAACTCTCTTATAATTATGTGCAGGTGCAAGACATAGAAGGAGTCGAGTTATGTGGTACTCTAAAGAATGTGGTTGCCATTGCAGCAGGTCTTGTGGACAAATTATATTTTGCATCACCTTATTCAATTAACGTTGCTTAGAACACAATGTCCAAACTAAATAAAGTGATGCATTATGGATACAGGTCTTGTTGATGGCTTGGACATGGGAAATAACACCAAGGTTGGATCTGAAATGGATTTAACCTAGGAGATCGATTACCAGTATTTAATTAAGATTACTGGAAATATTAACATTTTTATTGCCATATTAGGCAGCAATCATGAGGATTGGCCTGCGAGAGATGCGTGCATTATCCAAACGATTATTCTCATCAGTCAAAGACAGCACCTTTTTTGAGAGTTGTGGTGTAGCTGATGTCATTACAACATGCCGTAAGGAAGCTACAATATTTATGAGCCTCCATTTTTTTTCATTAAAAATGCCATCAGATAATAGAAGATAACCTTTGTGGTTTATGCAGTTGGAGGAAGGAACAGGAGAGTTGCGGAAGCATTTGCAAGGACCGGTGGTAAAAAGTATGTACCGAACCAAACACTATCATCTCAAGAAGGAATATATTTATTCAATATCTACCAAGTTTGTGAACCCCATCACGTTGACTTTAAATCTCTCTCTTGCAGATCTTTTAATGAGTTGGAAGCAGAACTATTGCAAGGGCAAAAATTGCAGGTATGCTAACCGCAATGCTGCTCATTGTATTCTTGCTCTCGCATCACTCTTTGATTTATATTTTGATTCCCCATGCTGTAATTATGCTTTGTAGTAAAACAAATTAGGCTCTGCCCCTAATTCCCCTCCCAAAAAAATAACCGATAGAAATTGTACAAAAAGTTGATTTTCACTGTTTCATGCGTCCTAATGCGAAGCTTCAAAGAACAAGAAATTACTTTATTGTTCAATAGTTAGTTGTACAGCAGGAAATATCCAGTAGGTATAAACTGCAGACTTTGCATGCACCCCAAACATTCAAAACAGCTTTTCAAGGTTGTTGTAACCTGAAAAAGAAATCTAGCTACGAAATAAACCATACTATGCCAGATGAATTAAGCCAAAACTGATTTCATAAATGCAGCTTCTCTTTTCATATTAGTAGGACTAAAATTAGTCTTCAAAGTGCTATGTTAAAACCACAATTCTCAACTAGATACCATCAATTCAAGGGACTGCTAGTTTTGAACTAAAAGGGTCGTAAAGTATTTCAAATAAAGGGTTTTAAAAATATTAGTGTTTAGTCTGACAAAAAGATAAATAGAGATTTTTTTTTGAAATTGTTGGAATTTTATCCTTTAATTCAATTTTGGTGTATTTAAAAATAGTTCGATTTAACTGATTTTTAATGCACTATAAATTATCTACCATTGTCACCGCCATTGCCTCCTACCGGCCATAGGTCAATATCATTGTTAAGCTTTGCACTATATTTATTTTATTTAAAGCTAAAAAATGATCATATGTATTTATTTTCACTCATCTAAACAACTGAAAATATTCAAATATATATTTTTTGCACTGTATTTCATTTTACTCTATAATTTGACCGGTAAAAAATAAGAAGTTTACAAAAACAGCATATAGTTTCAGACTAGTTTTAGATAAGCAGACTAGGTTACATCCTATGTCAAAAAGGTGATTTATTACACATACAATGAAGCTTCTAATGCCATTCTCTACTAATTGAGGCTTTGTTTGTTTGAGCGTTTTTTTGCCTTTTTCGTTTGGAAACGGAGTGAAACCATCGAAATTTAACCTTCCAATAACGTTATTTTGAAGGGTGTTTCAACCGCAAAAGAAGTATATGACGTTTTAAGTTACCGCGGATGGCAAGGCTTATTTCCACTTCTGACAACCGTGCATAAGATTTGTATTGGCTTACTTCCTCCATCAGCAATCGTTGAATACAGTGAGCATGCGCCAAATTCCTCCCTCGTTGAAGGTTCTGCTGAATGCTACTGAATCCTTGTTCAGAAAATATAAATATTCATTACTGACCTCAGCCAGTTAAGTAATTGATGTTCTGTTCCTTCTTTCGATTAAAAAACTTCGATTTTGATTTTTGAATGTACTCCATTGCAACTCCATAAGGCTGATATAACTATTATGTTACTGTCCTCTATAAATTTGGTTCAGTTTTGAGCTGGAATACCCATCATAGTAATTTAGATTCTCCGGCTCCTTTTTTTCATTTTTAAACTAAAGCATTTCGTTTTTAAACCGAAATATCGGAACAGGAAACTGGAAATTTTTTTTCTTCTCAGACCGACGGAAATGCGGAGGTTCGGGAGATGGTATTTTGAAAAAGCCGTCTTAACAAACAACAAAACAATAATTTTTTTGCCGATTCAAACCGGAGACAAAAATTATGGCCAAACAAATGATCCTTTAATTACTACAAAAAAATATTAAATACCCTAATTTAATGAATGCCAGGTACTTGCACTGCAGAAATCTAAAGGATGTTGCAAGTATTGCCCTTACTTGAAACTTGATTTTTTTCATTTGTCAAATATATATTCTTTTGACATCCTCATGTGTAGATTGTTTGATTGATCTTGTATTAATTTTGATGGCTTAGTTTATTTCTAGTAATGTATTTAAAGTGATTCTCATTTCAGCAACCACCATACATGATTTGTACTAGTTTAGGGTCTCTGTTAAATCACAGAAAATGTAATCATATTTTATTTCATTAATAGGTAAGTATATTAATCTAATAAATATGTTAAAATGTTTTTTAATAAATAAGAAAAAATCATTTAGTTATTATTGCTAAAGTGAAGTAAGAAAAAAACAGGAATTCGATAGAGGATTTTATTTTTATTGGAAACTTAGAAAAAAAAACTTAACAAACAAAAGCTTAGAGAAGAAGAAAATTAGGTATAATCAGTACATTGCCTATGATTAGATTGAATAAAGCATAAGCATCTAGCATTATAGTGATGAAAAACCTTATCACTTAAATGATAAAATTAAGAGACCATCATAATTAACCTAGTTTCAGCAGGAAATTAGGAACTCTAATAATGTTCTAGTGTTTCCCTAATTTTCAAAAGACCTTGAGGTCTTTCCCTAATTTTCAAAAGACTGATAATTTGAAAGATTTTTTTCTGAAAGCTCCAAGTCTGCAGTTGTTTTGTGATGAAAATAGAGCTGGAAAACTTAGGAGAACTCTATGAGCAAGAAAGTCATGAACAAAAGCTGCTAAATAACAATGAAATTAGAACTGTTGTTAGAGCTGGAAAACTTAGGAGAACTCTATGAGCAAGAAAGTCATGAACAAAAGCTGCTAAATAACAATGAAATTAGAACTGTTGTTAATGATATTACATCGGCATGTTTGATACATAGACTTGGTTCATAAATATTGTATAGCTATTTGAATAAGCTATTCTAAATGTCAACTAATTTTCGTTCGCCAAAACAAGAATTTAAATTGGACCAGGGAAGGTGGTTGTCAAAATTTTATTCAATAAGCTCCAAATCTGCAATTGTTTTGTGCTGAATAGAGAGCTGGAAAACTTCAGAGAACTCTCTGAGTAAGGAGTCATGAATAACATCCATAAGACTCCTGTTTTCAGCTGTTCCTTTTCTCACTGACCCCCACAGGAACTCACACAGAGTCCCAACTTCACGGTCATAAATGCCACATGGGACAATTTGTTGAAAGGGAGCCAGGTCTGTGGTCACATTAAGTGCCAACCCATGATATGTTATCCACCGAGAAACCCGAATTCCAACCGCAGCAAGCTTTTTATTCCCTAGAAATAGTAGGAGGTTAGAACAAGCTGCAGTTAGTTGTAGATCATATCATTGTGCATAATGTCAGGGTTTAATCTTGTTTTTATAAGTAGACCACATTTTGAACTGAACAAGCTTACCAACATAACGGAAAATTATTAGGTGCGGAGACCGGATGTAGTGGTACGTCCGGACTCCAATAAAATGTTGACACGTGGAGTTGACACATTGGATTTAATTTTTACTTTATATATTTAATGTGTCCGCGGAACTTTAAGTCAAGCAAGTCAAAAGCGCAACCAAAGAACAAGTAAAGCACAATTAAAGTGCAGTAAAAAAGCGCAACAAAAGAGAAGTCAAAACGCAACTAAAATGCAACTAAAGCGTAATGAAAAGCACAACAAAAGAGTAGTCAAAACACAACTAAAGTGCAGGTAAAGCGCACAAAAAGCACAACCAAAGTGCACTCTACTTGTCAAATTTTAAGTGTATGTCCGGACGTATCTCTATGTCCGGTCTCCGCACCTAATAATTTTCCGAACATGACATATTGCATGAAAAGAGTTGAGCAAAATACAATGATTGAAAATAATAATCAGAAGGAATTCACACATACCGACCCAGACACCTGTGAGACCCTCAATCCTTGAAGCCTTCACTGAAAAAGTTGTGAAGAGAGCACGGATGACAACTTCTTCAAGTGACCTGAGGTACCAGTGTATATCCATTTTGTGGCAACGCAAATTAACAATAGGATACATAACAAGCTAAAGAAGAAGGGCACAAACAAGAAATGTCAGAGGTAGGCATTAACAGGTACAAAAAAAATGAAATTTAAACTAGTAAATATGAGTCAGTTGTTAGTAAGGAAACATTCTCAGTAAAAAAAAATGGAATGCCCACTAACAGAAAAGAGTATTTAAATCTGACAATATAAATGCTGCTCATTCTCACAGACAGTCCAACTAGAACACCATTGGACAAAACTTAAAAAAGAAAAACCAGCAGATCGATAAACAAACCTGTCCAGGTCCATGATACGTAGCCTCTCCACCACGTTCAGTCCGATAAAGATCATAGGGTGCATTTTTAATATCAAACTTCAAAAATTTCTCCAAGCTCCTAGTACCTAATGTATAAACAGGTTGGTGTTGAAGAATGATTAAAGTATCGGAGTGATCTTCATCTCTCTCTACCAAACTTTGTCGCATTTTAACTACTGACTTTTGCCAAGACCAGGCTTCTTTGTAGGGAATAAGGTCTTTATAGAGATCAAAGCATTCACATCTGTCAAGGACTAATACGAAAATATCAAGTGAAAGTCATCTGACACGTAAAGGTTTGTCATTTTCTACAATCAGAATAAACAGAAACTTCACGGGGAAAGTAAATAAGAGTACGAGATAATGTAAAAGATAAATGTTAAATTTAAAAAATTGGAGAGGGAAAAATTTAATTTTATCATACAAAACTATCTCTATTTATAAATGTATTAAAAATGCCTTAATAAATAAACAAATAACTATAGAATCATGCATAATTGTTTTAATATAATCCTTCATAAATCAGCCACCCAAATATAGAAGGAGATCGGTGTGATCCAAGTGAGCCTCCCACGAATCCCCATGCTGGCAATGGAATCAAGGGCCAAGGGGCAGCTAAGATTTAACAGTGTGATTCAAGTGAGCCTCCTACAGATCCCCATGCTGTCCGTGGGATCAAGAACCAAGTGATGGTTAGGATTTTAAGAATAAATAAAACATGAGGTCAAAATTAGGATTCCTATTGGAGGATAAAACTTATGCAAGCTAACATTATGGTTTAAACAATAAAAGAAGATGGACTCCCCAACTATACTAGAACTAGACTTGTTCCTTCAGCCAGCACTACTCCGGTCTAATTAGCTAATAAAGATCATCTTGACATTGTTTAGAGTCAGTTAAGAATAACAGTTGTTGGTAACAATGGTCATCCCAACAAACTGTAGAAAAACAAATTGCTGCCCCTCAAGTACTAAAAATAAAATAAAAAAAATAAAAAATAAAAAACAAAAAAAAAAGTACTAAAAGCTGCCTTAACAATCAAGTAACTATGCAGCTTACCTTGATATGTTGGTTGAGATCTTTGATTATCAACCAAAAGTTCTTGCGTTCGAAGTTTGCGTAAGTGATGTGTGTGTGAGTTTACCCTAATTGGTCTAAATGTCCAAAAAAAAAAAAAAAAAAAACACAATCGAGCAACTAAAGTTCAAGGCAAGGCAAACCTATGCTTGATCCTAGACAATATATGCATGAAACTGAGTCCTTTACTCTTTTAGAGTACCTTAGAAAAGGTAGTTAAAGGACTGATTAAATTTTTCTGGCTAACACTTGAAGAAGCAAAGAATGAAGCGATTTGTGAAAAGTTAAACTAATCACTTCAATTAGAAATATGATGATGTCTCTTGTAAAAAGAAACTCAAGGATGATAAGAATCTAAATCTTGATTACTTTGAATGTTATTAGGTGGTCTAAATAAAAAGATAACGATAACTCTTGCAGTGGGTAAATCAGGCCTAAACTAAATAACATCTATCCCTTCATAATAGCATAAGTTAAAAGCATATGACTATCAAATAGTCTGCATTATGTGCATTAACTACCTCCACAACAGTCACCTTAATTCCATAAGCATAACATTCATGAAGTAAATGCTAAAAAGAATTCCAAATTATTATTTCAAGGATTGCTGAGGAAAATGCTAGATGAAAATAAGAAATTTACGAAAAAAAACTAGAAATCTCTACTGAATGCTGTTTGGAATGGACTAGCAAACGAGCCTTGAAAGTAATCATAATATTAAAAAAAATATACCAAAAATATACCAAAATAATTCATGTAGCAAAAGGATTCATATAGTTGACCCCACGTAGTGAATAAAGGCTTGATGTTGTTGTTGTACTATACCAAAAGAAAAAAAACTGAGTGAAGCATACTCCCGGAAATTATGTCCCAGACATGTCTCAAGTGTGTCACCTGCTTAGCAGATTCAATAATTCAAAGGTTTAGCTTAATGATACAGGTCCAAATAAATAAACAGATGGAACTGAGACTTGCATCACATTCATCCACGCATTGCAGAAATGTTTCTCAATTGATACGTATGCATGCTAATTGTGTGTGAATATGTTAAAAGAGTGAATCATTATGATACGGCAGAAGGGCCGGTCCAGCACAAGGGGGCGGACCAGGCGGCAACAAGAAGCAACATAGAGGGTTTGACCCCTCTTGCGGGTCCCAACAAAACTATGATTTCATATGTACAAAGAAGGAATAAGGAATTAATCATTGTTTAATTCCAATTTGAATTCAAAATATTGGAGAGAATTAATTACAACAAGAAGGTTGTTTTGCGGGGAAATAGAAATAGCTTATTTAGGACTAGTTATTTTGAATTAGGGTGATGTTTGAATAGGAGTTTGTTGTAGTTCTTTTCTGTGAAGGCTTCCTAGTAATGTCTAGGTTGTTTGGGAGAACCAATCTATCTCTTTAGTTGTAGATCACTTGTATCTTATTTTCGTATTGAAGTTATAATCATTAGCCCTCATTTGGAGTATTTATGCAGTTTTCTTTTCTTTCTTTCGTTGTTTTCACTTCCAAGGTGTATCAAATTGGAATCAAAGCGAGATAAATGGAAAAAAAAGAAGATGGATGAGTTGGAAGGCAAGATGAAACAACTTAGGGCCGGAATTGAGGAAAAATATTCTGATGTGGAAGGAAGACTATCATTCTAGAGAACCGCTTTTGAAACTTTGAAGACATGATGAAGAAGTTGATCGAGATGGAATCGAAAGCCTCATTGGCGATTCCTAGGGTTGAACCAAAGGGAAAGGAAATCCAAGAGGACGATGATGAAGTGGAGAGTGTTTTCCCTCATGTACCGCACGAGGGGCTCCGATGGGAGATGGATTAGGGTATTACTAAGAAAGGGTAGCAAGAAGGGGAAAGGCCAAACCCTTGGAAAGACCATCTAGACATGGTGGAAGGTGGATGGATCAGAGGAGGAAATAGTTGGGCCGAGCCATGGGATCCAAACCAAGGGAGGAAGGGAGAGAACACTACATCACTACATGGGAGGAACTAATAACGGGAGAAGCCATTGGAGTATGGATGCGAGATCAAGGAGGTTAAAAAACCGGTTTTTAAAGGAGAAGATGCTCAGGGTTGGGTGTATCCGGTGGAGCGTTACTTTGCTATTAATGGGCTAATACAAGGAGAAAAGCTCATGGCAGCAGAGTTATGTTTGAAGGGAAAAGCCCTAGCTTGGTTTAAGTGGAGGGAGATAAGGTATATGATCTATTCATGGGGAGAATTTAAGAATTGCTTATTGGAACGTTTCAGAGTCATTCGAGAAGGAGACCTCCACGAGCAGATCTATGACTAAACTCAGGGGGGAATAGTCATGGAGTATTGGGAGAAATTTGAGCTGTTGTCGAGTAGGCAGAGAGGAATTTTTGAGAATGTATTGGAGGGGAATTTCATGAAGGTCCATAAGGAAGACGTCCGAGCAGAGGTTAGGGTGTTGAGACCAAGTGGGCAGAGGTAGACGATGGAACTAGCACGAGGAGTGTAAGAGAAACATCAAAGAGAGAAGGCCAGTCGGAGCTACACCATGGGAGGGGCTTACAGGAACACCCGACAACCTTGGCATCGAGGACCCAGACGATGTCGTTTCAGAGCGAAGTGCAGAAGGAGAAGAGCATTGGAGTTCATCTTAGAGGCAATTTTAAGCGCCTTACAGAAGCGGAGGTGCAAGGCAGGCGGGCAAAAGGGTTATACTTCAGGTGTGATGAGAGATTCACACTGGGACATAGGTGCAAGAATTGAGCTTTCAAGTTTTAATGGTCTGTGAGGGGGAAGAGGAGAGCAGAGACGAGCTGGAGGATGTTGTGAAGGAAATAGAGCAGTTACATCTAAATGTGGCAGATGTGCCCCTGAACTCTATGGTGGGATTGACACACCATGAAACTGAGGAGACAAATCGAGGAGCAACCAATGGTGATTTTGGTGGATAGTGGGGCTACACATAATTTCATCTCGAATTATGCCGTGGACCGATTGAGGTTGAAGATGATGAGAACTGAAGAACGTGGGGTAATGATGAGGTCGGTTAAGATAGAGAGGAGTCAGGGGATATACAAAGGGGTGGCGATGAGCTTGCAGGATATTCAGGTAGTGGAAGACTTCCTTACTCTGGACTTGGAAAGTATGGATATGATTATGGGGATGAAGCGGTACAGAACCTAGGGGACATGAAGGTGAATTGAAAGGCTTTGACCATGGAGATTTAGGTAGAATAGAGGAAGGTGATGCTTCGAGGGGATGCTTGTTTATGCAAAATTATGATGTCACATAAAACCATGCTTAGGACGATCTAGGGTGTGGGCCTGGGGTACTTGGTGGAGTTGCATAGCATAGAAGGGGTCCAAGAATTGGAGGTAAGGGAAATTCTAGTGGGGGTACAACAAATTCTGCAACAATATCAGGACGTATTTCAGCCACGTATCGGGTTACCACTGCCACAAGAGCATGAGCATGACATCAACCTAAAAGAGGGGACCTCTCCTATAAGTGTCAGATCATATCGTTACCCCCATATTCAGAAAAGATGAGATAGAGAGACTGATCAAGGAGATGATGGAAGCATGGATCATTAGCCTAGTGTGAGCTCTTTCTCTAGTGCAGTTCTGCTAGTAAAGAAGAAGATCGGTAGCTAGAGGTTTTGTGTGCATTAGAGGGAGCTGAACAAGGAAACGGTGCTAAATAAGTTTCTCATTTTAGTGATTGATGAACTCTTGGGTGAATTATTTGGAGCAATGATCTTCTCCCAGATTGATTTTAAGTCGAGATACGATCAAATCATAATGAAGGCAGCTTATGTGCACAAGAAATCCTTTAGGACACATGAAAGGCACTACGAGTTCCTGACGATGCCCTTTGGTCTCACCAATGCCCTTGCCACCTTCAAGTCCCTTATGAACTAAGTGTTTCAACCATATCTCAGAAGGTTTGTTTTGGTATTCTTTGATGACATCATGATATACAATAGGACAGAAACAAAACATTGGGAAAACTTGAAGGCAATATTGGAGACCTTGAGGGAGCAATAATTGTTTGCCAACTATTGCATGTTCGGGTAGTCACTGGTGGAGTATTTAGGACATGTAGTGTCCATAAAGGAGGTTTAATCTGGCTAGTCCAAGGTTTAGGTCATGGTCGACTAGCCTCTTCCTAAGAACTTGAAGGAGTTGCGGGGGTTCTTAGGGCTCACAGATTACTACCAAAAATTTGTAAAGGGATACGACACCAGTGCAAAACCTTTGACAAAGCAATTGAAGAAGAATAACTTCAAGTGGGGGGAGGAAGCGACACGAGCTTTCTAGGAGTTGAAGAAAGCCATGATCAAGTGGAGGGTGGGCTAGTTACTCTATCATGGGAGATCTGTGTTATCCCGGATATCAGGTTACCTTCCCAAGCTGCTGTAAGAGTTCCATGGCAGTGCGATAATGGGACATTTAGAAGTAAAAAAAAAACATACAGCCGACTATCCACTGAGTTATATTGGGCAAGAATGCACCGTGATGTAGAAAATATGGTTGTAAGGTGTGATGTGTGCCAGAGGCATAAGTACCTGACTATGGCACTACGCACCCGTGGTGTGGGGGAGGGAGGGAGGGCTGCAACAATTAGCTTTTCCTAAAAAGGTTTGAGAGGAAGTGACAATGGACTTCATTGAGTGTTTGCCACAATCAGAGGGATATATAGTGATATTGGTGGTGGTAGATCGACTAAGAAAATATACTGATTTCATCCCTACACCACTATTTCAATCGCCATAGTCTTAATTTGGGACGTAGTGCGCCTACATAGCATTCAATAATCTATATTATCAGATAGAGATAAGATGTTCCTCAGCCGTTTTCGAAATGAGTTATTCAAAATGCAAGAAAGGTTATGAAAAGTAGCACTACATATCACCCACATACGGATGACCAAACAAAAAAGGTCAACATGAATGTGGTGGCATACTTGCGTTGTTTTGAGTCTGACACACTAAAACTCGGGGCTAAATGGTAGGCATGGGCAAAGTATTGATGTAATACATCTTTCCACACAGCTACCCGAACAACCACTTTCAAGTTTCTATATGGGAGGTATTTGCCTCAAATGATATATTACAGGCAGAGATCTACACTAGTATCCAGTGTAGATCAGTACTTGGAAGAGCGAGACAGAAAATTAACAGAACTCAAAGGGCATCTATTGAGAACTCAACAACTCATGAAAAAGAAGGTATGTGAAACCCCTTAACTAAAAAGAAGCTAAACTCTTAAACATTAATGCGCCTTTTGATGTAATGGTTTAAATTTTATTAAGAAATTTTGCAGTTAAGCGTGCTCATCCCGGAGAAATCCTAGGATGAGTAACCTCATGGAAAGTTATAACAATGGGATAAAATCATGAGGCCCTTAGGCCAAAGCGGACAATATCTAGATAGTAAAGAATTTTGGCTATTACAAATGGTATTAAAGCAATACACTAGCTAGAAGATGAGAATTAAGTGTCATATAAGACAAAGTGCTACGCCATGGGAGCCACCTCTTGAACCCTATATGGGACATAGTACTGTGTGGCGTGGAGTCACCACTTGAACTTGTGAGGTCCACCTCTAGAATCCTATCTATCTGGTGGATGATTCTGGGATAAGGATTTTAAGGAGTACATCAATTACTTAAATTGGAGAGATTGTGAGACTCCTTAAGTAAAATAAACTAAACTCTTGAACATCGAGACGCATTTTGGTGTAATGGTTGGAATTTTTTTAAGCAAGTCCATGGTTAAGCATGCTCATTCCAAAGAAATTCTGGGATGAATGACCTCCTAGGAAGTTACACCAACATGACAAAATCGTGAGGCTCTTAGGCCAAAACAGATAATATCTTGATAATTAAGAATTTGGGCTACTACAAGGCAGATGAACACAAACAGGAAGGGCTGTTCGAGCATGTGGATAAAGTTTATTTGAAATTGAGCCATACCGATAGAGGACATTGGCTAAGAGGAGGCATGAGAAGCTAGCATCACATTACTTCAGGCCTTATGAGGTGAGGAAATGCATTGGTGCAATAGCTTATCATATAAGGTTACCAACATAATCATCAATCCACCTAGTATTCCATGTATCACAATTGAGGTGCGCTATCAGAGATCATACACCCTCTACCTCACTATCAGTGATTTTAACATAGGACATGGAAGTGATTATGGAAGCCATAGAGATTGTGGGAGCACGACAAGGGGTGATAAGAGGTCCTAGTCCGATGGAAGGACCTACCTGATTATGAAGCTACATGGGAACCCTACGAGACTATCAAGAGACAATTTTCATCCTTCCACCTTAAGGACAAGGTGCATTTTGAGGAGGGGAGTATTGATAAGACAGCAGAGCCTGCCCAGTAGGAGGGGGTGGATCGGGCAAGACTAGGAAGCACCAGAGAGGGTTCGACCCCCCTTGTGTGGCCCAACAAAACTATGATTCCATATGTATGGAGAAGGAATAATGAAGGAATTAATCGTTGTTTAATTCTAATTTGAATTCAAGATAAATGAGGGAATTAATTAAGGCAAGAAGGCTATTTTGGGGGGAAATAGAAAGAACTTATTTAGGGCTAATTATTTTGTATTAGGGTGATGTTTGGAGTGGAGTTTGTTATAATTCTTTTGATGTGAAACTACGAGGAGTTTGCTTAGAAATTTAAAAGAAAAGATTAAAGTGTTGCTTCTTATGAATTTAAAACTAGCACATAAAAATTGAGTTAGGAATTTGAAAATATCAACTTGCTTAGGCCAAAGATTCGCAATAGAGATTAACCAAGCCGATTCAATCCAAGTTCTAGGAGAATTTAATATGCAAAGTACAATAACAAAACCCAACGTTTATCAATGAGAATTTCACCTTGGGGCCGTATCACTCAAGGGGTAGTGGACTTTTGGCGGAGATAGAAGATCCAAGCGATGAAAGAAGTTACCACTAGGGAGAGGGTACCGAAGAACTTCGTCGGAGGAAAAGTTGCCGGTTGGGATGGAAGTCGTAGACGACCGTCGAGGCTCCAAGCGTGCTTTGAAAGTTTTCGATCGTAGATGCTTGTAAGGATTGGCACGACTCTCTCCAAGTACTCCTCCACGGTAGTTTCGTCTTCAAACCCCACGTCAAAACATGGCGAACGTAGGACGTTGATACTTCCGTCGGCGTTGAATACAAGGCCCCACTCAAACTCCGGATCCGCCATTCACCATGGAAGAGAATGGGAGGGGGGGCCGTCCACGTTATCCCTAGACTTCTCAACGCATGAGAGAAGGAGAGAGAAGGGAGGGGTCGGCGGGATCCTCAAGGGGGAGATGGAGCCGGCGGGTGCAAGGAGGAAGAGGGGAGAAAACGGCTAGGCTAGGATTGGCAAGGGATTTACTCAAATCTGAAATTGATTTCAGGTTTTAGTAAATTAGGAGGGAGTTATTTGAAATTCTATTCAAATTTCAAATCTAATTAAGGGGGATTAATGAGTCATTAAGGGGGTCTTCAATGGGGGTGGGCCGGCGGCATCCTTGGGGTGGATGAGGGGATTGAAAACTTAAAACTGAAAATTAATTTCAGTTTTTAAGTAAATAGGGAGGGAAAACTTAGGGATTCAAATTAGGATTTCAAATAGCCCAAGTATTAATTAAGCCATTAATGGAGATCTCCTTATGGGAGGCCGGCGGCATACATGGAGGAGGGAGGGAAATCCATGTGGATGAATTTCCAATTAGGATGCTGACGTGGCAACAAATATTAAAACTCCGATCTATTTGGAATTTGAAATTGAAACTCATTCAAAACTTTCCTTTTTTGGAAGATGTCAAATAAGGCAAGTTTTGAATTTCAAAATTTGAAATTCAAATGTAGTAACTCCCTTATTGATTGCTAGGCAACAATCAAGGAATCACTAGGGGGAAGAGATGACATCTCCAAGGGGGAAGATGATGGATGGCCGGCGGCTAGTGGAGGAGGGGTAAGGTGGCCGACGGGTTGGGTGGGGTGCTTTTGGCGGAGCTTGGAATTCTAGTGGTGGAAACGAGTGAGTGGCTCGTGGGAGAAAGGATCTTGGGTGGAGATTGGCGTGGGGGTGGGGAGAATCGAAATTAGACAAGAAAATAGGAAGATAAATTGAACCACGAGTCGAGGACGCTTCCAACGACTGGTGGGTAATGCGAATGCTCACCTTGAGCTCCTCCTTCTCAAGCACTCATGCAAGACGAAGTAGAAAATAGAACACAAATGTCATTCAAATATTCATTAACCATAATACAAAGCATGAGACCCCTATAAATAGGTCTTCAAACATAAGAAAATAAAAGTACTCAAATGCCTCTAGGGCTACAATAAGACACAACTCCCCACAGGGGTAAAATGGGAAAACAGTAAATAAAAGACAATAATAAAGAAATACATCATGACATCCAAATCAGAAGTAGAGACGCTGAATCGTGGCCGTCGATCTGCGGTTTCGCCGGCGATAAACATGTCGGTAGCGTCTGTCGATGTCCTCATCATCTTTTCTATGAAGGATTCCTAGTGGCATCTAGGTTGTTTGAGAGAGCCTATCTACCTCTCTAATAGTAGATCGCATGCATGCATCTTATTTCGTATTGAAGTTCTAATCCAAAATCAACCTCGTTCGGAGTATTTCTGCAACTTGCTTTTCTTTATTTCGTTGTTTTCACTTCCAAGGTGTATCACATTACTCTTCTCGAATTTATTTAAAAGAAGCATGACTATTGAGAAGTCAGCTCATTTCACTGTTTAAAAAAAAGGTTTGTCTCGTACAGAAGAAATGAATATATAAACAACAAGAATTAAGGAAAATTTAAAAAATCGTAGTATTAGGAGAATCAACGTAATGAAGAAATAATTGCAATTTATCAACTGCAGAGAACTCCAATAAATGAAAGCATCCAATGAACACAATGACTTAAGGTTTGTGTTTCAGAAATTAGCAGCCAGACCCTTAGATAACGAATTAACAGGTGTAATGCACATCAAGAAAGAAATTTTTTAACAAAGCCCTAAATTAACAAAAAATTAGGGTTCATGTAACCAACATTTCTAAGTTTTAAAGTTTCAGTCCGGGCAAGAAATTAAAACAAAAGGAGAAAATAGCCACAGAGAGATATATTTGGCCGACCTCCTTGCATCTCGATGTCTCACAGTTTTGGCCTCTCCAGCATCTTTACAATCTGTTTGATCTAGCTTCAGAGATCCTTTAACATATAGTTTATGGTGCCATCTTGTCGCAGTATGCTTGCTATTTGAAACTGGAAAGACAAATCCAGCCGAAACCAGTATCATCGTTTCTCAAGAGGCAAGTGACTGAACTAAAATAAAATAAAGAGGGATCAACGCAAGAAAGGAAAAAGTAGGATGCAGCAACCAAAATAACCAACGGAAAAACTAATAGGAAAGATAAAGACCAAAACTTGCCGGCGGTTTGGCGGAGGTAGCGGTGGTCAACGGAAGCGCGCATTACCGGATTTCTTATCGTATGTCTCTTCCTGCTCCACAGGAGAAACCGTAGTAACGGCGTTTTCTACTCAGCTAGCTCTTGTAGGTTATAGGTATCTCTGGACTCTAGGCTGATTGTGCAATCCACAGTTTTCTGCGCTGGAGGAGGCTGTGAAAACAAAGAATGCAAATCACAAATTGTTGGACTTAAAATTTCGCGGATAACATAGAGGGAAAGATAAAGAGTGCCTGCATTTTAAGGGGCTGTTTGGTGGCAGATTTATGCCAGATTTGAGGCGGATTTGAACGAAATCCAGCCAAACAGCCTACAATTCAAAACCAAATCTCACGGTAAATGAAAGCCGGAAAATTATCACTTTCGTGGTAAATTTCGGATTTCTGAAATCCTCTGATTCCGAAGAAGTGCGCTAAAAGGGATTAAGCAACCTTTACAGTGAGCGAGCTCCCATCGTTGCTTCCGATCAAAATGTCGTAACCAAGGTTTAAAATTGCGTAAATAAGCTCGAGGCGTTTTCTTCCGTGAGGCGAGGCGGTGTGAGGCGTAAGTCTCACCGACGAAGAATTGCGTAAATGAGAATTTAAGGATTTTAGCAAGTAAAAAATAGTAAGATTCTATCATACAATAAAAACATCTAAATGACAATTAAAATTAGGGGAAAGTAAGAAAATAAATGCAATAAAATCATGTCCCAAAGTACAAAACCACAAAATATTAGTATATCAAAACTCTCAAAGTACAATTAAGAAAGAATATATATAATCCAATCATGTCTCATCACTAAATGGGTCTTCAAGGGAATCTTCTCACCCCTTCCTCCTCTCCTATAGAGTCCAATGTCTTCCAATCAAAGCATGCACTCATGAACAAGTAGACTAACACTAACAACTATTAATAAAGATGATGAATATAACAATATGCCCCTGCCGGGGGTTCAAGCGGCAGCGCCCCTGCGGGGTTTTCCCCCTGAACAAAATTTTATTGTAAGAGTAATTTTGAAGTTCCATTTGTTTTTGAAGTTTGTAAGTTATTTTTATGGGAAGATACCGAGTGGTACCGAGCATGTTCCTTAGCAGTACCGAGCATGTACCTAGTGGTACTGAGCAGTACCGAGCATGTACCTAGCCGTACCGAGCAAATACCTAGCTGTACCGAGCATATACTGAGCGGTACCGAGCATGTACCTAGCAGTACCGAGCAAATACCTAGCAATACCGAGCATATACTGAGCGGTACCGAGCATATACTGAGCAATACTAAGCATATATTTGAGGCGTACGAATTGCGCAATTGCGCCTCTGAGGCGCGCCTCAGTCCAAGTGAGGCGTACGCCTCTGGCAGGAGAGGAATTGCGTAAGCCTCGAGACGGTTTTGGGTCAAATTGCGCAGAGGCGCGCCTCTTATTGCGCAATTTTAAACAGAGGTCGTAACTTCCGATCCAACAGGAAGGGAACCTCTTCGAGGAGCGAAGTCGAACAGCGACGAAGGAGCCCTAAGAAGAACAACAACAAGATTTACGAAAAGTAGGGTGTCAAACCCGACCCAAATCTAAGCCATCAAAACTCCAATTTCAGCAAAATTTATATTCAAACTGAACATCTCAAGAAAACAAACCAAATGACACCAAATTCATTGTTTGATATCACCTACATTTATTTTAATTGTTAAAAATAATAAATTTATTGAATGCCAGAAGATTCATAACCCTCGAAAAAGAAAGCTTATTATCTTAACTTTGTTTGAAGATCTAATACATATACATTTTTTTTTTGGCAATTTTTAATATACAATTTTTAGCTATATTTCCATAATACTTCCGCATCGCCCTTGAAGGGGAGAAATTATTACGTGCGGTCACCATATGCCTTGTTGGGCGAATCAATAGGTGCCATATATGTCATCATTTTGCTATGTGCTGGGAGACGTGGCGCATCCTAATTCGCATTCGGAGGATCTGATGATCACACGTAAGAATTTCTCTATGAAGGGGCAGCAAAAGAAGATTATCCTTCAATGCTATTAAAGACAATTTATCTGCCATGCATGCATGAGTCATCCATGCCAAAATTTATTCTCTCTCCATATCAATAAAGATGATTGATATAGCCTAAATATAATTTTTAGCTATATTTTCCCCGTGAATACGGGTGTCAAAAGTTGACATTACCCGAAATCCGATCCGAAAAAAATTCGGGTTTAGGTTAATTCATTTGTAAAATGGGTCGGGTCTGGATTTAGATTGTTGACCCGTATGAAAAATGGGTCGAGTTCGGGTTGACCCGAAAACCCATGGGTCGACCCGACTAACTCGTGTCATGACCCTCATCTCCGCCTAGCTCCGTCGCCACAGGCCACATGTCCTCACTTGCGGCGTTGCCGGACAATGGCTGGGTTCGCCCAACCAACGTGAATGCAACTGCGCCCTAGCCACCTACGGCAGGACCCACCTCCTCCAGTCTACCTGCCAGGCCCAAACGCTTTTGGTGTCCGCACTTGCGGCTCAATCCGATGGCATTCAGGCACTATGCGCTGGGTTCCAATGCATCAACAATAATTATTCACGGATGGGTCAATAGCGCCAGGTCACCACTATAGTCCTCCATCAATTGTTGTCCAACAATGATTGTTATTTTTAAAAATATTCAAAACTTCTAAAATTTATTTTGAGTATTTTAAAAATAACTTAATCAAATTTTAATAATAAAAAATGCACTAAATAAACATAAATTTAAATATTAAAAAAAAACTCAAAATTAGAGGTACGTCCGGACTCTAATAAAATGTTAACATTTGAAGTGAACATGTGGATATTCAATTGAATTTATTTTTTACTTTTTATATTTAATGTGTTCACGAAACTTTAAGCCAAAGCACATATAAAACACAATCAAAGTGTAGTAAGAAAGGACAGCAAAATAGCAATCAAAGTGCAACTAAATCGCATGTATAGCAGAAGTAAATTACATAAAAAAGTACAATCAAAGTACAATCCAAATGTCAAATTTTAAATGAATGTCCAGACGTATCTCTATGTCCGGACTCCGCACGAAATAATTTCTTCTTTATGAGCTCTATTGATCTTGTGGTATTATTTTTTGTTTTATTTTAATTTTTTAAATGCTTTATTTGTAAATAGTAAAAATTAGTTGTAAAATACATAAAATATATTTTTTAGTTGTACTTATATATGTCAATACCCCATAATAATTAATAAAGTTTCCCAAACAAAGGCATTAACGTTACTTTATTGGTAAAAAAAACTTATTTATTCTTTCGCATTTTATGTTCTTTAATATTATTTTGTTCCGTTCAATCGTCCTATTAAAAAAATTTACTTGACACAACTCCCCTTGGCCTATTGGTTGAGAGCTTAGGCTTCCAACTAAGAGGTCCAAGGTTCGAGTCCATGTGTATGCGTTGTGTGTGTGAGTTTGTCTTAAATGGCCTAAATGTCCCAAAAAAAAAAAAAATTACTTGCGTCTTATCATGACCCGCCACCTGCAAAGTCAGCCTTAGTTTAATATAGGCGGAATATTATAAATAGGATAATGATATTTAATTTAAATTAATAATAGAATCTTGTATATAATTTTTTTAAAAAAGAAACAAAATAGTTAAACAGACTGCATTTTTAGAATGCGCCAAATCTATATATATATATATATATATATATATATATATATATATATATATATATATATATATATATATATATATATATATATATATATATATATATATATATATATATATATATATAGATAGAATAGTTTTGAAGCCCAAACTGTACATTCATAGCACACTCATCTTCTTAGTTTCGGCAGAAGGAACGCAGAATGGAGAAGATTTCAGGGACAACCGGTCAGGTCATAAGATGCAAAGGTTCTTGAAATGCATATCCAGATTTGTGATTTATATCTGTTTTTTTTTTCCCCCTGGTTTTCCAGAAATTATTTCTATTTTTTCTTCAACATATCTCTATCAAATAATTCTTCGAACTGGTTGAGAACACAAAAAATTAGAACTCATCTAGTCGAGAATTGTACCAATTATCAAAGCAGAAGATGTGATCAGTACAGTATATTCTGTAAACTTATGAGATAAGCTCATAGTTCCAAAATCAACCATAGAGTTTCACAACAAGGGAAATCGGCTTCTTTCATTAGAGGAGATTATTCACAGCAGTTTCAAATTTGCACTTATTTCATGGTCGGGAGAGCCGTTTCCTACATTTAGAAGAGGCAAAATACCTCAGAGATAATATCTGGCTCTATCCATCTTCTTCTTTGAGTAGAATCTTCTATCTTGCAAGTAAAGTAGAGGTTTTTGTGCTCATACTTGTTCTGAATAGTATGCACATAAGGATTTGATTTATGTATCGGTTTTTTTTTTTTCCGCTGTATTAATATATTTTGTCACTTATGTTCCAGTATTTCACTACTTTTTTGCTGTGAATCTAGCTGCTG
Organism: Dendrobium huoshanense; assembly: GCA_016618105.1. Classification (NCBI taxonomy): domain Eukaryota; kingdom Viridiplantae; phylum Streptophyta; class Magnoliopsida; order Asparagales; family Orchidaceae; genus Dendrobium; species Dendrobium huoshanense. Next base: position 45,748,862 of record CM028357.1, read on the forward strand.
TTGCTTGGGAAGCTGGGAAGCCATTGGTGATTGAGGAGGTAGAGGTGGCACCTCCAGAAGCCATGGAAGTCCGTGTGAAGATACTGTACACTTCTCTTTGCCACTCGGATGTATACTTCTGGGAAGCTAAGGTAAATCTAAATTTTGAATATTATTATCCACTTGTTTTTACTTTCCATTCAGTGTAAGTTGCTAGGTTATTTCGACATTTTGCTGGCATTACATTTGTTATTTGTTTCTGAAATTACAGGATTAGTTACCGATTTTTCCAAGAATCTTTGGCCATGAAGCAGGAGGGTATGTTTCTTTTTTATACCAAAAAAAAAAAATAAAAAACTTGTCAGGAGGTTAAGAGAGTTTTATAAGCATGACAAGTGACATTTAAAAGCCAAATCTTAAGCTTGATTGATTGATTCATTTCTGAATTAATTTCAAATGAGTTGTCTTAATATATTTCTATTTTGAGCTGATTAAAATTCAAGCGATTATAGAGCAAAATTTGAGTTGAAGACATTATTATCAGGCCTAAATAGTTGCTAAATTGATTATGTGCAAGATATGTCAACATCCAAAAACTTCTATTCTTTAAGATTTCGTTTAGGAAAACAGCTTTCTAGTACAAAAATAAAAAATTTTTAACTAAAAAACTGCTTTAAGAAGCAATAAGAAAGTCATCCCAAACGAAACCTAAATTGTTTTGTGCTATGCTCATAGGATTGTAGAAAGTGTTGGGAAGGGTGTGACAGATCTTGCACCGGGAGATCTAGTTCTTCCAATGTTCACAGGTGAGTGCGGGGATTGTGCCGATTGCAAATCAGAGGAAAGCAACTTATGCAGCCTTCTAAGAGTAAACCCTAACAGGGAAGTTATGATCAGTGATGGGAAGTCCAGATTCTCTATCAATGGAAAGACCATCTTCCATTTTCTAGGCTCCACTTTTAGTCAATACACCGTTGTCCCTTCTGGTTGTGTTGCCAAGATCAATCCCTTAGCTCCCTTGGATAAGGTTTTTATTCTTGGCTGTGGCATTTCAACAGGTGATGAAGCATTAATTGTTTTTTACTACCAAGATCTTCTATTGGAGAACAATTAAATCATCTCACCAAATGTGCTGTTCATTCTTTCATTTGAAGGTCTTGGTGCTGCCCTTAACGTTGCAAAACCATTTAAGGGTTCTACAGTTGCTATTTTTGGATTGGGAACTATAGGCCTTGCTGTGAGCTTTTCTCTTTGTTCTGAATATCTTAGTTGTCTTACTTTCTACATCCTTTTAAAGTATGAAATGTTGAGTTTCCTCTCTTATGAGCAGGCAGCCGAAGGGGCTCGAATGGCCGGAGCATCAAGGATTATTGGCATTGATTTAATTTCTAAGAAGTTTGATCTAGGTAAAGAAAACTGACCATTGCTCGCCATAGTTCAAGCTATTTGAGCTTCTATACTGTATTAACAAATTATGTTCATTTTCAACCAGCAAAGAAGTTCGGTGTCAACGAGTTCATTAATCCAAAAGATTATGACAAACCTGTTCACGAGGTTTGTTTCAATACATATTCTACATAATCACCTTCAAGTAAATTATTCTCATAGCCATTTTAGCTTAAAGAAAATATAAGCTTTATATGACTTCTAAGATGTTGAACATCATTAGGTACTTATTGAAATGACTGATGGAGGGGTTGATAGAAGCATCGAGTGCACTGGTAATGTGAATGCCATGGCATCTGCTTTTGAATGTGTTCGCAGTGTGAGCTTCTTCTGCTTCAATGGCTATTTAGTTAAAAGACTTTCTCTGTATAAATGAAAACTAAGCAATTCTTAAGTTTTGCCATGATTCAAAACTTGCAGGGTTGGGGTGTTGCTGTCTTGGTTGGTTTACCCCCCAAAAATGCAGAGTTAAAGGTCAACCCTGCACATTTCATGATGAATTCAAAGGCTCTCAAGGGTACTACGTTTGGGAACTACAAGCCTCGTTCTGACGTGCCTATACTTGTTCAGAAATACATGAACAAGGTATTTTTAAAGCTTAGAGATCCTAATCTTTTGAAGGGACTTCAGAACGTATATATTACGTTGATATGCAAGGCAAACTAGTTCTAGAAAAGATAAGTCATTTGTGCTTTGATGTTTCAGGAACTGGAATTAGAGAAGTTCATAACCCATGATGTGCAGTTCTCTGAGATCAATAAGGCTTTTGAATACATGCACCAAGGTGAGAGTCTTCGCTGCATAATCCGTATGGACGATTAAGAGCCAATTTGACGACAGGGTTGAATCTAAGAGCTTTTTTGATTGGGTCCATATAAGAAAATAAACATTTATCATCTTAAATCATATTCTAGTTTGCATTGATTGTAAGTTGATGGGAAGGTGATGATGCGTCAATAATGTCTTTTCTGGTTTCTCCGAGTCTCTGAAATTTGCTAAATCGCCGAGGCTCTCGCTAACGTCTTAAATGTCTAATAAATTGCATCCCCCAAAGCTGCTCTGCGTTTCATTGTCGGAAGTGCAAATTCGCGTGGACAGTTTTCGTTGGAGAGTAATTCCTGCTGTTTTTTTTTTCACCAATATCGTCAGCTATATTGCTCTCATTCTATTTTTTTTCTAGCTGATTTTAACTATAAATTCATTAAATTTTGAATTTAAAATTTTATGAATGAAGTCAAAACATCCGCTCTTGATTAGGATAAATTATTACTTGCGGTTACCAGACCGTCTGGAGGCAAATCAGGATGCACCATGTGTCCTGATTCTTCTCCGGACGACGTCCACCGCACGTAATAATTTCTCCTAGATTATGACATCTTTAACCAAACTCCTCATTTTTATATCAAATAGAAATTAATCTCCAATCGAATTCGATTTTAACATCAAAACATTTTTCAAGTAGATTTTTCTCATCTTCATTTATATATAAAAAATTAGGTTTCGATAAATAATGCAATGCCACACACTATTCACAACCACAAAAATATATTTCTTTTTTGACATTGTAATGAAAGGTTGTGATAGTTGCAAATAGATATTTACAGTTCGGATAGAGAGCATCCCCCACTTAATAGTATTATGGGATATATATATATATATATATATATATATATATATATATATATATATATATATATATATATATATGAAAAACAGATATTACAGAGTAAAAATAAAATTAGAGACCCCAAAAAATCGGCCTAACAAACAATGGCCAAGTTCATTTGAGCACAAAAACAGCACAAAAGGCAGCATATAACAAAAATAAAAAATCGAGAACCAAAAAACAAGCTCCAAGGCATAACAGTCAGGACTAAGGAAATAATCGAATTGTCAGTGATAAACGCGATCCCCATGTTGCCCGTAGACCATTCAAGGGGGCCTGCAATTGGAGCTTCATCATTGTCCAGGCATGGCAAATAAAACCATAAGGCAATAAAGCACGAAAAGCACGGTGGGGCTTGCATCCCATATTATAACATATCCAAAAGACTTCAAGAATACTTCCATTTAGAGGCCTTCTCGTATACCAAATTCTTAATTTGAAGCATAAAAGAAGAATTGCTTAGAAACTTTCCTCCAAATCTTCGGTTATTCCTCTCTATTCACTTTCAGGATTGGAATGCCATAAATTGTTGTTAGCTGGCACCAAAACATTTCTTTTCAGCAGTGCATCAGCGGTTTTAAGGCCCCCCCACCAATGCAAACAGAGCAAAAACCGAGTATTTTAAATAGTATTTCTTGTGCCATACCAACTTACCTCATGTGCAAGATATGGCCTCCTTATAGTAATCCATAACAAAATCTTTAAAAGTATAGGTAGGCTTGCTATTCCAAAGCAAACAGGGGCTGCAACAATCCAGAATATTAAAATCCTGATTCCTCTTTGAGCAATCTTATTTCGGGGATGAATTGGAATAGCCCCTCCCGTAAAGTCCTCTAAAGTGGTGTTATGACACCAATGATACACCTCAAGGAAATATGGGCATTACTAGTTATCCTGAACTGAAAATAGGACTTAACATATGTTGCAATTTTACACACATTTTTCCAAAACACAAAAGCTGAGGGCGGGGGTCGCCAAGGGGAATAATATCTACTGATGAGCCAATAGGATAGCGGGGATTAGTTGTTATACATCCTCATAATCACAGAGCAATTAAATGCATATTGTAGAGCACTAAGAGAAGGAATACCCAAGCCCCCATTGGTCTTAGGCTTACAAACTTTTTCCCATGAAACCATATGAATCTTTTTAGAGCTACTATGATCTCCAAAAAACAAAAACTTGGAACAGGTTTTTTTTGCAAAACTTGTAAATAGATTTTTGTAATATCAATTCGTGAATCCAATAGGTAATGGTATTATGTATAGTGAATTTTAGGAATTGAGGTCTACCTGCAAAGGGAAAAAAGTTTGCTTTCCAACCAGACATCTTCTTAGTGATACTGTCCATAAGAGGCAAATAGTTTTCAACCTTAAGCCTATGAAAGGTTAAAGGAATCCCCATATAGGTGATCTTTTCACTAATATTGAAAATAGAGAGAGCTTGGCGAATTTCATCATGATTCCCTTGATTTTTGGGAAACATAATAGAGCTTTTATCAAAATTAATATGCAACCCCGAAGCGTTGGAAAAAGTTGAGAGAATGCTTGCTAAATTGTGATAGTTCTCAGGAGTAGCTTCCTCAAAATTCAAAACAGCAACTGCATAAAGCATGTGGGTAAGAGTATAGTTATCTGTTGAAATACCTTTAAAATCTCCTTTTTCAAGAAGATTGGAGAAGACATCCATAATCAAGCAGAACATATAGGAACTTAGAGGACATCCTTGCCTAAGCCCCACAGTAGAGGAAAAATACCCCTCTAAAGCCCCACTGATAACAATAGAAAAATTCACATCAGAAATACATGCTTTGATCCAACTAAAAAGAAGGTTAGGGAACCCTTTTTGAACCAGCCTAGCCAATAGAAATTCCCTAGAAACAGTGTCAAAAGCTTTCTTGATATCTAACTTGGCACAAAAAAGTTTGACCCCACCTTTCTTATAGGAAAAGGAGAGAGTATCATTGGCAAGTAGTATATTATATGTAGAGACTCTGGATTTGATAAACCCATCATGGTTCTCTTTAGCAATCATAGGCATGATTGGGTTTAACCTTGTGGCAATAATCTTTGTGATGATTTTATATAACACATTACATAAGGAAATAGGCCTATAATCAGTGATAGATGCAGCATTTTTACATTTGGGAATAATGGCTAGTGCTGTAGATTTTAACCCATTAGGCATATATCATTTAAGAAAGAAAGATCTAATAGCCTTGCATACTAAGGGACCGATAATGTGCCAACCAGACTTAAAGAAGTGATAATTGAATCCATCTTGACCAGGAGCAGAAGAAGAGGAGCCCATGAAAACTTCTTTCTGATTTCAGCATCTGAAACATTTAGTATGACATCATTTACATAGAGGTCAGGAAAGGAGTTGCCAATAGGGAATAATTCCAAGTTCATTTGTGGAGGAGGTGAGGGGTTATAAAGCTCTTGATAATACTGTATGGAATTTACCACATCTGATCGAGAAGAATTGGGATTGTTAGCAAACATGTTAACAATTGATTTTGCACTTCCCATTCTATTCCTTATTATGAAGTATAAAAATTTAAGGTCATCCTACCCATTTCTTAGCCAGTTAACCTTAGCTCGTTGGATGATCAATGAAGCCATTGAATTGAGCTCAGAGATTTTGTAATTGAGGACTTTGAGGGAAGAGTTGAGGATTCGGTTAGTAGGATCTTCTTGAGTTTGCCTCAGCAAACCAAGATGCTCATTATGGAGGTGATCAATGTGCTTATTGATACAATTAGAGTTTGCCCATTCTTCTTTCTTAATGCCTATTTTCAACTGCCTAAGAATAAGACATAGGTGAGATGGGGGATTACCAACCATAAGCTTTGAGAACAATTCTAGCACAAGAGCGCAATATCTATTCATATTTGTCCAATAGTTTTTTAAAAGAAACCTATGATGAGACTAGAAAGAAACTACCGAATGTAAAATAATGAGACTATGGTCCGAGCAGGAAGGGCTCTGAAAAGAGCAGTAAGATGTAGTGAAAGAGTTCAGCCACCCATTATTGATAAGAGCTCTATCCAATTTGATGTGGATCGGATTGTCTGATCTTTGATTAAACCAAGTGTAGGTGCAGCCAACAGAATGTAAATCCACAATACTATTGTTGAATATCATATTGTTAAAATCCGTCAAGGCAGATTTAGTGAGAACAACACCACCCAATTTCTCTGCGGCAAATTGACAGCAGTTGAAATCCCCAATAAGAACCCAAGGGGAATCATGGGGAGGAGCAAAGTACTTCAATATTTATTTGTATTTTATTAGACCTGTCAATATTGTACCCGACCCGAAAATCCGAACCGAACTCGACCCAAAAAATTTGGCATTGGGTTGACCCGAACCCACAGCAGGTCGGGTTCGGGTCCGAAAAACCGACCTGTTTGTAAAACCGGGTCGGGTTGACCTGGAAACCCGGGAACTACCCGAATTGACTCGGAATAACACAAATTCGCGTCGCCGTCACGCAGTCGAGCGAGCCCCACGTCCCGCACTCGCGCCATCCCGCATTCCTGTTGGCCTTTGCGGCGCTGCCCCGCTGCAACAAGCCCGCGCGCGATCGCTGCCGGCTGCTTGCGTCGCGCACTCATGCCCTAACGGGGTGCTGCCTGCCGCCCGGAATAACAAAAAACCTACGACCGCTGCGGCGTTGCCCCGTTGTCGCGTCACCCCGCTGCCCCCCTGCGGCGCCCGCGCACGACCACTGCGGCGCTGCCGGCTGTTGGTGGCTTCACTGGCTGCCCCCTGTCGCTGGTTGCTCACTTCCGCGGCTGAAACAAGTGGGTTTGGGTTGACCTGAACCGGACTCGAACCCGAAGCGGGTCGGGTTCTGGTTCAAAAAATCAGCCTGTTTGCAAAAACGGGTCGTGTCGAACCGAGTCCGATCAGTGTCGGGTTAATTTCGAATTTGACCCGAACCCAACCCGTGATTTGAAATTGACACCCCTATATTTTATGATCAATTGTAGCAGCCGTCCTTTCTTAGAAAGTGGCTGAAGTTTTTTTTTTTTTTTCCATTCATAGTCTAAGGCGTGATGCAGGAGTATGGCCCAGAAAAAATTGAATAGAAATCCTTTTGTTGTTTTTCATCGGTTTTCAACGTGGTGTCCATAAATTTTCTCCATTAAAGGACATGGGTGATGGAATTAGGCGTGCGCTTATTGGGCAAAGCAAAAAATTGTTAAAAATTATGGTTTATTTCATATCATACAAAATTTAAATATATGTTATCATAAAATGTTAAATAAATACTATCTTAATTTTTTTTAATAAAGACTATCATAAACGTCTTAAATAGAGCCAATCATAAAATCTATAGTGATGATTACATCTGACAAAATCGGGTCACGAGTTAAGTTCGGGTTTAATCTGAAATTGATCCGACACTAGTTGACCCAACTCTGAACCCGACCTATTTTTGCATATGGGTTAGCTTTTTTAATCCGGACCTGACCTGTGCGGGTTATCGTGTTGACCTAATCCATGGCAGACATGACACAGGTAGACTCGACGTGACCCCAGGCGGGCAGACAAGATGCGTGCAAAAGCGGTCAGCACAAGCACTCGACGCGACGGCTGGTAGACTCGATCAGTGCAGATGCGAGGGCAAGCAAACCGGTTAGCTCATTTTTTTTTTTTACTTTTATGTGTGATTACCTTGGTCCATAAGATGTTATATCACGATAGCACGTGATATGATTAAAAAATTTACGCACAAATGATAAAAAATAGTACATGCAAAAATAGGCTTAGAAAAAAAAGTACAACAATAGAGTACATTACAAGAGTTGAAAATATTGACATGCCTAGCTGCAGCGCTCCACTACTGTCGTTCAGCGTTTGGGCGCTTGGGAACACAACATTGAGGTGTTCGGGTACATATCGTTGAGGCGTTGTACGAATTTTTTTTTACACCCGAACCCAAACAGGGGTTAACCCCTCCCCCCCCCCCTACACACACACACAGAGAAAGTACAACAAACTTTAGGTCTGAGACAACATAATGACCCGATCATTCAACAAAATTAGATTTCACACATAACACTTCCTCTCTCTCCCTTCCTCTTTTTCTCCATAGCTCTTCTTCCCTTTTGCAACCAAATAGAGATGGGAAATGGGATAGTACATCTTGCAAACCCCATTCACTCTCTGTCATTCTCTCTCTCTTAGAGAGATTGGAAAACTTTTAGGCTTTAAAATTTAATCAGGTAATTTTTTTTTTTCAAATTATATAAATTTAAACTTAAAGTTATTTAGATATAAGTGATAAATAAAAAAACTTGTTTTATATTTTTTATTCAATATTTTTATTGGCCTTGGACTGACTTTTAAAATATCGCAGGAATAGATAAATGAAAGATAGTTAAGAAAATAATTAATTGTGCTGTAATAAATTATCTTCGGGCCTCTATTAGGGCTAACTAGTCTCCCCAGGCCTCCATTAATCATAGCGCATGTGCCATATATTAGAATACATGTATACACTGTCTTTACTATTTACGGCTTTACCCATATCAAGCCTTTATATACTCATGTATCATGTAATCTGTTGAATAATATACACATTTCTTTATTCTCCATTACCTCTCTCGGCTATCTCCTCTTTCTCCCTTGTCCTAATTGTCTTCTTCTCTCATGGTATCAGAGCCAATGGGAGATCAAGAACCTGCCAAAACTCTTCCCTCCTCCGATCAGACTACAGTCACCTCTGCTACCAGCCATATCCCACAACCACTCAAGTTTCTTGTTTCTAACATCAAGAATCTTGCCCCTCACCCTCTCACGACGGACAACTACTCCATCTAGCGCGTTCAACTGCTCCAACAATTCACCGCAAATGGTTACGCTGGGCATCTCACCGGTCTCGTCCAAGCTCCCTCGGACACCTTCTCTGCAGCCTACGCTCACTGGCTTCTCGTCGACAGCAACTTGCTCTCCGCTCTCTTCTCAACCGTCTCTCAATCGATTCTACCGTACATCATCACTGTCTCCTCCGCACACGAAGCCTGGACGGTTCTTGAACGCCGTCTCCAACCCATCAGCCGCTCAAGGGTAATTCAACTCAAGAATGAGTTGTACCGGGTTCAGATGAAAGATCAGCCCATGCAACATTATCTCACGCGTATCAAGTCCATCGTTGATAGCATATCAGCGTCCGGCTCAAAAATCGACCCGGAGGACATAATGCTTCACATCTTGAACGGCCTGCCTCCTACCTTTTATTCCTTTAAATACACAATTCGAAACTCCTTACTTCCTATTGACCTTGACACGTTTTACTCTCTCCTATGTAACGAAGAAATTCATCTTCAACAAAAATTACTTCAAGATCAACCTTCCTTGTCCACTGCAACCGCTCTTTACGCCGCAAACTCCACCAATTATCGCAACCGCAATAATTCTAAATGTTTTACCAAGCCAAAGAACCCGCAGCCTCCGCCGGCACCTCTGTATTCAACCAAGTTTTTTAATTTTTGCAGATCTCTATCAAAAATATAGTGTCTCTGTTAGCCCATCGGGCTCCACTAAGCTTTCATGGGCTTTTACTGGCCTGATATGCTAGCTGAAGGCTAGATTGATAATATCCATATTCTTCGGGCAATTAAACGAACAATAAAACCATCAGTTATTAAATATATTTTATATTTGAGCACACGAATGATGGCGAATGCTCGACTTAAGAGATGGAGGTGCGAGATTGTGCTATTAAAATGTCTTTGTAAGTATTTAAATATTTATCCTAAATGAGCATATAAGTGAAAAAGTTGAAGTAGCTCCACTGACAGATAATAAGGTTGGAGATAGAGTCCTCTCAGATGATTTGGTCACATAAAACGGAGGCCTTCGATGATCCAATTAGGAGAGTAGATGTATTAGATTTAACCTATGTTAAGAAAGATATATAGAGGTAGATCTAAAAAGACTTGATTAGAAAATATTAGAAATGTCCTTTCTTTATTAGATCTAAATGAGAACTTGGTTCTTAACCGAACACAATGGAGAGAAATGATTATGTAGCCGACCCGACATAGTCTGATAAAGGCTTGATGTTATTATTGTTGTTATAAAAAAAAATTATATTAAAAAACGGTTTTAGTCAGCGATAAGAAAGCTGTCCCAACCAAAGCCTTAATTTGAAGTTTCGTTTGGGATAATTTTTTAGATGCTTTCTAAAACGATTTTCTAGTACAAAATTTTTTAATTTACAAAACTTTTGTATTAAAAAATCATTTTAATGATTTGCTGCAGAGGATATTGTACCAGCTGGGTAACACGGCGGTGGCGTTTGTATTTGTTATCATTCAGCACATGAGAAAGCCATGCAAAGCTAGATGGCGTCAAGAGAGTGTTCTTTCTTCCTTCTTCCTTATCTTTCTTTTTTAAAACGCATAAATTAATGGTTGCAATTGCTTCTTATCTGGATTCATTTTACTTCCGGCTTATTTTACTTCCGGCTTCTTCGCTACATGACAATAATGGGCTGCTGAAGTAGAAGCAATCACGTTATCTCCACCGTAATGTAAGCAAAGCATATTTAACTGCTCATCCGGTTGTTTATACTCGAAATCATTTAAAAAATATATATATATATACTTCTTATTAATTAATATCAATTTTAAATTTCATAAATTTACTTAAATTTTTTTTTTAAAAATTGTTTGATTTCTCATAGAAAAAAAAATGGTAAGTGAAAATGAGCCCCTCGAGAGAGAAAATTATTATGTTCGGCATCCAGATTCGTACGAAGGCGAATTTAGACGCATCACGTCACCCAGGGACCGGTGCGTACGGGTGATGTGGCGCCTCCGAATTCGCCTCCGAATGGCCCGGACACCACAAGTAATAATCTCTCTAGAGAGCGATTTGAATGAAAATGAATAAATTTATGAGAAGCAAACTCGGCGTAAGGGAGAACCAAGCCATGACCTAGACCCTCATGTATGTGAAGCTTAATTTGCCCTTTCATCCACGCTATTTCAAAATTCCACACATTGCCACCACATTCAATTTATTAATGCAATGAAATATAAATTTTATTTCTTCATATTATTTTGCTTATTTTTATTGTGTATCTTATTTGTATTGGAACTTATTTTTTTATAAGCACAAAGTAAGTCTTTATTATTCATCATGTTCCTTGTTGGAATGCAACACTTTGTAGATTTGGGGTGTGATAATATGACTGAAAAATAATCGATAAAAGAGGAAGACAGATGTAAGGTTTGAACTCAAGCTCTTGATTGGGAGCTCAAATAACTCCTAACAAATAGATAAGGTGGATTGTAAGGTTATGTTTTTTTTTTTTTTTGGATGATTGGCGGGTGGCTACGATGGTGGGCGGAGTGTAAAGTAAATTCAGGTGAATAATTTTTTTTTATTTATTTAAAGTAAAATGAATATAGTGTAAAATTTAAAGATTGTGATGATCGAAGGGTGGCCGTTGTGAAACTCTTTAAGTAAAAGAAGCTAAATTATTAAACATCTAGACAATTTTCGGTGTAATGGTTGGAATTTCATTAAGAAACTATGTAGTTTAGCATGCTCATTCCAAAAAAAATTCGATATGCGTGACCTCCTGAGAAGTTACACCAACAAAACAAAATCGTGAGACCCTTAGGCCAAAGCGGATAATATCTCGATAACTAAGAGTTTGAGATGTTACAATAGTATTAGAGCAATATACTAGCTAGAAGAAGGGAACTAAATGTCATACAAGACAAAGTGCTATACCATGAGAGCCACCTCTTGAACGTTGTATAGGACAAAGTGCTACGTGTCGGGAGTCATCACTTGAGCTTGTAGGGGCCACCTCTAAAATCATATCTACATGGTGAATGATTACGGGATAAAAATGATGACGATGATGTCAATTACTTAAGTGTGAGAGATTGTGAAATCCATGAAATAAAAGAAGCTAAACTCTGAAGTCTTAAACATCGAGGCTCCTTTATGTCTAGTGATTGAAATTTCATCATGAAACTTCGTAGTTAAACGTGCTCATTCCGAAGAAATTCTGAGATATATTATCTCCTGAAAAGTTACACCAACATGACAAAATCATGAGCCCTTTAGGCCAAAGCCGACAATATCTTGATAGATAAGTGTTTGAGCTGTTATAGTGGTAGTGGTGGCGGAGGGTAGATGCGATAATCGTTGCAGCCGGCAGTCGGGCAACATAAGTGGTGGTGACCAGAGGATGGCTGCGGTAGGGGACGACAACAGCAGGTGGCGACATACGGTAATTAAGTAGTGACAGCAGCCGATTGTGGGTGGCGCCCGAAAATGGAGGTGGTGGACTGTGGTGAGTGGCCACATCAGTTGATTGTGGTCAAGCTTCCTTGCGGTTTGAACTGTTCTAGCTCAAAATTGGACGATAACCCTTTACCTAAAAATGAGCTAAATTGTTTTACGCTTTATTTATTATAATTTACGTTACATTTCTTTTTCATCCAATCAAAAGTCGAAATTTTCAAAACCCCTTCCATTCATTTTATTTTACATCCATTTTACTTCTAACTAAATAGCCCCTAAGATAAATTCATACAAACATATCATACACAAATTTTAAACTCAAAACTTTTTAGTTAATAATCAAAATTCTCAATCAATGGCCAAGATGAGCTGGGTGAAGGGTCAGTTTTTTGTTTGCAACTAAGGACGCAAAGTGAAAAATCGACTATCTTTTAGTGTGATCATAGTCATTCAAGAGTAAGTAACTAAACAGAAGGCTTGCAAGGAAGATATGAGGGGTCCGTGTAAACTATTCTAATATGGAAGGAGCGAAGGAGATCTTATCAAGAGCTGACCAATAAACGCCTAACGAAAGCTGTCGAGTATGAGTTGTCGGCAGGAGATGAAGAGAGCATTGGCAAGGGAGCACCAATTAGATTCTGACGGTCCAATGGAAATGCTGCCATCATTTTGCCCTGACTTCAAAACATAGCCATTGGGTAAGTGCAAGCGAGTCGAGCTGATTTAAATTTGATTTTTAACAAATTCGTAAGTGGTTTATTGAATCAAGAATCTGAGCTCGAGTCTATACTGAAGCTCATATATTAAATGAGTTCAAGCTTAGCCTAACTTGACTCGTAAACTCGTCGACCCACTTGATTAATTTAAAATATATTTATAATTTAATTTAAAATTGTATTATATAATATTTTAAATTAATTTTTATTAAAAAAACAAAATTTTAAAAAAATTAAAAAATTTTAATTTAAAACTAAGAAATTTTGCTTAACAATCGAAACAAATTTGAGCTTCTCAAATGAATTTGAGCACACTACTAAAAAGTTTTATTTTTCACAGCAGTTGTTAGAAGGGGTTACAAAACCGTTGTTAAAAACTTATTTTAGCACTGGTTAAAACCGGTGCAGTAGCACCGGTTTAAAATCGCTGCAAATAACTAAACAAAAGCCCTAATTCCTTTTTATGCGCGGGAAATAAATCTCAATCCCATGATCTGCTTGTCTGCGTGCGACTCGGCAGAGCGTCATGACTGGTGTCGGAGAGTCGTGGATGCAAATCTGTTAAATTGCATCGGTTATAATTGCCGCTAAAACTAGCACTTCATTTAATCTTCCCCAGCGGTCTTGAAATCGCAGCGAAATGTCATTGCAACGCACTACAATCACAGCAGCAAGGCAGCAGTTTTAGAACCGCTACAAAGTAAAATGTAGGGATTATAATCGCTGGAAAAAGTAATAATTTGTGCTGCGATAGCCTTATTTTTTGGTAGTGGCAATTGAGCCAAACTATAGCCAATAAATTTTTTAACTAGCTGAGCTCAAACTTGATAAATAAGCTCGAACTCGCTAAGAGTTAAGCAAACTTAGTTTGATTACGCAGATAGTAGACTCGATTTAACTCGTTTACTATCGAGTTATGTTACATCTATTTTTACTTTTTATTTTTTATAGTTATTGTTAGTTTATTTTAATTTTTTTTTTAAACTTATATTTTTTTTTTTACATAAATGCGTTTTTTTTTTTTATGGCTATTGAAGAAAGTAAATTTGTTTTGGTAGGTTACGTTCTTCGAGGTTGAATGTGTAATAAAATTTTGTCCGTGTAATTACAAAAGTTGAATAAATTGATTTATTTAATAGAAATTATTTGATAATTAATATTTATTAAGTTCTTATTAGTTTTTTTATATTTTTTTTTTTGTGATGAAGAACCACGCCCCTTAGCGATGAGTAAACCTTGGTAGTTCTTATTAGTGAGAAGAGTTATTATCAATAAACTTGACGAAACTAATTATTCATTATTTTTAGATTAAGTTATTAGTCATTAATGGGGAGATTTAGTATTATTTATTTAATTTGTGTAATATTCTTTCAAAGTTAATCACGTCATCCATTTATATTGATAATTAATGTATAACTAGTTAGCCTAACTAATTGGTCTATTTAACGTGTTAAGTTAATCTTAATTAGCTGCATGTACACTAATTGCTACTTTATGGCTAGTAATAATTACTTAGTTTTGTAATAATAATTCATAATTATTATTTATTACACAATGTTATCAATTGTTAATTAGTAAAACTTTGAATAAGTAAATGATTTTTTAATCCAAAAAAGTATGTGTGAAAAATTAGTATTATACGTTCTTATTTAAACAACTTTATCCTTTGATGTAATATTCAAAAGACTAGTAAATGAATTATTATTATTTTTAATTTTATAAAAAGTTAAATTATTATTTATTTGATTGTTTCAATTTCTTTGTTGGTATAGATTCTAAGTGTTAGTTTTGTATGAAATCTGATTGTGTCGATCGATCAGGTTGTAAGGTTGCCTTAGATCTCAATTCCACCAGTAGAACTCGTTGGGTCTTCCTCTTGCTTGGATTTGGGTGTAATATACAAAAGGCAGAAATATTGTTTTCTGTATGACAGTGCTTCCCTGCGGGCCTGCGGTGCTGTGTACCTGAGCGTTATAGCGTTGTGTTGACTGGTTGGAGGCAGACCTAGAGTAAAGCATCGTGCTCTCCAAACCTTGGCACCACAGTGCTAGGACTCAACCAAGACAAAGAGTAGAGCGTCATGTCGTTGGGAGGAGAGCTGGGCAATTTTATTTCTTGTTTTCATGAAGGGTTATGTGGGTTACATCTCTTGGTGATTTTAGTGTGTTTTCACTTTGTTAGTTTTTGTATAAAAATGATGCAAGAGTGAAGAGAGATAAATATATATTAATAGAGAAGAGATAGCTGTACTAATTATTCCAAATTTTCATAGTAATTTTTTTGGTGTGGTGTGGCTCAGTGTTTTTTATGGTTTCAAGTTTTTCACATTGAATACTTGTGTTCTTTCTTTTTACTGTATTTTATCATCCTTGTTTTTGTTTGATGCGTGGTTTACTTCCCCAACACTAAATAATGATTGATAGCCACCAATCAAATGCTTTAGATGTATTTGTTATAAATATAGCTTGAAGTAATTATTGATTTCAATTTCTTTAAAATTTTTTCTAACACGACTCTCCAAACTACGATGATCTTTATTTTGACATGTTTCTATTTATGTCCCCAATAAATTAGAAGTGTCCTAGTTGGAGAGCAAATTTTGTTGAAATGATAAGTCACTAATTAGTTTTCTTGATTATATTATATGATGGAAATTGAGCATTGGTACATAATGGAATAGCTCAAATTCTTAACTATCAGGATATTGTTCACTTTAATCTAAGGGTTTCACTATTTAGTCATATTATTGTAACTTCCTAGGAGGTCACCCATCATATGAATTCTCTAAAATAAGCACGCTTAATTGTAAAATTTATTGATGAAATTCTAATAATTACATCAAAAAGCACCTCAATGTTAAGAGTTTAACTTATTTTTATTTAAAGAGTTTCATAATTTTTCTCACTTAAGTAACTAACGTCTTTATCAGTATCTTTATCCTAGAATCATCCACGAGATAGATAAAATTCTAGAAGTGTCCCATACAAGCTCAAGTGGTGGCCATACAAGTTCAAGTGGTGACTCCCGTCACGAGCATTTTGTCCCATACATGGTTTAAGAGGTGGCTCCATGACGTAATACTTTGTCTTGTATGACACTTAGTTCTCATCTTCTGTTTGGCGTATTGCTCCGATGCAATTTTTAACAACCCAAACTCTTAACTATTAAGATATTGTTCACTTTAGCCTAAAGGCCTCATGTTTTTATCATATTGTGTAACTTCCTAGGAGGTCACCAATCTCAGGATTTCTCCAAGATGAGCATGCTTAACTACTAAATTTCTTAATGAAATTAAAACCATTACATCTTAAGAATTTAGCATCTTTTTTACTTAAGGGTTTCACACATAATTTATATCAACATAAATCATTAGAATAAATTGTTCCATACAAGTCTCAAGGCCTACCAAATTTAAGGAATAAAAAATGAGAATTCTGATTTATCTAAATATATAATAAAATTGGTATGTCATTTTTCTGATGATCATGGTTTCATTGCATCATTATAATTGATGAAGAGGTATGTGAAGTCAATTTAAGCAAGGCATCTTGCCATATGTTGATATTATGATTTTGTTTGGGACAGCTTTGTTATTGTATTTTAAAGCAATTTTTTTTGTACAATTGTTTTTAACTAGAAATTTTTTATACCATAAAGCTGCTTTATAAAGCATTAAAAAGGTTGTCCCAAATAAAACCTATATGTCAAAACTAAACGCAATCATGATAATTACCAAGATGTAGACAACATTAATTTGCATCACAAACTATGAATGCATCTTATTGTGAACACAGGATAGAAATGTCTTAGATAAGTATGAAGCAAATGACAAGTTTAGAGCGGTCTAAATGGTTCTCCCTCGAAACTGGCAGGAATAAACTACATTTACTCTACCCTGAATTTGCTTTTCATCAAACCAAACACCAAACTTTTAAAAACTCATGCATTTACTCTAATTTACAACCTAAAATATTCCAACTAGACAACCCCTATGTAATATCACTAGCATCATAAAAAAAAAAAAACTACAAAGCTGTTTTTTTTTTTTTACAACTTTGATGTTATAGAGAACTGCTTTTCAAAAATAGATGGAATATATTATATGCCTCCATAATTTAAAAAATAAACAAAAACATGAATTTGATGGGCCTTATCTTTGACAGCCATTATTGTTCACCTAAGTAATACCACCAATTTCCCTTTCACATATGACTATCTCATGATGAATACACTTAAAACAATTAAGATAAATTCACATACGTGAGATTTGAATCCGGGTCCTCTTAACTGATTGCCAAAGCTTCCAACCAACATATCAATATGAGTTGGGTATGAAGCCATCTTTGAATAGGCTCATGACTAAAGGGGCCTCATTTTGGATACATTCAAGCATGTTTGGACTCTAATTAGAAATCAAAGTTTGTCTGAAGGCTACTGAAATCAATTTGGATTTTTTAGGAACCATTTCAATCAAATTTGGTCAATTTATCTTGTGCTAAAAACCAATAGAAAATTTAGCATCTCAAAAAAAAAAAAAAAAAAAAAAAAAAAAAATCTCATATGTATATTTTTAATTTTTAAGAAATTAAGCTTGATCGCAGATTTGTATATGTATAAAAAGAGCTAAACAAACAATCATGTTAGATTCATAATAGACTTTGAGAATTAACTTTATCATAAAAACACACTCAAAGTTGTTGCGCACAGGTTGAAAACTAATTTTAAAACTCTAATGGGTCAAATTTGGGAGAGATTATTACGTGTAAAGTTTGGACACAGATAAACCTGTCAACATTTGATTCGACCCGAAAACCCGATTCGAAACCGACCCAAAATTGTCGGATTCGGGTCGACCCTGTTAAATAACGGGTTGGGTTAGGGTTTTGAATTTCGGCCCATTTCATTTTTCGGGTCGGTTCCAGATCAATATCAAAGTTCACTTAAGCAAGAAATTGTTTAGGCACTTGTCTATTCAAAGGATTGACTGTATGCAGAACATGGTGCTTTATTCTTCAACCTTCTTTTCTACTTATGATTTATGTTATACTTGTTATAGCTCATATTCCTTTTTTTTTTTTTTTTTTATTGTAGTAGTTCATGGCACATAATTAGATGCAGTTACGGATGATATCCTTGATTTACATGCCACTCAAATTGATGCAGAATTGACTGAAAGTTCAGTTATTAGATGATTCTAGTTTAACATTTTATTGATATCCAGTTAACTGTTAATGAGTTAATTTGTTACATGTTAGAACTGCTGTTGTGATTGGTTAAACTGGTAGCTTTGGCTGAACCTATTGGCTGCTGCTTGTAAAATATGTTTTGTAGTTCATTGGTTGTGTTGGTGGTTGTGGCATGTGGGTTTGGACCTTTTACTAATTGGGTTTGGATACTGAGTAGTCTTTATTTCTTGTGGATTATGTTTTTCTATGTTGAAATTCTGCTATGCTTGGTTAATTGTTTTAATTGATGTTTTGGCTTATCATAGGAGGTGATAAATTGTGGTAACTGGTAACCATTTTTGGCTTTTTACATTTCTATCATTCTATGAACTATGCTGCTATGGTTCATATGGTTTCTCGGGCCTGAGGCTTTGTGTGGGTAGCCCGTTGCTAGCTGCTGTTTAGTTCAGTTGTTAGCTGCTTGGTTTAGTTCTCAGGCCTGAGGCTTTGTGTAGGTTGCCTGTAGCTACCTGCTTGGTTCAATATTCATTATTATGTTTAGTTCAGTGAAGTTCTTAGCTGCTTCTTGTATATTCTGTAAATTCTTTTTTGTATTTTGGTAGTGTTGCTACTGTTAGCCTGTTAATCTGTTATGTTGCTGGCTGCTGCTTTCTGTTTTTTTAAGTTGAAATGCAAGGAAGGAAGTGAAATGAGAAATGTATAAGCGATGAAACGATGATGATTAACCTTCTAAGATGAAAGTGGGCACTGGCCACTGGGTGGGACTCGTATAAGTGTAAGTTCTTATGTACTATTACAATTTACAACCAAGTGATAATTTTTATTAACTTAGAATAACAGATACTATCTTACAATCTTATTCAAAGAACATATATTAAGTTAATATAAATTGTTGTCTAGGATGGTAACTTGTCAATATGACAATATTGATTAAACTTACATCTTATATCGCAATGACCTCATTATGAGGTTAAATGATTAATGATTCTGAAGGTTTAATCTAAGCAGAGCAATATATTATTTTTACATATTTGAGTTTGCAAACTATATAATTGATTTTATTGCAGGTCATTGCAGATTTGAAGCTGTTATTTCGAGGAGCAATAGAGCATTTCAATATATTTTTTACAGCAATACAGCTGTTATTTTGAGGAGCATTTGAGCATTTCAATATATAAATGTATAATTGTATAAATAATTATTCTGAATTGTATTGAGGTTGTAAATTTGAAACTTTGTAAATTAGTATTTCTCTATAATTGAATTGAGTTTGTAAATTTGTAACTAAAAAAAAATTAGCAAATGATATATTTGTGAATTTTTGTTGTTTTGCACTTTAGCTCATTTTTTCCCCTTCAATTATAATTAAAATTATTGTACATATGGTTAACTGGGTCGGGTCGGGTTGACCCGAACTCAGGACGGGTCAGTTTCGGGTTTCGAAAACCAACCCGTTTATAAAACTGGGTTGGGTTGACCTGAACCCGAATAATGCCGGGTCAGTCACGGGTCGGACCCGAACCCAACCCGTAACCCGAAATTGACAGGTCTAGACACAGAGCATCGTTCAATTTTGTCTCTGTGAACAGTAAAAATACAATCGTGATACTGCACTTTTACTATTCACATAGACAAAATCGAATTATGTTTGTGTCCAAACTCCATAATAAACCATCCAAATTTGGGCGTTCGCTCAAAAGAAATTCTCATAAAAAAAAAAGATGCCATCTAAGCTAAAGCCTATTTGTCAATATCCAAGCAATTAATCTAATCATTCCTTTAAAAATTTAAGACTATCATTTTTTTTTATTTCTTATGAATAAAGGAATGCAAATGAAACTTAAGGTATATTTGAAATAACTTTTTTATAAAGTTGATTATAAAGTTATTGTAAAAAATATATATATTTTTTTTTGAAAAGATGCTATAAAAATAAATTCTCCCCACCAAAATTTCATAGAAGCGAAAAAAAAAAAAAAGCCAAACAAGATTTATAATTGAGATATGAGAAGAAAAATAATAATAAAGCAATCCCCAAAGAAGCCTTAAAAGCTAAGACCATATGCAATGAAACAACAAACTATTTTTCCATCGCTCCAACCAAGCGGCAATTTTATCGCAGGTGAACAGTGCGACGTCAACCGCTAAATTTTTATGTGTCAACGAGATTTGCTAGCGAAATAGAGAAAAACGGCTACATGACTACGAAGCCAGCAAAATTGAGTTCGATTGGAGCAAAATTATGACATTTTGGAGTTTTGTTGTATTTTGCGATGAAAAATGATGTTTTCGGTTGGAGATGCCCTAAGGGATGGCTGTCGCGCCAAAATAGCAATTAATAAAAAAAAGAAAGATCATCAAATGGAAAAAAATGGATAGGACCAATATGGAACGAGACAGGATTACGGAAAGAGCCAATCACAATATCATAAAAAACTTTTTAAAAAATTATTAATTATTTATAATTAATGATTAAGTCTATTTACATACAGATGCAACTTGCAACAAAAGGGAGGCCCCTGGTTTGGAGTCCAAACTAGAGCTGATTATTGCGTCCGGTGTCCGGATTAGTCTGTACACTAATCCGTTGTCGCCACGTCATCAAAATACACCGGGACCCAGTGTATTTGGGTGACGTGGCGTCATCGGATTGGATATCCGGACATCCGATGACCGGACGCAATAATTCGCCCCAAACTAGGGGCCTGATGCTGGGATTAGAAATTATGGTATTTTCATGAACGTTGAGCTGATGATGATAAACATTATGATTGGATCTGGCAGATTTCCTTTCTCGTGATGATCTTTGGAAGGAATGGAGGATTTTTCGCCTTTGGATATTCTTCTTTAGTTTATTAATTATTTATAATTAATAATTAGGTCTATTTATATAGAGATGCAACTTGGAACTATATCTGGAATTTAGCACAACGTCATTAGTCTCCTTGATGTCCGTTGGGATAGCCACATCGCATAAATTCAACCAGATATTTCCTTTCGCTGTGATGAAGCGATGGATTGAGATCTTTTTATTTTCTTTTTGGAAAATTGAGGGTCAGGCCAAAACACACCGGCTTGTCATACAAGTGTCAGAAACACATTAACTGGGGTTCCTTCGTCGATAAGCACAAGAATGAAGAGGCAGTGATTGCAAAAATAGTGCAAGCGAAATAAAAAATTCAACACCAACTTTAGAAAAATTATTCTGTGCAGATTCCGGAAGAAAAAAATTGTTCGGATTAATTTGATACACACAGTGTATAAATTTATATATGATATATACACTCACATGTCCGGATGGTTCTTCCCGGCCGGACTCCGACAATTGAGAGTATACAATCCGAAAAGTCCTTCCCGTCGCGACCCGCCAAGAAATATAATAAATGGCTACATGCCTACATAGTGAAGCAATGAATTGATTTATATGCTGTCTCAATCAACTTGCTTGCAAGTTGTGTGCCGACTTAGTACCCCCATTTTTTCCTCTCATCAGTCACGTTCTCAATCAGATTAGAAGTCTTCAAATGACAAACGAAAGCCTTCAATTTTTTATACCTATGGAGCTACGAAATGCTTTGAACTTCTTATTTGGAGTTTTTTTTTTTATGCAGCAAAGCATTTTCTCTCATAAATTCTGATCACTTTAATTTAAGATTTATAATGAACTTCAATTGAAGGAATATTCAAAATGGATGTTTCATTAATAGAAGTATATCTTAAATTTCTATTAAATAATACAACTGTACAAAAATTCAAATCACCTGCCCCTATTCACATTTCTATAGATGTCGTTTGGAGACCAATTAGAATGAGTCATGCCACTTTTTACTATACCGCGACTTGGTACTTCTCGGTACCACGGCATTCGGATGAAGAGTCGTGTCCGGTATCTGCACATAATAATTTCTCCTTTACTTGTCACAAACTAAACCACAGAACATAAAGAACTATCACAGAAATTGAACTCCCATCAATCCAAGCAATTTGAAATGTTATCTGAATATGGAAACAACCAAATCTGAATCACTTGAACCCTCTCCTTCTCTGTTCCCAGCTCACAAACCAAACCAAATCTCTTCTTACAAAGATCATAAGACATCAACTTGCCCATAACCCATAGGTAAACCACATCCACCTTCGGATGAAAAGCCAAGAAATTAAATTGCCCGTGATGCAAAAAATCAGCAGAAGACATATCTCTGCAGTCACCATTCCATTTTAAAATCCCTGAAACACTTACTCTGTTTTTCAACGCCCATTTCATTCCTTTTAAAACCCAAATCCTCAATTCATTTGCATCATTTATTGCGCAGTGGAGAAACCCACCAGAATTCCCTAAAAAAGCATCTTGTTTCATGTCCTCAGGCAACTCAATTACGTTGGAATACATCTTTTCTAGATCAATGCAAGCAACATGTCCAGGAAGAGCAAGAACATAAAGAACACCATCAAAGTAATGCATCGAAGCTGAGAGGTTATTGGTATCAACTCCCCAATTCAGGCTGTGTTCGACCCATTGGCCGGTCTCCGACGAGAAGACTTCAAGTTGGCCTCCTTGTGCTTGCCACCCACTGAAGCAAACCACCTTGTAATATGGTGATTTGTAAGCATCAAAAGCTAATATTGAGAGCTGGCTCTTACCCATTGGCTTGGGTAGAGCAGCCCATGTTTTTGTGGTAGGATTGCATACATGAAATGCAGAGGGAATGCTTCTGTAAAAGAGGAGAAGACCATTGCTGCAATCTATGATGCTGGAGTTGTGATAAAATGGGAGGTAACTGAAGTCTGTTTCATAGAAACTACCATTAGAGTTGCATCCATATCTGGGTTCAAGCTTGAGATCTTCGGGACCGTTGCGGTAGAACACGCCAGAGAGGATTAATGGGAGCCTTGCGGCGACATAACGGTCTGCAATAAGCCGCCGCCATGACCTTGATACGCATTTGTAGCGGTAGACGCACTTCAATGGTAGCTTGGTGAGAATTTCTATCAGCAAGTCATCGGTGAGGCCAATACCATTGGTTTCAGCATGATAAGAGATATTGCTATTGTTCATTTTGGAGAAGCTTATTTTCATCTGTGTGGGAATCTAAAGGTAGAAAGAGATATATAGGAATCCAAACTAGATAGAAAGAGATGGAATCTGAGAAGATAATTGTTTAAGGCTTGCATTTAAGAGAAAGATATATAAAGAATTTTTTTTTTAAAAAAAAATATGATCGATATATACGGTAATGAGAGGTAGACATGTGTCTACTAAAGCAGATGCCTTACACGCTAACATTTAAAGCGGTGGCACTGTTTCTTCTATGCCAAATGAAACAGAAAGAGTTTTCCCAAAAAAAAAAGAAACGAAAAGAGTGGCATTGGGGTCCATTATATCTAGCTTTCCTTTAACGGGAATTTTTCTTTTTTTCTTTTGTGTGATGAGCATAAGAAGTATAATTTTGTTAGTTATTAATGCGTGCAAGAAAAGGATGAAAATTCTTTTTCTTTTCCTTCTTTTAGATCATCACCAACCAAACTACATATCATCATATGTCATCCGTTATTTGCTCCATTAGAACTTCAAATAGCACGTCAAATTTCGGTAGGTGAACAGTATGATGTCAATATTGATATCAGATTGTTCACCTACGTCAAAAAAAAATTCGCTGCGAGATTTGACGAAAAAGTGCGTGAAAGAAAGAAAAGCGCGTCAAAGATAGTTACCTTCGCCGGAAGCATGCGAAAAAAGGAAAAATGATTCAATTGGAAAAGCTGCATTTTAAAGCTTTACTTCATCTTAGAATGGAAAATGAATTTTTTGGTTGGAGATGCCCAAAAGACTAACTGAAGCAATTGCTTCTTTGAATTCTTTTTGTTTACGGCTTCTTCGCTACAAAACAAAAATGGGCTGTCGGTAGAAGCAATCGCATTATCCCCACCGTAATATAAGGAAAGCATCTTCATTCTTCAAGTTCTCATGCGGTTGTTTAAACTTGAAAGCATTAAAAATAATAATATATTTCTCATTAATATGGATTTTAAATCTCATAAATTTATTTAAAATTCTTTAAAAAATATGATTTGATTTATAAAAAATGGTAAGTGAATGTGAAATCATCAATTGTAAAATATATTTTATATTTGCAGAAAAAATTAGTTAGTATATTTTCATTAAAATAATTTTAAATTTCTTAATTTTATTTTATGATAATATAATAGATGAATGAGCAATCAACTCTATATTGTATTGATCTCAAAGTAAATTTGCAAGTTTTAGGGGCTATTTAGTGGCATGATTTAGACCGGATTTGAGCGAAATCCAATCAAACAGCCAAAACCAAATCTCACGGTAAATGAAGGGCGTGGTTGACAAAAAATTCCATCTTTTCGTGGTAAATCCTAGATTTCTGAAATCCTCTCGTTCAACAGATTTAAACGAAAGCCGCACTATTTGCCTCATCTCCTCACCCTCGCCTCTTCATCAAGCAGTCACACAGGCTTTAACTTGATTTATCATGAATGTTATCAAATAGTTTTCAAGATTTAACCCTCAAATTTAGAGAATTTATGAAATCCTATTTAAATGAAATCCTAGTTGCTACAAAACAACCCCTTAAAGTCCATCTTGATTAAATTTTAGATTTTTTTTAGATAACTTTTGGTCAAAGGCTTTTAAAAAAATTATTAAAAATCTACTTTAAAAAATCAATAATAAAACGGTTCCAAATAAAGATTAATCAAATATCCTCACCTATTTTTTAAATATTTACAAAATTCAAATGAGTGAGAGAGAGAAAGAATTTTGTTATCTTGTACAGCAGTCACACAAGCAGGAAGAAAACGCAGACCGAGTAAACATGGAAAATGAAATATTCATTTCAGGTTCTGTTTGGGAAAAGATTACATGAATATATATAGAGAGCTAAAGAGACATTTTTATAAAATTAACCGGGACAGCTGTCAAGAACTGTAATAGCTGTTAACATCCCCCTGCAAGCTGATGTCAGGTTACTAGGAAACAGCTTGGGAAGGAGATAGTTGAATCGACAAATGATTAAAGCTTTTGTAAAAATGTAGGAAATATGATGTAGCTGAATGTTGTTATATTTTATACACTCTCTTGACAATCAATTTCTATGTGCTTAATCCGAGCATGATAAACAGGATTATTTGCAAGAGCGATAGCTGAGGTGTTGTCACAATATAGAATGGTTGGCGATGTCTGAGTGCAATCTAGCTCGTGTAAGAGACGTCAAAGCCATATGATTTCAGTTGTGGTAGTGGCAATGGCACGATATTCTACCTCTGTTGAAGATCTTGCAATGATGTTTTGTTTCTTTGCACTTCAGGAGAAGAGAGTAGAGCCGAGTAGCATACAAGTGTCAGGAACACATTAACTAGCGTTCCTTCGCCGATGAGCACAAGAATGAAGAGGCGGTGGTGGAAAAAGAGACCGAGGTTTGATTTGTGATTGCTTCTTAAAATAGAGAAAATCGTCCCAAATGAAGCCTGAAAGCATCTGAAGTTTAATTCAGATGCATCATCTCATCCAAAATATTAAATATTAGATGATATGACACATCTGAATTGACTTCAAAGACATTCCATGTTTGCACATAATAACTTTTAGGTAGAAAAAAATAGCAAAAGATAAGTAAAAATTCCAACACCAACCTTGAAGCACTACTGCAGGACAAAAACAGAAGTCAAGAAATAGAATAAATGGCTACATGCCTACATAGTGAAGCAATGAATAAATTGAATTGCGGTCTCAATCGACATGCTTCCAAGTTGTGTGCCAACTTAGTACCTCCACCTTTTCCTCCCATCAGCAACTTTTTCAAGGAAGAAGTCTTCAAATGACAAACGAAAGCCTCCTTTTTTTTTTACTAAGTTATGGAGCTACGAAATTCTTTGGACTGTAAAAAAATTCAAATCACCTGTGTCCCTATATAAATTTTTATAGAATCTGTACATCATTCTTTACTTGTCACAAACTAAACTACATAACATAGAGGAGAACTATTACAGAAATTGAATTACCATCAAGCCAAGCAATTTGAAACGTTATCTAAATATGGAAACAGACAAATCTGATTCACTTGAACCTTCTCCTTCTCTGTTCCCAGCTCACAAACAAAACCAAATCTCTTCTTACAAAGATCATAAGACATCAACTTACTCATAACCCATAGGAAAACCACATCCTCCTTCGGATGAAAAGCCAAGAATTTAAACTGCCCCTGAAGCAAAGAAGCAGTAGGAGACATATCTCTGCCGTCACCATTCCATTTTAAAATCCCTGAAACACTTACTATGTTCTTCAACGTCCATTTCATTCCTTTTAAAATCCAAATCCTCAATTCATTTGCGTCATTTATTGCGCAGTGGAGAAACCCACCAGAATTCCCTAAAGAAGCGCTATTTTTCAAGTCCTCAGGCAACTGAATTATGCTGCAACACATCTTTTCAAGATCAAAGCAAGCAACATGTCCAGGAAGAGCAAGAAAATAAAGAACACCATCAAAGTAATGCATCAAAGTTGAGAGGTTGTTGGTATCAACTCCTAAATTCAGGTTGTGTTCGATCCATTGGTCGGTCTTCGACGAGAAGACTTCAAGCTGGAGTTCTTGTGCTTGCAACCCACTTAAGCAAACCACCTTGTAATATGGTGATTTGTAAGCATCAAAAGCTAATATTGAGAGCTTGCTCTTACCCCTTGGCTTGGGTAGAGCTGCCCATGTTTTTGTGGTAGGATTGCAGACATGAAAAGCAGAGGGAATGCTTCTGTAAAAGAGGAGAAGACCGTTGCGGCAATCTATGATTTTGGAGTTGTGGTAAAATGGGAGGTAATTGAAGTCTGTTTCATGGAAACTACCATTAGAGTTGCATCCATATCTGGGATCTTCTGGATCGTTGCGGTAGAACACGCCAGAGAGGATTAATGGAAGCCTTGCGGCGATGTAACGGTCTGTAATAAGCCGCCGCCATGACCTTGATACGCATTTGCAGCGGTAGATGCACTTCAGTGGTAGCTTGGTGAGAATCTCTATCAGCAAGTCATCAGTTAGGCCAATACCATTGGTTTCAGTATGAGAAGAGATGTTGCCATTGTTCATTTTAGAGAGCTCATTTTCATCTGTGTGGGAATCCAATGGTAGAAAGTGATATATAAGAATATAAAGATAAATAGAGAGATGGAATCCAAGAAGATAATTGCTTAAGGCCTGCATTAAGAAAATAAATATATAAAGAATTTTTTTAAAGAAAATATGATAGATATATACGGTGTTGAGAGGTAGACATGTGGACTAAAGCATCGTTTCTTCTATGCGAAATGAAACACAAAATAAAATGTTATGCAAATTGAAACACAAAATGAAAGCAGGCGTAAGTG
Organism: Dendrobium huoshanense; assembly: GCA_016618105.1. Lineage (NCBI taxonomy): Eukaryota > Viridiplantae > Streptophyta > Magnoliopsida > Asparagales > Orchidaceae > Dendrobium > Dendrobium huoshanense. The sequence goes on from CM028357.1 coordinate 45,776,521, forward strand.
CGTAACAAACCTCGATCGACGGCTTTATGTTATGAAGTCAAAGCAAAGGATGGCAACAAGAAGATCGTAGAGGCACAAAATAAAATGCAGGTTTGGATTGGAGAAGAAGAAGGAAGAAGAGGGGATGTGAATGGGGTGAAGAGAAGAAGAACAAAAATTTACAGAGAACGTGATTCTTCTTCTTCAGCGGGCCATTGTTGCTTTGTAAGCCGAAAACAAAAATAAACCAAATAAGAAGCAATTGCTTCCATCAAGTTTTAAAAGGAAGAGGAAGAAGGAACGCCACACAAATCAATGATGTGATTGAAAGGTAAAGTCCTCAAAGCAATCAATTTCTTAGGTATTCGCCAATTCTCCCCCAAAGAAATGAAAAAAACTTCTTATGCAATAGGTATTGAGATGTAAGAGTTGCGTTGACAAATTTATAGCTTTGTTTATTATTAAATCTATTTTAAATTTTATTAAATAATTTTTTTGTACGGAAATAGAATAAAACAGAGTTGAGAAATAAATATAGCGGCAAGTAAACAAATTTAGTTCGTCTCAGCTTTCTTACTCTTTTTTAAGTAAATTTTTGATATAATATTTTTTTAACTAAAAGCTATTTTTGAAAGGAATCAAAAAATTATTCTACATGAAACCTAAGGCATCCAAAGCTTTCTAATTGTGTTGAGTTTACCTTAACATTTTGCAAGCTATATATATATATATATATATATATATATATATATATATATATATATATATATATATATATATATATATATATATATATATAGGTGATTTTTAGTGCTATACAATTAATTACTTTATTATTTATATGTATTATAAAAAATTAATATGCTCTGTAAAAGTATGCTTGCAAATTCCATTCTATTTTTAGATTGGGACATCTTTTGACAGGCTTTGTGCTATTTATAGGAAGGTTTTTTACTCATAATAGTTAAAATAAACCGTGTTTTCTTTCGGTTACGATCATTTAGGTAGTTTTGTCTCAGTTGTCTTATTATTTTTTAAATGAACGTAACTGGAAAAAAACACGGTTTTTAAAGCTATTATAAGTAAAAAACCTTCCTATGAATAGCACAAAGTCTGTCGATGCTTGAACTGAGAGGCTCGAAGGTTGGACAAAATTTAAAAACTATCATTTATCAAGCTGGTAATTGATGAGCCAGCTTTGCTTGCCTTGTATTTGATTTTAGAAGAATATACGAGAACAAGTAATTAAATCGTCTACATATTTCCTTATTCAAAATTCATTAAATTATACATCAAAATCTAAGACATGCATGACCAAACGCACTATAATATTATTTGTGTCAAATTTGACAAAATTGAAGGACTGAAAATGCAAATATCATGGCCATAAAATATTAAAAATTTAAGGCAGTTTTTGAAGAAAAAAAAAAGTGTCAGCGTTTCTTAATCAAACAAATGATTCAGATGAACTTTAAAGACTATGCTTATAGGGCCTCCTGAACGATTTAATACAAATTCATCATATTTATTTTCATTGTATATTTTGAAGGAGAAATTATTATGTATGGTGCGGTCACTGTACGGCATCCAGAGGGGAATCAGGATGTGTCATGTCATTTTCTTGTTGTGTACCAGATGATGTGGCACATCTTGATTCTCCTTTGAACCATCTGCTGACCGCACAAAATAATTTCTCTTTTTGAGATCAGATTCAGGTTTCGTTTAGAACGCCTTTTTATTGTTTCTTAAGAAGTTTTTAATACAAAAAATTTTTGTACTAAAATTTTATTTTAAGAAGCAATAAAAAAACAGTCACAAACAAAATATCAACCTTCCATTCCGTTTGAAAAAAAAAAATCATCAACAATGCATAGAACAGCTATGAAAACATGAATCATATCAGATTATAACTTAAGATCAATGAGGCAAAAAATAAAGGCACATTGGAAATCACCAACGGAATGAAAGGTCCTTCAAGGCAATGTAGACCTTATTTAAAAAACAAAAGATAAGGAAAAAATAAAAATGCAATCTTTAGAGCTACGTAATAAACATATAGTAGCAGTTCCTATCAAAAACAAACTAACCTACTCAACCAAGAATGGCATTGCAAACCAGAATTAAAAAGACCCACGCCAAGGTCTTTCCTCAGCAACATTCACACGAATAGTCCGGCCATCCAATATCTGTATCACCAAGGAAAAAAAATCAGCACTGCAGCACACAAATGAAACATAAAATATGCCTTCAAAAATGTTGCATTCGATTAGAAAGTAGAATGATAAGATAAGGAAGACTTCAGTCTCATTAGTATGTCAAATGACATGCTTGGTATCTGATTTGAGCTATGATGCATCGACACTTCTCCTCAAAGAGGCGTGCGGTGTCCGCCACCGTGTCTGACACGACACTCCTCCGACACGTGTCGAACACGCCGAAAACGTGTCCCATTAAAAAAATATTAAAAATAAATTGGACACGCGTATCTTAAATATTTTATAATTTTTTTAAATACAATTTCTTATACTTGACGAGAAAATTTCTTATTTCCTATCCACAATACCAAATCAACATCTGCATTTAATACTCATTCATTGAATATTCTCATTTTCATTTCTCTTTGACAGTAAAGGTATTTTCATCACCTCTCTCTCAATGACTGATAAACGACAACGACATCTGGCTCTCGACATCTTAATAGTTAATATTAATCATTTTAAGCACAAATTTTAGTTAAATGACTTATTATTTCTTAATTATTTTTAAAATTATACTTATTTAATTTTTATGCACTAATATAAAAACTATAATACCGTGTCCAATCGGTGTCTGTGTCCTATATTTTCAATAATTGACGTGTCCCGTGTCCATGTCATGTCGTATCCGTGTCGCCGTGTCCGTATCTGTGCATCGTACGATTTGAGCAATTGCCAATAATAAATAGAGGAAATAGTCTGGAGAAAACTGCCTTATGTTTTCCATATATACTTTGTTGGAGTAAACTCCCTACTAGCATGTGACTTTGTTTAACCTGCAGATATTGGCAATTACTCTATTTCCTAATGATGCCAACTCTGTTTCTAATTGATCCCATCCCACTATTTGGCCGATTATTTCTACTTTTGTGTCAGCGCTTTCTATTTGACGTTGCTTACTTGTTTTGTTTGGCATGTCTTAGAGTAAACTATAAATTGGACTTCTTATGAAAAATTTGACGCTGTTAGAGCTTATGAAGAATATATTAAAGCATAGTATTTGCATAGACTTAGATTTTGTTTGGGATGACTTTCTTACTGCTTCTTAAAGTAGCTTTCTAATAAAAAAAAAATTATTAGAAAGCTACTTTAAGAAGCAGTTAAACTTTTTATTAGAAAGCTACTTTAAGAAGCAGTAAGAAAGTCATCCCAAATGAAACCCTAAAAAAATTATGCGAAATTTAAGAGTCTATGTGAGTTATAAATAGGACCTCTGAAAGGCTTAAAAATCAATAAATAGTGTATTACAATAAATTTTCAAAAGTTTTCAATTCTTCTGCCTATGCTGGTTGAATGTGAATTCTTCTAGAGTTTTGCATGTATTGACGAGAACTTGTGGTGATGAGTCTCATTGTTTCAATGTCATGAATCTTTCATTTGGGTGATTTGAGTACAAAGCAAATTTGAGATAGAACTTAGAAGGCACTGTGACCACCAACCTGGTAGGTTAGCATTAATCGAATGTATTATCCTCATTATCCATGAGTATTAAGACTCACAAAGGATTTTTTTTCTTAGTTAAGAGTGGATCCAAATCTCATTTTTCAATGGAATAAAAATAACAATTTTAGAGGAACCAATCCAAAGATTTTACAAGACAAACTATATTAGGCGGGACTGCCTTCAAATTTAGGCGTGTTGACCCAATATGCGGCAGACGCAAAGCAGGCAGACTCGACTTGACGTGACGCAATCCGGGCAGACCCAACGTAGGCAGACGCGGTTAATGCGGGCACTCGTCGCAACGGAGGGCAGACTTGGTCAACGCGGACGCGAGGGCAAACATATCAATTAACACTTTTTACCGGGCATTTCGTGTACGGTGGGTCGGAATCCCTATCATTCTCAGGTTTCCGGGTCAACCCAAATCGGACCAGATTTTTGAAATGAGTCGGTTTGTTGAACCCAATCACGACTCATTTCACAAATGGGTTGACCCTAACCCGAAAATTTTTAATCGGATTTGAGTTGAATTTTCGAATCATGTCAAATATTGACACCCATAATAATGATTGATAAGCAATATTGGGAGATGAACTCTTTCTCATAAAAGCTCATTAAATAATCTTCTCCTAAAAAATATTTCACAAGCAACTCCTTAGGCTTGTAATAATTTTTTCATGTGTATGGATCTCAAGAGAAATGTTGAGGATTATTTTTCTTACAAATTTATAATGAATTTTTTACCTTTTATGTGTTATTACCTTGGTCCGTAAGGTGTTATATCATGATAGTACGTAATATGATGCAGAAATAAGTACAACAATAGTGCTCATTACAAGAGTTGAACACGAAAATAACAAATAGTGCAAGTAAATTAGATTCATAAATACATGAGCAAAGACTATCCAGATCCGACAAAAATTAAAGCGCAAACTAAATAGAAACTTGAGTTCTACAAACTCGCATTACGGGCTTTTATCCTACCTCATATCCCCTAACCCTCCCCCCCCCCCCCCCCCCCCCATATAATAATTTGGAATATTTAGTGTATTAAGTTTTCATTTTTAATTTGACATATAATATCTAATGATTTACTCAAAGTCTAATGGTGACCGCCATCAGATTTTCACATTTTAATCCCAATCAGTTAAATTTAATAAGTTTAACATTGCAAACCTAATAATAAACTCATATTTATTAAAACATAATTAATAATACATCCAGACATGCATTAGTGATGGACCTAGAAGATGGCTGGGTGCTAAAGGGAGGGGTTTACTCTCTCTCTCTCTCTCTCTCTCTCTCTCTTAGGTATGAGGAGTAACACCACAATGACGAAACAATCATGAAAGTAAAATTAGTGGAAAAATAAAGAATGTAAGGATTTAACGTACGTTCAAAAACCCGAAATTACGGAGTCACATCAAATCTAGAAATCCACTATGAAATTGGGGAGAAATTAAGTATAGATCTCTTTTCTCTCTCACTCTCTCCTTGCTTCTCTTCTCACATGCACCGTTTTCTATATCTTACATCATGAAATACAAGAGAAAGCCAAGTTAAATAACCGCAAGGGACGCAACCCTTCAAAAAAAGAAAAAGAGAAAGTAAACCGCCCAATCTGTCTTGCAGCATAGTAGCGCTCAAACCTTTGTCTTGATCTCTACGGCTCCGTATCTAGACCGATGCGGCTAGAGGTGTCAAACTCGAGCTGCGGGCTAGGTTGGGTTTGGGTCAAACCCGACATTGTCCTGCCACATGATTCGAACCCAACTCGTTTTTTGCAGACGGTTTATTATTGTTAAACCGAACCCGACCCATTGAGTTTCCAAGTTGACTCGAACCAACACTAAACACCTTACGAGCAAGCTCCCTCCCATGAGCTCGTCGGTATCGTCATTGTAATTACTACCGATCCAACTAAAGAACAACGAACTATTGTGATTCTCGTGACTTTCGAGGTGATAGGAAGGAACACCGTTGAAAGAGCCAGCGAAGAAGTCATCGAACCATCACAAATTCGTGGGTCGTTGAGCATGGACTATGTGAGAAGAGGATAAGCAAAACCCTAGGTCACCGCCGGAACACAAGAGAAGACGACTTGCAGACTTGCGCGAGCGGGACCGGTTAGCCTGTTAGAACTTGCGAGCGGAACCGCCTAACCCAAACACAGGAGAAGTGGACCGATGTTCGCCTGTGCTGGTTGATCCGAGTTAACTTCGTGTTAGTAGGTTAACTCGGACCTAACCCTTTTTTTAAAATGCGTAGAATCCTGGAACTTGAACCCGACCCATTTGCGAAACAAACTGATCATAACGTGGAATTTTTTTCATGTTGAGGTTGGTTTTTCCGGTCATGTCAAATATTAATACACTGTGGCGCTCCACTATCTGTAGTTCAACGCTTGGGCACTTGGGAACACGACATTGGGATGCTCGGGTACATAGCATCTGGTAGGGATGTAAGTGAGCCAAGCCGGCTCGTGAGCTGGCTCGAACTCGACTCGTTAACGAGCTCATGAGCCGAGCTTATCGAGCTTCGAGCTCGAGCTCGAGCCTACAATCGAGCTCGAATGATTAACGAGCTCGAGTTCAAGCTCAGCCTGACTCGACTCGAAAGCTTATCAAGCTACTCGATATAATTATATATATAATTATATATATTATATTTATAATATTAATTATATATATAATAATACCCATCACATGCGTTGGTGCTTCTCAAACGAGCTCGATCTCGAGCTCGAGCTTTTCAAACGAGCTCGAGCTTTCGAGTCGAGCTCGAGCTTGATATTTTCTAAACGAGTCGAGCTCGAGCTCATTAAGGACTAAACGAGTCAGGCTTGATAAGACAAATATTCGACTCGACTCGACTCGTTTATACCCCTAGCACTGGGCATTGTACCGGTTTTGTTTTTCACCCGAACCCAAACATGGGATACCCCCCCCCCCCCCCCCCCCCCCCCCACACACACACACACACACACCAAGAAAGTTTGATAAATTTGAGGTCTGAGGCAACATAACAACCCAATCAATCAACACAATTAGATTTCACACATAACACTCCTCCTCTCTCTCTCTCTCTCTTCCTCTTTTTCTCCATAGCTCTTATTCCCTTTTTGCAACCAAATAGAGATGGGAAATGGGCTAGTAAATCTTGCACACCCCACTCTCTCTCTCTCTCTCTCTCTCTCTCTCTCTCTCTCTCTCTCTCTCTCTCTCTCTCTCTCTCTCTCTCTCTCTCTCTCTCTCTCTCTCTCTCTCTCTCTCTCTCTCCAAGAGAGATTTGAAAGCTTTTAGGCTTTAAAATGTAATCAGGTATTTTTTTTTCAAATTATATAAATTCAAACTTAAAATTATTTAGATATACATGATAAATAAGAATATGTTATATATATTTTTATTCAATAATTGTATTGGCCTTAGACTGACTTTTAAAATATCACAGGAATAGATAAAGGAAAGATAGTTAAGAAAATAATTAATTGTGCTGTAATAATGATCTACGAGCCTCTATTAGGGCTAACTTGTCTCCCCCAGGCCTCCATTAATCATAGCGCATGTGTCATAAAGATAAGTAGTGTTCAACCAAGGCTTTTTCTCTATCAAGAATATAGTCTCTCAGAGGAGCAATTATTATATCCGGTCACCGAACGCGTTCATAGACCAATAATCACGCGCCACATCACCTGAAACTCGATATTGCTCGGTATACATTCAAATACGTTCAAATTTGACCGGACTAATAATTACTCCTCTGTGAGCCCATCGTGCCTCCACTAAGGCTTTTACTGGCTTGATATGCTAGAAGAAGCCTAGATTGATAATATCCATGTCTTCGGGCCATTAAATGAAGAATAATACAATCCATTATAAGATTTATTTTGTATTTGAGCACACGATTGATGGCTAATGCTCGACTTAAGAGATGGAGGTGCGGGATTATGCTATTAAAATGTTTTTATAATTATTTAAATAGTTATCCTAAATGATCCCCCCAACACAAGAGATTATTCTCTGTAGAAATCAGATACAAAACGCCGTTCAGAGACGAATCAGAATGCATCACATCAACGGTACAAGGGACCAACCGAGCACAGCACACACACAAAAAAGAGACTATATATTTATGTTATAGGGCATTTCAAAGTCTGATCATGCGCTTAGGATTCCTTTAATCGAGTTGTTTGCTCTTCATCTCGACCCAGTGGGAGGAGAAACTCTTACCACTTTTATAAGAGAATAACAACCCTACATTCACAGGTGGAACCGATCTCTCTTTTGAGAATAAATAAAATAAAATAATGAAATACATAATACTATATATAAAATTGAAAAAAGAAAATTTGCTTAGAATTTGAGCAACTATTTTTATTGAAGATGAACAAAATAATTAAAATGCTTATTTTTTAAAGGAAAAAAATTTCATATGTAGTGGACAATTGCTCATCTTAAGCTCTTACATATAAGGGCTTTAGTCTTAGGCTTCGTTTGTGATGGATTTCTTATCGCTTTCTATTATAGTTTTTTAATATAAAAAATTCTAATTCGAGAAAATATTTGTATTAAAAAATTATTTTAGAAAGCAATAAAAAATTCATCCCAAATGAAGTCTTAATCCGTGACATAGGAAGGGATTAGTGAGGAGGTTATGATCTAAGTGTTGATCAGGTTGCTGTTGTATCGGTAGTAGTAGCTTCTGCTACAGCAGAATGGTTTGCCAAAGCTAGATGGCGTCAAGGCATCGCTCTTTCTTCCTTCTTCCTTATCTTTCTTTTTTAAAACGCATAAATTATGGTTGCAATAGCTTCTTATCTGGGTTCATTTTACTTCCGGCTTCTTCACTACAAGACAATAATGGGTGCTGAAGTAGAAGCAATCACGTTATCTCCACCGTAATGTAAGGAAAGCATATTTAACTGCTCATCCGGTTGTTTATACTCGAAATCATTAAAAATAATGATATACTTCTTATTAGTTAATATCAATTTTAAATTTCATTAATTTACTTAAAATTCTTTAAAAAAGATTATTTGATAACTCATATAAAAAAATGGTAAGTGAAATTGAGCCAGAGACACAGCTCATCTTAGCATGTTGGTTAAGAGCTTAGGCTTCCAACTAAGAGGTCTTGGGTTCGAGTCTTTGTGTATGTGTTTTGTATGAGTTTGCCTTAATTGACCTAAATGTCCTAAAAAAAAGAAAGAGCCAGAAAGAGAGAGAGAGAGAGAAACCATGAAGCAAAAAGGGAATAGCGTGAATGAAAGGGAGAAGCAAACCCGGCTTAAGCCCAAACCAAACCATGAAGCACTCACGTATGTGAAGCTTTTCCCTTTCATTCACGCTATTTCAATATTCCACACATTGCCACCACCTTTAATTTATTAATGCAATGAAATATAATTTTTATTTCTTCATATTCTTTTGCTTATTCTTATTGTGTATATTATTTGTATATGAGCTTATCATTTTATAAGCACAAAGTAAGTTTTTATTATTCATTCATCATGTTTCATGTTATCGGAATGCAATATGTTGTAGATTTGAGATGTGATAAAATGACTGAAAAATAATCAATAAAAGAGGAAGGCACATGTTGGTTAAAAGGAGGGATGAGGAAGAGAATTGCTAAACAAGGAGGGTCGAGAAAGATGCTAGTTGCATGAAATATAAAAAATGGACTAAATGAGAGGTTGGACTATGGAAAATAATTTATTATCATAATAACAAAATACTTGATATACCATAAAAAAATTTTCTTCATCGGGCACGAATCTTGATGCAAAATCAAGTTGGAAACTTCCGAAATTAAAGTTGGGACTATCCAAACTCTAATTTCAGAAAATTTATAGTCGAACTGAGCGTCTCGAAAATACAAACCCAACGACATCAAATCCAACCCAATCCGAGCCAAAACGGGTCCAAAAAAGGTTAGAAGCGCTGTTGAAAGGTTCAAACCACAGTTTGGATTACCAAATGGTTTTAAAATATTACGTGCTTATAGTCGAATCGAGCGGCTCGGCGAGACAAATCCAACGAGTGCAAGATCGCCAAATTCCGACATCATTAAGACATTCAAATGCCCGTCAAATATTCCACGAACAAGGGGTTCAATATCGGCCATCTATCCAACCACTCTCCATTTACCCTTGATTTCTCACATATTTATGGGACATGCCACTCCAAAAATCTATAAATAGACCCCTCATTCCTCTTGAAAAGGGATCGAATCAAGAAGAGAAGAATAGAAGAGAAGGAAGAAGCTCCTCCTCGACGACGGCCTGAGTTCCGCCGGACCACCGCCTTACGTCATTGCTCCATCGGACCACCACCTAAGGCCTGGATTTCCGCCGGACCACCACTTGAGGCCCTGTGCTCCACCAGGCCACCACCTGAGGCTCAAACTTCCGCCGGACCACCACTTGAGGCCCTGTGCTCCACCAGGCCACCACCTGAGGCCCAGACTTCCTCCAGACCACAACTTGAGGCCCGGACTTCCTCCGAACCAGCACTTTAGGCCCTGTGCTCCACCTGGCCACCACTTGATGCCCAAACTTTCGTCGGACCACCACTTGAGGCCCTATGCTCCACCAGGCCACCACCTGAGGCCTGAACTTCTGCCGGACCACCACTTGAGACCCTGTGCTCCACTAGGCCACCACATGAGGTCCGGACTTCCATCAGGCCACCACTTGAGTCCCTGTGCTCCACCAAGCCACAACCTGATGCCCGGACCACTGTTGGACCATCACTTAATTCCTTGAGCTCCACTAGGACACCATCTGATGCTCAGACTTGTACCGGACCACCACCTGAGGCCAAACTTCTACCAGACGGCCACCACCTGAGATTCAGACTTCTACCGGGCCACCACTTGATGCCTATATTAATTATCCCGGAGTACTGCTCTAATATTACGATCTTTCGAACCCCTATCTCCTGCCGACTATAATTCTTCTAACCTCCGTCACCTACTATGGTCTATTTAACCTCCATTACCAGACAACGGTCTTTCTGACTCTTGTCTCATGCTAACTATGATCTTTCTAACCTCTATCTCATCGACTATGGTCCTACCGACCAAACTAACATGTCTATGTAACTTTCACCATGTAATGTGCTCTATATGATGTACATTTGTGACATCAAGCTAATGCCTTCTCCTAAGGAAGGGCCTCATTTGTAATAGACTACAAATACTAGTAGATTCATTTAAATTGGGCCTGTCATCATGGTTTTTCCCCCTTTTTAGGGGTTTTCACGTAAAAATTCTGATGTCTCTTATGAATGCTACACTCTCTATCTTATATGCTTGTGTTGGATCTTCGTACAATGCTAAGACATTAAACTATATATTTTTCTACCGCCATGAATACTATAGGACGCAACAATATTAAAGATAATTATTGCCTTTACATAATTAAGTAGCAAGAGAAATTTCATTTTCAAACTATTAATTACATCGTCATTAATAAGGGTTAGTTTTTTTTTTTTTTTTTTTTACTTTTGAACGAATTAAATGTAAACTCATACATACATCATATATACAAGATTCTAACTCAAGTACACTTTGTTGGTAGCTCAAAATCCTAACAAATAGATCAAGGCCGATTTTAATGGTTGGTTTTTTTTTTTGGACGATCGGAGGGTGGCCATGGTGGTGGCCGGAGAGTGAAAAGTAAATTCAGGTGAATGATTATTTCATTTGGTTTAATATAAAATAAATGTAGTGCTAAATTTAAAGATTGTGATGATCGGCGGGTGGCCGGAGGGTGGCGGTGGTGGTGAAACCCCTTAAAGTACAAGAAGCTCAATTCTTAAACATCAAGATGTGTTTTGGTATAATGGTTGAAATTTCATTAAAAAAACTCTACAGTTTAGCATGCATATGCCGGAGAAATTCTATGATGGGTGACTACCTGATAAGTTACACAAACATGACAAAATCGTGAGATGACCATATAATAAGTTACACTAATAAGACAAAATCATGAAACCTTTAGGCCATAGCGGATAATGTCTCGATAGTTAAAAGTTTGGCATGCAACAAATGGTATCAGAGCAATACACCAGCCGGAAGATGTGAACTAAATGTCATACAAGACAAAATGCTACACCATGAGAGCCACCTCTTGAACCTTGTATGGGACAAAGCGTTAAGTGGCGAGAGTCATCACTTGAATTTGATGGGGCCACCTCTAGAATCCTATTTTCCTTGTGGATGAATATGATATAATGATGCTAACGATGACATCAGTTATTTAAGTGTGGGAAATTGTGAAACCTATGAAGTAAAAAAAGTCAAACTCTTAAACATCGAGGCGCCTTTATGTGTAGTGATCAAAATTTCATCAAGAAACTCCGTAGTTAAACATGCTCATCCATGAGAAATCATGAGATATATGACCTCTTAGGAAGTTACATCAATATGACAAAATAATGAGGCCCTTAGATCAAAGAGGACAATATCTCAATAGTTAAGAGTTTAGTTGTTACAGTGGTGATGACGGTGGAGGGAGGCAGTGAAAGTGGTTGCAGTTGGCAGTTGGAAACAACGAAGGTAATGATGCCAGTCGACAGTCGATCGGCACAAGCGGTGGTGACCGAAGGGTGGCTGCGGTGGGGGACGACAACTGCAGGCAGCTGTGAGTGGTGCCAGCAGCTAATTGTAGGTGGCGGCCTATTGCATGTGGGTGGCAGTCGAAATCGGAGGTTGTTGATGGTGGTGAATGGCAATAGCAGTTGTTTGTGGCCGAGCTTGCATGCAGTATAAAGGGTTCTCGCTCAAAATCGGACAAAAACCCTTTACCGAAAAAATGAGCTAAATTATTTTACATTACATTTATTATAATTTACTTCACATTTCTTTTTCATCCAACCAAACATAAAAAATTTTAAAACCCTTTTACTTTACGTCCATTTTACTTCCAACTAAATAGCCCCTAAGATAAATTTATACAAATATAACATACATAAACTTTGAACTCAAAACTTTTTATTTAATAACTAAAACTATCAATCAATGATCAAGAAGGGTTGGTTTTTTGTTTGCAACTAAGGACGCGCTTATGACAAAGTAAAAAAATCGGCTATCTTTTCGTGTGATCATAGTCATTCAAGAGTAAGTAACTATACAGAAGGCTGACTGCTTGTGGCAATTTGAGGGGATAATTCGAGCGGCGACAAGGAAGATATGAGGGGTGGACCGTGTGAACTATTCTAATATGGGAGGAGCGAAGGAGATATTATCAAGAGCTGACCAATAAACGCCTAACAAAAGCTGCCGACTATGAGTTGTCGGCAGGAGATGAAGAGAGCATTGGCAAGGGAGCCACCAATTAGATTTTGACGGTCCAATGGAACTGCTGCCATCATTTGCCCTGACTTCATAACATAAAGCCATTGAGTAAGGTGTAAGTAAGCTGAGCTAATTCTAAAGATTTTGAAATTCGAGCTTATCGAGTCACAAATTTGAGCTCGAGTCTATACTGAAGCTCATATATTAAATGAGTTCAAACCCAGCCTCGCTTGACTGATAAGGTCTTTGAGCCAATTGACTAATTTAAATTTGTATTATATAATATATTTAAATATTTTAAATTATTTTTTATTAAAAAAATTAAATTTTAAAAAAGCTGAAAATTTTAATTTAAAATTAAAAAATCTAGCATAACAATCGAATCAACAACTGTGGGCTGCCGGCGACCGACCGTAGTTGGCATTGTCGATGGTGGTCGGCGGACAACTACAACTGTGGTCAGCAGCTGATGGTTGTAGTGGTGGTGGATGGCGGCGACGACCGGTGGGGATGGCAGCAGTGGGTAGCGGCAACCAGGCTGACGGTGGTGGGCAGTGGAGGCTAGGCAGACGGTCTCGGGTGGTGGCCGGAGACGAGTTGACGGTAGAGACAATGGCATACAACAGTGGTCAAGCAAGCTTTGGAGTGTTGTAAATATTTCTCCCTCAAAATTGGGCGAGAACAGTTTACTTCACAAATGAACTGAAATGGAATACAATAAATTTACTTGATGTTGGAGTTTCTTTTCATCTAACTAAACAACAAAATTTTAAAAACTCATGCATTTACTCTAATTTACATCCTAAAACTTTCCAACCAGACAAGAGACAACCCCCGAGTAATACCACTAGCATTATAAAAAAAAAAAACTACAAAACTTTTTTTTTTTTATTAAAACTTTGATGTTATAGAGAACTGCTTTTCTAAAATAGATGGAATATATTATATGTATCCATAATCTAAAAACAAAAAAAAACAAAAAATATGTATTTGATGGGCCTTATATTTGGCAGCCAATATTGTTCACCTTATCTTTGTATATTTAAAACAATTAAGTCAAATTCATACGCATCATATACATGAAATTTGATCTAATAGTCAAAACTATCAACCAGCAAATCAATATGAGTTGCATATGAAGCCATCTTCGAATAGGCTCATGACTAATAGTGCGGCCTCAATTTGATACATTCATGCATGTTTGGACTCTAATTATAGATCTGGAATTTTGCTAAACGTCAATGGTCTATTTCATGTCCGTTGGGATTGCCGACATCGCATAAAAATCAAACAGATATTTCCTTCCGCTGTGATGAAGCGATGGATTGAGATTTTTTTATTTTCTTTTTGGGCAATGGAGAGATAATGTAAAAAGTAAAATTGCACAACGGCCTCTTTTGCTTTTACACTAATCCTAATTGTAGCCTTTATTTATTTAGGATGGTATTCATGTAATATTAAAGTTTTAGATGTTAGATATGTAAATAGGATGTTATAAAGTGGTATGTATGTAAATTTCCCTTTTATTTTATTTTCCTTGTCATTGCCCTCATTTTGTACTGCTCACTGGTTTTTTTTTTATTTATTTAAAGAATGATAGGGCCTTTTGTGATATTTTCTTTTATTTTTAAAAATAAATTATTTAGCATATTTATTTTCAATAATTTGATAATTTTTAAATTAATTATCACTATTGGTCACCACCATTTGAAAGAAAAATAATTGAAAAATCCTTAGAAAAATTAAGAGACAGTCAAACAGATTTTATTTAAGATAATTTTCTTATTATTTTATTTTTCATATTGTAATTATCATTTTTAATTGATCGTTATTTTCTTTTATTTAAAATTAATATTTTTTATAAAACTTTAGAATTATAAAACATAAAAATTATTCAAAATGAAATCCTCCTCCATGAATGAGCCAAAGTAGAAGAATCAGGTGTCCAAAAACTAGGGGTTTCAATATTTGACACGACACGAAAATCCGACCCGAACCTAATCCGAAATTTTCGGGTTGGACCCGACCCGTTTGAAAATTGGGTCGGGCTCGGGTTCATGAATTCGACCCGTTTAAAAAACTGGTCGGGTTCGGGTTGACCCGGCGGGTTGCCGAGTCAACCCGCCAACCCGTTTTAACATTTGACCCGACCCGAAAACCCGACCCGAACCCGATTCGAAAATTCCGGGTTTGGGTCAACCCGAACCGGGTCAGGTTCGGGTTGACCCGGCGGGTTTCCGGGTTGACCCGCCAACCCGTTTTAACCTAACCACGCGGACATGACCCGCTGCCGCTGCTGCCCCGCGAGTCCGCGACCCCCCGCACCGCGCGACCACGCCGCACCGCGCGACCCTGCCGCACCGCTTCGCCCTCGCGCGAGTCGCGACCCCGCCGCACCGCGCGACCCTCGCGCGACCATTCGCCCTCGCGTGAGTCGCGACCCCGCCGCACCGCACGACCAGCCGACCACGCCGCACCGCGCGACCCCGCTCCCTCGTGCGACCCCGCCGCACCGCGCGACCGCCGCACTCGCGCGACCCCGCGCGCACCGCGCGACCCAGCGCCCTCGCAGTAATGCGCGACCGCCGCACTCGCGGGTCGGTCGGGTCAACCCGGCAACCCGCCGGGTCGGGTCCGGGTTCGCATTTCTGACCCGTTTACCTAACCGGGTCGGGTTAGGGTCGACCCGTTTGAACCCGGGTCAGTTCCAGGTTCGACCCACCGGGTCGGGTCCGGGTTCGCATTTCCGACCCGTTTACCTAACCGGGTCGGGTTAGGGTCGACCCGTTTGAACCCGGGTCAGTTCCGGGTTCGACCCGAACCCGACCCGTGACCCGAAATTGACACCCCTAATTTGATGTATTTAGACTGCGCTAGATAATTTAACGAATTTGCTCCTTTTTTAATTTTTTATTAATTATGCTTTTTTTATTTAATTAGATCTTAAACATGCTTCTTTTAAAAATTCGGCCTACACTCGCATGTCCTGATGATTATTTCCATCCGGACTCCGACAGCTGTGTGTATATAATATGTACACTCACATATCCGAAAGGTTCTTCCCATCGGGACCCACACAGCTGTATGTATACAATATGCACACTCATATATTCAAACAACTCTTCCCATCCGGACTTCTCATAGAAAAATTTCTTCTAACCTTGAAGCACTACTCAGGACAAAAACAAAAGCCAAGAAATATAATAAATGGCTACATGCCTACATAGTGAAGCAATGAATGGATTGAATTGCGGTCTCAATCAACTTGCTTGCAAGTTGTGTGCCGACTTAGTACCTCCACCTTTTCCTCCCATCAGCCACTTTTTCAAGGAAGAAGTCTTCAAATGACAAACAAGCCTCCAATTTTTTGTACCTATGGAGCTATGAAATTCTTTGGACTTCTTAGTTGGAGTTTTTATTTTTTTTTCTTTTGTTATGCAGCAAAGCATTTTCTTTCATAAATTTTGATCAATTTAATTTAAGATTTATAATGGAATATTCAAAATGGAAGTTTCATTAATAGAAGTATATCTTAATTTTTTATAAAATAATACAACTGTACAAAAATTCAAATCATCTCTATCCCTATTCAAATTTTTATAGAATCTATACATCTTTTTTAGAAAAATTATTCTATGTGCAGACACCGGACGTCATTTGGAGATCAATCAGAATGCGGCATGTCATTCTTTTACTGTACCTCAACTCAGTACTACTCAGTGCCACAGCATCCAGACGTACGTAGAGCCGTGTCTGATGTCCTCACCGAATAATTTTTCCTTGCCACAAACTAAACCACAGAACATAAAGAACTATTATAGAAACTAAATTCCCATCAAGCCAAGCAATTTAAAACGTTGTCTGAATATGGAAACAACCAAATCTGAATCACTTGAACTCTCTCCTTCTCTGTCCCCAGTTCACAAACCAAACCAAATATCTTCTTACAAAGATCATAAGACATCAACTTGCCCATAACCCATAGGTAAACCACATCCACCATCGGATGGAAAGCCAAGAAATTAAACTGCCCGTGATGTAAAAAAGTAGTAGAAGACATTTCTTTGCAGTCACCATTCCCATTTAAAATCCCTAAAATACTTACTCTGTTCTTCAACGCCCATTTCATTCCTTTTAAAACCCAAATTCTCAATTCATTTGTGTCATTTATTGCGCAGTGGAGAAACCCACCAGAATTCCCTAACGAAACATCATTTTTCATGTCCTCAGGCAACTCAATTACGCTGCAACACATCTTTTCTAGATCAATGCAAGCAACATGTCCAGGAAGAGCAAGAACATAAAGAACACCATCAAAGTAATGCATCGAAGCTGAGAGATTGTTGGTATCAACTCCCCAATTCAAGCTGTGTTCGATCCATTGGCTGGTCTCCGACGAGAAGACTTCAAGCTGGCCTCCTTGTGCTTGCCACCCAGTGAAGCAAACCACCTTGTAATATGGTGATTTGTAAGCATCAAAAGCTAATATTGAGAGCTGGCTCTTACACCTAGGCTTGGGTAGAGCTGCCCATGTTTTTGTAGTAGGATTGCAAACATGAAAAGTAGAGGGAATGCATCTGTAAAAGAGGAGAAGACCATTGCTGCAATCTATGATGCTAGAGTTATGGTAAAATGGGAGGTAACTGAAGTCTATTTCATGGAAACTACCATTAGAGTTGCATCCATATCTAGGTTCAAGCTTGAGATCTCCGGGACCACTGCGGTAGAACACGCCGGAGAGGATTAATGGGAGCCTTGCGGCGACGTAACGGTCTGCAATAAGCCGCCGCCATGACCTTGATACGCATTTGTAGCGGTAGATGCACTTCAGTGGTAGCTTGGTGATAATCTCTATCAGCAAGTCATCAGTGAGGCCAATACCATTGGTTTCAGTATAAGAAGAGATGCTGCTATTGTTCATTTTAGAGAAGCTCATTTTCATCTGTGTAGGAATCCAAAGGTAGAAAGAGATATATAGGTATCCAAAGCTAGATAGAGAGAGATGGAATCCAAAGGTAGAAAGAGATATATAGGAATCCAAAGCTCATTTATACAATATTTATCGAATATAAAAACTTGTATACTTCAAGATTAAAATAAAATAAACTAACAATAAATATTAAAAAAAAATTGAAAGCAGGCGTACATACCTCGATGGCTTTATGTTATGAAGTCAAACAAAAGGATGGCAGCAAGAGGATCTTGTAAGAACAAAATAAAAATAAAGGTTTGGATTGGAGAAGAGAAGGAAGAAGAGGGGATGTGAATGGGGTGAAGAGAAGAAGAACAAGAAGTTATGATTCTTATTCTTCTTCAGCAGCCCATTGTTGCTTTGTAGCGAAGTAAACAAAAATAAACCAAATAAGAAGCAATTAA
The DNA here is from genome assembly GCA_016618105.1 of Dendrobium huoshanense. Taxonomy (NCBI): domain Eukaryota; kingdom Viridiplantae; phylum Streptophyta; class Magnoliopsida; order Asparagales; family Orchidaceae; genus Dendrobium; species Dendrobium huoshanense. Next base: position 45,794,874 of record CM028357.1, read on the forward strand.
TGCTTCCATCAATTTAAAAGGAACAGGAAGAAGGAACGTATCATTCTGAGAGGTAAAGTCCTTTAAGCAATCAATTTCTTAGATAATCCCCAATTTTCCCAAAAAAAAAAAAAAATCTTAGGTAATGGGTATGGTGATGTAAGAGTACGTTGCACACAACTCTCCTTGGCCTATTGGTTGAGAGCTTAGGCTTCCAACTAAGAGGTTCAGGATTTGAGTCTATGTGTATGCGTTGTGTATGTGAATTTGCCTTAAATGGCCTAAATGTCCCAAAAAAAAAAAGAGTATGTTGCATTGGCAATTTTATAGCTTTGTTTATTATAAAATTCATTTTAAAAAAATTTAAATAAACTTTTTTGTAGGGAAGTAGAATAAAACAGAATTGAAAAATGAATATAGTGGCAAGTAAAAAAGTTTCGTTGCTTTTTAAAATAAATTTTTTATATAAATTTTTTTTTACTAAAAATTTATTTTAGAAAGAAATAAAAAAATTGTTCCACATGAAGGCAAAGGCAGCCAAAGCTTTATAATTTGTGTTTAGTTTACTAATATTTTGCAAGCTATATATATAAATAATAAAAATTAATTGTGAAATATATAAAGTAGATGATTTTGAGTGTTATACAGTAACGAAGTCAGAAATTTTTAAAAAGGGACCAACTTTAACCTGTATTTAGCTAATTTTTATATTTAGACTCAATTAATCACCTTACTGTTTATATGTATTATAAAATATATTATGTAAATACATACTCGTAAATTTCATTTGATTTTTTTTTTAATTACTCATGGGAAGAGCCTGACGTGGGATTTTCTAACTTTCACAGGAAAAAAATTTAAGGCAGTTTTTAAAGGAAAAAAAAAAGTGTCAACGTTTCTTAATTAAAAATAAAATGATTCAGATGAACTTTAAAGACAATGCTTATACGCTTCCAGAACGATTTAATACAAAAAAAGTTTAGTTGCTGAAGCAAACGAGTTATAAGACGCAGTATTCATTATATTCATTTTCATTGTATCTTTTGAGGGAGAAATTATTCTGTACGATCACGAAACGGCATCACGTCATTTCTTTGTTATGTACTGATGCTATGTACCGGTTGATATGGTCTTGATTCGCTTTTGGATAGTCCAGTGACTGCACAGAATAATTTCTACTTTCAAGGTCAGATTCAATCTTCCATTCCGTTTGAAAAGAAATAATCATCAACAATGCATCGAACAGCTATGAAAACATGAACCATATGAGATTATAACTTAAGATCAATGAGGCAGAAAATAAAGGCACATTGGAAATCACCGACGGAATGAAAGGTCTTTCACTTAAAAAACAAAAGATAAGGAAAAAGCAATAATGCAATCTTGAGAGCTACACAATAAACATATAGTAGCAGTTCCTATCAACAAACTAACCTACTCAACCAAGAATGGCATTGCTAACCAGAATTAAAAAGACCCACGCCGAGGTCTTTCCTCAGCAACATTCACTCGAATAGTCCGGCCATCCAATATCTGTATCAACAAGGAAAAAAAAATCAGCACTGTAAAATATGCCTTCAAATATGTTGCATTCGATTAGAAAGTAGAATGGTAAGATAAGAAAGGAAGACTTTACTATTTCATTAGTAGGTCAAATGACATGCTTGGTATCTGATTTGAGCAATTGCCAATAATAAATAGGGGAAATAGTCTGGAGAAAACTGCCTTATTTTTTCCATATATACTTTGTTGGAGTAAACTCCCTACTAGCATGTGAGTTCGTTTAACCTGCAGTTATTGGCAATTTCTCTATTTCCTAATGATGCCAACTCTGTTTCTAATTGATCCCATCCCACTATTTGGCCGATTATTTCTAATTTTGTGTCAGCGCTCTGTGTTTGGAGAAATTATTACGTGCGGAGTCCGGATACATTCAGACTCCAATAAAAACATGACACGTATCCTTGTACACAATGTGTACAATTGTACACACCATACACAAATTGCCTATGCTGGTTGAATGTGAATTCTTTGAGAGTTTTGCATGTATTGCGAGTACTTCTGGTGATGAGTCTCAATGTTTCAATGTCATGAATCTTCCATTTGGGTGATTTGAGTACAAAGCAAATCTGAGATAGAAGGCACTGTGGCCACCAACCTGGTAGGTTATCATTAATCGAATGTCTTATCCTCATTATCCATGAGTATTAAGATTCACAAAGGATGTTTTTTTTAGTTAAGAGTGAATCATGTAGCAACTTAAATATTCTTTATCAAAGATCTTACAAGACACTATAGGAGGGACTGCCTTCAAATTTAACTTTCTACCAATAACCACTTAAGAGGAACCAATCCAAATCTCATTTTTCAATGGAATAATAATAACCATTTCAACCAGGACCCAAGTCACAGGCAGCCAAAAGACAATAGCAATAGCAGCATCCACTTTTAAATATTTACAAAAGATAGAAACAAGATAATTAAAGTGGACTGGTTAAAGAAGCGGACACTAAGATGGGAAAAAAACAACTAAAATTGGAATTATTGGCGGTTCCTTGTACAAGTCAATCTATTGAGTACACTTAAGCAGTCAAGCAGGCGCATCGGAAAGCCATTCCATAGAAAGAACTACATAAAGAGAATCTCCAAGCTTCTAGGGATAATTTAATAAGAAAAAGACGACAGCCAAAGCGCCCAACAAAAAATTCACCCATCAAGTGCAAGTCAAACATGACTTTGCACGAAATCCCTATGCTCAAGTAGACAAGGAAAACTTTTTAACTATATAGAAAGTAAATGGAGCTGCTAACTCAGAAACCTCTTTAAAAAAATAAAAGTAGGTTTAGAATGAAAGATGGAGAGCAATTTGTGTTATGATAGATTCGATTCTTGCTCAAAAAAAGATCTATGTGAAAAGAGTTTCTAATAATATGTTTCTAGCGATAATTTAAAAAGAAAAAGATGAGGGTCAAGGAGCCCAATATAAAAGTCAACTATCAAATGCAAGCCAAACATGAACTTTGATAGTAATCTCTATGCTCGGGTAGCCCAAGGAAAACTTTCCAACTATATAGAAAGTAAATGGTGCCACTAACTCAGAAATCTCAGCTTATCAAAAAATGAGAGTAGGTTTATAATGGAAAGGTAGAGGGTAATTTGTGCTGTGATAGATTCGAGTCTTGCTCAAAAATAGAATGTTCTTTATCCGATTTGCTTTTCAACTGATCTTCACATATTGTTTTCAGTGGGTTTATCTTATATTATTAGTGTCTTCTATTGTTTTTTCTATTTTTTTCTTAAGTATATTCACTCGTGAGTCGTCATGATTATGTTTCAATGCAAATAATTCTCACTTAAAATGAATTCTTTTATTTATCATTTCTCATGTTTTGTTTTTTTAATACGGTAAGTGTTAAAAGAAATGAGAAAACCACACATGATTTTAGGTTTTCAAAATAATAAACGCATAAGGATGCCAAACATGTTTTTATTTCATATTAGAATATACATAAAATGACAAATAAAATAAACTAAAAACTAAAGTTAAAAACAAAAAAAAGAATTTGATTCCCAACGGCCCTGTAGTCATTAGTGTGTATGCAATTTAAATTGTCAAGTTAAACATGCGTAGTGTGAACTTGATTGTTGCTGAAATTTTATGTTTGTTTATTTGTAAAATTTCATATTTTAGATATTATTAAACTATCATTTTGAATAAAAACGTTAGTGCTATTTATGCATAGAAAAACTATTTATGCATAGAAAAAACAGATTTTTTTATTGCAGCTAAAAGCTAGCAATATACGATTTTTTTTTTCGTATATTCATTTTACATCTCATCTTAGAGTGCATTAGGAATCCTATGAACGCTTAATAGGAAAAAGACTTCAATAATCCCCGAAAATTTGCATACGGCCAATTTAGTCTCAAAATATTATATTTCTCTAATTTCCTCAATTGCACAAAATTGATCCCAAGTGGTCCCTCAAGGACTAAATTAGGTTTGATTTTGCAAAATCGAGGAACTAAATTGAAATGAATTTTTTAAAGTCGAGGGAATAAATTAAGATCAATTTTGTATCACAATTTTAGTCAATTTATACTTGAGGGGCCATTTGGGATTGTTTTATAGTAGAGAAATTAAATAGAAAAAAACAAGATACTTTAGGACTCCATTGATCGCATACAAATAGTCGGGTGACTATTTTGAATTTTTGATTAACCCTTAATTGTCATGCATCAATATGCCAAAAAAATTAAATAAACTTCAGCAAAAATTAACAAGTAAAATGCCAAGATAAAGCCAAAAGTTGTTATTGCTCCAATAAATTAATAATGCCATTAAAATAGCGGTTAGATTTGGGCCCACCTGTCCATCAAGAGCAGCAATTGCATCATCCAGCTCACTCTTGGACTCCATTGTGACAAAACCAAATCCTCTTGATCGACCAGTTTCTCTATCATAAACAACCCTCGCACTCAATACTTTACCGTGTTCACTGAATAATTGCTCTAAGCGGGTGTCATCAACTTGCCATGGTAAGTTTCCAACATATACCCTTAAAGAAGGCTCAAATTCCCGAGGGCTCCTCTCAGGTCGGGACCCTCTAGGAGCAGCTTTATTTACAGTTAAAAGCCGGCCATTGCAGTCCTGTATCCAAATCACAAAGTAATTATCAGTTTAAAACTAAAAAAAAATAAAGAAAGCATTTTGAATAAAAAAAAAATAGGATATGATGGTCCACCAATCAATTTGACAACCTCATCAACAGAAAATAACAGGAAAAAGAAGACGATCACAGCTTCAATCTTAACTGACATGCAACGTTAGTTAAAGCAAAATTAGTTCATTTATACAATGTAACTAAATTTTCAGTTATTCTAGTCAACACAGAACCCAAGAAAAATGTTACACTTTGTAAAATCACAGAATATCTGATAAACTTTCAAGGACTGGAATTGGTCAAGCCAACAGGTTGCACAAAGAGACTAAGGCTTCGTTTGGGACTGCTTCTTAAAGCAGCTTTCTAGCATAAAATTTTTAATTTTTGTACTAGAAAGCAGCTTTAATAAGCAGGAGAAAGCCGTCCCAAACGAAGCCCGATACGACTAACTAAAAGACAAAATTATTCAAATATAATGACAGGTCAGAAAATATAATCCTATACACTTTGAAATAGGCACAATATTTATCTCCAGGCCTATTTGATGATAAACTGCCACTAACAGTAACCTGTTGTTATCCATATAACATAGCTTATTTTAGAAGGTTTCTATGAACAGGTAGAATTTAATGATATTATTTGTCGTAGTTTAGAGCTTCTAACAGATGCACAATAGAAGAGAATAATTTGTATGTAAAACCCCCCAAAAGAGAAAAATGACGGTCAAATAATTTACAACACTATTCAAAGTTAGCTCACCTCCAACTAGTTGAAGATAATTTAGAATGCTTCTAGGCTAGTCAGAGCAAGCACCGAGAGAACCATGATAAGCACACACAACATAAGTGAGCAACAACAAGGCTGATGCCATCCTTGCATATCACAAATTGTAATGTATCCTAGTGGAATCAATACAAATTGCAGTGCATTGCACTGAGATCTTGAACCATATCAGATTTTCAAATAGATATTGACCATCATCAGATTTTCAAATAGAGATGACCGATGTGATCACTATTGTTGTTCAATATCACTACCGGGACGAGTAAAATGATCAATGAAGGGTGCACAAAAACTATCATTATAGAGAAGGAATTCTCAAAAACTCTCTACAACAACAACATCAAGTGCTACATGAATCCTTTTTCTCCATTGTGTCCTATTAAAAGTCAAATTCTCGTTTAAGTCTAATAAAGAAAGATCATTTCTAATATTTTCTAACCAAGTCTTTTAGGGTCTATCTCTACCTTTCTTAACACAAGTCAAATCTAATACCTATACTTTCCTAACCGGGTCATCGGAAGGTTGCCATTTTATATGACCAAACCATCTAAGGTGACTCTCTCTAATGTTATCTTCCAATGGAGCTACTCCAACCTTTTCACGTATAAGCTCATTTTGTACCCTATCTCTAGTAAAGCCACTCATCCACCTGAGCATCCTTATCTCTGCAACACTTAACTTAGTATTATGCTTCTCTTTTAATGGCCAACATTCGGCACCATAAAGCATTGCAAGTCTCATCATCATCTTATTGAATTTACCCTTAAGTTTGAGGGGGACTTCTCTATCACACAACAAGCTCGATGCATTTCTCCGCTTCAACCATCCAACTTGAATTTTGCTAATGATATCCACATCTATTTCACCATCACTCTAAACATTAGATCCAAGATATCTAAAACATGTACTCTTATTAATGACTTGATCGCCCAAAGTCACAATCCCCTCACTAGGTCTATTACTAATAAAATTACACTCAATATATTTAGTTTTAGATCTACTCAAGCAAAAGAAAACCTTTAGACTCTAAGGTTGACCTCCATAATTCAAGTTTACCTTCAACTCCCTCTCAGTCTTATCAACAAGAAGAATATCATCAGCAAAAAGCATACACCAAGGTACATCCTCTTGCAAATGTCTAGTGAGAACAACCATTACTAAAGCAAAAACATATGGGCTTAAGGCTAGTCCTTGATGTAATCCAACCGAAATAGAAATATACTTGGTCAAACTACCTTGTGTTTGAACATGAGTAACAGCTCCTGCATACATATCTTTAATGATTTGAATATAAGCATTATTAACTATTTTCTTTTCAAGAACTCTCCATAACACTTCTCCTGGGACTTTATCATACGCTTTCTCTAAATCAATAAATATCGTATGTAGATCCTCCTTACTCTCTCTATATTTCTCCATCAAACCTCTCAATAAATGCATGGCTTCCATAGTAGACCTACCTGGCATGAATTTTATTTTCAAATCAATGCTTTGACCACATAGATGTTGTAACATATTCCCTTATCTTTTTTATGATAAATCTTATTTTCTAAATTCTTCTAATTATTCTTTGACCTGTAGTTCTAATCAGTTGTTTTCAATTAACATTCTGTTGTTGATAATGTTAGATCTTCTAGCCTTCTTATACAAGAGTAGTATACTAGTACAAGTAAACAATTGGAACATATTTAATGCTAACACTAGTGGTTACACATTTATCTTTGCCGAATTTATCCTATAGCATAATTTCTCTTACATGCAGATGTAGCAAGAATTTTGTTGCTTCATGCTAGCAAAAAATGAGTTTAACTTTTTCTTTTTTTAATGTATTGCAATACATTGAGAAATATTTATTTTTTATCTTTCATCTTAATTTTCAGATTTGCAACATATTAATTGGTACTAAAGATGGAAGAGTCGAAGAATATGGAATATAAAAAAAAATAGAAGTAGAAAATTCTATCTTTTGTTGAGATTTTATTTTTTGCTCTATCATGAAACTTCTTAATGGGTTGTATAATACATATTACTTTTTTTTTTAATGATGTGATGATATACAATTTTATTTAACATTGATATAAAAAAGACTAGAAGTATATTTTATTGATCAATTTTTTTTGTACCTAACTGCATAAAAATTGCACTTGATATTGACCAAAACTTTAAAGAATTTTTTTCAAAGAAAGATGATTGCTCACTATATATTGATTTTTTCTACAACTTAAATTTTTTTTAAAGAAATTAAAAGTTAAAGTTGTGTACATTTTATGACTATTTAAGTTATTTATCATAATTGAAAACAAATTTTGATTAAGAGTTAGAAATAAAAATTCTAAAAAATGGAAATTTTGGTTTACAATTAAAGAATCAAGCCAATTTAACGAATTGAGCTCGAGCTTTTGAGCCGAGCTCGAGCTTTTGAGCCGAGCTCGAGCATGATATTTTCTAAATGAGTCAAGCTCTGTTGACCTCTAACTGTCGGAGACCCAACCGACTGAAGCTCTCGACCGACATACACGACACAACCGCCCACGCTCCCGTAACCGCCCCTCTCACGACATAAATCCCTCCCATTCGGATGGTTATGGACACACGCACACATAGAGAGGGGGATTTGGAGAAACTTACAAAGATTTGTGATCAAATCGTGTACGACCTTCAACCGCTTGCCTTCACCGTCAAACTCGCCGGCCGACCGCAACCTCAGCCTGCTCCGATCATTCTCCTTCGTCTCCGCCTTGAAGCCCTCTTGCGACCGTGCCCTAACTACAACCCGTCAACTTCTTTCTTCCGCCACCGTGCCCTAGCCGCACTAACACCCGAAGCCAACTAACCGCCGACGAAGCGTCTTCCCTCCGGTCAAGCCGACGCAGCCTCCGCCTTCGTCGAGACCTCCCGTGCGTGACTCCCGCCGTCTCCGATACCTAGCCTGATCGGGGGCTTCTTCCCGATTCCACTGCCCTTTATATATATATATATATATATATATATATATATATATATATATATATATTATTTATATTTAAATGAAATGAAAAAAAAAAGAAGAAAAGAAAGAGAAAGAGAGAGAGAGAGAGAGAGAGAGAGAGAGAGAAAAGAAACATTTTTCAAATAGGTGTCGAAGACCCCGGCTGTTGTACCTTAGGTCCGACCGAGATGCTTTGAAATTAAAGACCTGCGCCGTTGATTTTTAATCCGGGCAGATGGTTTTAAAATTTGAAGACCCCGGGCTGTCGTATCTTAGATCCGGCCGGGATGGTTCCAAATTAAAGACCTCATGCAGTCGATCTTTGATACTGGTGAGATGGTTTGAAATTGAAGACCCTACGTCGTCGACCTTAGGTCCGGGTAGGAAGAAATTTCGGCAGATGCCGTCCCGATTTCTCCCTCGGTGGGGAGGGGACGCCGGGAGGCTGCCAAAATTTTCAGTAAACAACAGGAAACTTTGACAAAAAAAATGGAAATTGATTTGAATATAATCTAAATATAAAATCAATTTTAAATTAAATTTAATCAAATAATGTTGGACTTAAGCTCGAATCGGACTCGTATTTGAACTCAAATTAATCAATATAAAATACCTGAATTAGACCTGAATTGGAATATTATACAATGAGCATGATATAATGTTTAAACTGAAATTAGAAATTGCAAAATTACAAGGTCTAAATGAAATGCAAATGGGTACTAATAGAATCCTTTTTATCCAGCAATCCTCTTCTTAAAACAATTCTGTGTTGAATTGTCTAATTCCCTTATTAAAGGAAACCAAGCTGTGTTAAGGAAGAGGTGGGGTTGGTCCATATCTTGGTAGGTGAAGACAATAATGAATGTTGTTATGTAAAGGAGAAGAGGAATTTGCAATGAAAGCTCGTTTAGAGAAAATCTTGATATGTAAGGTGAAGAGATTCTCATAGACTTAGTTCACAAATGAAGGCAACAATAAAGACAATAGTGTGAGAAGTTTTATTCATATGCATGATTTTCCTTGTGTTAGATTCACTTTTATGAGTCCAAGGACTAATCTCCAAAACACACTACAACTCGCTTGTAAATGGGAGAAGAGAATTCGTAGTACCCATAATGATTATCCTATAGGCATGGACAATAAGCTCATACAAAACAAACTAGCATGTTTAAGGATGAAGCATATCATTCGATAGAAAGGGTTCAATTTATCAAGATCTATAATGGTTGGTGCTTCAAACCATTTCCTTCGACCCAAAGGCAAAACACAACACACTATAATTTTCCTATAAATAAGAGTAAAGAATTTATAGTGCCCACAACAACTAGTCTATAAACAAGGACAAGGAACTTGTATCAAATAAATCGGTCTACATATGGGAAAGAATAGGAGAACTTATAACAAGCAAGATAATTCTCCTACGAATACGAGCACGATCTCCTAATGCCTATTGAACAAGCATTCCATGCAAGCCATGTTAAGTGGGACAATAATGATAAAAGGATATCTTCTATGTGTTACAAATGAAACCTAATTTATAGTGACGCCACCAGATTCGCAATATGTGTACAAGCGAACATAAGACATTCGTAGGCCCTTAAATGAAATTTTGGGCATTTTTTTTAACAAATCACTTGTGCAAATTGATCATATTTAAATATTTTAAAATGCCCTTTGTGCATTAAATATGATCTCTTAAACTAAATTATCTTGCATGTGCTCCGGTCAGCATGTTAAAAGTATAAACACTAATGATCGAGAATGCTGCGCAGGGTCAAATGCTACCTCCCCACATGAGCTCCGATCGTCGCATATAAATCTCAAATCCAACAATCCGAGAATGTTGCGCGTGTTAAATATTCAAGTTCCATCCTCCTCCTTGAGAGGACTGGAGTCGACATGACTTGAAATGCAAAATGCCTCCCAAAATCTTACAAAAATATAAGTGACCTTAATATCACCCTGATGATGACCGCGTTGACAGAAAATCTCAACCGGAGGGGTCAAATCTCAAATCAAACAACAGTCCAAATTCTTGAAATGAAATCTATCATCTAAAAAAAAACTTAAAACTAAAACCATCCACCTCCCGCAACTGTTTGTCGGGGGTGATAAATTTGAAATTAACCTCAACTCACAAAGAGCGAATGTGTGTCGGGTGCATCACTACGATTCATCCTCAAATAATCTCTTGCCAACAGGGACGTGGCACGTGCCCTCTGATCAAGTGGTTTTGCCGCAAAATAGCACCATTATATTACGATCACGGCCAAAGCCCGTATGTTCCCTAGAGGCGTCAAACCCTTGAGTTATGAATCATAGGATATATTCGATAGGCATAAAGCCCTCTGTCAGCTAAGGTGGATTCAGATATATCCCTTTAAACAAACACCAACCCAGGTCTATAAGGTATTCTGTCAGGTTGGGTCGACTACCTCCTCTGACTAAGTAGACTATGGATCATGACAGCCCAGGACGACGGAACCATGGGATCTTGATCGGGCTCGTCTTCATTCCCCCCACCACCAGTTTTAAGTTTGTGGTGATAAACTCTAAATTTCAAACTTCCAAATTCAAAATTTAAACCCTAAAATTATTGATATTATATGATAGGTTTATAACATATTCGAACTCTTTTATGACTAGCCTTAATCGAAAGTTTACTCCTATTATTAGGAGGGGTAATTAACTATAGGGGCTTGCACCTATAGGAAACCAGAACTCAGATCAAAAAGTCCTCACCAAATGAGGGCGAAATCTCTGGGTAGTGTCTTATCTAAAATCCAATCTGCCTTCTGAAAATTCCCCCGAAATCTAATCTTGTTAAAACTCTCTACCGTCATCGTCACACAAATACTTAAAAGAAAAATAGACGGATGGTGCGGAGAGGCCGGGATCACAAATATACACTTAATGGAATTTTCAGAGCCCACAAGCTCGAGTCCACTAACAAAACTCGAGTTCGAGCTAATTAAGGGTTAAACGAACCTAGCTTGATAAGGCAGATACTCGACTCAACTCGACTCATTTACACCCCAAGTCTAACGAGCAGCAGACCCATCCCTATCTCTGATGGAAACAGTGAAGGATATACCAACATAATAGTCCTCCAATAATGACATACAAAAGGAGCTTTCATCCTAAGGAAACAAGTCAAACAAGAGATGATTAATGTCATCATCGACATCAATAGATAGAAAGCCTTGTTTTTTTCCAATAAGGTGAAATAAATTAGGGTTATACAACATAACCATCACAATCCTTATCCCTATGATGCACCGATACGGACACAGCGATACGGACACGACACGACATGGGACATGACAATTTTTAAAAATATAGGACACGGGTGCGGCGTGGACACGGCATAATAATTTTTTTAATATAATATATAGAAATTAAGGTGACATTATAGTAAAAATGACAAGCAATCAACTGCGACGTAGTAATCTTAGGACATATTTTTATTCCATTGCCATAAATTTTAAGTAGATGTGCCTTCACCCTAGAAGAAAATCCTTTGTAGGTGCCACCACAATAATTGCACTTGAATGACACATTCCCTCCTCCTTCACCTAATCCACTCCCGCCAATAGCAGAGCTCATTTTGCTAACAAACAAATCATATATATGAATACATAAAATTAAATTGATATGAAGTGAAATCAAAATATCCCAATAATAAGACAACATGAATACAACAATATATCAGTCTGTCGGAGGTCCAAGGGGGCACTGCCCCCAGAACAAAATTTTATTGTAAGAGTAATTTTGAAGTTCTGCTTGTTTTTAAAGTTCATAAGTTGTTTGTATGGGAAGATACCGAAAGGTATCGAGAAGATACCGAAAGGTATCGAGCATGTACCTAGCAGTACCGAGCATGTACCTAGCAGTATCGGGCATGTACCTAGCAGTACCGAGCATATATTGAGCAATACCGAGCATGTATTGAGCGGTACCGAGCATGTACCTAGCGATACCGAGCATGTACCTAGCAATACCTCATTTAATAACCAGACAAGCGTGTCCGACATGCGTGTCTGATTTTAATTTTAAATTTTTAAATTGCGACACTCCAATGCCGTGTCAGACACATGTCCATGTCGTGTCTGACGCGTGTCCGTGTCTGACATTGCATACCCTCTTTAAGCGGAGTGTCGATGCATCATAGCCTTATCCTATGGGTTGGATTCAAAAAAAGACAGAGATGAAGATTAATCATTAGTGTCACTTAAAGTTTGCAATCACTATAGATTACATCAATGTTTAAAATTGCGTATTCGGGTATTGAGGCGTTTTTCATTCATGAGGCGAGGCATAAGCCTCAAGGCGTTTTGAGGCGTAAGCCTCAAAATCAAAAGATTGCGTAAACGTAAAATGATAAATTTTTTATATACTAATGAGTGAATAATATAAAACATAAAAAAGCATAATATATAAAGTGAAATAAAAAATCCCAATAATAAGACAACATGAAATATAGTTCAACTCAAAATTCTATCTTTCCCAAATCCTACTATTCTTTTCATTAGCATATAATTCAAATTTCCAAAACTAAATAGCAATGACATATCACATAAGAACTCATAAGTCATCAGCACCGTCATCACTAAGGGGTTCTTCATTTGAATCATCATTATGATGAACTGCTCTCTCCCCTTCCTCCTCTCCTATAGTGTGAGTCCAATGTCGGGCATTTACCTCAAGTTATATGTAAGTTTTAATATATATAGCGTGAGGCGTAAGCCTCATGCTAGTGAGACGAGGCGGGCGTCAAGGCGGGCCTCAACCAAGTTGAGGCGTAAGCCTCATAGAAAAAACTCGAGCCGTAAGCATCGAGGCGTTTTTTATCGGAATTGCGCAAAGGCGGGCCTCAAGGCGAGCCTCATATTGCGCAATTTTAAACCATGGATTACATAGATAGATGTTATGTGAGGTGGTTCCACTGGACATCTTCCAAGTCATCTTCAACAGATCACACCTCTATGATAGGTATGAAGAATTGCATCAAAAATCATGTCAATGTCACCTTACAAAAGAAGAAAAGCCCTTTATGTTGACAAAGTGTTTTGTTGGTAAACATAATAATAGCAAAGCAAATGGGTAGACTTATCAATGGAAGGAAGAACTTATTGTTGAAACTTCTTCGACTTGTTGTAGAAGAAAAAAGAAGTCATGTTCTCTCTACTTAGATCGAAGAAGGTAACTTGTAGATGCAGAAAATGATCTAGGAGCAATATATGTAGCACATCTCCAACACACAACTACCAAATTTATTGATGTACTAAAACTCGATCATCAAAATTAATCCCATTAAAGTAAAGGCAATTAAGGATTTGTCAAAGATTGTGTACAATTATGCAATGAAATGCCTTCAGCTACCAAAAAGCATCCAAAAGTAAGAAAAACCCGTGTTCCAATAAAGCAATGAAGCAATAGCTAATGCAAGTAGAGAAGCCTCGGATACTATAGAGGGAATTTAAAGAGACACCCTCTTACCAATCCAAATAAAAAAAATGATAAGATGAAATCAAAGCCTCATTAATTTTGAAAGACTTCAAAGAAAGATGCTGCTATCAAACCAAGAAGCACACTCAAAATATGATTTTCGACATAAAATTTGACCCAAACTGCACGAACTAGGAAGCTCTCAAGGGATAAAACAACACAACATAATATCGAGAATCGAGAAAACCTGTGATAAAGAATAAGCAAATGATGCGTTTAAACCCCAAACAAAAAAGCTCTCAGTTAGTCAAAACGTGCCACATCTAACATAGATAATGATCAGAGAGCCTCCCAATCCCACATTGGTGGGAAACTCAGGCACTATATTTGGTGGAAAAACAGTTATCCCCAATATCACTGAAAGCATTAGGAAAATCTAAAATGTTTGTCCTATGTACTTGTCTAACCTGAAACGTCAACAAAAGAATTACTTTCTTTCTCTCAAATAAATTGAAACATACAAAACAACTAATGATTAATAACAATGAGCATTTGGGCTGAGGTTTGACAAGTCTTACATAGCGATGGTACAACTCCACAGCTTTCTCAGCTTCTTCAACTGTGCTCATGGTGACAAATCCAAAACCACGGCTCTGATCAGTGTCCCTATTATAAATAACCTGCATTGTCACAAATATAGATACAAAATTTTAAATACTAAAGACCTTAATGTGCTTAGCTCAACCTAAGGAAATTTCAAACAAGTTAAAAACTAAAAATGAAACTCCCATTATCAAAACTCAAACTAGATGCCCTCTCCATTTCCCTTTTAATCCCAAAGAATGAAAACAAATGAAGATTCACAATGAGATGAGAAAAAACAATAACTTTGATGTCAAATAGAATTATACAGCCAAGCTACAAGTTAATACCTTTCACTACAGCGTGGTGACTCATAACTTAGGCTTGTATTCAGTGAATTAAGGCTTCGTTTGGGACGGCTATCTTGCTGCTTCTTAAAGCAGCTTTCTAGTTCAATAATTAAATTTTTTTACTAGAAAACTGCTTTAAGAAGCAACAAGAAAAACGTCTCAAACGAAGCCTAAATCTCAGTACACGGAAAGATGGTCTTCCAGCTAAAGAGCTGAGCACAATTTATTATCATATTCACCATCATTGGCAATGTCCCAATTACTTGAAGTCTGATTTATGATCTCATTCTCCAGTCTTTCATGTCAAGTACCGCAAGTGGTATTAAATCTACTCTGCAAATATTCATGCACAACTCTTCATGATACTTTTGGTCCACCCATCCTTTCTAATAACCTGAAACTAATTTTATCTACTAGTCTTTTGGGTGCATTTTCTATATGCCCAAATCACCAAAATCTATTCTACATTATTTATCTTCAATAGATAGTGCTCGCATGATTCATCTAATAAAATCACTTCTCAAACCATCCATCCTAATTTCGCCATATATGCATCCTAAAATTCACATTTTTGTCTAGTTTGGCCAGGCTGCAATAGAGCTTGGCACAGTCCATAAGAGAAAAATAACTACACTTGCGTGTAGTTACTCCTTCGAACCAAACCAAAAAATAATAACAATAAGATCTTACTTCTCCATTCAATTTCTCCTCAATCAAACAAGTGAGTTAAAACATATTTCAATTCAATCCTTCACCATCTCCATTTCCTTTTCATTTACTGTCTTTCAATTTCTTAAAACCAAAAGAGACTTAGAGAGGCGTCTAAAGGCGAACAAAATTACCTCTGCGACTTCAACGATCCCGGCCCCCTCGAACAAATGAGCAAGCTTCTCGCTGTCCACGTCGTAAGGGAGATTGCCAACGAAGAGCTTGGCTTCCTCAAGCAAATCGGGATAAGACCCCTCCCCGTCTCCCTCCACAAAACCCTCATCCACTGTGCTGTCACCCTCAGGAAAAAAATCTCCCTCTGACAACTCCGCATCAGGAGGCTCGAGCCTTTCCCCAGAATTCCGATCGGAGCTCTCCTCCCCGACCCAACCGGAGGTCCTGGCTACGAGGGGAACAACCGAAGGCTTCTTATCTTTCCTCAGGAAAAGCAAGAGGGGTAGAGCTGAAAGGGAAGAATACGAGAAGGAGAGGCGTAGACGACTGATGGATTTTGAACGACGGTGAAATAAGTTATTGGAGGCGAAGTGAACTGGGAGCGTGGCGAGGCAGCTGTCTGCCATGGAAAAGAGCTTGAGCGCTGGAGCTGCGGACATTGTGTAAGTGGGTCTAGAGTAATAGAAAGAGAAGAGATAGAGGAAAGGGATAAGTGGGGACGAAGCAGAGAGGAGGGCACGGGAGCGAAGAGGAGTTATCGGCAGGTATGCGGCTGCAAGGGCGGATTTTTTCGACAGTCCATTTGGGTTTCAGATGAGGCTAGATACTTGCCGCCAGGACAAGCGAAACATTTAGCCTAGACTTGGGTCTTGGGCACTGGTTACTCAAATCACCTCGTGCAAGATGAGAGATTATTCTGTGTGGACACCGAGAGAACCATCCAGCTCGAGTACCGAGCAGTATCTAGTACCGAGATGTGACGCATTTTTATTGGTCTCCAGATAAATCTGAACCCGCACGTAATAATTTTTCGTGCAAGAGAGAGCTTGACGATGGTTTTCATCTAACTTTGTTTTCTAACTAATGCATAATAGATGGATAGTTTTATATCTTAATTTTACACAATATATAATGCATATATAGAGTGAGAAATAAAAAATAATAATATAAGAGAGCATAAATTTCATGAGAAAATTAAAAAAAAAAAATCATGTCATCTAATGAAGTTGAAACAATCAACTGTACTTAAAACTATAGAAGTATGCTCTTCTACTTAATTGGAGAAGATTGAACTACTAGATTAGGAGCACTTGTTTGGTATTATGTAGCTATAGTAAATATCATGTGAGAAATAATTCATGAATGATACAAAACGATGGTTGAATGATGATGATAAGGTGAACATTGTCATATCATAATAGTCAAATAATGTTAATTGAATGATGGTAAATGGACTATGATGGTCAAATGGTGATGGACAAACAATGATGATCGACCAACGTTGCTTGGATGGCAATGGTTAGGCAATAGCAATCTGACAACGATGGTGGCTTGTGATGATAGTCGATGTTGTACTTCAGGAAGCGCTTTGAAGTTATTCATATCTTCAAGTTCTCTCTCATCTCAAGTCAATATCTCCTTTAAATATGGAGAATGAGAGTCTACTTATAGTATTTTGGAAATAATATGTTGATAAACTTGACCAAAATTCTATAGCACGCCATATGATGGCTATATTAATATTTTGATCATAAATCATTTGTTCTGCATTTAAGTGACATAAAGACCCTAGAATCAATCAATTAAGCTTAGGTTGTTAGATTCAGCTCGTTAAATCACTTGATTTGATTATAAGATTGCAAGATTAGGAGTCTATTTTGTCCTTTAATTAATATCCTAAAGTTTTCAAATATACTTCAAGTGTTCGATTGTGGTTTATTTGGACTTAGATTGGGGCCTTATTAGTGTTGTGCACTACTCAAGGATCATAGACCCTGTAGGAGAGCAACACTAACATAAGCGTCATGGGCCTAGGAGGAAAGTGACAACAAAATAAAGCATTTATCCCACTACGTGAGGTCGTCTACATGAATAATTTTTCTCCATTGTGTCCTGTTAATAGTCAAATTCTCATTTAAAAAAAGGTCATTTCTATATTTTTAAACCAAGTCTTTTTAGTTATACCTCTACCTTTCTTAACATAAGTCAAATCTAATATATCTACTCTCTTAATCGAGTCATTGGAAGGCTGTTATTTTATGTGACCAAAATATCTAAGGCAACTATCTCTAATCTTATCTTCCACTGGAGCTACTCCAACCTTTTCCCATATATGCTCGTTTCGTATCATGTTTCTAAGAGCAAAGCACTAATGCACCTAAGTATCCACTTCTCTGCAAAATTTAACTTAATATTATGCTTCTCTTTTACTAGCCAACTTTCTACACCATAAAGCATTGCAAGTCTCACCACCATCTTATAGAATTTTATCTTAAATTTGAGGGGGGACTTTTTTATCACACAAGCAACCTAATGCATTCCTCCACTTCAACCACCCAACTTGAATTCTACTAATAATATCTCCATTCATTTCACCATCATTATGAACAATTGACCCAAGATATCTAAAATGTATACTCTTTTTAATGAGTTGATCGCCCAAAGTCACAATCTCCCACTAGATCTATTACTATTAAAATTACACTCCATATATTCGATTTTAGATATACTCAAAGAAAAATCTTTAGACTCTAAGGTAGACCTCCATAATTTAAATTTGCCTTCAACTCCCTCTCTAATCTTATCAACAAGAAGAATATCATGAGCAAAAAGCATACACCACGACCCAAGAGGAGAGCGTGAGACTAAAATTTTCTTAAAACAACATAGTTTTTTTTTTTTTTTTTAAGTTTTTAATTCTATTAGGAGCAATGTAGTCTTTTTTAACTTTTATATTTTTAAAATTTTTATTGAAAATTATATATATATATATATATATATATATATATATATATATATATATATATATATATATATATATATATATATATATATATATATATATATATATATATATATATATATATATATATATATATATATATATATATATATATATACTTAAATGAAGTTATTAAAGCTCTAAAAAATTATCAAAATTATTTAAAAAATCTCTTAAAATTTTTTGAAAAAAGAGAGAAAAATTTTACCTCTTCAAGTATAAATTTATCTCATTTGAAAGGGGAAATACTCTTCTAAATTTATTTTTTGAGGGTTATAGTTCCTTCTTTTAAGAGGGGCTTGATGTTAATAAACAGAGTATTCACCTTTTACAAGTTGTCCTTCAGAGATTGAGTTATGAGAAAAGCCCACATCTCTTAATTTATCCTTTATATGTTTTGGTTTTGTCCCCTAAAAGAGGTTTGACGCTATCCTATATAGGTGAAGTACTCCCCTTATAAGCTCTAGTATTTCTATACCAAGAGTGTCAAATCATCCTTCATGGGTGAAGTTGTGGGAAAAACTAGATTCTCTTAATTTTTTCCTTAGTAAGTTATAGTTCCATCTCCTAAAAAAGATTTGATGCTGTTATGCATAGGCAAAAATATGAGAAAATCTACATACCTCAATTCTCTTTTGTAGACTCTAATTTCATCTCTTAAAATAGGTTCGACACTATCCTATATAAGAGAAGTATTTTTCTTTTATACACTCAAGTATTTTCTCTATCATGAATATCAAATCATCCTACACAAGCATAGTTATGAGTGATACCTTAGATTTGCAATACTTATAGGAAAGCTTCAATCTTCCTCTTAAAGGGGGTTGATTGTTTCAATTTGGATGTGCTAAAATCTCAGCCATCCCTTGACACTTGATCCCACAGCTAGAATGAGAATTTATGAAAGGCTCACATGGATCACGCCAATCAATGTTAAATCCCAGACAACACTAACACTTGATCCCACATCTAAGATGGGAATCGTGGGAGGCTCACTTGGATCATGTCAATCCCTTTTAAATCACAGTCGTCCCTTGACACTTGATCCCACAGCCATATAGGAATCCATGGGAGGCTCACCTGAATCACGTTGATCTCCTTCCATATTTGGGTGGCTAACTTAGGGAGGATTATATCAAGGCAATTATGCATGATTATGTAATTATTTGTTTATTTATTAAGATGTCAAGTATAGATCTATACATAGGGATAGTTTTGTCTAATAAAATTAAATTTTTTCCCTCTCCAATTCTTTGAATTTAACATGGTATCAAAGTCTTCATCGTCATGGCTGGAATTTTGTGTTTTTTTAATTATCAAACTTTTTGAAGGGAAGGCCGGAAGGACTGGCCTTCCCTTCAAAAATGAAAGGGATCAAGTTCTCAGCTTGTTCGTTCCTGCGTACGTCCAACCGAGAGGACGGAGAGTGCATCATCCCATGGTCTCTGCATTTTATCGAGAAAGAAGAACGTCTCGTGAACCCCTCTTGTGTGCGTGAGACCGAATAAGATGAGAGAGGCGTGTTGCCAAAACCAAGTGAGATCTTGCGTCCTTGAAACTTGTTGCTTGCAGTATCCTCCTCTCACATGCATCTATGGAGGAACTGAGAAGAGCCAAGCAAGAGCTTATGTTTGGATGAGAGACCATACAACTACACATGACGAGAGATCGTGTGTTTGGACAATTTTCATTTCTCCCTAAAATTTCTGGTGTCCTCCACATCTACATCAAATCTTGCTGGTATGCATACCGCCACAGGTTCCCACCGTCGACCTTCATTGTTAGAATTATGAGGTATACATGTTCCCACCACCGGCCTTCATTGTCGGAATTTTGAGGAATATTATTCCTTCCATCGACTATCATTATAGGAATTCTAAGGAATACAGGTTCCCACCATTACCCTTAATTGTTGGAATTTTGAAGAAAACAGATTCCCACCACTGGGCTTCATTACCAAAATTCTGATGCTACATGTTCCCACCCCCATCCTTCATTACTATAATTCTGAAGAATATAGATTACCACCACATGACATTATTGCCAGAATTCTGAAGAATACTGGTCATTCCACCGACCTTCATTGTCAGAATTCTAAGAAATATTTGTCCTTATGTTATCTTTGTGCATCCCAGACCGAGGAGAGATTGAGAGGGAGGGCTCCTCATTCGTGTAACGTTTAGAGTCGACCGATACCTCCTCTTGCGTGTGTTTGGAAAGAGCCGAAAGTTCTCTCTCATGTGGGGGTAGGACAAGCAAGAGAGGCTTTTTGTGCACCTATACTGACCAATTGAACATAAGTCAGTTCAAGTGGAGTCGGACGACCTAGGAAGGAGGAGATCTACGTGTCAAATACTAAGTCGCTTGAGACATGTTTCTACTTCTATTCTTGAAGCATGTCACAACCCTAAAAATAGTTTTTTTCCCTTTTTTTAATGTTGTGCCTTTATTGTGGGCCTTCCATTGAGAATCGAGAGGGAGACATACCCGAGAATAATAAATCCACTTTCTCTGATGTCCAACCATTGGACTTTATTGCCATTTTCAATATCTTGAGAGCTATTGTTCAACACAGGAGGATCATGACTCACAAATTCGCCCACTCCTACTTGGCATTATCCAGCTACATAAACAAATCAACCTGATTCAAACCTATGTAAAAAATTTGTATACTTTTATATATATTATATATCAAGTGTTTGTAAAATTTCAATTTATGAATGTTTATGAAAGCATGGATGAGGCTAAAGTTAAATTAAAAAATAGTAGCTAAAGTCAATTTATGAATGTTTACCCAACATTCTATTGCCATAGAAGGAACAAAGGAGAGAGAATAAGAGAGAAGAGAGAAATTGTCTAGATTTCAAAAATAGCGGTGCGGTATTCATTCATCAAACCTGCTAAGAAAAATATTTTGCTCAAGATAGACTCCCAATATCCTACTTTTGATTTCATTTTCAACATTTGGACAAGTAGATATTAAATAAAATGTGATTTTCTCAAGTTTAAGAAACTTTTCACCATTACTGAGTTAATCCTGTTCAGCTGTGGAGCATTTCTCCCACTCAAATGAGAAATGCTATTCTTTGTCTATTCAGCACTCACCTGCATGCCTATAATTTCAATAGAGCTTATGCAGGGTATATGTAAGGGAACTGTGATGAAGTAGACCTGTTTTTCACAATGGAACAAAATATACAAATAAATAAATTACAATTCTATTCTTCGCCATCTATTTTCTTTGGCATATTGTTTTTCAAGCTGAGATCTCCATTGGAGCAATTTATTGACTAAAGAACCAAACAATTAATCCGTGCATCTTATATGTTACAATGTTCCATGCCAGCAATTTGATGAGGAAGATAACAAAAGACCGACTCTTCCAATTCTGAGTTTTTTGCAGATAAAAAAACAAGCAAACACATAAATATAATAATATAATACATTTCTCTGGAAATCTACAAATGGTCTGTCTTCAAGCAGGATTTCTGGTGTTAAAAGAGCTTTATTCTTGTATGAATCTCACATCGGCAAATCGGACATGTTTGAACATTTGGTCCACAATCACAGCATGTCTGCAAAGGAAGATAGAGCAGAGATTGTCACCATTAATCTTCAGAATAAAGAACAGCAAAAGTAGATAAAGCAGATAGAGCGCTGATGGCTTTTCACCTGATGCCCACAGCCGAACGCCATATCCTTGGGGTTTGTTAGGCATATTGGACACACCTGCCCAAGAAACAATGATATGAAACTGATTCTAAACTAGTTCTATAACCAAAATGTTACACCGGCTGATCAACTCCTGTACCTAAACATTCCCAGGTTCATAAGATGCTGTTTGGGCCATTTTTCATTATCTAAGCACTATGTTGCACTGATACGGACACGGTGACACGGATATGACACGATACGGACACGGAACACGTCAATTCTTAAAAATACAGGATTCGGGTACAGCGCGGACACGTCATTATAATTTATAAATCATACATAAAAATTAAGAAAGCAATCAAAGCATAATATTTGAAATGACAAAAAAAAAAAAAAAAACATCATTTGTAGCCCTATAGCTTATAATATCAAAATAAAAGCAAGCATTGAGTCAAGGGAAGAGTTAAAACTTATTGCCTAATAAGAATTTTGTGGCATGAATCCACTAATTATGTTGTTGCATGATTTGGTGGCATTATTCCTCTAATTAAAACCTTTTTTTTCTTTTACATTTAAGAAGACATACAAACCACAATAACATGATTTTTTTAATACAACAACAACATCAAGCCTTTATCCCACTACGTGGGGTCGGCTATATGAATCATTTTTCTCCATTGTGTCCTATTAAAAGTCATATTCTTGTTTAAATCTAATAAAGAAAGGTCATTCCTAATATTTTCTAACCAAGTCTTTTTAGGTTTGTCTCTACCTTTCTTAATATAAGTCAAATCTAACACATCTACTCTCCTAACCGGGTCATCGGAAGGCCGCTGTTTTAATACATGAATAAAAAATCAAAGCATTACAAGTTCAAAATAATTGATGCCCTAATATCATATTTTCTAGTAAACTAACATCAATGTAAATGGCTCGTGGGTTTGAAAATGAGATAACCTCGCCCGCAGCCGCGGAAGTAAATATGACGCATCTTTTTTTGGATTTTTTCGTCTTCCAACGGACACGCGTATCCGAATATGCATGTCCTTTTGAATTTAAATAGTATTTTAATTGGATACAGTTTTGACATATCCGACACGTAAAGGTGCCGTATCGTACATGTATCGTGTCCGACACGTATCCGATACAGCACGCCGTCATAAATAGGTGTATCGGTGCAACATAGTCTAAGCATTTCTCTAATATCTATCATGTCTCGGATGTTTCAAATGGAACACATTAAGTCGTTCACGCTCCATACCTTATCATCAAATGAGGAAACCTGAGCAGGTGGGGGTGTGCTTGGTCGAGGCTCATATGAGGGAAGGAATGGTTCACTTCGTTGGAAAGCGGTCGAATGAAAATTTTTGTACCCAGTGGATGATACACTGAAAGTTCCTATAGGTGGAGGAAGAGCGAACATTTCTGGAGATTTACCGCTCCTACGACTGCACAAACATGCAAATGTGAATCACAAACCACTTACGAGGACTATGCAAAATTATTTTTTAAAGTAACTATTTCATACCCCAATATCCCATGATCCAATGTTGCATTGTATTGTGAAGGAATTTCCATCAGAGCAGCAAGAGCAAACTCCGTATCTTTTCTTGTCTGATCTATGTTCTTTGACATGATTTCAGTGAAATTCACAAACTGTAAAAAATGCGTCAAGAAATTTTTTTTTTTCTTTTGGGAAGTATAAAAAAAGTGATACAACTTTTAATAAGAAATGCTTTAATCCTTGTTTTTTTCAAATGAAGTACTTGCCTGGAAATTATC
This sequence comes from Dendrobium huoshanense, assembly GCA_016618105.1. Lineage (NCBI taxonomy): Eukaryota > Viridiplantae > Streptophyta > Magnoliopsida > Asparagales > Orchidaceae > Dendrobium > Dendrobium huoshanense. The sequence goes on from CM028357.1 coordinate 45,818,748, forward strand.
AAAAGATCTTGCCGGAATATTGTCATCAAACTCTTTCATCATGTCCCAAGGCCCATCTCCAACTCCAACCAGAATGATAGATAAAGGGAAATCACTACAGTGCAAAGAATAAGGATATATGTATAAAAAAATGTGTTGCTAAATGATATTATAAGAGTATTGATGAGTGATGAATGCTAATTCTCAGCTAATATGACCTCAGGTAAGGTTTTTGATTGGATGGAATCAACTAAATTAGTTTACAGAGGCACCTAAATAATTGTTTTGTTCATCTTTAACTAAAATATATGATGCAAAATGAACAGAATGCATGAGGAAAAATAGGGGTGTCAATTTGGGTTAACGGGACTGGTTCGGGTCCAATACGAGTTGACTCAGGCATAAACGGGTTGACCCAAACCGGACCCGTTTAGCTAAACGGGTCAGAATTTTTAACCCGGCCCCGACCTGTGCGGGTTACCGGGTTAACCCAACTCGACCCGAGAACTCGCGGGAGCAATCGCTAAGTCGCAAATCACACAGGCGTAGCAGCGTAGGGCCTGACCGGCGTGGCTGCTGGGCGACTTGGTGAGGTTGATTGGTCGATGCGGAGCAGCCTGCGTAGCTATGTTGGGTCGAACCCTAGCGCAGTCAAGCTAAGTAGCACGGTCGAGGTCAAGCGAAGGAGCGGTCTGCAAGGCTACGCCACTGCGGCTAGGTGACTAGCGAGGCGAAGTGGCGGAGTGTTTTAGCGGCCTGCACAGTGCCATGACGGCCTGACGCGACGACAGCTGGGCGACGCTGCTAGACGCGACGGCCTGACGGACTCGACAGCGACATAGCGCTGGCATGACCCGACGGATCAAATTTCCAGGTCAAACCGGGTTGACCCGCGAGTTGTCAAGTCAACCTGAACCCAACCCATTTTTCAAATAGGTTAGAAATCCGAACCCGGATCCGACCTGTTTCACAAATGGGTTTCGGGTTGTTGCAAAAATTGACACCCCCAAGAAAAATGCACATAAACAAAGATTAGCAAATGATGGAGAAACTCACCTTGCTTTAACAATCGAATCAACAGTTTTCCTTTCCTGGGAGCTGAACTGGCCGAACTCAGTATCAACGCTTCTTGTGACCTTGGTCAACAATCACATCAATATTATGGAAGACAAAAATAGAAAAATACTAGCAAAGAAAATATGAACGACATACAGAAAATTCATAACTTAGAAAAAGAAAGAGTGAACAAAAAAAGCATGAAAACAAATAATTATGCTTATTTTTCAATATTCTTCTTGTTTATTTATACAAATCAGAGACGGATATATTTAGGTAGTAGTGTTAGAGGTTGAGACCAACAAGCAGAACACTTGAACCATACCCAACAGAGCCTACAAATGCAGAAACTTGTCCAAATAAGCTATGAAAAGAATATTTGGTACCGTTATCTTATTCAAATTATTTGGCATTATGTATTGATACCAATAAAATGAAGGGTATTCATATTCAAATTCATCACAATACTCGAGTCCTTGAAGTGTAATTATTCATCATATACTGTTTTGTGATAGCACTTCATAAGACATTTAGCATTACCAGTCATAAATTATGAAGCTTGAGTATGGCTTAATACAATGCAACACAATTACCAATGGAATAATAGAGGGAAAAAACAGCAATGCCTTTTCTACTACTACTTTCCTTCCCACCCTTTTTTGTCTGTTCTCATTTTTCATTAAGCACCTACTCCATGTTCTTTTCTCCAGATTTGGTTCCATGCCCATTAAGCTTTTGAATCCTTGTTAGAAACACGGCGTGCGATAAGGAACAAAATGGTCATTCTTAATCGATGTCATAGACATAGGCTTCGTTTGACATAACTTTCTTAATGCTTCTTAAAGTAGCTTTTTAGTACAAAAATTAAAATTTTTGTACAAGAAAGCTGCTTTAAAAAATAATTAGAAAGTCGTCCCAAACGAAGCCATAATAACTGAAGTCAGGTTCAGCTGACAAAGCATTCAGTTTACAGTGGGGTATTAGTGCTTCATTGTTAAAATGCAGACAACGGGAAGGATGGTAATGAAGCCACCATGATGGCTTTATTCATTTTTTTTTTCCTTTTTCATGCAGTCCTGTCTCCTTGGAAGATATGGGAGAAGGAATAATGGTTGTGAATATTATGTGAAAGATGTAATTCATTATATTTTTGCAGTATGTACGGAAAATTTCTTATCTACAGATACATCATTCCACTCTCTCTTCCACCAAGTTCAGCAACAAGGACAGCTACGCAACCTCCTCTTAAGTCAGTGGCTATCCTGCAGGCAGCCATGAGGACCCTTGCGAGGGAATACTCATACCATTAACGAGTCCTCCAGCAGTGATGTCATTTGTGGTGTGTACTGTCTTTGATGTCATCAATGCCAAGGTTGGAGACTAAGGCTTCGTTTGTATAATAAAAAGTCATCCCAAACGAAGCCTAAGTCACAATGTTTTGGGCAGAGCATGTCAAAATAAATTCAATGTGTAGGCATATGTGTATTTTATACACACATACATACATATAAATAAATATATACAGAGAGAGAGAGAGAAAGAGAGAGAGAAAGAGAGAGATGTCAACTTATTTCTTCAAAGGCAATTGGTGGGTGATTAAATTCTATCAGCTTGTTTTTTAATCAGGTATCGATCAGCTTTATGAGGTAACAGCTATTAGCTGTTAATACCATTCTTCACGATTTTCAGAGGGCTTCTTGTACATTACCTCTCTTCCGAAGAAATTAAAAATTAGTATTATCCTGTTAATCAAGTCTTACAAAACTTTTAATAATAACATAAAGAGTATCCTCTGTGCAAGACATCAGAGAAAGCAACTCAAGATATTGGGCCTTCCCAAGGATTTTGACTTTTACATGCCAAAAGAAATATAAAATACTCTCCTACATTACAATAGTCCTTTTCAAGTCAACCTAATAATATTATTGGAGTAAAAGCTTAAAATAGCCCCCAGACTATTGATAAATGCTCAAATTAGTCTCAGAGTTTCATATTGCCCCAATTTAGTCTCTCGACTATTAAAAATTGTGCAATTTGGTTCATGGGTTAAATTTGCCATTTAAATTAACGGAAAAAGCTGGAGAGCTTCGCTTCTTTCTAGGCATTTAGGTAAAATTACTTGTTACATGCTCGCTCATCTTCCCGCTATATGCCCTGGAGACCGAATTGTGCGAGGGAGAAGTTGCAAACAAAGCGACGCAAGCAATGTGTGCAAGCAGGCTGCAAGGGAGACTATTAGAATAGTCCAGTCAGTCAGACGGGACCGGCTTACGCAAACAGAGGCGAAAATATCCACCTCATGTACGCGCCGAACGCACACTCGGGCGTGCATGAGCTATTTAGGAAGCATTTTTTAGGGAGTTAGGAGGGAAATTTGAATGTAGGGACTGTTGGGATTTTCTTTTGATTTGTGCATCAAATAGTTTGTTTTCCTAGAGTTCGGGCAACTTGAATTTGGTTGAAATTTGAGATCTCTTAGGTTTAGGTTTTTGGCTCAAGCGGCATCTAGAGAACTGGGAGAGATTGATCCTTCTCTCGAATTGAGGATTAACTGTATTGTTGACCTGCTAAAAAAAAAAAAACAAATCGCGTACCTGTTCGGCGCCATACCTTCGCACGTCGGTGGCACGTCGACGTCCCTTCTCCCACGACCTCGCACGACCAGATGTCCCTCTCTCTATCGCGTTAAATACAGAAGAAACGAGAGAGCTCGGCTCCCTGGCTCTTCCGCCCCAATCTCTCTCGCTCTCTGATCCCCGGTCTCATTCTCTCGCTCGACCACACTCTGACGACGACGTTCCCTTATAGTCGATCGGAAGCGACGACACCTTGGATCGAAAACAACTGCAAGAGCTCACTGGCTTTGGAGCTTCGACGACTCGCCCTTCCAGTCGGATCGGACGTTACGACGTTTCAATCAGAAGTAAGAACAGAAGCTGCTTGCTGTGGAGGTGACTTTCTCCCTCACGATCGCTTCTTCGGCTCCTTGCTGTGCGACTTCGTTCCTTCTTCGACTTCCCTTCCCGTCGGGGTCGGAAGCTACGATCGGACGGAATAACGGGAGCTCGCTGCCTCCCTCGCTGCTGTTCGACCTAACTCCTTCGACGACTTGACCGTCCAGTTAGGTCGGAAGTCTCGGCATTGATCGGAAGCAACAACGTGAGCTTGCGGGTGTGAATGTAACTTTCTCCCTTGTCACGCGGCTTGCTCGGCCAAATCCCGTGTATCCGCCAAATCAGAGAGAGGGGAGGGAGGAATTACTTATTTTAATATTATTAATTAACTAATATTAATTATAATTAATTTATAATTATTTTTAATTATAGTTAGTTATTAATTATAATTAAATATTATTAGTTATTTTTAATTATATTTAATTATTAATTATCATTAATTTTTATTAATTATTATTGATTATAATTAGGCATAACTAATTATAATTAATTATAATTAAATAGTTAATTATAGTTAATTTTAACTAATTGTTTAATTATTTTTAGTTATAATCTATTATAATTAAATAACATTAATTATAATTAAATAACATTAATTATAATTAAATATAATTAATGATTAATTATAATTGAATAATTAGTTATCATTAATTCAAAATGCTCCTTCCGCCTCGGTTTTCGTGCCCTCCACCGCTAGTCCGTCGGTCTTAAAGGTATACATTTCTAACTCAAACCCTGCCCTCGACGCGCTTGACGCGCCGGTGGATCCCTTATACGCGCTCTTGTAGCACGGTGGGGGGGGGGGGAATCCGGTGCGACGAGGCGGGTAAGCCCTATACACGCTCTTGTAGCGTGGTGGGATGGTCCTCGACATCAGCACCGCCGGCCACCAAGGTATATCTTCCTTAACTCAGGTTCCCGTTTTCGATGTTTGCGGCGGACCGAGGAACCCCCTATACGCGCTCTCGTAGCACAGTGGGAGAAAACCCGGTGCGACGCCTGCAACGAGGCAGGTAATCACCTAAAACTCATATTCTCGTTCTCGTCGTATGCAACGAACCGACAAACCCTCTATACGCGCTCTCGTAGCACGGTGGGAGGAAACCTAGTGCGGTGCCTACGGCGAGGCGGGTAATCGCCTAAAATCCCATTTTCGACGTTTGCAGCGGGCCGGGGAACCACCTATACGCGCTCTCGTAGCACAGTAGGAGGGAGCCCAGTACGACGCATACGACGAAGTGGGTAAGCCCTATACACGCTCTTGTAGCGTGGTGGGGAGATTCACTTGTCCTCGCCTACGGATACTGTTGAAGGCACCATACACACTCTAGTAGCGTGGTGGGATGAAAAATGTACAGCCCGGTGTCCCCTGACACCTACCATACACGCTCGAGCAGCGTGGTGGGATGGCCCAGTCTCTCGGATTTTCCCCTGAACGGGGGAGACGCCAGGAGGCTACCGAAATTTCAGGTGAATACACGACTCTACTTGGACCTGTTTTGAACTCAAAAGAACAAAAGATGGACTCCAATGAACAATAACTTGTGGACTTTTGAACTTGATTGAACACAAGCAGAGGACCTGAACAAAACCTAAATGATTTATAAAGCTCAAACCCAAATGAAATGAAATCAAATTGGAGCTGAATTCAAATCAATTTGAGCATATAATTGAACTTATAAGGGCTTCAGAAGACCCTGAACAAGTACTTGAACATGCAATTTGAACTCAAACCGGGTTGAATACAAGAATCTGTGAGCTTGAATACTAGGACTTGATCCGGATCAAGTATAGCAAATATGAACTCGAATGGAACTTACAAAATTCATATTTGAACTTGTAGACCAAACTGGATCTAACCTCAACAAGAATAAATAAATTCTAATTTGGATCAAGTGTTGAGCATCAATACACAAACAAAAGAGTTGCGGTGGACAATATTCCAAAGGAATTATTCACATGCAAATAAGGGACTCGTAGCAAAAGGTCTTCATACGAATCTAATCATCATTTGATTGCACAACATCAAACTTTCTGCAAACAAGAGAAGCTAGTGGGTGATGAATACAATGCGATGCCTACGGATGATGACGATTGATGTAATCTACACATAATCAATGTCACCAAATTCCAATCAACAGTGACCTAACTTCGAGAAAACACATCATCCCAGTGTATCGAGAAGTAATAATGCAAATGTATCACAAATATGGTAGTTATCCTACAAACATATGTAGGGAGACTACACCAACACTAGCAACAATGCCTGTTGATTGAAGAAGGCGATGTTGGAGATCAAAAGTGGAGGATCCGTCCTTACAAATAAATGCGATCAACAAACCACCTGAGAATGGTGAAAGGTGGGTATGATGTTGGCAACAATGGCTCTTCTGCGAACACTTCCAAGAGGTCATAGTGGATATAACGAGTCCCTGCAAATGAATACGAGCTGCTTGTGGATAACAACGGTGAGTGTATCGTAAGTACAACGAACCACTGTGGACACAAGTATAGATATCACCTATGACAACGGTGATTAAGATCTTCAAGTATGTCGGGTACAAGGGTAATTCGATGTACGAAAAAGGACACCTCCTGGCAGAATGGAAGGGATGTTGAACAAAATAGAGCTAAACTTCCTGGTGTCCCAAAGTCTCTTCTTAATCCTATACTTAAGAAGAAAACAATTTAGGTGTCCACAAACACCGGAAATAACAAGTTTACTACATTGATGATCCTGAAAAAGAGTTCCTTTCAAGGCAGCAGTCACTGATTTCAAAGTCCAGAAGAAACCTCCTCGGTGAATGAAAAAAGGGGAGTCAACATCAAAATAATGAGATGCCTAATGACATCTCAATAATATCGCCACCGGATCCGCAGCACTCGTATTAGCGGACAGAAGGCGTGTATAAGCTATCAAATGACATGTTGTGCATTCAAATGGCAATTACTTCTTGCACAACTAAAATATTTCAAAATACTCCTATACGTGCACCATAAATTGTATACGCATAGGTACACTAAAGACAATCATAACCCGCACGGGCCCCGGCCAGCGTGTTATTGGTACACACGTGACATTTAGGGATACTGCGCGGGCTGATAAGTGAATTCAAGTTCGAACCTGATCCTTCTATATAGATTAATAGGAGTGGACAGGGTTCGAACCTTCAAACAAATACAAGATTGTGGCGGCCGGTGTATTTGTTTCAATACATTCATATTAGGTCGTCAAGACCTATAATCAAAAGAATTCACTAACAAAGGCATGAAGCCTACAAGAAACTCGATCCTCGGTAAACAATTCTGACCGAGTCGACAGGGTTCAATCAACAAAAGGGAAATGACCCCATGCATACCCTGATGATGGCCGTGTTGAATGTTAATCTCAACATGAGGGGGTTCACAAATATTTTCAAATGCTTCCCAAAAGTCCACTCTAAATCCAAAAATCCCAAAATTTAAGATATTTAAAATTGAAATAAATCCATCAATCACTCAAAGCAAAAATCCATCCATCCTCCACAACAGTTTGCCGATGTGGACAAATTCAAATATAACTTCAGCTCACAAAGAGCCAAATGCCTAGTCAAAAATATCACTATGATCCATTCTCAACCAATCTCCTACCAATAAGGACGTGGTACGTGTCCTCTAACCGGCAGTTTTACCGCCAAATGGCACCACAGGATAAACGCTTATGACGACCCGGGGCCCTCTGAACCGAGTGGTTTTGCCGCCAAATGGCACCATGAAATACCGATTATGGCCAGAACTAATACGCTCATTAGTGGCATCAAATCCTTAAGATATGAATCAATAGGATATGATCGATAGGGCACAAAGCCCTCTGTTAGCTAAGGTGGATTCAAATTTGTCCCCTTAGACAAACATTCACCCCAAGTCTACAATGTCCCCTTGGACGAAGCAACCCATGGCTGCCGACAAGGATCCTTCTGTCAGGTTGGGTCGACTACCTCCTCTAACTAAGTAGACCAGGGACCACGATGGCCCAGGACGACATAACCATGGGATCTTGATCGGGTCTATCATCCATTCCCCCACCATCCGCTTTAAATGCAAGATGGTGAAATTTCCATTTTTAAATATCAAATCTCCCAACCCAAATTCCAAACATCTGAGCTTTCCAAATCCAAACATATTGCTACTACTATATGCTTGATAGTACATATCTATGGATACAAAGTATCTGATCGACGACTAGCCTTAATCGAAAGTTCTCTCTCGTCACCGGGAGGGGTAATTAACTATAGGGGCTTGCGCCTATAGAAAATCATAACTCATATCATAAAGTCCTCACAAAATGAGGGTGAAATCTCTGGGTAGTGTCTTATCTAATAACCCATCTGCCTTCCCAAAATTTACCCCGAAACTTATTCCATTAAAACTCCCTCGTCAAAAGCAAAAAACACGATCACCCGTGACCCGAGACACCCCTACTAATAACCCATATGAGAAACTTATTCCATTAAAACTCCCTCGTCAAAAGCAAAAAACACGATCAGTGCGAGCAGAGGTCGGGGCTAAATTTTCGGAGCCCACATGTATCTTGCTATTTTTCGTTTCTATTTCATCAAATAATACAAATTATCTATTGTTTTCGTGGTTTTGTGTGGATTTTTATGGAGAATTCTCAGTGTTTTTTAAAGATTGATAGGATTTACTTGGGATCTACAAGTGTTTCTTATTAAATTGGCATCATAGCAGATTTTGGGACCATTTGTGCGCTATTTTCGGGAAATTCAGCTGTTGTTTTTTTGCCGGAGGAAGGAATTTCGCTGTTTTTTGTGTCAATATCCAGATTTTTTAAACCTACAAAAATCTGAGTATTGATGGCGGCCAAGAAGGTTGATCGTTGGAGGAATGCCTTGAAGAGGAGATGAGCCAAATGAAAGCAATGGTGGAAGATAGAATTTCAACAATGGAAGACAAAATTTTCAATCTTCATGAGATGATGATGATGAAGATATTAGATAATCAAATTCAAATGACGGTAGTGGAGACAAAGGGATGGGTGGGAAGAAAGGTAGAAGTATTGGAAAGAGAGAGTGGACAAATGAAATCTGAAATTTCAGATCTCAAAACTCAAGTTTCATATTTGAAAGAAAAATATTTCAGTCACCCATGATAAGTTCGATTCAAAAATTTTCATCATAGAAGATATGTTGAAGAAAGTGCATGAGGGCCAAACCAAAAAAATGCCGTTGGAGGTGAGGGAAGTCACCGACAACTAGGAAAGTGGGAAAACCCCTAAGCCAATCAGACAAAGGAAAGCGCAGGAGATGGAGATTTCAGAAGGAACAGAAAAAAATGCCTCCCCTAGGGCTTATTCCTAGGGAGGAGTCGAGTAGAGGGTATGTGGGGAGGCATGAGGGGGTTGGACATGAATAGAAGGGTGCTGAATTTGAAAGAGAAAGAGGGAATTTTGACCAAAGGAGGGTTGAATTGGAAAGAGGGGTTTGTGATGATCTAAAGGGTACTAAATTTGAAAGAAGGTGGGAATTTTATGAAAGGCTTGGGTATGAACGTAAAAGGGATGGTTGGGACACTTGGGGGACCACCCCCTTGGGGAATGGAAAATTATTAAGGGAATTGAGGCGATCCGAGGGTGAGGAAATTGAAGATACCAATCTTTGAGGGGAAAGGATGCGCACGAGTGAATATACAAGATTGAAAGATATTTCACCGTTAATGAGTTTACGGAGGAGGAGAGACTGACGGTAGCATGTCTATGTTTGGAAGGGAAAGCTTTGGCTTGGTACCAATGGAGGGACATGCGACGACCCATACAGAGTTGGAGGGAGTTCAAAGATTGTTTGATAGAGCGTTTTTGAACTAAGAAGGTTCAGTGATAAAGTACCGGGAGAGGTTCGAGTACCTTGCTAGCCCATTGGACCACCTTTCTTAGACAGTACTAGAGGGAGCTTTAAAATTATTTCTTCATGAAGGGATTCATACCAGAGATCCGGACAACAATTAAGAGTAATAAGGCCTCGTGACTTGGGAGAGGCTATGGAGCTAGCTCAATTAGTAGAGAATCAGAGGCACCAGAGAGAGAGATAGGAGGCAGTAGCTCAGGAGGACCGTATAGGATGACCACCACCTTATTGAAATCCAAGGAGCCAACACCAAATACTCCTCGGGGACATCGAAGGAAAAGATTGTAGAACGAAGACCTGGGGACAACTTCAAGAAGCTCACAGAGGCGGAATTAAAGGAGGAGAGCGAAGGGGCTCTGTTTAATATGTGACGAGAGGTATACGTCGGGGCAAATGTGTAAGAACCAAAGTATTCAGGTTCTTACCGTTTGTGATGAAGAAGGAATGGAGGGTGTCGTCTTTCCACCTTGAGGACAAGGTGGATCTTAGGGAGGGGAGTATCGTTAGACCGCATCAGGAGGGACATGCGACGACCCATACAGAGTTGGAGGGAGTTCAGAGATTGTTTGATAGAACGTTTTTGAACTAAGAAGGTTCAGTGATAAAGTACCGGGAGAGGTTCGAGTACCTTGCTAGCCCATTGGACCACCTTTCTTAGACAGCTAGAGGGGAACTTCATGAAGGGATTCATACCAGAGATCCGGACAACAATTAAGAGTAATAAGGCCTCGTGACTTGGGAGAGGCTATGGAGCTTGCTCAATTAGTAGAGAATCAGAGGCACCAGAGAGAGAGATAGGAGGCAGTAGCTCAGGAGGACCGTATAGGATGACCACCACCTTATTAAAATCCAAGGAGCCAACACCAAATACTCCTCGGGGACATCGAAGGAAAAGATTGTAGAACGAAGACCTGGGGACAACTTCAAGAAGCTCACAGAGGCGGAATTAAAGGAGGAGAGCGAAGGGGCTCTGTTTAATATGTGACGAGAGGTATACGTCGGGGCAAATGTGTAAGAACCAAAGTATTCAGGTTCTTACCGTTTGTGATGAAGAAGGAATGGAGGGTGTCGTCTTTGCACCTTGAGGACAAGGTGGATCTTAGGGAGGGGAGTATCGTTAGACCGGTCCGACGAAACCGGCTTACGTGAACAGAGGCAAAAATGTCCGCCTCCTGTATGCGTCGAACGCACACCCAGGCGTGCATGAGTTGTTTAGGAAGGATTTTTGAGGGAGTTAGGGTGAAAATTTGAATGTAAGGACTTTAGGGATTTCTTTTTTAGTTGTATACATTAAATAGTTAGTTTTCATAGGGTTAGGGCATCTTGAATTTGGTTGAAATTTGAGATATCTTATGTTTAGGTTTTTGGGCTCTAGCGGCGTCTAGAGATTTAGGAGAGATTGATCCTCCTCTTGAATTAAGGATCAACTGTATCTTGCTATTTTAAGTTTCTATTTCATCAAATAACACAAATTATCTACTGTTTTCGTGATTTTGTGTGAATTTTATGGAGAATTCTCATTGTTTTTCAAAGATAGATAGGATTTACTTGAGATCTACAAGTGTTTCCTATCAGAGACATGCTGAGGCGCGCTTCGATTCACATTTCGGATTCATGTGCGGCTGCGAGACAAACGAAGCACCACGCTCTACAGTGCTATTTGGATATAGAAAGATTGACTCGTTCAAAACTCTACCTCATACACGAAGTAGGCGAAGTCGAAGAGCAACAAATAGTTAAACAAGAGGAAAAGCAAATTTGCGACTAGCGAGACAACAAAACAAGCATTGCTAGAGAAATATAACATATGAACAAATTAATTTAGTTTAACTATTTTGATTAAAATTAATTAAGAATATGATGTAATTAATAAAATTGAGCCATATAAGCAATGTAATCTTATTTTGTCTTCTCCGTTAAAGCTATTATCTTTACCATGTAGGTGAGGTCAGATTAAGTTAAATTTTGATGAGATTTGTCATTTTTTCACACTTATAGAATTTCTTAGACCTTTAGGTTATATAGTTTTGCTATGATAATATTTAACCTAAGTTGATTTTGAACCAGCCCATAGATTAGGTTTGCTTAATGACTTTAATTTAAGAATTAATGTAATTAATTTAGGGTACATTAAGTCTAGTGTTATTGTATGTTTGACTTCATGTTATGATTCTTATGTGCAGGACATTCTAGTTGATTTTCACCATCGTAATTTAGTCAATTAAGGTTGAAATTTTGTGTCACCAAGCTTAAGTAGTTTTTATTTTTTTAAGGATAAACATGTCATTCTTTATTATGGGTGTTAGCTTTGTTGTTTGTATTAGGTTCATAGATATTTATAGATTATCAGTAATGCTTTGAACACTCAATTATTGTTATACATGCTTTATTAGATTTTGTTTAATATTCAACATGATAATATCATGTGGCAGAGTTAGCTTGCTTTGATTTATTGTTGTACCAATTTTTTAATATTAAAATGATCTTTACGATAACAAAATTTATTTTTCATGCACATCACATCGATTAAACATAATAAATTTTGTCCATGCAACTAATATTTTATTATTAAAATAGCAATCGCCATATTTACTATAAATACATATTGAAAATTTGCTTATGAAATACATAAAATTGTATACATGTGTGCAATGGTTTGTAGTACGGCAAAAACATTTTAGATATTGGCTAGTTGGGTCAATGCCGAAATCATAAATTTCCTTATAATTGGTGCCTAACTTTCAAGGTTTTAGGATATCTTAATAAAACCGATTATAGATATATAAACATATGCAAATTATAAATAATAAATGACTGATGAGTCACATTTTAAGAGGAACGATGATACCTAACATTGTTACATATGAGTATGTTAAAATGGAATTGCATTCTTAATAATTATCATACAAAGTGATCATGAATATTGCCAATAATGGGATTTTTCTTAGGACAAGTGGTGTGTTTTATTTATACATTGTAATATTACTATAACCATGGGATGACACTGATCAGCTAATGTTATATCATTATTAGCGCCCTTTTATTGTTTATATGGAATGCCCAAGTCTCCTACCATTTATATTTTAATAAATAGGAGTTACTTGTTATATATGCATTATCAAACTTATCTATAAATCTTTCTCATTGCAAATTCTACTTGAGTGTTTAGTGGACCATCATCATCACAGGAGAAAATTTTCAATTGATATAGTGCATTCGTTAGTTTTAAGTTTATGTTGTACTTATATTTTCATTGGGTTTGGATCGTTTGCTTACGTAGTTGTTGTTTCCAATTTCTTTTCTATTTGTTATTGTTACAACTTCATTGATGTACACTTTGTTGGATTCTACTAATACAATGAAATAATATTCATTTTTCTTGTTTACTCTAATTATTTCTTCAATTAGTTTAAACTATGTCTAGTCCTTCAAATGATAAGAATCCTCGGACTACTAACTAGTTATCATCTAAGGTTCTTTACATAAATGCACCATTTCTATCCTATAAAAACCTCAATTAGCCTGAAAAATTATTAATCTCTTCAGGAATTGAGCAATGAAACAGGGGAAGACTAAAATTTCATTATTACCTGACCATCAGCAATAATCAATAAAACATGATACTGCCCACCACTTTCTTCTACAATGGTCATTGCCATTTCAATTATTGGAGCAAAGGATGTCGGCCCTAGAGACAAAAGCACAAGATTACACTAATTCATGACAAGTTATGATTATTGAGCTTATAAAAAATAAATAAAAGAGTGACAGATACCAGCCAACCGCAAGTGTGGGACAATTTCTCGATATCTAGAAAGAGCTTCAGCAAACCCATTGCATGGTCTCCCATCCGGATAGAAACTAAAGATTTCTTGGTCATGTGTTGATGCTGGAAAAATCCATAATTTAAAAAACATCCAGAAATGGAATTTTGACAAGCAACAACAACAACAACAACATCAAGCCTTTATCCCACTACGTGGGGTCGGCTACATGAAACCTTTTTCTCCATTGTGTCCTATTAAAAGTCAAATTCTCATTTAAATTTAATAAAAAAAGATCATTTCTAATATTTTCTAACCAAAGTCTTTTTAGGTCTGCCTCTATCTTTCTTAACATAAGTCAAATCTAATACACTATTTAAAATTAAAATTAAAATTTGACAAGCAAAGCATTAAATTTAAAATTTACCATCTCCAAACCCAAAACATGGAATCAAGTTATCCTCATCAAATTTTGACAATGTCTTTCCAATTATAGAGATGGCTTGCTCATAGGGATTTGGCGTATCGCTGATGTGATGCAAGCTCCGGCGGTTAAATGAGTGCTTACCTATCCATAAAATCAAGTCATAAATTTCACAAGTAATAACAATAAACATCGATTCACATAATTCTAACCTGTCCACTCATTGCTTTTGGTGAAGTCAATACCAACAATAAGATTGGAAGACTCAAGACCAGCTTCAGCAAGAGCTTCAGTGACCTTCAAAAATGAAATGATCTTCAAAAGTGTGCCAGCTAACGTTTATAATGTTCCGTTGAAAATGTTTCAAAAACAATTTGCACACAGAAGAATCGGAGACCAAAACAAACAATAGATCTCACGATAATTTATTATGAAAATACGATGTTTTACGAGCTAAAAGTGTGGCCTTTCACAGGCAAGTGTAATCATAGCAATGATAAACTTTTCTTCATAAATCAAATAGGAAAAATTACTTATTTTATCCAATTTTAAGTTCTAAAAAATAAATGTCGAGGATCCAGTGCTGGTTGGGTCAGTCGCTTGGCTTGACATCCTACAGACAAAAATTGGTCAAACCAATTTTACATCACACTTTCTCAAGTAATAGTTTGTTTACATCCATATTCATCCAAGTCAAGTTCAAATATTCATAAGAGCCCGAACTGGTTCAATAAGTCTTTGATCTTGAACCGGCTCAAGTTGTCAAAGAATGGACATTTGCCAATCCTGGAAGCCACCCAAAAACTCTACTCACCAAGAGCAAAAAATCATCAAGTCCTCCCAGAGAAAATTCACACAACCCTTGGTACTTGGCTCTGAACTCACCGAACTCAAAATTGTCTACTCGACAAAACTATCCGCCTATAAAACTCGACGACTCATCTAAGTATTTTCTTGTCGACTAGAGTTTACATCAGGAAAACTCATCAAGGGCACTTACAACTATCCCACTTTCCAAGACTAACCCGAAGTTCTCGCTTATTATATAGTTGTCAATTAGATTTATCCACTACATAGCCTATTTTGTACAGCTATCATTGCCCCACACCTATAAGTAGAGGATATCAAGGTCGTGTATATAGTCATATGATACAATTATGTACTTTTGGCAAAAACTATATCCCTTAGGATTTTCCCAAAACTTTCCTCTCTACGAATTGACTATAACCTTTGTCAGACCTACCCTTCCTCTCTCTAGGGGGTTCAATCGCCTATAAATCTAATTCACTTGAGGAGAATTTATTAACCCAATCTCTCTTCCCTCTCTCCTCTTCAGACTCAATCTTAACCTATAGCAGGGACTTGGTGAGATTCCATGGACAACATTAGATCCAACTTTTTGGTTAAATTTGTTAATGTAATATCTCTAAGAGCCCAAATATGCATGAATGAGAGATGGCTGATGTTGGTGACCAAATAAATGTACAACCACGCACTATCTGCCTTTGTCAAATATGGGATTACATGACCTCAAACAAGCTTGGAGGACTCATTTCACTCAACAACTTACAAAACACAAAAAATTAAAGGGTTAGAGAATTAAAACACAGTGAAAGATTAGATGACCAAACACTAATGTTGCAAAATTTCCTTAAAAGAATCACCTAGTAAACTTCTACATCCATCCAAACATCTAATGTCTACACAAATGACAACAATAACATAAAGAAGAGACGGGGCAAAAAACATTAAATACGAGAGCTTAGCTTATGAATTGATAGCGCAACAAGGGGTTTCATAAACACAAACATGATAGATATCTTTCACTTGAGAAAAGGGTTTGCAATACATAGTTTGTATAGAAAAAGATCTTCCTACAATAGTTTGAAATAAAGCCATAATTGCATTTTCAAAGCAATTCTCACATGCAAGAAGATTCAAAGGCTCCAACTCTTAAAGCTGTCTCAGTAAGCACTCATTTGGTTGCATACGGTAAACATGATTTAAAAAGTCATGATTTTATTTTAATTTATTTTTACATGAGACTGAAATCCTCACTTATGAGGAATTTTGAGATTTTTGTAGAGTTGTAAATCCTAGCACTGGGCAACGCTCAAGATCTCAAACTCATGAATCACTCCACCAAACATGTGGTGGTAATAAACTTACTAATTTTTAAAACACATTTTCTGATTTCAAGCAATCAAATTAGACCTTAGTTTAAATTTAAACCAAAATAAATACATGACATTGGGTGCTTAAATCTATGTTTGCGTTATAAAATGAAGATTGGATTCTCACCACAATACTAACAGCAAAAATATTAAATCAGTCGAAACGTCAAATCAAGAATGGTACAAAAATAAAGCTAAACTACCCTAGGAATTTACTATAACTAGTATTGTAAATATCAAGGCAAAATATAGTAGTGGATCACACTTTTGATGCAAAATCTAGGATATAAAAATGTTGCTAGTGATAACTTAAATCAACCATTTTTGGTGCATTCACCTATAATTAGTGATCATTAGACTTATCATTATCATTAGTTTTATTCCAACTAATTTGCATTTTTAATGGATATGACTAGGATTGAAAATCCATATCAAATCATTCAAGAAATGCTCACTCTGACAGTCCACCTCAAAGAGGTCAATAAGATGATGCTATCCTCATGATTCGGGCATCATTACATGAAAAATTGAAGAGATCATGTTTGTTGAAGTTATAATGGTATAATTTCTCCATAAAAATTATCGAAGATAGTGATTCTCATATCACATTGTTGAAACCAAAGAAAATGTCACCAAACATTGATAAGCGCAATCAAATTGTCAAACATATATTATACAAGGAAGATCAAGGCTGCAAATGCAGTATCGTTGTCTTATTACAAGAAGATAAGGATGAATTTAAGGAAAAAAAAAACAGTTCTTTGGATGTGCTTATATTTGAATTAAAATTAATATATTGATAATTCCTATAGGAATTATTGTATAGTTTGAACTTATATCAGGTTGGTTATTTGTGGATAGGTTTTTTTTTCTTCATGGACTTTGCATAGGAAGTAGAATAGATTACTTCATGTTGACAAGACTCTAATTTTTGCCCCAAAATACAATGCTTTCTTGATTGTTCAAAAAGAGCAAAGATAGCAAATGCCAAGACCTCAACTCTGCCTACAACAAACTGAAATCTAGATTGCTCAAATGAGCATGGGAGCTGATCCACTAAGAGCGTTACAAAAAAAAAAAAATTAATGTCGTGCCTCCTATCTAAGTAAAAAGGATCAAAGAAGATTTAAGCCAGAGCTCCAATCCTCTCCACCTTAGAAGCTTTAAATGTCTCTTCGCAGGTTGTTCATGAAACCAAAGGCTGGCAAGTAACTTATTTCCACCATAGTTAAGGTAGCACATGGGGCTTCTGCTTGGGCCCCAATTGGCATGGGAGTGTGTGTTCTTGGCCATATAGCCCATACCATGCAAAACCTCACCAAGGCCACACGCCCAGTCACAGGCTCAATTACCCATGCTCGGGCATTCTTATACTCGTTCTAGACCACAAAAAAAAAAAAAAAAAAAACTAGTCTTTTTGTGCCATTTTTTGCTCATGTGATCCATCTAAGTCCACTAAACACTATAAAGAGTGATTTAAACACATTTTGAAGCAAAATCACACTTATGGTTCAAATTCAAGGCTAGTTTCACATAATTTTCTTTTGCATTGCTTCATCTCTATCATGATTAGAACTCCTTCAAGTTGAACTTTTCTTGAATGGGAGAATCTCAACATAATAAATTGAATTGAATTGAATTCATTCGAATCAAAATCCCAAGATGAATCCCAAGATGACATCCATATTGACATACTAACAATTATTATGACCAAAGAGTTTGAGCTTGAACCATAATTTTGAAACATTATGGATAAGTTACCTACAACTTTACAAGAAGAATACACTACAATGTGCAACATTAAGTTTAACTCAAGAGAGAAGTTCATTTTTTTATTTTTTTTAAGCAAACATATAAGTATTTTTAGATTTTTTTTAATCAAATAAAGAAGTGCAATTGGACTTCTTTTTTAACAGAGGATAAAAAATTATGGAGCAATCGATACATCCCTAAAAATAATATGTTTGAATTTATTTTGACATTCCCATCCCATCAAGGATGTCAATATTTATGCTTCTATGATTCTTTTGCAAAGAGAGCAAGACTGAACAATGATTCTTATACAACCATATTATCGACTTAGATGAGCAAAGGTCATTCCATCACATTCATAGAATCCAATGTCGATCTTGAAGCATCAACCTCCACTTCATATCATCAGCAACATCAATCATGAAGCCATTTTTATAACTCTGATGGTCTATGATAGCACTGATCTTGAAACATTGGATCTCATCCTAGAGAGCATGATAGTATTACATAAATCTTGAAGACAACTTGTCTTATTGCTTTGCGTTGAATTGATTGAAGTACCAAAATGCTGCTTGTTAAGATAGGTGAATGCCTCTCTATTATGAATACCCTCAGAGAAAGTTAAATTCATTCTTTACTTCAATTTCACTTTTTGGAGGTAACTTTGACGAGTTTCTTTTAAATTTCTTTTTCTCTAGCCTTCAAGCACTTACTTAGGCCTCAAAGTGTCTTTCCAGGGGAACCATCATAGATATAGATGATGACTTCCGTGATTCTCAATAAGCTAAAAACAATGTCCAGCACGAAACAAAACTAAACCTTACAACTCTTCTCAATTGCCCCGTTCTGCAAAGTTCATTCAAGAACTAGATTTCCTTTATCTTCCAGATTCTTCTCAAAACTCGTAATGATGTAGCATTTGGTAAGCTACTTGAAATCACTGCCACAACAACAAAGGCTTAAACATAATAAAACAAACCGGCCATTACAGTAAACAAAATCACAATGCAGATAAGGAGTTGGTCCATACTTAAATAGGAATAATGATAATGAGTTCTACTTAAGATAAACATAGAAACAAAAGACATACCTCATCCAAGGATTTGTACATGTCAGCTATCTTGGAGTACCTTCGGTCCAACCTAGGCAACTTGCGTGTCGCATTTGAAGAAGAAGATGAATGTGGCTGCGAATGTTGAGGATAATTCAAAGGCTTTGGGTGGTAGCCCTCCGGTGGATATGAATATGAAGCTGAAAAAGATTGAGTGTGAGGGTAGGCCTCAACTGGAGCATCATAGCTTTGAGGAGGGAAATTCTGATAGTATGGCGCCTCGCTGGAATAGAGTGAATTCGATTGGTAACCATGGGAATAGTTCCCATGATTAAAAGAAGAGGGACGGCTAATGTTCCTCCTACCTGACTCTGAAGAGTTTTTGCCCCCCATCAAAACCAACTATTACAAAACTTCTCCAAATAGAATCAACAACGCAAACCCTTCAAGCTTGCGAAAAGAAAAAGGGGTTTTGAGAAGGAGAGAAAAAAGGAGTATGGAGAGAGTGCAGGTAGAAAATTGATAGATGGATTCGAGATTTTAGCCTACGTGAGCATGTCAGATTTGGATGAGGTGCAAAATGAGAGATGAAGACGGCCGTCGCCGTAACAGTTGATGGGAGTAAACCCGATTAACCGGAGCAATGAATCTCCTCTACCGCCCATGGCCCCTAAATCCTCCATGCCTGCATTAGTTGAATATCCGTGAAGAAATGTTGAAACAAAGAGCAAAAAAGTCAGTCAATTGGACTACCACACACGCAGCCACGCACAATTTAGAGAGATATAAGTTTGTACGCAAAGTTTCAGGAAATATTTTTTTAATCAATTTACAGAGGTGAAAAGATAAACTAGCAAATAGAAAGTTACAAAATCAAGTAACGTAGAAAACTATCGTGGCTACATTGAAAAATAACAAAGAAGTTCATAATCTGGCTGCCCCAAAAAGCCAAATTTATGGGAGTTAGCGCGGTGCTCACCTTGCCAACCTCTACCTCCTCTGTTCTTTCACAAGTTTGTTTGCTGAGCTTCGATAGATTCTCAAGAACCAAGATATTCTACTGGAAAAGTAATACTTTGGAAGAGAAGACTTGCGGTTCTTCAGTTGCAGGCTCCAGCGCCGCACATGGCGGAAGGAATGCGGAAACTTCCGAGCTCCAACTCAACCTTTTTCTCTGTATTTTTTTCCGCCAAACCGTACCAGCTGAATTAAGAGGGGCTCCGCTTTTCTAGTGGACAATGAAAGCTTATTTTAATTCACTTAGGGCCGTTTGCTGTGAAATACGAACGTAAAAAAACGCATAATAATTTAAAATTATTTGAATAAAAATAAAATAAATGCAAATAAATATTCTTTTATTTAATTTAAAATAAAATAAAATAAAAACAGTAAAAATCAATGATACGGTAATTGACAAATGACTACAATAAAGAAGACAGATCTTATTTGATGTTCCTCTCACATCTTGATGACCAAATAGACTCCTAATTGTGAGGAAAAATTAATAGGTGCAGACATCAGATATAGAGATTCGTTCGAACATCCATTAAAAATTTGACACGTGGAGTGCACTGTTGTTGCGCTTTTTTTGTGAAGTTTTTTTGCACCTTATATGTCTTCACATGCGCTTTAGTTGTGCTTTGACTGCGCTTTTTTACTGTGCTTCTTTCATTACGCTTTACCTACGCTTTTGGTGAGCTTTGCTTAAAATTTCGCGGACATATTAAATATATTTAATATCAAGGAGTCGACATTTTATTGACGTCCGAATGTAGAGCTACGTCAGGTGTCTGCACCTAATAATTTTCCAGTTGTGAGAGCATGATAATTTCTTCACTATAAACTTTATTTCGATTTAGTTTTTCATTTTTTTGAATTTATTTTTATTTAAATGCAATAAAAATAATTAAGTATTTGAATATTATTCTCTTTCTAAAAATATTTTTAAATAAAATTTAATCATAAATTATTTGAGTCAATTGAGCTCATCAAAAGTCAATTCCTACTCCTAAGAAGAGAGATAATTACTTATATAAACGTATAGTGGTAGGTCCACATATAATATAATCATTGGCTCTACATGCATCATAATCATTATAGTCGGACCTACTTTGCTGGTTGGTTCATATCTCGATTTTGGACAAATCAAATCACATTAGTTTTGTGCAAAGTTTCATCTAGTTAAGAATCAAAGTCGGACCTACTTAATTTATTCTCATTCTTCAAATAAATATTAATCTTGCATATAAACTATATGCTCATATATGCATTCACAAGTATTTATCAGGAAATCACCAGGTTACGATAAGATGACTTTCATTCAATGGGACACATAGATAAACTCGTCCAAGGAACATAAAATCCCGCTCATCTGGGCCTATGAAGGAAGGTTACTCCACTTGGATGGTAGTGGAGGATCTCATCAATCAAGTGACTTGTAACTCATAGCAACTCACCCTCGTCAAGGGCGAGTACCTTCATCTCTCATAGATCCAACTTCAACTACAGGAAAGTATCCAACCAGATAGCCCTCAACTCGACATACCATGACCAATAAACCATTGAGTTCAACTTCTTTGCAACCTCAGGACACTCGCCTTCTCTTCTAGACAATACCAAGCTCAGCAGAAGTCACCTATGGCGTCTGGATATCATTCAACAAGCAAACACCCCTTACTTGGTACTTGTTCACAATCTCGCCCATGCACACTTAATATTACGAAGCTTGCCCAAAGAAAAACACTGAATCAGACTATTAATCTTTATGAGCTGATTAATAATAACACAACTAATTATATTATAATAATATCATTCTAATAAAATTATTATACTTATGAAATTATTATAAATAAACCCTTAATTAATTGAATAAACACTTATGAAATTATTATAGTTAAATTAAGGGTTTATTTTAGTACCTAAATATTTAATTATTAACAGACTTTATTATTAAGTATGAAATAATTAATAAACTCACAAAGATTAATTAAGTGTTTATCATTAATAGCATCCACGATTCATAATGTACTATTTATATTATTAAATCGTAAATAATTTAATTAATTAACATCTGCTTGATTACAATAATTTCATTATAATGAATTGTAATAATTTTAATTAAATCCACATTAATTTCTAATCAGCAAAA
Source organism: Dendrobium huoshanense (assembly GCA_016618105.1). Taxonomy (NCBI): domain Eukaryota; kingdom Viridiplantae; phylum Streptophyta; class Magnoliopsida; order Asparagales; family Orchidaceae; genus Dendrobium; species Dendrobium huoshanense. Next base: position 45,840,950 of record CM028357.1, read on the forward strand.
AAATAATTAATTAATTTGTTAAAAAATAACAAAAATTAATAACATTAATAAAAAATTCAATTAATCTCAATTACCTCTAATAGAAATATTCGAATAGATTCTTTTAATTAATTTAAACCTAATTAATATAAGTAAGCATCAAAATAAATTTAATAACATAATTGTACCTTAATTAAAACTGTAATATCTCATTAACCAAATTATTTAAAAAAAACGCATCGTTATGTTTTCAAAAGTATAAGAATACATATCATTTTGAAGAGAAACTATTACATGCAGAATCCAGACCGAAGAACTGTCCAATTTTTATAAATGTGCACAATAAAAATATAATAATTATTCATAATTGCACTTTTAATGTGCATACTCAAAAAATAGGATGAAGCTCCAATCAGGACTCCACACATAATAATCTGACCATTTTGAGAGGTAAAAAAAATTGTGCTTTTACGCGAAAAAAAAAAGGCGGGAATGCATGAAAATGTTTTTTTTTTTTCAAAAGAAAACGTAAATTAGAATTACATTTTCCTTAAACACGAAAAAAAATACATTTTTTATCTTTTAAAATTAATTCTTAATTAAGTTTCTTCTTCTAATTATATTTTATTTAAACCTAGATTTAAAAAAAAAATCGCCTCTGATGGGATCCAGCTCCTTGAGTGTGAAGTCCTTAAGCTCTAAGATAAGAACAATTATTACGTCCTCCGACCGAATGAGAGAAACATTCGGTCGCAGGCAAAAATCTCGCGGTATCGACCGCAGAATTTTTACCTGCGAACCGAATGTTTCTCTCATTCAGTCGACCGAACCAAATAAAAGTTCCTAAGATAATGCTATAATTATTTTGGACTCAACAGCGCCTAAGTGGGGCGGAGGAGGGGCCATTGAGCGTCGCCCACGTGATTTCCTGTCCCATATGGCCATTCAAAGTGCGCAAGCGAATCTAAAAGCTGTGTGTGGGGACGTATTTGTAGCTCTTGGTCTCACTTTAGTCTTCCAGCTTCGATCCATAATTTCATGAGTGGGCTCGGAAAGCAATCATTTACAGGAAATTCGCTGAATCACGAAGTTGCTTGGAAAATACCGTCGACTGTCCTCTTTTTGGCTGAATATTTAAGTAATTTAGCGAAGCTTGGAAGATGCACTATGCATCCAGCTGTAGACAATTCTATATAGATATAGACATCACATGATCAGTTCTGGTGTACGTTATTTTTTAAAGCAATTTTTTTTACAAAAGTTTTATTAAAAAATTGCTTTAAAAAGTAGTAAGAAAGCCGTTTCAAAAGAAGCACAAAAAAAAAATAATAGAGTACCAATAAATAGGATCCACAATATGAAATTTGAGAGAGGCTGGGTAGCTTCTGCATATTTATTTATATATAATTATGTATAGTTTAAGTTGAGCTTTTTCACCATCTTACTTGAAATTCTACTAATGACACTGATCATGCATATATGACTTGAAAAGCTTATTTCCCAAGCAATTCAAGCTGCATAAACATGTTTAATAGTGGGCAAATATGGTGAACTGGTTTGTTATTCAACAGCCAACACACTTGAAATCTGAGGCTTCGGCTTTGTTTGGGACGACTTTCTTTCAACTTCTTAAAGCAGCTTTTTAATATAAAATTTTTAATTTTTGTACTAAAAAGCTGCTTTATGAAGCAGTAAGAAAGCTATCCCAAACGAAACCTTCATTTGTGACAACTTTCGTATTGCTTTTTAAAACGATTTTTTAGTACAAAAAATTCAAATTCAAAACATTTTTGTACTAAAAAGTTATTTTAAAAAGCAAGAGAAAAACAGTCCCAAATGAAGCCCGAGAGGGGAGTGCATCACAGCTTCAAAAATGTAAATATTTGAAATACAAATTGAATACTACCTTAGGATGCTTAGAAGGTTTCTCTGCTAAAGAAAACAGCATGTGGTTGGGATGCAGTAAGTGAACAATTTTCATGAATGAAGCCACAGCCTATCACGCAGCCTCTCCTCTCCGGTTCCAAACATCTCATCAACCCTCTCTCCATCTCTATAGAAATGAAAGGTGGGTGTGTAGCGTATGTTCTGAGTGGTCTCAGGGCATTCATCAATGTCAGCGTAGATGAAAGAGAGCTTCTTGAACTTACTGCTTAAGTGGCAGAAAGTAGGAAGGATCTGGCTACAAACTCGGCACCTGCAACTTTTCATTTATGTAAAAGAAACAGGGACCAACCAACAATATCACTTATGCAAAAGAACAGTATATTTCAATTTGTTTGATCCTTTCATTAATGATAGGATTTCTTAAAATATAGATAGTTGTAAGATCACAATTAAGGATCATAAATTTTGTGAAAGGAAAGTCAAAATTCTTCTACAAGAATTTGGCTACATACCTGAACATAACTTGATGAGGGCATCGGATTTCGCCATGTGTACCATTGCCGAGGACGACGATCGACGGCCCTGATTCAGAGTCTTTACCTATGATGCTTTAGTTCTTTTCTCTTATTATTAGTTATTTCATGTTTTCCGTTTGTACCCCTATGAGGGATGATTTGCTTATTGTAGCCCAAGGGGCATTTGTGACTTTGTTCTTTTTCTTCTCATGTAAAGCCTATATATAAAGGCTTGTTTGATTGTATGGGGATTATTGATGATGAATGAAATTATTCCCACTTGTTTTCTTTGTGAGTGCACAAAAGATCTCTTAGTGAGTTTTTTGGATGAGATCTCTTGGTGAGTTCTCCAAATTCTTTTGGATTGGTTGAGTAAGTTTTCTCCCCAAAAGCTTTTAATTTGCTCTTCCCCAAGCCCTAGCCGCCGGCCCCATTTTCTTCCCCACCGCCGGCCGTCCCTACCCACACATCCGACCACCTCCCGCCGCCCCTTCCTCCTCCCGGCCAAATCCACTCCAACTTCGCATGGGAATTTGAAATTTGAAAATTCAAAATTTGAATTCTTTCCTAATTTGGAATTTCCAAATTAGGAAAGTTTTTACGAATTGATCAATTTCAAATTAGTATTAATTTGGAGTTTTATTTTCTTATTTTCCATGTCATCAATCCAAGTGAATTAATAAGCCACCTCATCCCTCAAATCCCTCTCTCTCCTATTGAACCGCCGGCCCCCTCTCCCTCTCCTATTGACCCGCCGGCCCCCCTCTTTGAGCCCCCCATTAAGGAGTTAATTACTCCTTCCCTAACTTGAATCACTTTGAATTCTCCTAATTTTCCTCCCTCTTATTACCACCAAAAACTGAAATAAAATTTCAGTCTTATTTCTTTGCCCATCACCCCCTCTCCCGCCGGCTCCCCCTTCCCCTCCCTTCCATTAAATTTCAATTAAGGCCTTAATTGCCTTGAATTGAAATTCAAATCCCTAAATAATTTTCCCTCCTAATCTTTTAAAACTGAAATTAATTTCAGTTTTATCAAGATTTTTCCCTTCCTCTCATCCCAAAGCCCACCGCCGGCCTCCCTTGGCTTGCAACCCGCCGGCCCCTAGCTCCTCCTTGGAGATTCCAGTGAAACACCCCTCCCTCCACTTTCAATGAGGCATGGAAGTACCCGAATGGAACTTCGGATTTGAATACGACAATCAAGGACGAGTCGACATCCTCCGGTCCCCTTTCTTTGACGTTGGATTCGACTTCGACGACACCGTCGAGGATTACTTGGCCCGGATTGTGCCCACCTTGATAGAGACCGTTGATGATCACTTTTCAGTATACACTTGGATCATTAAAGGACGTCGCTTTGCAAAACCTCCACATCTTGCGCCGACCTCTCCCTCCCTTCGGATCTACGGTGCCGTCGCCCTAGGATTGATCTCGTCCATCGTGTGGTTCTTCTTCTCCCAACAAGCCTAGTGGTAGGTAATTGAGAGTGGCCTCAAGGTGAGAAAATCGCTTTGTTAACCTTGGGATTTTGTTGATCATCTCATTTGTTTTACGTTACTAACGTCGTTATTTTTCTTGGTCTTGCTAATTTACGTGCAAGTGATTGCCTAGCCATAATTAACAATTAGAATTCCGGAAAAGTTTGAATTGAGAACGAGATTTCATTTGCAATTATGTTACTTGAATAATCTCTTGTTAAATTTCTTAATATAATTCCTGGAATCATCTCATGTTACATCATATTTGGTATCAGAGCATGGTTAGCATGCTTTGCTCATGTTAGATGCATCCTAGGAAGTCTTCATTAGCTTGGCCTTTAACTTTTGCATGCATCACGTCGTGTACAACATTTATTTCACTACTTTCGCTTGCTGTCCAGTAACTTACAGCACTTTATTTTCTATGATTACATGCATGTTTAGGTTACCCCAGTGTAGTTGAGTCATTTACCACCCACCTAGTCACTTAGCGCACTTACTATACTTGTTTTCCTTGCTGTCCAGTATTTTCCTGCATTGTTTAGTGGCTGGTAGGTGTCCCAAAAGCCCTTGTCTAGTGGCTGTCCACACACCACAATCCACCCTAATCACCAACACCACTTCCCCACTGTGCTAGGTTGCTGTCCCCACTTTCCAGCTGCTGTTTGGTGACCGTAAGTGCTGTTTCCTGCAGCATTACACTGCTGTCCCCCATCCCAAGACTACCCGTATCAATCCTCTGTCAATCCCATGGATCCGCAACACCTCCAGGCCACCCTAGACCTCATTTTGGGCCAATTAGGAACTGTTACACAGCAAGTTCGTAACACTCAGACGGACTTAGCAGATTTTAGGAGGTTAACCAGTGATCGGTTAGATAACATAGAGCGTATTGGGAACCCTGCAATTTACACCCCGTCACGACCTCACTCGCCTTACAATGAGGAAAACCAAGCCGATCATGGCCACCATAGAGACCCACACCGTCATAACCCGAGACCCCATCAAGACCCTGTTGGAGATGAGAACCCTTGGCGCGATAACGATGCCCAATTGCTGAAAAACATTAGGATTGATGCGCCGACTTACGATGGGACCCTCGATCCCCAAGTCTTCTTGGATTGGCTCAAATCCATGGATAGTTATTTCAAGTGGTATAACATTTCGGAGGCTAGGAAGGTTAGATTTGCCGAAATGAAACTCATAGGCCGAGCCAACTTGTATTGGACTAATTTAGAGAATATGCGCGAGGCTCGAGGCGAACATCCTATCACTGACTGGAGAACGATGAAACAAGAACTCAAGAGAAAATATCTCCCTCCTTCGTACTACCCGAAACTCCTCGATAAGTGGAATAGATTAACCCAGGGAGCAAGCCCGTCAAAGATTACATCTCGGCCTTTGACGACTTCCTGATCCGTTGCAATGGCGAAGAATCCGCCACCCCAACCCAGATCCTTTCTATGTTTAGAGCTGGCCTTAGAGAAGACCTGCGTACGGAACTCTTTGCTCGAGGTGTAAACTCTTTAGAGGCAGCCTGTAGCCTAGTTCTCGACCTCGAAGATTCTAGAACCCACTCCCAAACTAGGCACTTTGACTCCCGTTCGAATTCGTATAGAACCTCGTCTGGACAACCTCAAACCCGACCCTCAGGATCTACTGCAAACCGAACCCCTGCTAGTTCGGCCCCACCTCGTACGGACCTCAAAGGTAAAACTCCCGAGCGCGACGCTCCCAAACCCAATTTCGGAACCAAATGCTATAGGTGTCATGGGTACGGACACATTGCTTCGCAATGTTCTAGTCCTTACAAAGTCACCATAATTGAAGAAGTGGACGAAGAGGAGGAAGAACCTGAGACTGATTTGGTTCACCAAGTGGATGACGAAGAAGACTCTTTTACTGAAGAGGAACCTGTGACCTTACAAGTTGTTAGGTGCGCTTTGACCCAACCTAAGTTAAGCGATGATTGGCGTAGAACCTCTATTTTTCATACCTTCATCAAGATCGGAGAAAAGAGCTGCAAGGTTATCATAGACAGTGGAAGTTGTATCAACGCAGTCTCCTCAGCCATGATCTCCAAGCTCAATCTGAAGGTGACCCCGCACCCAAATCCGTATAAGGTCTCTTGGATCAACTCGACAAATATAGAAATCAAGGATCGAAGTTTTATTCCAATAGAATTTGTGGGATATCAAGACAAGATTTGGTGCGATGTTCTAACCATGGATGTGGGTCAAATTATCCTTGGTCGCCCTTAGTTATTTGACAACGACGTCCATATTTATGGGAAGACGAACACCTGTGTGTTCGAACATAATGGAAAGAAAATCAAGTTAATGCCATCTCAACCTAAACCTCCCAAAACGGAAATTAAGCCTACCTCAGCCAAGCAAAGTAAAGGCCTCCACTTACTGACAGCAAAAGAGGTGGAAACTGAGATCACCCAAGGAGCCCCTATGTATGCCCTAGTGGCTAGAGAGATAGACGATGACCAGAAAGAACCCATCCCCGATGCCGTTAAACCTCTTCTAAAAAATTTTTTGGATGTTTTCCCCGAAGATTTACCTAACCAACTGCCACCCCTGCGGGACATACAGCACGCAATAGACTTGGTGCCAGGAGCATCCCTACCCAACCTTCCTCACTACCGTATGAACCCGACTGAACACTCTGAGCTTAAGAAACAAGTTGATGAACTCCTTCAACGAGGATTCATCAAGGAGAGCCTTAGCCCCTGCGCTGTGCCTGCTCTTTTAACGCCCAAAAAGGACGGCTCGTGGCGAATGTGTGTTGATAGCCGTGATATCAACAAAATTACTGTCAAGTATAGATTTCCCATTCCTCGGCTGGATGACATGCTAGACATGATGACTGGAGCCACTCTCTTTTCCAAAATAGATCTTAAGAGTGGGTATCATCAAATTAGAATCCGCCCCGGGGATGAATGGAAAACAGCATTCAAAACTAAAGATGGACTTTATGAATGGACTGTTATGCCGTTTGGACTAAGCAACGCCCCTAGTACCTTCATGAGAGTTATGACTCAAGTTCTCAGGCCCTTCTTAGGAAAGTTCGTAGTAGTTTACTTTGATGACATATTGATATACAGCACTTCGGAGGATCAACATCTCAATCACATAACTCGAGTCTGTGAAGTTTTGAGGAAAGAACAGCTGTACGCCAACCCAACCAAGTGTAAATTCCTCACCGATAGTGTGACCTTTCTTGGATTCATTATTTCAACTCAAGGGATATCTGCAGATCCCGAAAAGGTGCGAGCTATAAATGAGTGGCCAGAACCTAAGAATATCCGGGATGTTAGGCGTTTTCATGGATTGGCTACTTTCTATCGGAAGTTTATTCGGAATTTCAGCACCATTGTAGCCCCCATAACTGATTGTCTTAAGAAAGGGGAATTTCTTTGGACGACTGCCGCTACTAGAGCATTTGAGGATATTAAAAAGAGAATGGTAGAAGCTCCTGTTATGCGTCTCCCAGACTTTTCTAAAGTGTTTGAAGTAACCTGCGATGTGTCCGGAATCGGTATAGGAGTATTGTCACAAGAAGGACACCCCGTGGCCTACTTTAGTGAGAAGCTTAATGACATACGACAAAGGTACTCCACCTACGATAAAGAGTTTTATGCTATCATTCAATCCCTTAGGTATTGGAGACATTATTTACTACCTCAGGAGTTTGTGATCTTTTCTGACCATGAGGCATTGAGATATATCAACTCCCAAAAGAAGCTAAATGCCCGTCATAGTCGTTGGGTTGAGTTCTTACAGGAATATTCATACACTATCAGACATAAGGCCGGCACTGAGAATAAAGTGGCCGATGCTTTAAGCCGTAGGATAATGGTCACGAAAGAAATGAGGACAGAAGTTGTCGGATTTGAACGCATCAAGGATGAATACCCGGAATGTACTGACTTTAAGGAAATATATGCACTACTTATGGCAGGAGATAAACCATCTGTAGATGATTTTTTGATTGAGGATGGCTACCTGTTTAGATCTCAGAAGCTGTGTATTCCCAACACTTCTCTTCGTGAGTTTCTTGTGTGGGAGCTACACGCAGGAGGATTAGCCGGACATTTTGGGCAGACTAAGACCATTGCTGCCGTCGAGTATAGGTTTGTTTGGCTCAGCCTTAAGCGTGATGTCACTAGATTGGTCAAACGTTGCCATACCTGTCAATTGGCAAAACAACAAAAACAGAACACAGGCCTTTACACCCCACTCCCCGTACCTAACCGTCCTTGGGAAGATATCAGCATGGATTTCGTTTTAGGGCTCCCAAAGACCATTAGGAAGTATGACTCCATCTTTGTCGTAGTAGATCGTTTCTCTAAGATGGCCCACTTCCTCCCGTGTGCCAAAACCTTCGACGCTTCTAGAATTGCCAAGATATATTTTAGCGAGATTGTCCGACTCCATGGACTCCCTAAAACAATCGTGTAAGATAGGGACGTAAAATTTACGAGTTATTTCTGGAAAACCTTATGGATTAGGATGGGTACTAAGCTGCAGTTCTCCACCGCCTTCCACCCTCAAACTGATGGCCAAACCGAAGTTGTTAATAGGAGCCTGGGTAACCTCCTTAGGGCCTTAGTAGGTGATAACATTAGGGATTGGGATTCCAAACTACCCATTGCCGAGTTTGCATACAATAACTCTGTCAACCGAACCATCGGCATGAGCCCAGCTGAGATTGTTTATGGATATCAACCTAAGCAGCCTATAGACTTAATCCCTATGAGTCCTAAGATTAGAGTGTCTGAGTCTGCATCTGCATTTGCATCCCATATCCAGGAATTGCATCAAGAAATCAACAAAAGAATTATACAAAGTAATGAAAATTACAAATTAAATGCTGATCTCAAACGACGCTTCAAGGAATTCAAAGTTGGAGACTATGTCATGGTTCGGATTCGTCCGGAGCGGTTCCCTCCTGGGGCCGTTAAAAAACTGCATGCTAAAAGTGCGGGTCCTTTTAAAATAACTTCTAAAGTAAACAGTAATGCTTATGTTTTGGACCTTCCTGAAGGTTTCAACATGAATCCCACGTTTAACATCGAGGATCTAGAAGCCTTTGATGGACCTGATTTTAACCCAAACAATCCTTTGACTATTGAGCCTTGTGAGTCCATACCTAGTGAGATCCCAGCCTTACCTCCACTCCCCAAAATTCCCACATTACCTAACAGGGAGAAGATTGAGACTATACTAAGTGATGAGATTATTTCCACCAGGGACGGCGGACGCCACAGATACTTAGTACGTTGGAGAGGAAAGCCAGAGACGGAGGACACTTGGCTAGAGCGGGATGAGATACAGAGACTGGACCCCGATATTTTGGAGCTGTACGAGAGTTCTCAGGACCCTTACTCGACAGGGTCGAGTTTTCTCCCACCCGGGGAGAATGATGAGGGCATCGGATTTCGCCATGTGTACCATCGCCGAGGACGACGATCGACGGCCCTGATTCAGAGTCTTTACCTATGATGCTTTAGTTCTTTTCTCTTATTATTAGTTATTTCATGTTTTCCGTTTGTACCCCTATGAGGGATGATTTGCTTATTGTAGCCCAAGGGGCATTTGTGACTTTGTTCTTTTTCTTCTCATGTAAAGCCTATATATAAAGGCATGTTTGATTGTATGGGGATTATTGATGATGAATGAAATTATTCCCACTTGTTCTCTTTGTGAGTGCACAAAAGATCTCTTAGTGAGTTCTTTGGAGGAGATCTCTTGGTGAGTTCTCCAAATTCTTTTGGATTGGTTGAGTAAGTTTTCTCCCCAAAAGCTTTTAATTTGCTCTTCCCCAAGCCCTAGCCGCCGGCCCCATTTTCTTCCCCATCGCCGGCCGTCCCTACCCACACATCCGACCACCTCCCGCCGCCCCTTCCTCCTCCCGGCCAAATCCACTCCAACTTCGCATGGGAATTTGAAATTTGAAAATTCAAAATTTGAATTCTTTCCTAATTTGGAATTTCCAAATTAGGAAAGTTTTTATGAATTGATCAATTTCAAATTAGTATTAATTTGAAGTTTTATTTTCTTATTTTCCATGTCATCAATCCAAGTGAATTAATAAGCCACCTCATCCCTCAAATCCCTCTCTCTCCTATTGAACCGCCGGCCCCCTCTCCCTCTCCTATTGACCCGCCGGCCCCCCTCTTTGAGCCCCCATTAAGGAGTTAATTACTCCTTCCCTAACTTGAATCACTTTGAATTCTCCTAATTTCCCTCCCTCTTATTACCACCAAAAACTGAAATAAAATTTCAGTTTTATTTCTTTGCCCATCACCCCCTCTCCCGCCGGCTCCCCCTTCCCCTCCCTTCCATTAAATTTCAATTAAGGCCTTAATTGCCTTGAATTGAAATTCAAATCCCTAAATAATTTTCCCTCCTAATCTTTTAAAACTGAAATTAATTTCAGTTTTACCAAGATTTTTCCCTTCCTCTCATCCCAAAGCCCACCGCCGGCCTCCCTTGGCTTGCAACCCGCCGGCCCCTAGCTCCTCCTTGGAGATTCCAGTGAAACACCCCTCCCTCCACTTTCAATGAGGCATGGAAGTACCCGAATGGAACTTCGGATTTGAATACGACAATCAAGGACGAGTCGACATCCTCCGGTCCCCTTTCTTTGACGTTGGATTCGACTTCGACGACACCGTCGAGGATTACTTGGCCCGGATTGTGCCCACCTTGATAGAGACCGTTGACGATCACTTTTCAGTATACACTTGGATCATTAAAGGACGTCGCTTTGCAAAACCTCCACATCTTGCGCCGACCTCTCCCTCCCTTCGGATCTACGGTGCCGTCGCCCTAGGATTGATCTCGTCCATCGTGTGGTTCTTCTTCTCCCAACAAGCCTAGTGGTAGGTAATTGAGAGTGGCCTCAAGGTGAGAAAATCGCTTTGTTAACCTTGGGATTTTGTTGATCATCTCATTTGTTTTACGTTACTAACGTCGTTATTTTTTTTGGTCTTGCTAATTTACGTGCAAGTGATTGCCTAGCCATAATTAACAATTAGAATTCCGGAAAAGTTTGAATTGAGAACGAGATTTCATTTGCAATTATGTTACTTGAATAATCTCTTGTTAAATTTCTTAATATAATTCCTGGAATCATCTCATGTTACATCATAACTACAACTATTAGCTTCTTATTTTTTCCAGGACATGAGATTTTTAGCCACTAAAATAGTATCATGAACTATGATGCACCGACACTTCTCCTCAAAGAGGCGTGCAGTGCCCGACACCGTGTCCGACACGACACTCGTCCGACACGTGTCGGACACACCGAAAACGTGTCCGATTAAAAAAATATTAAAAAACAAATTGGACACGCGTGTCCGACACGCGTATCTTAAATATTTTATAATTTTTTTAAAATATAATTTCTTATATTTTGCGAGATTTAAACTAAATTTCTTATTTCATATCCACAACACCAAATCAACGTCTGCATTTAATACCCATTCATCGAATATTCTCATTTTCATTTCTCTTTAGCAATGAAGGTATTTTCATCTCCTCTCTTTTTGCACAATTACAAATCTTTTTCTTGTTGAACTAGAGTTGAAAGTAGTGATATTCAATGATGATGATATTGAAGGCCAAAAACAAACCTATAAAGCTAATCCTAGTAGTTGAAGCTTGAATGCTTGATGTTGTAGTAAGTGATTATTTGCTTATATTTTTGTGGTTGTACTAGATATTTTGTACTAAATATTTTATATTATAAGCTAGACAAATTATCATGTCATTCATTTATTATTGTTTGTCAATTTTTAATATGATATTACATTAATATATATATACACTATATAAAAAAAAATGTATTGCCGTGTCCGGGCCGTACCCATGTCCTATATTTTCAAAAAAAGCCGTGTCCCGTGTCCGTGTCGTGTCGTGTCCGTGTTGTCGTTTCCGTGTTCGTGCATCATAATCATGAAATATAATTTCGATCTTTAATAGATCCAACATAATCAACATTAAAAAAATTTCAATCCTCAAATGTTAATGTTTCTTATAGGCAGAGGATATTTCCTTGGAGATTTCACACTAACAACAAATGATATACCAGTCGAGTGACGGCTAGATGAGATAACAAACAAGAAAATGGTACTTAAAATGATCTTTATAGCTTAGGCTTCGTTTGGGATGGCTTTCTTGATGCTTCTTAAAGCATCTTTTTAGTACAAAAATTAATTTTTTTATACTATAAAGTTGTTTCAAGAAGCAACAAGAAACTCGTCCCAAACAAAGCCTTAGTCATCCTCAGAGAAATACGGAGTTTCTATGGAAGAATCCGCAGGCTAACACCCAAGAAGATCAATTTCTTCAATAAGGTTTATAGCATATTTCCTTTAAGAAAGATACTTCTTTCTTAACTAATATGCAAATTTAATGCAAAAAAAAAAAAAAATTTATAAGCCCCAAATCATTGATGACATATCTTTTACATTTATATGTTCTAATGCCTCATATATCATTTATAGTGTCAGTTGAAGCTTGCGATCACCAAACATTACATCGAGGAAATGGTAGGCAAGGATGCTCCACTTAACAACTAACAAGTTATTTTTGACAACTCATACCTTCATAACAAATAAGAAATATCATGTCGACAACCTTATCAGAGTTAGCTCACAAAGAAAACATCTGATGTGAAACATGTAAGTAAACAAGAAGTGCTTTTTGGAAATTAATAATAATTTGAACTTTAACCTTGCTAATCGTAAACTTATGTTTCACCAAGTTAGATTCTTAGAAATTTTCGTTAGAGTTTATGTAATAGCAAGCGATTACAAACGAAATTAACATGATACTTGCAAGCAACAACAAAAATAAGAAAGTAAAACTAATGGCAATGAAACAAAAATCCATGGCTTAAAAATGAGAAAGGTTCACCTTGAGTTCTCTCACTCTCGCACTTGAAATTGGTGTTTAGCAGAGAAAGGGGAGAAGTAACCCTAGTGATGCCACCACAAGACAAGTGACGCGTAAGGTATTGTTCGCCGGAGGAGGGGAGGTTGATGGTAGGCCGATGATTTGCCAATGTCCAGCTGGTCGTTGCTTGTCAATCATCTCGGCGAGATGATAGAGTATGCGATCTACGTAGCTTTCTACTGAATCCTCGAATTCCAAGTCTGGATCAAAGAAAGGGGATTGCAAGATGTCAATTTCTCCTTGAGCGTTGTATATGAATCCGTGGTCGATCTCATGGTCGGCCATGCACTAATGGTAGATGGTTTGTTTTCTCTTCTTTGCTCTAAAACTCATGAAAGAATTAGGGTATCCAAGAGAAACAAGATGAGAGGAGGGGCCAAGGAGGAGGAGGATTTGTGGGCTATGCTAGATTAGGGTTTGGGTGAGAGGATTATGAGTAAATCTAAAGTTAATTTTATATTTAAGTAATTTGGGAAGGAACTGAATTTGAAATTTAATTTCAAATTCAAATTGGAATTAGAGATTTGAAGTGGAGAGAGGAAGCATGGGCAAGGGAGGGGCCGGCGGGATTTAGAGAGGGGAGGAGGAAATTTTGGGGAGGAATTAAGAGCTTCCAAAACGAGTGAGTTAATTTAGGAGGGGGAACATTAAATCAAATCTAATTTAAATTGAAATTAGATTTAGGTTTATGAACTTTCCTAAATTAGGAATTGCAATTATGGAAAGTATTTGAAATTCAGATTTGAATTTTAAATAATTCTCAATCCTTTTCTTTCTTGCTTGAATTAATTTAGGAAAGACATTATGTTTAGTGGAATCATCATTATGGTGGGGATCATGATGGTAGGCCGGTGGCAATGGGGAAGGGGGGTAGGGATGGCGTCGGGTAGGAGAGGGGAATGATGATTTGGGCCGGCGGGTGGAGGTTTGGATGTGGCGTTAGGGTTGAGGTTAGAGGGGCTGCGGTGGGCTGTTGGTTGGGAGAAGAGAAGGGGTTCGGGTGGTGGGGGAAGAAGAAAGAGAAGAAGAAGTTTTGGGGGAAAACCAAGAGCTCACCCGAAGGGGCTGTTGGGTACTTCGTTTGAGCCTCTCCTAGGCTTCTCCTCTCTCAAGTGTGCACACAAGAAGAAGACAAATATCAAATTTTCATTTAATCATTCATTAACCTCTTACAAAGCACAAGACCTCTATATATAGGGCTCAATAATAAAGAAAAGAAGAAAGACTCAAATGCCCTCAGGGCTACAATAAGAACTCATTATCCATAGGGGTAAACTAGGAAAACTGAAATGCAAAATAAATAAAACATAAAATACATCAAAAGTAAATACTCTAAATCATATATGTTGATCTACGATTCCGTCGATGGTACACATGCCAAAATCTCTGGCTGATATCCCCATCAACATCTATTAAAAAAGACTAAATCCAACCAATAAAAGATGTGGAAACAAGGCAAGCAACTAGACTTATCAATGCATGGTAGAAATTTCTACCAGTTGAAAAAGAAAAGAGAAGGCATGCTCTCTTAACTTGGGCAAACAAGGTGACATGCAAATACAGACTGAAGAGCTAGATATATAGCCCGTCTTTGGCACATCCCTTTCAAATTTGTCAATATGCTGGAACTCGATCATCAATATTGCCTCCATCTAAGTAAAGGTGATCAAGTGGTCAAAATTTTGTACAATTACACAAAGATGACCTTTACCCAAAAACATCCATAAGAAAAAAAAAAAGTTCCAAAAGAACAATAGAGCAATAGAGCAAGAGCTCGTGAAAGTAGGTAAGCCTTCATTGCTAGAAAATGAGATTAAAAAGAGCCACCGCCTTGCCAATTCTAACAAGATAAAGTCTGGCAAGTTTGAAAGAAAAGAGATTATCATAGAAATACGTCAAACCAAGTAGTACCCATAATTTATGACTTTGGATATTTAATGGAGGCTTCTAAAGTTGAAAAGCCATCCAAGCTCCATGAACAAAATAGGTCTCAAAATTCAAACTCTCAAAAGATATTTCAAAAATGTCCAAGAAACATCATAAGAGATCAGTTGTCAAACAAAATAAGGTGGTACAACTGGGAAGCTGGAAAGTCCCAGTTGTATGGACATTTTGAGATGGGAACCTATAATTTGGGAATCTAAACAAATACGACATCAATCAGATCGCATGTAATCATGATTTAAACATCAAATCATTGATAAATCAAAGAGATCGTGTTCAATGAAGTTTTAACAGCCTAATTTCTCCAAAAAAATTGCTGACGATGATAATTCTTATATCAAATCAATGAGATTAAATAAACAATTGTTAGGAGTCCATAGAGATGATTAAATTATTATTCAAACATCATACAAAGGAGATCTGATGAGGACATTGAAGATCAACGGCTACGATCGTGTCTATTTATTTTCATGTATTTTATTTGTTATTTGTACTTTTCCATTTCTACCCTCACTTGAGGGCTTTGTTTTATGTTTGCCCTAGGGGCAATTATGTCTTTTATTTTTCCTTCATGTAATTGGCTATTTAAGCCTTCCCCTTCCTCTTCCTCTTGGAAAGGATGATGAATATTGATATAAAAATTTTGGTTTTGGATCTCTTTGTGAGTTCTAGAGTTCTCTTTGTGAGTTCTCAAGTAAGGAAGCCTAGGAGAGGCTCCACCCGAAGTGCCCAACAGCCACCTTGGTGAGCTCTTGGTTTTCTTTTATTTATTTTTTTGTTGTTTTCTCCTTCCCCATCAACTGTCATCAACCCAACCCTGTTTTTTTCCCCTTCATCCCGTCTCCCTGCAGTGGTCCCCACCAAAAGCCCCAAGAAAACCCGCCGGCTCACCCACCCGCCCCCTCCTTGCCGCCGGCCGTGCATGCCGCCGGCCCAGCCAGCCCACCGTCTCTCCCCCTGACCCGGCTCCTCTTCCTCTGGTAACATCCCGCCGGCCCCTTCCTCTTGAAATTTGAATTTCATGCTTTAATTCCTTCATTACTTCTTTCCTAAAATGACTCACTACATTTAGGAATGGATTTAAATGAGATCTCATATGTTTTGAATTCAAATTTCAAATCTCCCTAATTAATTAAAATCTGAAATTTAAAATCAGGTTTTAATTAACTCCATGGGCCCCACTAATTAATCAACTTCCCTCTCTTTCCCATTGCTTGGCCGGCCCCCATCTAGCCTATTCTCTCTCCACTTTGCCACCTAAGCAACATTTAATCCCCCCTAAATCCCTCTAGTAACCGCCGGCCCCATTACTCCCTTAATGAGTTAATTTGAATTTCAAATTGGCCCTCATCCTTTTAATAAATCTGAAATTAAAACCTCAGATTTTTCCCTCCAATTCCACTTAACTTGAAATCTAATTTCAGATTTCTAATCCTCACACCAAGCCCCTCCTAGCTCAAGCAGCCCCTTCCCTCTTCCAGGTGTTGTCCATGATTTTCTGGACATACGAATTGCTGTCCAGAATTTTCTGGGCATGCAAAACTGCTGTCCTGAATTTATGTTGGCTGTCTAGGAGGTTTCGGCAGGCCAAACAGCTGTCCTGCTCTCCGAAAACCTTATGATTGATGTCGTGAGAGTTCGTAGCTGCTGCCCAGGAAATTCTCTCGGCAATACGAGCTGCTGTCCTGCTCTCCTAGAACCTCCAGGTTGCTGTCCTGAAGCCCTACAGCTGCTGTCCCAAGGTTACAGCAGGTTTCTAATGCTGTGCCGCCATCCAGAAGACCTTTATTTGCTGTCCAGATTTTCTAGAAAACTGTGGGGTTGCTGTCCTCTTCATCCTGTGCCTTGGTGATCAAACAGGAAGCTTCGCAATCTCTCGTCTTTGAGTAACTCTTTCCCCGAATCTTTTATCTTCAAAGTGCTCTCAATTGTGGTCTAGTAAATTCATGACGATCATGTTAATGCTTCTCCGCTAGAACCTAGAAATAGGAAGAGTTGTGTGTGAGGGATCTTTCATAGACTAATCTTATTGTTAGTATTGGAATTTATTGTTGAAACGATCCATGTATGCAATGTCGGATTAAGTTGGCTATCCTTTTGAACTTAACTTTTAGTCATGTGATTTAACCCAAGCTAAGTGCCTTTTTTTTATATTTATCTTATCGTTCAATTCCGCATAAGATTTTGTTTATTATTGCCTCTAAGCATAAGCGTGCAAATTTTCTTAAGCAAATCATTTTCGCATGAGATTGTTTCACATCAAGATCAAAACTCTAGAAGCTAGATTGTTGGATCAAATTCTATATTATGGCAGGACAAGGATGAATTTTATTATTTTTTAACATTTTTGGATAAAATTGTGTTAAAATGCATATTATAAAAATTCATCCCTAAATTATCTTATAATTTGAAGTTATCTAGTTTGTTATTGTATCTAAAGTTTCCTCTTTTTGCGGAGTTGGTTTAGGATTGGATAAGTATTTGTCTATGCAATATTTACAGATAAACAGGCTTGATTTCCTACAATAAAATGAATCAGAAATCTAAAAAATCTTCTGCTTCCCTCTAATCTCCAAATTCCATCGCAGTTGCTAGTCCAAAGTTCAGGCATTGTAACAAAAACCGTAGCTAAGCATCCGGGCATCGAGCACATATAGCTAGCTATTTTATGGTTCTTCCTTATTGTTTGTAACGACAACTAGTTTGTTGATTGATTGTTGTTGGCGTCTGCTATAAAAGACGACACCTGGTGCATAACCATATCATTGAAATCTAACACAACAAAACCGGGGAAAATTTTACAAATCTAGTGATCAGAAAATCAGGGAACCATATGTGATTTCGGTGATAAAACAAATACAAATCGGCTGTGGACAGTTTATCAGGAAGAAAAAATATACATTAGTTTGCTAAATGAAAATTAAAAATAAATCAGTAAAGGCCACTGCTTTCCACAGCTTATCTAGAAGGAAAAAGAGAAATTTGGTTGATGTCACAAGGAGAAACCAAAAACAAAGGGATCCGCAGGTAACAACAAATAATAGGAAACTTTGAAAGAAAAAAATCTACATCCAAAAGCGCTCCATGAGGTACACCTATTTTGATCTTGATCAGTATGTACTTAGGAAACCTAAAGAAAATTAATAAAACCTTTCTGAATCGGTTCTAGCCTCTAATTGTGAGCATAAGAATTTGAGAGATTTGTTATGGTCAAATGGATGAGCACCTGTGCTTAAATTACTTGATTTTAATAAATTGTTTGAAGTTTCTTGAGATGCATCTAGTATGGACATTGATAGAGTATTAAGCTAGGAAGGACGCATCATTGCATTCTTTAATGATAAATTTAATGTGGGTAAATAGAAATGCAAACTATCATATGAAATTTTGTATTTTTGTGCAAACTATTCATTATCGGAGGCCTTAGCTGTTTCATGAAGACTATACGTTATTGTGATCATAAATATAGGTGAAGAGAATTAATTTTGATAATATAAAAGAGGAGTATGTCATTTGTAAGGGATTTAAAGAGATTTATCAAGAATTAGATAATAATTTATCAATGCTTGACAAAAATTATATTCTCAAATATGATTATTTAGTTTATTAATACTTATCTTTGCCTTTTTTATTCATCTTTAAGGGTTTTTTTAATTTTAAAATTAAATGTTGAAGGTGTCGTTGGACAATTTAGCGACATAAAACTATAACATGGCTGAAGGAAAATATTATTGGCCTGGTTTAAAAAGAGATGTGACACATATAATTTCATAAAGTAGAATTTGTAATACTACTAAAGGCAGAAAACATAGCTAAAGCTGTATTTACACCTTTGCCAATTCCATACAAGTCATGGGAGGACATTAGTACGTATTTTGTATAAGGTTTATCACAAATGTTGAGAAAGCGTGATTCTATTTTTATAACTAGTCATTTTTTAAAAAATAACTAATAGCTTATTTCATGGCATATCATAAACTGCTAATGCATCCAACATTGTTAAATTATATTTTAATGAGGTGGTTAAATTACATGGGTTCCTTAAAATAATTATTATGATTGATATGCAAAATCCATGAGTTATTCTAGATAAAGTTTTGAGAAAACGATGAGAACAAAACTACAACTTTTAACTGGTTATCAACCACAAATTGATAGCAGACTATGTTAATAAGTCTATGGGCATGAGTCCATTTGAAATACGTACAAAGTTTTAACTTAGAAAGCTATAGAGCATGTTGAGCTTACTATAGAGTAGGGGTGTCAATTTGAGTTGACAGGCAGGGTTCAAATCTTATATAAAGTTGACTCGACTTGAATCTAATTGACCTAAACACAACTTATTTATTATATGGGTCAAAATCTTTAACTTGAACCCTCAAACCAAACCCACCTAACCCACATCTGACCCAACAGACTTTTATAGAAAAATTGAGCATGTATGTTTTTATAACAACACAACCCAATTAACCCGAATATGACTTGGTTGACTTAATCAACATGAATCAAATCTAACAAAAACCCAAATAGTAATCAGGTCAATTTCAAGTTGATTTCAAATTTTTTGGTTCAACTCGAACCCAACCCAAATAATAATTAGCCCTATAATTTAGTAGCCCAAAACCAACTCAAATAAAAATCAGGCCAAACCGAAATTAGATTTTTTAATAAGTTTAAGCTGAGTTATCAGGTCAGGTCTGGTCTTTTACTAGCACCCCTGCTATTGAGTATAGATCAAGTATGTTTGCACAACCATTCCCATAATATAGACTAACTTGCAGAAGAAAATTTAAAAATTTTTGGATAATTAAATATAACAATAAGATTTATGTTGATGTAAATAGGATGTTTATAAAGTTTACATACGACAACGAAGTAATGGTTTGTTTAAATACAAAAACTTTCATATTAAAACCTTAAAGAAATTAAAAATGAAAAAGGATTGACCACTTAAACTTCAGCCACCCATTTTAAGCAATGCCAACAAATTAAAAAATCTATGAAAAATTGGCATTGATTTAATTTTTAATGTCTTACGTAACCTTGTTTCATGAACCTAATGTCAATTCCATAAATTCTTCTCTTTCACTATCTCCACTTTGTGAATTTTCATCTAACAATTCCTACACAAATCTATATAACTTGCACATGAAGCTACTCTAAGTGATGATATTGTGATCAATATTGATGATGGATTTCAAAAATATCTTGTGCGCTAGCATTCATGTTTCATTTTGCCAAAGACATGCTCAGCGAAAAACAAATGCTAAATTTCTCGAAGCCGAATTTGTCCAAGCCGAACAAATTTGGCAGAGATCTGCGAGTTTGTAATCGTTAGAAATGCTAAGTAGAGAAAAGAACCATGTAAGTTTTATTTAGTTTCATTAATAGAAAGTATAGGAGGGCAACATGATGAGAGCTGAGAGCAAGAAAAACTTTCTCAAGGCAATGTCAAACTCCTTATGATTACTCTAATGAGTTAATGAGTAATATTCATACTGCTAAAGTGGCTAGAAATGAGCCCTTTCCTCCTGAAATTCAGATTCACTGGATGCAAGTTTTTTTTCTTTTAGTTCGCTGTATGTTTGGTTTATCATTTGAGTAATGTATAATGTAATTTCACTTCTTTATTTATCCATTGGCCTGATTACATATAAGCCTACAAATTACAAATATAGAAAAGGAAAAACAGCCAATTCAGGGGTTGAACATGCTGCTCACACATTTTTTTCATAAAACATAAGCATTAACTCAAAGTTCCTTTCTTTCTTTCCAAACAAAAAGTATCAGCATTCAAACAAGAAAAACTGCTACCATTCTTATACAAATATTCACATGAATTTGCTAGTTTTTTAAAGAATTATCCAACATACACTATTGATGTTGAAGCCATATCTGAGGAGGAATCATCTCAACCAATAGTTGATTAACGTAAAGAGACTTTGAATGAAGGACTTCCAGTCTTACTAGAGCAACCATAAAAGAAATTAGCTAAAGTATAACTAAGGAGTGGCAAAGAACTTCCTCATAAAAAAAGAGGCCCATTTGTTAAAGACAATTCTTACCTGCTTTGAGCAAACATTCAGCCACCCCCAAGGAGTGGAATAAAGTATCATCACCTAGACATGAAAACTTATGCAACTCAGCATCTAAGAAGCCCTATCAGAATCAAGGAATCTATGGAAGACTCGTCAAAACCCTTCTATGCATTTTATTCAGTAATTCATAATCAAGGCTCTCTATGCCTAAAATGCTTTTGTCATCATATTATTTGATCACAATCTTCTGGTAGAAATTGCAGAAAATAGCTAACTACTCTATATTATAACAAAAAGCAATGTCATCCAAAAGAAGGTGAATTTTATTAATCATTAGAGCATGACTTTGCATTCAATAACTATGAGCATGAAAGCATTACGATGATCGTCTCTTGACATGTAGCACCTTGGAAGAGATAAGGTGTCCCCAACAATGCTTTATCGAGCAAATGAACCTAGGTTCTTTCATCCTACAACTCAAATTCGGCAAGATGTATACAGAGGCTAAGTTCCATATTTTTTATTTTCATATCTCATAAAGAGCTTTTTGTAGAATTCATCTCCAAAGCAGAGGAGCACCAAGTAGATGATACTATGTGATTCTTTTCAGTCTATGTAACAACAACAACAACAACAAGAAGCCTTTGTCCCACTACGTGGGGTCGGCTATATGAATCCTTTTCGCCATTGTGTCTTGTTAATAGTCAAATACTCATTTAAATCTAATAAAGAAAGATCATAACTGCAAATACCATAAAAATGTCTATTTGATCGGACCCTTCCTGTGCAATTGTAAGAAGTTATGGCGTTGGTTGTGAAGTCCGCAGCCACCAAAGAAGGCAGTAAACAAAATGGTTTTAATGTTTACAAAAATGTGCCCCCAATCCAATATGGCCATTCTCACTAAAAAGCAATAATGAAGATGACCAGGAAGATCCCATTCCCCTCTAACTAAAGAGTGCTGGCAAGCCCCTTCCATGAAAAGGTGATGTTTCCAGGACAATTTAAATTCAAATCCATATCTTGATCCCCTCTTTAAAACAAGGATGGAATATACTCTAAGGCAAGAGGGGAAACTAACTCTTCAGCTTATGAAGTCATATTAGTGGTCACTACCATTACTCAACACCTCTAAGAAGCAATAAGTTGTTAAGTCCATAATATAGAGGAGATGAGATTTTCTAAGTTCCTCCAACAAAAAATTTAGCTTTTTAACTCTGAGGTATCCAAATGACAGAGTACAAACTAGTATGTTTGACTTCTTCGTGTCAAGGAGATGCTTTCAACAACAATTATATCACTACTCTCCAATCCAAAGGAGCTCAATTCATAGGAAAGAGTAAGCCCACCTCTTTGAGAAGCTCTAGAATATAGAAGGTTCCTAAATATTGATGGAGCATGACAAGTACACAACCCTTCAACTCGAATATTTTTAGCCCTCCCATGCACATGTAAAAAGCATGTTATATGTTGAATTCAAAAGGCATAAATAATGATGTGGGTGATATTAGTTATGGTGATAATAAATGAAGTAGACAAGGCATTGAATAGATAAGCCTCCATAGAACTCAAAGATGGCAGTTGAGAGGCTCATATAAGACTCATTAACCTGCCTGAACTTCAATTCACATAGTTCCATTACGTAAAGGAGTCGTAGGCCCTAGCTTCTTGTCATGTATCTCTCATAACATAAGAAGTATATAAGTTGATTTGTTGATTACCACAGTTCCAACTCCTAAATCACCTGACAGATTTCAACCTTCATATTAATTAAAAATCTCTTAGTTTTGATGGAATTAAGTTGATTTAAAGTGAACATGAAAGCATGAGAAATTGCTCCATCATGGATTTGTGGGGAACGAAATTGATTTAATTGAACATGAAAGCATTAGAAAGTGCTCAATCATCTCCTTAAATATACTTTACCCTTTGCACTAGAATCATAATAACTTGCGTCAACAATTGAACTTAAATTCATGAAATATTTTGGAAAAATGATTCTAGGGCAATCTCACTAAAAATAACAAATTAGATAAGCAGCTTTAATTTTCAACATAAGAGAATAAACTTAAAATTTCTCAAAAATGTCAAAATACGAAACAACAAAGGGTGAAAATAAGATCATACCATGAAGCCCCATAGTTTATAACAGCCTAAACAAAAAAATTCAATATCCCATTAATTTAAAGTAGTTATTAAGGATAACCACTCCAAAAATTAAAGAAAGCAGGAGAAAACTCAAGACTCACAGGTGTTCTGGAGGTTTTAATGTTTAGTAAGATCTCCTTGAGCTGGGAATCACTCGAGGCAACATGGATCTTATGTGGAAGTGCTAAGCCCAACCCTTCCAGGCTTCTTCTCTTCTCTCCCTCTATCATGATTAGCCCAACTGGCCAAAAAAAATTTTGATGGCAGAATAATAAGATGGGTTATGTTTCCAATACATGATTGCATATATAACCTGCCTACGTAAAAAATATAAAGTTCCACCATAACCATGTAAGAAATGATAAAAACATAGACATCAACGCAATTATATCCACCAAAACTAAATAAAAGAGACTAATAATTATTCATCAAAGGGAATCTAAATCTTACAATCAATATTAATAACCAAAGAATACTTATTTCGCTTACTATTGATATGCGACTCTTTCCTAATACCTTAAGGATTACACGTAAACAACATGACTAAAAAATAACATAACAATAAGTCAAAAATTGATAACTAATGCCAAACAATAGAATATTAGTAAACATAGGTGAGATCAGTAATGCTTAATGCTTCATAAAAATATCTTAATGGTAGTTTCTTATTTTGAAGTCAAAGCAGCAATAGAATGCAAGCATTCATGAAGCAATAAAAAATCGTGTTTCAGTGAGATGTATGCATCAATGATAATAGTAGCAAAAATTAGTAATGCCAAACAATAGAATATTAGTAAACATAGGTGAGATCAGTAATGCTTAATGCTTCATAAAAATATCTTAATGGTAGTTTCTTATTTTGAAGTCAAAGCAGCAATAGAATGCAAGCATTCATGAAGCAATAAAAAATCGTGTTTCAGTGAGATGTATGCATCAATGATAATAATAGCAAAAAGCCAAAATAATTATCAAGAAAAAAAGCATGCCTAAGCATACTCTAATAATCAATGTGTATAAAATGGAGAGATGGCAATCAATAAGTAAGCCTAGCTAACGTGATGCAATACCAGAGCTCCTATAATGCCATAGCATGCCGTACTTGGACATGTTATCACTCGCACAATTTAGACTTGTGATTTTTTAGAATTATGTAATAATATATAATCACGAGTGATTTTACTAAGAGAACCTTTCAATAAATGCTTGTCTTTTTTATTTGTCTTGATTGTTTTAGAAATCTTTTCTTTCTTGTTTACTCTTTCGATGTACAATCCTCTTTATGAATATAGGATGTTTACAAGAAAATTTTAATTAATGGTATGAATTCAAAAATATTTGCAAACAAGTTTGTCTCCAACCTATCACTTCAAGATGTGGTTAGCTACACACTCTCTCTAGGCCCATCTTTGGTCTACATTTTACTTCTCTCTCTTGGTGGGCCTCTAATAGAACCATCCCTTCCCTCATCATTTAAGTAAACAAAGTGCAAGTCATCTTCATCATCATGCAAAAACCATACTTTTTTGCACAGAGGGAGTTCTCATGCTTCTACATCAACCAAACCCAACCCAAGAAAAACACCTAATCGCTCCCTTAACAAAGCCAACACCACTTCCATCCAAATATGCCAAAAAAAAATTATAGCATGCTACCTCTCCAAATTGCTAAAACCAATGGCACAATACCTTCTTGATGAAAACCTAATTTGAAAATATTTGGCTTCATCACGCCTTTCTAACATTAAATTCATGATATCTTCTTATGTATAAAATCCCATCAAAATATTTACAAGTCATTTACATTCATTGCACAAATATCCTTCAAGATTCACAACAGAATTAGCCATAAAATATCTTCCACATAAAGACTTGGCTTATTTGCTTGATTTTTTTTTCCTCTATGTTATTTTTCCGTTGCACCTCAAAATTCAAGGAGTTTCTTTTCTACAAAGAGAGCCGACAAAAGAGGAGCCTCCCAAACATATCATCCTTGGCCTCCTTAGTCAACCACATCAAAGAAAAATCAAAATTCCTTGTTCATTTACTTCATAGTTTCAACTGACTCTGATTACTTGCAACATCTACCACACATCATCGAATCATCTCCATCAATTTCAAGGAAAAACATAGCTCACACTTAAGAACAAAAAAAATCATCCTCTATTGTTCAGTTGTTCTCCAAATACCTCTCATTATCTAATGATGACTGCCTAAAATTATGGCATCTCATCATTATTATAATTGGAATAATGATCTTCAAGGCCCTTATAACCAACCTTTAACTTTAGCATCTCATCATCAATACTTCAATCTACAATTGAATCCTATCAATCTAGGTACACCCAATAAGATACATGGGATGATTTTGAAGATGACCAATATTGCCAAACTTGGTATCCAAATTCACAATTTTCATATACCTCTTATGATGCCCATGGTCTCACTCATTTTTTATACTATCATTGATCACATCATACTTCTCATAAACAACATGATTACGATACCTATGATCACACTCATCATTCATATTTTTATCAATTACATCAAATTTTGCATGAAACACATCATGAAATCAATATTTATGTTTGTCTTAATGCCATCATTTTCTCTAACCATCTGATCATTATCCACACACAATCAGTCAATCAATCCTCAACCAAATTATCATTACACTTAATTACATTATCCACCACTCTCGCAAACTAAACAAAAACCCAATATTTCTACTCAATTCCACAAACTCCACATTACGGTAGTTTTAAGTGCCTCACCAAATCCATTTGCTCCATCAGTCTTGCTATTTTAGCCTACTTATGTTGAGAATCATACCCAATCTTGAGATTGATATAGTAACCAAACTTGAGCTTGATGACGAGCTCGAATTTTAGCCCAATTATATGTGTAAGCTTAAACTTAAACTATAGATTATGCCAATACTTGATTTTACAACTCTATATTGATTTGAAAATATTATTACATTGCTCTATGAGCTAGAGATGTAAGATATCGTTAAGCTCAGGAGCCTCCAATCATTGTTCCTCAATTTCTATAGATAGAAATATAGGTTGTTCCCCCAATGTCCTATCACATTGCCTGTTCCATCACAAATTGACTTAGTTTTTCCACATTTTCAACCTTCAGATCATTATATAGGTGATCATCTATGTTGCACCGATACACCTATTTATGAATGCGTGTTGTATCTGATACACCGATACACGGATACGCCTCCGATACGCCACCGATACGTGTCAGATACGCGTATCCGATACGCGTGTCCGTTGAAAAATAAAAAGAAATCCAAAAAAAAGATGCATCGTATTTACTTCCGAGGCTGCGAGCAAGGTTCTCTCATTTCCGAGATGGATTTGAGTCTCTTGATGATATGAGAATATTAGAAATTACTAATCTTTCACTTGATGAGCCTGAATTAGAAGCTATGATATTTATTGAAGATGATATAAAAGTTTAAAGACAAACCCATGATGAAGCTAATCATATCATTCCTTCTATTGATTAGTTGAAACTTCATGTGCTAGATAATTTATGTTTATGCTTTTGTTGTTGTACTAGACATTTAATGCTTTCTTATATTTTGATATTATAAGCTACAAGGCTACAAATGATGTTGTTGTTTTTTTTTTTTTTTTTGTAATTTCAAATATTATGCTTTGATTGCTTTCTAATTTTTATGTATGATTTATAAATTATAATGTCATGTCCGCGTCGTACCCGTATCCTATATTTTTAATAATTGACGTGTCCCGTATCCGTATCGTGTCGTATCCGTGTCGTTGTATCCGTATCGGTGCAACATAGGTGATCATAATACAATCATAATGTATGAAAGCATCTAGATTCTCAATTGGTGGAGTTAGAAAATGCTCTCGAGTACCTGTAATTTTTCTTACTCCACTCTCAATGTTATAAGTTGCTTTGTACTATCCCTATTACCCTAGCCATGTTATCATGGGACCCTCACCCATGCTAATGATTTTTTACACTTGAATGATAAGTGGTGACATCCAGCTCCAAAACCCATATGTTATATATTGCTTGTTCAAATATCTCTCAACACACATGCTCTTTATGATAGGCATCAACCTGCTCCACATCCACAAGACTATAGTGGTTGATTGCTCTTGCAGAATTGAAAGTACACATGAGCATGTTTCCCAACACCTCTTCCATGGACACCAATCCATCCAATTCAAGGAATAGTTTTTTGCACCACAAGAGAGTTAATACAATACAAACTATTTAACATTTTATCATTTACCTTAATTGGACATATCATCACCTCCATTATTTAGATTTATTATGAAATAAATGTGGGATTGAGAAATTATTTAATAAAAGATGTTTTATGAAAATTTCAATATTATTTCCCTTGATTGCTTTAGATATTTATCTTTTCTGTTATAAGAGAATTTTGATGAATCATATGAATGCAAAGATATTTACATGCAAGATTCTCTCTTTTCCTCCCTCCTTTTCTCTTGCTTTGTTATTGCTTTTGCATGGCCATCAAAAAAACCAATAACAGGGAGATTGTTAGCTCCAAAAAATCATCGATTCCAAGTGAGCATGTTAACTCTAGCGAGCACCAAAGCATCAGGCCTGCTCATGTGCTAAGCATAACAATATCATACAATTTGCACATCTCTATCATCTCATAAATATAAGCATTAAAAATGCAGCATTTCACTAGTGAGAATGAACGATTCCAACATGCTCATCAAAAAATGTTGGATGCCTTATAAAAAAACACATAATACTATGAAAACTCAACCATAACATAAGGTGGAGTAGTAATAGTAAGGTGCTAATAAACATGTCAAAATAAACACTAATGCAAACATATAATAATCAATCCAAACCTACATACCACATGCATCAACATAAGTAGAGTACACAGTTGAATATTGAAAACCAATAAGAAATAGTGAGAAATAAATGAAAAGATACCAAAAAAATCAATCCTCAAGACATCAAATTATTGAATCCTCAAAAAAAAAAATCAAAAACCTAAAACAAAGACCATAGCAATTTTTCATAAATTCATCATAACATAGTTTTTTTACAATGAATATGAGGCTATGTATAGAAATTTTAAACTACCCCCAGCTTAATTTCAAGAAAATCTTCATAAAAATAAAAATAAATATAAGGGCAAGAAAACTAGGAAGCCAAAACAATTATTGTAGGACTTTCTCTTTAAATGCATCATAAAGTTTAAGGAACTATTTATTAAAATTGTTTGATAAGTAAAAGTCCAAACCAAAGCTAATTGTAAGAGAATCTTAAAAAAAAATAAAAAATAAATATAAATAACTACTAATTGTGTATAAATTAAATTTTTAAATGCATAAATAAAAGACTATTTGGGGTATCATAAAAATAGTTAGATAATTAAACATTCAAATTACCCCCAAGGCTAATTACAGGACAATCTTAATAAAATTAAAAAAATAAAAATAAATAGCTGAATTATGAAAAAAATTAAATGCATAAATAAAAGCCCTATCTATTTGAATCATCACCAATCAAATTTTAGACTACATTAATTCCACTAAAGCACAAAGAGCTATCCCTTAGAGAGTAAGAGTGGTGGAGACTCTCTATGAGGCTAAAGTAGTAACAAAACATTCCATGGAAGGAGCTTGCAATTTCTTGAAGATAGACAATATCTGCATCTTGTAAGAAACTTCTGTGGCAATTCCAAATGCTACATCAAACTCCAATCTTGACGAAATGCCTTTGAGTAGGAGAGCAAGCACAAATTTTAACAAATATGATGGCAATCTTGAAGGTAGAAGAATGCCATTGCAGATACTACTTTTCCCACATTTTACTCCTGAATCCCTTTTTTTTCTTGTATTCAGATGTATATCTTGGTTAAGTTTTGTATTATAGCTAATTAGTTACCATTTTGCTAAAGTTTCCATCAATTTTTCATTATTTTGCACTTGAATACAATAATTTCTTAGAGGTTTGTCCCTTAACTCTATCAATTCCCTATAATTGCTTTCTCTCCCCGCATAGCACCTTTCCTCTCTCATAAGAAAATAATTGAAAAGTTGAATTCTTGTCAAGAGATTCTGTGACACACAACCCTCACACCTCTTTTATCTCCCCAGTGAACAAGAATGAAAAATCTCATATTTTGTTATTGTCTCTCTACGCCAACCTCCATTCTCTCTACGCCAACCTCCATTCTCTCTCCACCTCATCTCCTATAGTCCCCCGAGTGCTCCCAAAATTTCTTAGCAAATTAGTCAAAATCAAAATTTTAATTTCAAACCTAAGATTCCATTTAAATTCTCAACTTTTTTCCTGAAATTCCACCACCAATCTAATCACATTGTACATAATAATGTTATTGCTCTTTAAGATTACAAGCATGCTCTTACTCTACCCTCCAAACGGCCGACTATTGTTGTTGATTCTGAATTGCATGCTAAACTTGAATTCTATTTCTAGTTGGTTGGGTCGCTTTAGTAACTCGCTATTACACGTCCTGGCACTTCATTTGTTGTATTCTTCCTTTGTAGGCATATGCATCGGCAATATCACATTCATTTATAGTTGCTGAAACGAATTTTAAGATATCTTCAGGGAACCATGCACTTTGGATTACCCCTCTCTTGTTCCAAACTTGAGCTTCATGCCTACTTGGACTCTGATTGGGTTGCTCACAAATGTAATCCTTGTTTTAATACTAGTTATTGCTCTTACCTTGGCTCCACTTTAATGCCGTGGTGTGTCAAAAAACAAACTATCATAACTTGCTTTTCCACTAAATCTGAATATTGGGCTTTGACTATTGCAACCACTGACAATATTAGGTTGAGATGCTTGCTTCTTGATTTTCATATTTCACTTGATGAACCCACACTTCTTTTTTTGTGTTAATGTTTCAGCTCTTCCCTTGACTAATAATCCGGTGTTTCATGCTCTTACTAAAAACATCAAGGTTGATTTTCATTTCATTCAAAATTGTATCGAATCCCAACATATCTCTGTTTATCGTATTACTTCACAAGATCAACCTACATATATATTTACAATTCCTTGTTTGCTAGGTTCTTTGCTTACTTCAGATCCAAGTTAATAATTCAAGAACACATTGTTAACTTGTGAGGAGATAATAAATTATTAATTCAAGTGATAAGTTATCTAGGAATGGTGTTGCACGCTCTAAGCTCTCTCTGTCTAAGACACCTGCTGCTACTATACACTTTATTGTTGTAGTTCATCCAGCCATTAGTCTCCAATTGATCTTCATCTCATCGCGTGTTGATAACTAAATTTAATACATATATACCAATTGTATTGTGGAGCTTGGGTTCTTCTTCAATGGAATGGGGAATCAGTTTATGCTACCGTTATCCATTACGTTCTTCATTCTATATGAATAGTTTCGGCTATCAGATTTAATGCAAGTCTGACGAAAGGTTTCTACAGTTTGGATGCAGGATTTAAGCAGGATTTGAATTAAATCTTGCCAAACGCCTGCTCAAATATCACGCTAAGTAAATTCCCATATCATTGCGTTTTCACATTTTTCCTAAATCCCGGGTTTAGTAAATCCCATAGTTTACGGGACTTATGCAGAAGCTCGCGAAAAGGGGTGAAAGATCGTCACCTTCGTGCGTGGCGAGCTCCCGTGGTGACTTCCGATCCAACAGGAACGACGTTGTCGAAGAGGGCGAAGCAGCTTCAACTCTTTCCAAACTTCACCCCGCAACACGGGAAACCGAAGCGGCAACGAACTTGGACACGAAGGAAAAGCAAACCCTATGCAGGCCTAGGCTATGAACAATTATTACGTACTCTTACCCGACGTAGAGCTACCTTGGACGTCAATAATATGTCGCTACCTGTTCTTACTAGCGTGGCCGACGATTTGATCCAGATCGGAACCGGTTATTTTCGCGAATTTCGAGGTATTACTCGGTATTGCGGTATTGCTCGATAATAATGAAAAATATCGCTATGTGAATATCAATACCGAGCAATACGGAGTTGTACCGAGTTTTTTAGAAAACACGGTATAACTCGGTATTGCTCGGTATTACTCGGTATTTGCTCGGTATTGCTGGTATTTGCTCGGTATTGATTATTGCCGAGCAAAATCGAACAATATCTAGCAATACCGAGCAATACCTAGCAAAATCGAGAAATACCGAGCAATCATGAGTCCGTTCCGGGTTGGGTTGTCGGGGCGCACGGTAAATAGTAAGAACGTGTGACGCGATTTTACTGGTTGTCGAACGTAAAGCTACGTCCTGTGACCGGACCAAATAAAAATTCCTAGGCTATAGGAAGAGTATGGACAAAGAAGATCAGAAAGGCCATGGTCGAGAATACCGTCTAGTGACCCTAGTTCTTTCGATCCCACTTAGGTTGGGTTAGGTGAAATAATTCCGTGCGAATATTAGTAGATTAATCAGAATTCGTCCTATTATTTTATGTTTGGTATCCGACTAGTTACTGTTCGTTACCCCAGTTTGATATCAAGCTCGGTATCGAGCTTGGTACTGCTGACGTAGTGCATTTTAATTGATCTCCAAATAGTGAATTGCGTTCGATGTCCGCAGAGAATAATCTCTTGATTGGGCCCTTGCTTTTGCTTTAGTATTTCATTAGTTTAATTAATATGCGATTAATTAATAATTATAATGATATTAATATTGTTGCGTCCAGGAGTATTCGTGGTGGTAGATAAATATAAGATTTAACGTCTTAACGTTGTACGAAAATCCGGCACGCAATCAGATAAAGAGAATGAACACCAGGATTTTTACGTGGAAAACCCCTGAAAAGGGAAAAAACTACGGGGCCTAACCCTGTTTGAATGAATCCACTAGTATTGTAGTTGATTACAAACGAGGTCCTTCCTTAGGGGAAGGCCTTAGCTTGATGTACATCTTATGGAGTACATTATATGATGTTAATACAAATAGTCATTGTTGACGTGTTCGTTTGGTCGGAAGGACTATAGTCGACGGGCGACGGAGGTCGGAAGGCTTGTAGTCGGTGGACGACGTAAGTCAGGAGGATCGTAGTCGGCTGGAGACGGATGTCGAAAAGACTGTAGTCGGCGGGCGACGTAAGTCAGGAGGACTGTAGTCGACGGGCGACAGATGTCGGAAAGACTATAGTCGGCGGGCGACGTAAGTCAGGAGGACCGTAGTCGGCTGGCGATGGTGGTCAGAAGAATTGTTGTCTGACGACGAAGATCAGAAGGACGACGTCAGGTAGAATTCCAACGAAGGAAAGAAATCCATCTATGCATAGACATCCAGTAAAGTTCGATAACCGGTAGAAGTCCGGCGTCTGGTAAAAACTTGACGAAGAGTGAATGTCCGACGTCGGGTAGAAGTCCGACATCCGTTGGTGGCAGAGGAGAACTCCGGCTTTGCTTGGGCAGAGTTTCGACGTCAGGAGGGAATTCTGTTGTTAATTGGGAAGAATTTCAGCATCACGTGGAAGTTGGACAGAATTACGGCGTTCTCCCGAATATCACGCAGAATCCCGGCGTGTTCGGGCTACAGGACGAACTCCGACGGTAGTCGAGGAGGAGCTGATTCTCCTCCTCCTTCTCTTCTTCTTCTCTTCTCTTTCTTACTTCTTCTCCCTTCTCCCTTCCCCCCTCTTGTGAAGAATGAGGGCTCTATTTATAGTTTTTCTAGAGTGGCATGGCTTGTAAATAGGTGTGATATCAGGGGCGGACAGGGAGTGGTTGAATGGACGGCTGATATTGAATCCTTTGATCATACACCGTTCGTGAGCCATTTGAAGGCCTTAGTTATGTTGGAATCCAATGATCTTGGGTTTTTTGGATTCGTCTCGTCGAGCCGTTCGATTCGAGTATAAGCTTGTTAAAATCGGAGACCGTTTGCTAACTCAAATTGTGATTTGAACCTTCTAATAGCGCTTCGGGTCTTTGATTTGGACCCATTTGGGCTTGGATTGGGTTGAATTTGGTGTCGTTGGGTTCGTATTTCCGAGACGCTTAGTTTGACTATAAGCTCACTGAAATCGGAGTTCGGGTGCTTCCGGATTTAATTTTTGAAGTTTTCGGATTGGGTTTTGCATCGAGATTCGTGTCCAATCAAGATAATTTCATGATAACGTATCAAATATATAATTAATATAATTAAGATTGATAAAAATTTTGCTTAGGATCAGTTAGGAAGGACATACTAAAAAATTAGAGAAGAGTAATTATAAAAAGAGACGAACAATGATAGACGAGAAATTCACACATAATAAGTATACAACTATAATATTATACTTTTTTCTCACTATGTGGGATTGACTATATGAGTATTTTTCTACATTGTGTCATGATAAGAGTTAAATTCTTCCTAAATCAAATAAAGAAATATTATTTATGATATTTTCTAACTAAATCTTTTTAAATATACCTCTTGCCTATAAAATTTTGAAATTAGAATTTATGTTTTACTAATTTAATAATTTACTAATCAATGATTATTTTAAATATTAATACATTATAAGTATTATTCAATATGATATTAGGATATAAGAAATATAAATTAACTATTATTATTATTAATATATATATATATATATATATATATATATATATATATATATATATATATATATATATATATATATATATATATATATATATATATATATATATATATATATATATATATATATATATATATATATATATATCTCATTATTATTATTATCATTAATTATCAACAATTTCTTTTAATTAGCAGATTTTAAATTCTAAAATAAATGTGATAATAGTTCATCAAATTTTAATTGAATTTAATCTCTATAACAAAAGACAATTTTTGGGATTTAATAAGTCTGAAAACTTCATGTTTACTAAATGACCAAAATTTTATGAGCCAAATTGATATGTTATCAAGCAACATAAGTAGTGGTTTTAAAAAAGAAAATGGATTAACTTTGTTAAATCATTTGGTGCATTCTGAATGTTCCAAATGGCTTAACACATTTGCTTGAATGTGCCAATATATTCAGCTCATTCAACACACTAACAATTATGACTAAATTACATGGATTACACCTGAAAGCATAACTCTTTTTTTAATTTTGTAAATGATTTTAAGAATTGAATATATAGATATCTAATTTATAAGTATAAATATAAATAAAAATATCATAATAAATAAATAAGTTATATATATTTATATTATAATTTATAAGTTGTATTATGATTATATATATATATATATATATATAATTTTATAAGTTGTTCTGGGTTGCGAAATTTCTCAAGATAATATATCTTATTTGTGTGCCCAATTACTATATTTTACACTTTGATAATACTATTGGATTCCTCTATCACTATTACAAAATTATTGTATAAGGGACTCATTAAATAGTATGTTATTATTGGGAATAAATTTGTCCTAATATTATGCCTATTTAAGTCTGATGGTTATCAAGCTTGGAGGCACCATAGTTAGCTCCTCAACTTTGTCCTTTTTTCCTGAAGTCTTCCTAAGTTCTTCTTGACTCTATTATAAGTTACAACAATAAGAATGAGCCATATGTTTAAGAAAGTTAGTAAATGTTCATCTAACACATAATCAGTAGAGACAACAGCTCGACAAAGAAAAAAATGCGACTGATCATCAAACCCTAGATTAGAAATGCTTATGCATTCTATTGTTGCACTCATTTTTTAATGTTGGAAGATGATTAGTTGCTTATGGCATTACATGTGGAGACTATGAAAACACATAGTGACCCACAATGTGAGCATTTATAATCGGACCTTGTTGGAAAAATTTAAACGTTAGATTGTCATATTATTGGGCAAATTTTTCTACAAAAATATATCTTGAGCTAAATTGCCCCATTAACATATTACAATATCATGAAATATATGACATTAATTTAAGCATCAACATGTATCGAAAGTGAAGCAGCCATGATGATATGTTTATATTAAATTTGCACAAAAAGTTAATGAGTAAGCATGTTAAATATGATAGGAAGAAAAACTGTTTTAACTGGAATTGATTGGTAAGAAATCTAACACTTATTTGAGTACTACATTCATTGTTATACAACTCATCTACAATTGCAAGCTCACATGCAAAAGTTATATATTATTGAGCAGAAGTAGGAAAGTGAGGAGGCAATAGAAAATATGATAGGTTTGAATATATCGTTGTTATCTAGTTATTCTTGTAGTGTGAATGTTAAAAACTATTGATGGTCATCTATTATGGTTGTAATGTATATTTATATTTTTGTTTGACATATATATGTTGCTCTCTTCTTTTTTATTTTGTCACCTCGTATTGAAATATATATCATATTTTAAATTAAACTGTGTAATCTTTGATATAATGCAACATTGAGTTTTTGGCACATGAACTATTTATAATAAAGTTGTATTTGATGCATAAACAAGAATGTCATAATTCATGTTATCTAATTTTACTTGGGTATGTTATGTTTGATATTTCAGTTAATGAGCATCCCTCATATAAATGATTTTTTTCCATAAAAGAAATGGAAGGAGAAAAATCACTAATATTTCACACAAAGATATATATTTGACGTGCACAGATACAAAAGTATTTTAGTAGAAACAATGACAACCTAAGGTCTTTGATGAATTGGAATGGCATCTATCCTCGGGGTGTATCAAGCAAGTGTTCGCAAAGTTCTATTCTTTAGTTCTGCCTTATAATTATATGCTCATCCTCATAATATTTTGGGTTGTGCTATACTGGATGTGTAAAGGCCATTTTTCCTTCCAGGATCGTCCGGACGAAGTTGGATCGTCCGGGACGATCGGTACAGGTTGTGCAGGAAAAACATGTTTGGCTGAAGGGTTCGTCTGGACGAAATTTGGATCGTCTGGACGAAAATTTTCCAGAGCCCAGTCGTCATGGGACGATAAGTAAATTCGTCTGGACGAAATTTGTCCAGAGCCACTTCGTCCCGGGACGAAGTGCGATCGTCCGGGACGATCAGTTTGGATATATATAGAAATGAGATATTTTGAAGAGAGAGAAGAGCCCAGGAGAGAGAAAAACAAATGAAAAAGAAGGAAAAGTGATTTTTGGGCGACTTCCGTCCGTTTTCGTCCGTTGTAACAGTTCAAGAAGTTGGTGTACGCAAGGTAAGACACATTCCGCCTTTCTAAATTTTCAGAATGGAGAAATTTGAACCAATATTCTGTCCGTATTTTCGTTAGCGAATTTCGTTTTCGTTAGCGAATTTTGTCCGTAT
The DNA here is from genome assembly GCA_016618105.1 of Dendrobium huoshanense. Classification (NCBI taxonomy): domain Eukaryota; kingdom Viridiplantae; phylum Streptophyta; class Magnoliopsida; order Asparagales; family Orchidaceae; genus Dendrobium; species Dendrobium huoshanense. Next base: position 45,877,190 of record CM028357.1, read on the forward strand.
TTTCCGATTGGTTCAGTTTTTACCGCGTAACTTTTGGTATGTTTCTGAGGTGCCAAGTGTGCACATTTTGATTATTTTCTGGAGAATTTTTATCGGATAATTTTGACCCGACTGTATTTTATTTTGTCTGTGATTTCTGATGAACTCTAAAATTATCTGAGCAATAGAATTAAAGTCTTGCAATGTTGTTATCTATATTATGTGCAAATTTGGTATTCTGTGATTTTTCAGGAAAATTGTGTAAATTCCGTATACAGCCGTTGTGCTGCCCGATTTTTGTGAGATTTCTGATTTAGTCCGAATTTCTTCTGAATTGATATGCTATCTGTATATGCTATAAAAAGGGAGTTATAAGTGGCCCGGATCCGAAGAGATTCGGTTAGTGTCTGGGAAATCTGAATCTGAAATGAGCTCAATCTAAAATCTGAAATCAGTTCTGTTTCGGATCCGATGAAATCTGTTCTGGTGCTATAAGCACATCTGTCTGGTGCCGTGAGCACAAAGGGAGCCATAAGGGGTCGGAATCCATAGAGATTGTTTCAGTATCAGAGAATTTAGCTATTAATTAAATATCTGATTTGAAAGGACTTCTGATTTTCGTATATGTTCTGTAAGCAAGTCTGATTCTGATTTGATATATGTCCGTATCTGTTCTGATTTGATCTGTTTCGTTCTGATCTGCATGATTTTGGGTATCTGTCCGATTCTGTTCTAGTTTCTGTACGGATTTGGGTTAAAGTGTTTGGTTGTGGATTCTGAAAGTTTTGATTGGAGGTTTGTCGCTTTACTGAGCTGTTGAGCTCACCCTTGTTTTCTGGTGGTTTTCAGGTTCTAGGAAAGGGAATGAAGTTCAGGAGTAGAAGTTCAGAGTCTGATCAGTTATAGGTATTTTGGACTTTTGATTTTTTGTACGGTCATGACTTTTCTGTTCTGTCTTTCTTTCTGTCTGAAAGCCATGATCTGTATTTGTATATAATTGTAATTTCTGAGGAATGAAAAGATAGATGATCTGTTCCGCTGCATTTGATGTTTATAGTAGCTCTGTGTCTGTTTGTGTTTGTTTCTATCTGGAAGAAAGTTCTGAAACAAATTTCAAAGCCAGATCCTGGAATCAGTTCGGTCCGTTTGAGCCTAGTCGCGACCTGATGCGAGTGGGATCAGTCCCGGTCGGGTTGGGTCGTGACAAGCTTTAGTGGTATCAGAGCATTGGTTTTGGAATTTGGATTGTGTAAGACAGAGCTATAGGAAGTGATTTGTAGTGAGTCTGTTTGGGGTAGTTTTGGTTTGTTCGGCTTTTTATTGTGTTGTTTTTGTGATAGTTTTCTGGATTTTTTCTGGATTTTCTGTATGGATCAGCCATACCCAGACATGACAGACGGTCAGAGTGCCGATGTAACGACCCCAAGATCCGTGTAGCGAAAGGATTCATCTGATCGTTCTTTTTTTTTTCTTTTCTTTCTTTTTCTATCGGGTTCCTCATCTGTTTTTCATATCAATACATACAAACATGTATCCAGAGCCAGAGATAATTACATTACATAAAAGAAACAGCAGCGGATACTATAATTCACATATAGTACAATCAGAGAAGAGACAATAGAGTCCAAAAGAAATATCTACACTAGCCACACCGGCTACAAAAGAAAGCCTACCAAAGGCTACAAAACAAAAGGCTGAACTCGACAGAAAGATCTTCAGACTGGAGGCCCTGCACCTGAAATATTAACCACATATAATGAGCTTACAAAGCCCAGCAGGTCACCAAAGCCTACAACTGAAGTCAAAGCACGGCGATGTTATCAATATGCAGGTCAATGAAATCAAATCAATCAATGGTCAATGAGTCTATGCAATGCGGAAATCCATCGTCAATAAAATCAAGTCTGAACAGTGGAAATCAAGTTAATAGTCAATGCAGTACGTAAATCAATAGTCAATAATCAATGCAGTGGTAAAAACATCGATAAATCGAAATCAAATCGGTAAGTGCTTCCAATCAATATCTATCCTCATGGCAGTGTCTATCAATCAATACTATCAATACTATCAGTTCGATCAATCGCGTCATCTAATCAAATCAGTGTATCTATATTATCAGTCAAATCAATAGGATATCTGTATCAATTAATAACAATCGATAGCGTCAATTAATTCAATAAGAAACTCATGTCAGAACGTACTCTTGCAAATCAGTCGATCTAATTATATTCAATGACACTACGACAGATTCTATAATGACGACGTACGATGCTACAGTAGGGAAATCATCTCAATCAATAAAGCACTTTCCAGTCAATTATATCAATCGGTTCAAATCCTAATAAATAATCTAATCAATACGGCGAAAGATCAATTGAAATCAAATCAATTCAATGAAATCATCAGGTCAATAGAAATCAATTCTACGATAAATAAAATCCATACGACAACAATCCATTCAATCAATCAATCGAGAACCGGTACGACGACTCAATGTATCAATATCAGTGTCAATCTCTATGAATCAATACGCATGATTCATATCAATATCGGTGCCGGTATCTATGAATCAATCAAGTCGAGAAAATCAAAATCAATCGGAAGAGCAATACGATAAATCAATAAATCATTTAAATCTGTCAAATCAATCAATCAATCAAATCCAGTCTATACTATCAAGTCGATCCAATCAATCAGAAGGACAATACGATAAATTTATACAGTAACAAGTCGAATCAATGCAAGATCAATAGTATCAATGAATCTATGAATCTATGCCGTCCATATCCATATCAATATCAATGATCAATAGTCAAGTAGTATCAATGCTCAATGATCAATCAATGAAATCAATGAATCCGTACGATAATTGATATCAATAAATCAATGTTTATCAGGAAATCCATATGATGCACATGCAATCCCATACAATGGTCTTACTCGACAAGCACAAACACTAGCTATTATCAATGATCAATAGTGCTGTTGTAGAATCTATATTGCTGTTGTAGATATCCGCACGTTGGTTTCGATCAAGAAGAGTCGTCACTCTATTGCCCGTCGGCCGCCCATCGGCATATAATCTCCTTATGACTCCCATCGTTATATCCATGATCCATGATCTATGATTTAAAGGAAAGCCCGTCGGCCCACCATCCTGTACAGGTATCATCTCCAACCAACGTTCAACCAGGTTCCCACTTGTCTTTCAGTAACAATCAATCAATGCAATAATCGATGCAATAATAAAAATAAAGAAATCTAAGACGATCATATCAATAATTATACGCATATCAATAAATCAATCAATTTCAACCAAATCAGAAATCGTACGAAAATCGGGCAGAGTAACAGTAGTCGGTCAAATTTACACAAAAATCTCCAAAAATGACAATTCACCAAATTAATACAGAACGTGCACAGTAACATTATAAGACTATTCTTCTACTGCTCAAACCAATTCGGACATCATAATAATTTGCAGTCAAAATAAAACCCCGCAAAACCAAAACGGACCGGACGAAATCTACCAGAAAATAATCAAAACGTGCAGAATAATCATATCTACAGCATACCAAAAGTTATGCGGTGAAATCTTCGCCAGTACCAAACCAGGTACGAAAATCACTTACAAAAACACAAATCTGAGCACCATTTTACAAAACCTCAAAATCTTCGAAAACAGAAGTAGGGTTCGGAGTCCTTACAGCGAGACAAACAAACCATTCAACAGCAACGAACGACGAAAATCGCTCCGCGGGCTCCAAAATCGGACTTCTTCCTTTGCTTTTTTGCTCTTTCTCTCTCCTCAAAATATCTGTTTTATAAAATGATTTTTCTCTCTCCTCAAAACGAGCTCATTTCCTTATATCATACTCAGATCGGCCGGCCGATCGACTCTATCGTCCCGGACGATCAGACCAATTCTGGTCGTGCTGGACGATACTCCAGGGCGATGATCAGGACGATTTTAGGAACAGTGCAGATCGTCCTGGACGATCTCAATATCGTCCTGGACGATTCTGTCCAGAAATAGCTCCAGAAATCATCTGTTTTCAATGCACTGATCGGCCTGGACGATCTCAACTTCGTCCTGGCCGATCTTGGGGAAAAATCACTTTCCAGCAGCTACAGCAAAGGAACGAGGTCTCACAATCTCCCCACCTTAGAAAAATGTCGTCCCGACATTTCCCTAACGGTACAAAGCAAAACAAAAAACAAAACGAAACAAAACAGAACTAATCCAATCATTCAATAAATCACACAAATCACAACGAAACAGACGATAAACAAAACTCGTACCAGTCTCACCAGCAGGCACGGAAGGAACATCTTCCATCATGGCTTGTACATTTCCAGTCTGAACAGTCGGAACAGGTCCTTGCCTAAGTTCAGAACTCGGGCAATCAGTCATTCTATGTCCATGTGCACCACATCGGAAGCATTGCCCTGTTCTTCGATAACACTGTCCCGAGTGTCTCTTTCCACAAAACGTACAAACATTAATTCTTGCTTTACTACCTTCCCCACTTTTCTTGCTACGCCCAGAGCGTTTCGCTAGCTTGTCACTCACCATCTGAGCAACCATATCAGCAAATTTATTCATATTTTCAGATGTGAGAGGGAGGTTAGCAGCAGGCTCAGACTCAATCTTTTTGCCTTTCGGATCCATTGGCCTGATCAATACAAATCATTCGAATCAAAATCGCGGAAATCAAATACGTAAAACAAAACAAATCAAATAATGCAATCATCAACTCTGGATATAATCAAATCCTTTTCACTACACTTGCTCTGATACCAATTGTAACGACCCCAAGATCCGTGTAGCGAAAGGATTCATCTGATCGTTCTTTTTTTTTTCTTTTCTTTCTTTTTCTATCGGGTTCCTCATCTGTTTTTCATATCAATACATACAAACATGTATCCAGAGCCAGAGATAATTACATTACATAAAAGAAACAGCAGCGGATACTATAATTCACATATAGTACAATCAGAGAAGAGACAATAGAGTCCAAAAGAAATATCTACACTAGCCACACCGGCTACAAAAGAAAGCCTACCAAAGGCTACAAAACAAAAGGCTGAACTCGACAGAAAGATCTTCAGACTGGAGGCCCTGCACCTGAAATATTAACCACACATAATGAGCTTACAAAGCCCAGCAGGTCACCAAAGCCTACAACTGAAGTCAAAGCACGACGATGCTATCAATATGCAGGTCAATGAAATCAAATCAATCAATGGTCAATGAGTCTATGCAATGCGGAAATCCATCGTCAATAAAATCAAGTCTGAACAGCGGAAATCAAGTTAATAGTCAATGCAGTACGTAAATCAATAGTCAATAATCAATGCAGTGGTAAAAACATCGATAAATCGAAATCAAATCGGTAAGTGCTTCCAATCAATATCTATCCTCATGGCAGTGTCTATCAATCAATACTATCAATACTATCAGTTCGATCAATCGCGTCATCTAATCAAATCAGTGTATCTATATTATCAGTCAAATCAATAGGATATCTGTATCAATTAATAACAATCGATAGCGTCAATTAATTCAATAAGAAACTCATGTCAGAACGTACTCTTGCAAATCAGTCGATCTAATTATATTCAATGACACTACGACAGATTCTATAATGACGACGTACGATGCTACAGTAGGGAAATCATCTCAATCAATAAAGCACTTTCCAGTCAATTATATCAATCGGTTCAAATCCTAATAAATAATCTAATCAATACGGCGAAAGATCAATTGAAATCAAATCAATTCAATGAAATCATCAGGTCAATAGAAATCAATTCTACGATAAATCAAATCCATACGACAACAATCCATTCAATCAATCAATCGAGAACCGGTACGACGACTCAATGTATCAATATCAGTGTCAATCTCTATGAATCAATACGCATGATTCATATCAATATCGGTGCCGGTATCTATGAATCAATCAAGTCGAGAAAATCAAAATCAATCGGAAGAGCAATACGATAAATCAATAAAATCATTTAAATCTGTCAAATCAATCAATCAATCAAATCCAGTCTATACTATCAAGTCGATCCAATCAATCAGAAGGACAATACGATAAATTTATACAGTAACAAGTCGAATCAATGCAAGATCAATAGTATCAATGAATCTATGAATCTATGCCGTCCATATCCATATCAATATCAATGATCAATAGTCAAGTAGTATCAATGCTCAATGATCAATCAATGAAATCAATGAATCCGTACGATAATTGATATCAATAAATCAATGTTTATCAGGAAATCCATATGATGCACATGCAATCCCATACAATGGTCTTACTCGACAAGCACAAACACTAGCTATTATCAATGATCAATAGTGCTGTTGTAGAATCTATATTGCTGTTGTAGATATCCGCACGTTGGTTTCGATCAAGAAGAGTCGTCACTCTATTGCCCGTCGGCCACCCGTCGGCATATAATCTCCTTATGACTCCCATCGTTATATCCATGATCCATGATCTATGATTTAAAGGAAAGCCCGTCGGCCCACCATCCTGTACAGGTATCATCTCCAACCAACGTTCAACCAGGTTCCCACTTGTCTTTCAGTAACAATCAATCAATGCAATAATCGATGCAATAATAAAAAATAAAGAAATCTAAGACGATCATATCAATAATTATACGCATATCAATAAATCAATCAATTTCAACCAAATCAGAAATCGTACGAAAATCGGGCAGAGTAACAGTAGTCGGTCAAATTTACACAAAAATCTCCAAAAATGACAATTCACCAAATTAATACAGAACGTGCACAGTAACATTATAAGACTATTCTTCTACTGCTCAAACCAATTCGGACATCATAATAATTTGCAGTCAAAATAAAACCCCGCAAAACCAAAACGGACCGGACGAAATCTACCAGAAAATAATCAAAACGTGCAGAATAATCATATCTACAGCATACCAAAAGTTATGCGGTGAAATCTTCGCCAGTACCAAACCAGGTACGAAAATCACTTACAAAAACACAAATCTGAGCACCATTTTACAAAACCTCAAAATCTTCGAAAACAGAAGTAGGGTTCGGAGTCCTTACAGCGAGACAAACAAACCATTCAACAGCAACGAACGACGAAAATCGCTCCGCGGGCTCCAAAATCGGACTTCTTCCTTTGCTTTTTTGCTCTTTCTCTCTCCTCAAAATATCTGTTTTATAAAATGATTTTTCTCTCTCCTCAAAACGAGCTCATTTCCTTATATCATACTCAGATCGGCCCGGCCGATCGACTCTATCGTCCCGGACGATCAGACCAATTCTGGTCGTGCTGGACGATACTCCAGGGCGATGATCAGGACGATTTTAGGAACAGTGCAGATCGTCCTGGACGATCTCAATATCGTCCTGGACGATTCTGTCCAGAAATAGCTCCAGAAATCATCTGTTTTCAATGCACTGATCGGCCTGGACGATCTCAACTTCGTCCTGGCCGATCTTGGGGAAAAATCACTTTCCAGCAGCTACAGCAAAGGAACGAGGTCTCACAATCTCCCCACCTTAGAAAAATGTCGTCCCGACATTTCCCTAACGGTACAAAGCAAAACAAAAAACAAAACGAAACAAAACAGAACTAATCCAATCATTCAATAAATCACACAAATCACAACGAAACAGACGATAAACAAAACTCGTACCAGTCTCACCAGCAGGCACGGAAGGAACATCTTCCATCATGGCTTGTACATTTCCAGTCTGAACAGTCGGAACAGGTCCTTGCCTAAGTTCAGAACTCGGGCAATCAGTCATTCTATGTCCATGTGCACCACATCGGAAGCATTGCCCTGTTCTTCGATAACACTGTCCCGAGTGTCTCTTTCCACAAAACGTACAAACATTAATTCTTGCTTTACTACCTTCCCCACTTTTCTTGCTACGCCCAGAGCGTTTCGCTAGCTTGTCACTCACCATCTGAGCAACCATATCAGCAAATTTATTCATATTTTCAGATGTGAGAGGGAGGTTAGCAGCAGGCTCAGACTCAATCTTTTTGCCTTTCGGATCCATTGGCCTGATCAATACAAATCATTCGAATCAAAATCGCGGAAATCAAATACGTAAAACAAAACAAATCAAATAATGCAATCATCAACTCTGGATATAATCAAATCCTTTTCACTACACTTGCTCTGATACCAATTGTAACGACCCCAAGATCCGTGTAGCGAAAGGATTCATCTGATCGTTCTTTTTTTTTTTCTTTTCTTTCTTTTTCTATCGGGTTCCTCATCTGTTTTTCATATCAATACATACAAACATGTATCCAGAGCCAGAGATAATTACATTACATAAAAGAAACAGCAGCGGATACTATAATTCACATATAGTACAATCAGAGAAGAGACAATAGAGTCCAAAAGAAATATCTACACTAGCCACACCGGCTACAAAAGAAAGCCTACCAAAGGCTACAAAACAAAAGGCTGAACTCGACAGAAAGATCTTCAGACTGGATGTAATATTTCAAACTGCTCCAGTATCGTCCAGGCCGATCTGGGATCGTCCTGGGACGATCTGTGCATTTCAGCTCCAGGTTTTGCCCAGAATTTGCTCTAAATGATTTATTGTAGGGATCGTCCAGGCCGATCGAGGCATCGTCCCGGGACGATCAGTGGATGGCACAAGTCAGTGAGTAGAGGTTTTTATCGCCTATGAATAGTAAACATCGTCCTGAAAAATCGTCCCAGGACGATGGGTTTTGGTCTGATCGTCCAGGACGATCGGGACGATCGGCCAGGCCGATTGACACTGTTCATAAGGATCGGCCTGATCATCGCCCTGGAGTATCGGCCAGGCGATCTGTGGTTTGGTCTGATCGTCCAGGACGATCTGGACGATCGGCCAGGCCGATCTGAAGAGGATTTAAGGGATTCAGACGATTTGAAGAGAGAGAAAAGTTAAAAAAATAAATATCTGATTTTTCGTCTGAGGAGAGAGAAAAAGAGCAATTTGGAAAAGTTGATTTCGGGAAGACGCGGAGCCGTTTTCGAGCGAAGTGACTGTTGAGGATATTGCTGTGCACGAGGTAAGGCACATTCCGTCTTTCTCAATTTTCAGTTCCGTCGCGGTTGGCGGTATTTTTCTGTCCGGATTTAGTTTTTCGTTACGGTTTTTCGTCCGTATCTTTTGATTGGTTCAGTTTTTACCGCGTAACTTTTCGTATATCGTTGCCGTGCCGGGTGTGCACGTTTTGATTATATTTTGAAGATTTTCGTCCGGGTATTTTTGATTCGACTGTGTTTTTAGTCGACCTGATTTTTCTGTGAAATTGGAAATTATCTGTTCAGTAGAATAAATGTTCTGGAATGTGATTATCTATGTTCTGTGCGAATTCGGTAAATTTTCTTTGCAGGAATTTTTGTGTAAATTCTATATACTGCCGTTGTGCTGCCCGATTTTTGGGTAATTTCTGAAATGTCCGAATTTCTTCTGAATTGAAATGCTATGTGATTAAGCTATAAAAAGGGAGTTATAAGGGGCCTGAATCCTATGAGATTCAGTTAGTGAAAGGGGAAATCTGAAATGAGCTCAAATCTGAAATCTGATATCTGTTTCGTTCCGGATCCGATGAATTCTGTTTTGGTGCTATAAGCACATCTGTTTTGGTGCCGTGAGCACAAAGGGAGACATAAGGGGCCTGAATCCTGCGGGATTCAGTCAGTGTCTGGGAAGGGAGGCATAAGGGCCGGAATCCGTAGAGATTCCGTCAGTGTCAGGGCATTTAGCTATATGTATCTGTTTTGTTTTCTGTATCTGTTCTGTTCTGTACGACATTGTGATTCTGATATGATATGCTCCGTACGATTCTGATTTCTGATTCTGACTCTATTGATTTGTTCTGATATGATCTGTACGATTCCGATTCTGATTTGATATCTGTCCGTATACGTTCTGATTTCCGATTCTGTTCCGATTTCTGATCTGATTTCTGTCTGATGAGTTTGGTTTTGGTTTCTGAGAATTTAGATTGGTGGTTTGTTGCTTTGCTGAGCTGTTGAGCTCACCCTTGCTTTCTGGTGGTTTTCAGATTCTGGGAAGGGCAAGGAGGTCCAGGATTAGTTTCAGAGTCTGATCCGATTAGGTACTTTTGTACTTGTTGATTTTTGTACAGTCATGGCTTTCCTGTTCTGTCTTTCTTTCTGTTGAAAGCCATGTACTGTTCTGTAGATGATTATTTTGAGGAAATGAAAAGATAGATGTTTTGTTCCGCTGCATTTGATGTTTTTAGTAGCTCTGTTGTTCTGTGTGTTTTCTGTTGGGTTATGTATTTGGGAAGTTCAGTTCAGCAACCTAATCCAAAGCCAGATCCTGGATAAGCAAGTAAGTGTGCGCTCGCCGCGATCCGGCTCGGGCGGGATCCGTCCCCGTCGGGTCGGGTCGTGACAAGCTTTTGTGGTATCAGAGCACTGGTTTTGGAAACAGGTTGGATTGTAAAACAGAGCTTTAGGAAGTGATCAGTAAGTCTGTCTGGGAGGTAGTTTTGGGTCGTTTGGCTTTTTATTGTGTTGTTTTTGTGTTGTTTTTGTGATAGTTTTCCGGATTTTCTGGATTTTTCTGTATGGATCAGCCAGACCCAGACATGACAGACGGTCAGAGTGATGATCAGGCAGCACCAGTGGGGAGTACAGCCCCAGTGGTCGGTGCTGACACACTATCCCAGTTTGCTTCGTTGGTTGCTCAGATGATGAGCGAGACTCAGAGCAGAGCTTCTACTGTTAGATCTGAGGACATCGATCGACACCTGCAGTTGTTTTTGAGGTTGAAGCCTCCGAGGTTTGAGGGCGCTGTTGAGCCCAGAGCAGCCGAGGAGTGGCTGAGGAGATTAGAGAAGACTTTTGACGGGATGCAGTGTCCTGCAGACAGGAAGGTTCCGTTGGCTGTTTTTTTGTTGGACGGAGAGGCTGAGCACTGGTGGGATGGCCAGCAGGCAGCCAGATTTCAGGGCAGATTGAACTCTTTGATCACTTGGGAAGAGTTCACTGAAGTGTTCAGAGACTGGTTTGTTCCCCCTTCTGCACGACAGCAGATGCAGGAGAGTTTTCTGAGACTGGTTCAGGGGAGCAAGACGGTGATGCAGTACGAGGCTGAGTTTACTGCATTAGCCAGGTACGCTCCGCAGCTGGTTAGCACTTCTGCTGAGAGGTGTTACCGATTTCTGAGAGGCTTACGAGACACTTTGAGGCAGCCTCTGATACCGTTCCGGATTTCTGATTTCTCTGAGCTTGTGGAGCGAGCTCGTCTGATTGAGAACGACATGACGACTACTCAGCAGCGGTGGTCTGCGAGTAGGAAGAGGTTTGGAGGTGATACTTCTGGCAGTGGTTCCTCTGGGAAGAGGAGATTTGTTCCTGGTTCTGGATCTGGAGATTCCAGAAGGAGCGGAGGATCGTCTGGTACTGTTACCAGTACGACTGGTTCTGGATCTGTCAGTTCGGCACCTGTGTGCCAGAGTTGTGGACGGCGACACCATGGCCAGTGCTACAGGATAGCTGGTCTTTGTTTCAGATGCGGTCAGCCAGGACATAGGATTGCAGAATGTCCACAGATGGGATATGATCAGCGATCTGAGGGTTTAGTCAGACCTGTTGGTTCAGCAGCAGGAAGACCGAGGACTGTTCCTCCACGCTCTGAGGGATTTGCTGGTAGAGGTGGTGGTTCTAGTTCTGCACCACGGAGACCACCTACGATCCAGAGGGAGCAGAGTAGTTCTGTTGCTTCAGCTCCTGTTCCAGTTCAGCCCCGAGTTTACAGCTTGAGTCAGCAGGAGGCTCGAGATGCTCCGGATGTTGTGACAGGTACGGTTTATATTTCTGATCAGCCCTGTCGTGTTTTGTTTGACTCTGGAGCGAGTCATTCTTTTCTGTCCGAGCATTGTTTTGAGCTTTTACATTTGGATTCGATGGTTTTACCGGTTTCTTTGTCTGTGATTTTACCGGCTGGGAATCCATTGATTGCTCGACAGTTTTGTTTGTGTGAGATCGAGATTTCTGGCAAGAAGTGGAAATCGAGTTTGATTCGATTGCCGATTTCTTCGTATGATGTGATTTTGGGAATGGATTGGTTGAGTCAGTATGAGGCTCAGATTGACTGTCTGAAGAAGCAAGTGAGTTTGCTTGTGGCTGGAGAGAGAGTTGTATTTCAGGGATTACGAGGTGTTCTCTCCAGTCTGATTTCTGCGTTAGAGGTGAGCAGAATGTGGAAGAAAGGATATCCAGTATTTTTGGCTTCGGTGCGGGATCTGAACCTGGAGGTTGGTTCTGTTTCTGAGATCCCTGTGGTACGGGAGTTTACTGATGTTTTTCCTGAGGAGTTGGTTGGTTTACCTCCGGATAGAGATGTGGAGTTCTCTATCGATGTTTTTCCGGGTACCGCTCCGATATCGAAAGCTCCGTACAGGATGGCACCGAAAGAACTTTCTGAGTTGAAAGTTCAGCTTCAGGAGTTGGTTGACAGAGGGTTTGTACGTCCTAGTGTTTCTCCTTGGGGAGCACCTGTTCTGTTTGTGAAGAAGAAGGACGGTACACTCCGTATGTGTATTGATTACAGAGATTTGAACAAGGCCACGATCAAGAACAAGTATCCTTTGCCTCGGATAGACGACTTGTTTGATCAGCTTTCCGGATCTTCGGTATTTTCGAAGATTGATTTGAGATCCGGATATTATCAGGTGAAGGTGAAGGAATCTGATGTGGTGAAGACTGCTTTCAGTACTCGGTACGGGCACTACGAGTTCTTGGTTATGCCTTTTGGGGTAACCAATGCGCCTGCTATTTTCATGGATCTGATGAACCGAGTATTCAGGGAGTATTTGGATCAGTTTGTGATCGTCTTCATTGACGATATTCTGGTATATTCTGCTTCTGAGGATGAGCATGCCAGACATTTGAGGATTGTATTGGAGACTCTGAGGAGGCATCAGCTGTATGCCAAGTTCTCCAAGTGCGAATTCTGGCTGAAGAGCATTTCATTTCTGGGGCACGTGATTAGCGGAGAAGGTATTTCTGTGGATCCCCAGAAGATTCAGGCGGTTGTTGATTGGCCAAGGCCGACTACGGTATTTGAGGTACGTAGTTTCTTAGGCATGGCCGGGTATTATAGGAAGTTTGTGAAAGGATTTTCACAGATTTCGACTCCTCTGACGAGACTGACTCAGAAGTCAGTTCCTTTTGTTTGGACACCGGAGTGTGAAGCTAGTTTTCAGAGATTGAAGGATTGTTTGACTTCAGCTCCAGTGTTGGCGCTTCCGTCAGGTACGGAAGGTTTTCAGGTGTTCAGTGATGCTTCACTGAAAGGACTGGGTTGTGTCCTGATGCAGCATGGTCAGGTAATTGCTTATGCTTCGAGACAGTTGAAACCACATGAGAAGAATTACCCGACACATGATTTGGAGTTAGCTGCAGTTGTTTTTGCTTTGAAGATTTGGCGGCATTACCTGTATGGCGTCACATGTGAGATGTTTACTGATCATAAGAGCCTGAAGTACATTTTTACTCAGAAGGATTTGAATCTGAGACAGAGGAGGTGGCTCGAGTTGATCAAGGACTATGACCTGACTATTCAGTATCAGCCTGGGAAGGCGAATGTGGTAGCAGATGCTTTGAGCAGGAAGTCTTCTGGATTCTCAGGTATTCAGCTTACTTGTGATGACTTTCTGATTCGTGATTTGGAGAGATTGCAGTTGGAGGTGATTTCCTCCAATGATTTGGAGTTGGCTCAGATGAGTATTCAGTCTTCTTTAGAAGCAAGGATTCAAGAAGCCCAGAAGTCAGATTCTGATTATTCGAAGTTGCTAGCTCAGATTGGATCTGGTAAGACTCCTGAACTTCGAATTTCTGATTCTGGTGCTATTTTCTGTAAGAACAGGTTGTGGGTACCTGTGTTTGGAGATTTGAGGCGGGAGATTCTGTATGAATCTCATCATTCAGGCTACACTGTTCATCCAGGCAGTGGTAAGATGTATGCTGATATGAAGCTTTTGTTCTGGTGGCCTGGGATGAAGAAGGATGTGGCGGAGTTTGTGTCGAGATGCGAAGCCTGTCAGTTGGTGAAGGCAGAGCATCAGCGACCAGGCGGACTGTTGCAGTCGTTGCCTATCCCTGAGTGGAAATGGGAGGAGGTAACAATGGATTTTGCTATGGGTTTTCCTCGATCACGACAAGGACACGATGCTATTTGGGTAGTTGTGGATCGATTGACGAAGTCAGCCCATTTTCTTCCGATCAGACAAACGGATTCAGTTGAACGCTTGGCACAGATATATGTGAAAGAGATAGTCAGATTACACGGTGTGCCTCGTGTGATTGTATCTGATCGAGATGGACGCTTTACTTCCAGACTTTGGAAAGGCATTCAGCAAGGCTTGGGTACGAAATTGCATTTCAGTACAGCCTTTCATCCTCAGACCGACGGACAGTCTGAGAGGACTATTCAGGTACTGGAAGATCTGTTGAGGCTTTGTGTTCTGGACTTTAGCGGAAGCTGGGAAGATCATATTCCGCTGATTGAGTTTGCTTATAACAACAGTTTTCAGTCCAGTATCGGTATGGCACCGTACGAGGCTCTGTATGGCAGGAAGTGCCGTACTCCTTTGACTCTGACGGAGGTCGGAGATAGACAGACTTTGGGTGCCACTTTTGCTGATGAAACTGCTCAGAAGATTCATTTGATAAGAGAGAGATTGAAAGCCGCTCAAGATCGTCAGCAGAAGTATTATAATCAGAAACACAGATTTGTTGAGTTTCAGGTTGGTGACTTTGTGTATGTCAAAGTCAGCCCGATGAAAGGTGTGAGCAGATTTGGTCAGGTAAGCAAGCTTAGTCCAAGGTATGTTGGACCATTTGAGATTTTGGAAAGAATTGGAAAAGCTGCTTATCGCCTATTGCTTTCTGATTCTATGCCTGATGTGCATAATGTGTTTCATGTATCCACTCTGAGGAAGTGGGTATCCGACTCTGGGAAGAAGGTATCAGTTGACGAGGTTGAGATTCAGGAGAATCTGGCGTACAAGGAAGAGCCAGAATTGATTTTAGCGTACGACGTCCGCAAGTTAAGAAATAAAGAGATTCCGATGGTTAAAGTCCAGTGGAAGCACCGGACTGCACGGGAAGCAACTTGGGAAAAGGAGTCTGATATGAGACGGTCGTACCCGTACTTGTTTTGACTGAGTTTGGATTGGATAATGTCGAGGACGACATTTTTCTGAGTTTGGGAGATTGTAATATTTCAAACTGCTCCAGTATCGTCCAGGCCGATCTGGGATCGTCCTGGGACGATCTGTGCATTTCAGCTCCAGGTTTTGCCCAGAATTTGCTCTAAATGATTTATTGTAGGGATCGTCCAGGCCGATCGAGGCATCGTCCCGGGACGATCAGTGGATGGCACAAGTCAGTGAGTAGAGGTTTTTATCGCCTATGAATAGTAAACATCGTCCTGAAAAATCGTCCCAGGACGATGGGTTTTGGTCTGATCGTCCAGGACGATCGGGACGATCGGCCAGGCCGATTGACACTGTTCATAAGGATCGGCCTGATCATCGCCCTGGAGTATCGGCCAGGCGATCTGTGGTTTGGTCTGATCGTCCAGGACGATCTGGACGATCGGCCAGGCCGATCTGAAGAGGATTTAAGGGATTCAGACGATTTGAAGAGAGAGAAAAGTTAAAAAATAAATATCTGATTTTTCGTCTGAGGAGAGAGAAAAAGAGCAATTTGGAAAAGTTGATTTCGGGAAGACGCGGAGCCGTTTTCGAGCGAAGTGACTGTTGAGGATATTGCTGTGCACGAGGTAAGGCACATTCCGTCTTTCTCAATTTTCAGTTCCGTCGCGGTTGGCGGTATTTTTCTGTCCGGATTTAGTTTTCGTTACGGTTTTTCGTCCGTATCTTTTGATTGGTTCAGTTTTTACCGCGTAACTTTTCGTATATCGTTGCCGTGCCGGGTGTGCACGTTTTGATTATATTTTGAAGATTTTCGTCCGGGTATTTTTGATTCGACTGTGTTTTTAGTCGACCTGATTTTTCTGTGAAATTGGAAATTATCTGTTCAGTAGAATAAATGTTCTGGAATGTGATTATCTATGTTCTGTGCGAATTCGGTAAATTTTCTTTGCAGGAATTTTTGTGTAAATTCTATATACTGCCGTTGTGCTGCCCGATTTTTGGGTAATTTCTGAAATGTCCGAATTTCTTCTGAATTGAAATGCTATGTGATTAAGCTATAAAAAGGGAGTTATAAGGGCCTGAATCCTATGAGATTCAGTTAGTGAAAGGGGAAATCTGAAATGAGCTCAAATCTGAAATCTGATATCTGTTTCGTTCCGGATCCGATGAATTCTGTTTTGGTGCTATAAGCACATCTGTTTTGGTGCCGTGAGCACAAAGGGAGACATAAGGGGCCTGAATCCTGCGGGATTCAGTCAGTGTCTGGGAAGGGAGGCATAAGGGGCCGGAATCCGTAGAGATTCCGTCAGTGTCAGGGCATTTAGCTATATGTATCTGTTTTGTTTTCTGTATCTGTTCTGTTCTGTACGACATTGTGATTCTGATATGATATGCTCCGTACGATTCTGATTTCTGATTCTGACTCTATTGATTTGTTCTGATATGATCTGTACGATTCCGATTCTGATTTGATATCTGTCCGTATACGTTCTGATTTCCGATTCTGTTCCGATTTCTGATCTGATTTCTGTCTGATGAGTTTGGTTTTGGTTTCTGAGAATTTAGATTGGTGGTTTGTTGCTTTGCTGAGCTGTTGAGCTCACCCTTGCTTTCTGGTGGTTTTCAGGTTCTGGGAAGGGCAAGGAGGTCCAGGATTAGTTTCAGAGTCTGATCCGATTAGGTACTTTTGTACTTGTTGATTTTTGTACAGTCATGGCTTTCCTGTTCTGTCTTTCTTTCTGTTGAAAGCCATGTACTGTTCTGTAGATGATTATTTTGAGGAAATGAAAAGATAGATGTTTTGTTCCGCTGCATTTGATGTTTTTAGTAGCTCTGTTGTTCTGTGTGTTTTCTGTTGGGTTATGTATTTGGGAAGTTCAGTTCAGCAACCTAATCCAAAGCCAGATCCTGGATAAGCAAGTAAGTGTGCGCTCGCCGCGATCCGGCTCGGGCGGGATCCGTCCCCGTCGGGTCGGGTCGTGACACTGGAGGCCCTGCACCTGAAATATTAACCACACATAATGAGCTTACAAAACCCAGCAGGTCACCAAAGCCTACAACTGAAGTCAAAGCACGACGATGCTATCAATATGCAGGTCAATGAAATCAAATCAATCAATGGTCAATGAGTCTATGCAATGCGGAAATCCATCGTCAATAAAATCAAGTCTGAACAGCGGAAATCAAGTTAATAGTCAATGCAGTACGTAAATCAATAGTCAATAATCAATGCAGTGGTAAAAACATCGATAAATCGAAATCAAATCGGTAAGTGCTTCCAATCAATATCTATCCTCATGGCAGTGTCTATCAATCAATACTATCAATACTATCAGTTCGATCAATCGCGTCATCTAATCAAATCAGTGTATCTATATTATCAGTCAAATCAATAGGATATCTGTATCAATTAATAACAATCGATAGCGTCAATTAATTCAATAAGAAACTCATGTCAGAACGTACTCTTGCAAATCAGTCGATCTAATTATATTCAATGACACTACGACAGATTCTATAATGACGACGTACGATGCTACAGTAGGGAAATCATCTCAATCAATAAAGCACTTTCCAGTCAATTATATCAATCGGTTCAAATCCTAATAAATAATCTAATCAATACGGCGAAAGATCAATTGAAATCAAATCAATTCAATGAAATCATCAGGTCAATAGAAATCAATTCTACGATAAATCAAATCCATACGACAACAATCCATTCAATCAATCAATCGAGAACCGGTACGACGACTCAATGTATCAATATCAGTGTCAATCTCTATGAATCAATACGCAGGATTCATATCAATATCGGTGCCGGTATCTATGAATCAATCAAGTCGAGAAAATCAAAATCAATCGGAAGAGCAATACGATAAATCAATAAAATCATTTAAATCTGTCAAATCAATCAATCAATCAAATCCAGTCTATACTATCAAGTCGATCCAATCAATCAGAAGGACAATACGATAAATTTATACAGTAACAAGTCGAATCAATGCAAGATCAATAGTATCAATGAATCTATGAATCTATGCCGTCCATATCCATATCAATATCAATGATCAATAGTCAAGTAGTATCAATGCTCAATGATCAATCAATGAAATCAATGAATCCGTACGATAATTGATATCAATAAATCAATGTTTATCAGGAAATCCATATGATGCACATGCAATCCCATACAATGGTCTTACTCGACAAGCACAAACACTAGCTATTATCAATGATCAATAGTGCTGTTGTAGAATCTATATTGCTGTTGTAGATATCCGCACGTTGGTTTCGATCAAGAAGAGTCGTCACTCTATTGCCCGTCGGCCGCCCGTCGGCATATAATCTCCTTATGACTCCCATCGTTATATCCATGATCCATGATCTATGATTTAAAGGAAAGCCCGTCGGCCCACCATCCTGTACAGGTATCATCTCCAACCAACGTTCAACCAGGTTCCCACTTGTCTTTCAGTAACAATCAATCAATGCAATAATCGATGCAATAATCAAAAATAAAGAAATCTAAGACGATCATATCAATAATTATACACATATCAATAAATCAATCAATTTCAACCAAATCAGAAATCGTACGAAAATCGGGCAGAGTAACAGTAGTCGGTCAAATTTACACAAAAATCTCCAAAAATGACAATTCACCAAATTAATACAGAACGTGCACAGTAACATTATAAGACTATTCTTCTACTGCTCAAACCAATTCGGACATCATAATAATTTGCAGTCAAAATAAAACCCCGCAAAACCAAAACGGACCAGACGAAATCTACCAGAAAATAATCAAAACGTGCAGAATAATCATATCTACAGCATACCAAAAGTTATGCGGTGAAATCTTCACCAGTACCAAACCAGGTACGAAAATCACTTACAAAAACACAAATATGAGCACCATTTTACAAAACCTCAAAATCTTCGAAAACAGAAGTAGGGTTCGGAGTCCTTACAGCGAGACAAACAAACCATTCAACAGCAACGAACGACGAAAATCGCTCCGCGGGCTCCAAAATCGGACTTCTTCCTTTGCTTTTTTGCTCTTTCTCTCTCCTCAAAATATCTGTTTTATAAAATGATTTTTCTCTCTCCTCAAAACGAGCTCATTTCCTTATATCATACTCAGATCGGCCCGGCCGATCGACTCTATCGTCCCGGACGATCAGACCAATTCTGGTCGTCCTGGCCGATACTCCAGGGCGATGATCAGGACGATTTTAGGAACAGTGCAGATCGTCCTGGACGATCTCAATATCGTCCTGGACGATTCTGTCCAGAAATAGCTCCAGAAATCAGCTGTTTTCAATGCACTGATCGGCCTGGACGATCTCAACTTCGTCCTGGTCGATCTTGGGGAAAAATCACTTTCCAGCAGCTACAGCAAAGGAACGAGGTCTCACAGCCGATCAGGCAGCACCAGTGGGGAGTACAGCCCCAGCGAGTCACTCTTTTCTGTCCGAACGGAGTTTTGAGGCTTTACGTTTGGATTCCATTTTACTTCCGGTTTTGCTTTCCGTGATTTTGCCGGCTGGAAGTAATTTGATTGCTCGAAAGTTTTGTTTTTGTGAGATCGACATTGCTGGCAAGAAGTGGAAATCAAGTCTGATTTTATTGCCGATTTCCTCTTATGATGTGATTCTGGGCATGGATTGGCTGAGTCTGTATGAGTCTCAGATTGATTGTCTGAAGAAGCAAGTGAGCTTGCTTATTGCTGGGGAGAGAATTGTATTTCAGGGCTTACGAGGTGTTCTCTCCAGTCTGATTTCTGTGTTTGAGGTGAGCAGAATGTGGAAGAAGGGATGCCCAGTCTTTTTGGCTTCGATGCGGGATCTGAACCTGGAGGTTGGTTCTGTTTCTGAGATCCCAGTGGTACGGGAGTTTGTTGATGTTTTTCCAGAGGAGTTGGTTGGTTTACCTCCGGATAGAGATGTGGAGTTCTCTATCGATGTTTTTCCAGGTACCTCTTCGATATCAAAAGCTCCATACAGGATGGCACCGAAAGAACTTTCTAACTTGAAAGTTCAACTTCAGGAGTTGGTTGATAGAGGTTTTGTCCGTCCTAGTGTTTCTCCTTGGGGAGCACCTGTTTTGTTTGTGAAGAAGAAGGACGGGACACTTCGTATGTGTGTGGATTACAGGGATTTGAACAAAGTCACGATCAAGAACAAGTATCCTTTGCCTCGGATTGACGACTTGTTTGATCAGCTTTCCAGATCTTCGGTATTTTCGAAGATTGATTTATGATCCGGATACTATCAGGTGAAGGTGAAGGAAGCTGATGTGGTGAAGACAGCTTTCAGTACTCGGTACGGGCACTACGAGTTCTTAGTTATGCCTTTTGGGGTAACCAATGCGCCTGCGATTTTCATGGATCTGATGAACCGAGTATTCATGGAGTATTTGGATCAGTTTGTGATCGTCTTCATCGACGATATTCTGGTATATTCTGCTTCTGAGGATGATCATGCCAGACACTTGAGTATTGTGTTGGAGACTCTGAGATGGCATCAGCTGTACGTCAAGTTCTCCAAGTGCGAATTATGGCTGAAGAGCATCTCTTTTCTAGGGTATGTGGTGAGCAAAGAAGGTATTTCTGTTGATCCCCAGAAGATTCAGGCAGTTGCTGATTGGCCAAGGCCAACTACGGTATCTGAGGTACGTAGTTTCTTGGGCATGGCTGGATATTATAGAAAATTTGTGAAAGGATTTTCACAGATCTCGACGCCTTTGACGAGACTGATGCAGAAGTCAGTACCTTTTATTTGGACACCGGAGTGTGAAGCTAGTTTTTAGAGATTGAAGGATTGTCTGACTTCAGCTCCAGTGTTAGCACTTCCGTCAGGTACGGAAGGTTTTCAGGTGTTCAGTGATGCTTCACTGAAAGGTTTGGGATGTGTGCTGATGCAAAATGGAAGGGTAATTGCTTATGCCTCTAGACAGTTGAAACAACATGAGAAGAATTACCTGACACATGATTTGGAGTTAGCTGTAGTTGTGTTTGCTTTGAAGATTTGGCGTCATTACCTGTATGGCGTCAGATGTGAGATTTTCACTGATCACAAGAGCCTGAAGTACATTTTCACTCAGAAGGATCTGAACTTGAGACAGAGAATATGGCTCGAGTTGATCAAGGATTATGATCTGACCATTCAGTATCAGCCTGGTAAGACTAATGTGGTAGCGGATGCTCTGAGCAGAAAGTCTTCTGGATTATCAGGTTTGCAGCTTACTTTTGATGATTTCCTGATTCGTGATATGGAGCGCTTGCAGTTGGAAGTGATTTTCTCCAGTGATGTGGATTTAACTTAGATGAGCATTCAGTCTTCTTTGGAAGCAAGGATTCAGGAAGCCTAGAAGTCAGATTCTGATTATTCAAAGTTGATTGCTCAGATTGGATCTGGTAAGACTCATGAACTTCGAATTTCTGATTCTGGTGCTATTTTCTGTAAGAACAGGTTGTGGGTACCTGTGTTTGGGAATTTGAGACAGTAGATTTTATATGAATCTCACCATTCAGGCTATACTGTACATCCAGGCGGTAGTAAGATGTATGCTGACATGAAGCTTTTGTTCTGGTGGCCTGGAATGAAGCGGGACGTAGTTGAGTTTGTGTCGAGATGCGAGGCCTGTCAGTTGGTGAAGGCAGAGCATCAGCGACCAGGTGGACTGTTGCAGTCGTTGCCTATTCCTGAGTGGAAGTGGGAGGAGGTAACGATGAAATTTACGATGGGTTTTCCTCGATCTAGACAAGGGTACGACGCCATTTGGGTGGTTGTAGATCGACTGACGAAGTCCGCCCATTTTCTTCCGATCAGGTAGACCGATCCGGTGGATTGTTTGGCACAGATATATGTGAAGGAGATAGTCAGATTGCACGGTGTGCCTCGAGTGATAGTTTCTGATCGAGACGGACGATTTACTTCCAGACTTTGGAAGGGCATTCAGCAAGGCTTGGGTACGAAATTGCATTTCAGTACAGCCTTTCATCCTCAGACAGACGGACAGTCTGAGAGGACCATTCAGGTGCTGGAAGATTTATTGAGGCTTTATGTTCTGGACTTCGGCGGAAGCTGGGAAGATCATATCCCTTTGATTGAGTTTGCTTATAACAACAGTTTTCAGTCCAGTATTGGTATGACACCGTACGAGGCTTTGTATGGCAGGAAGTGCCGTACTCCTTTGACTTTGACTGAGGTCGGAGATAGACAGGAATTGGGTGCCACTTTCTTTGAGGAAACTGTTAAGAAGATCAGTTTGATAAAAGAAAGATTGAAAGCTGTTCAAGATCGACAGCAGAAGTATTACAATCAAAAGCACAGGTTTGTTGAGTTTCAAGTTGGTGACTTTGTGTATGTCAAAGTTAGTCCAATGAAGGGTGTGAACATATTTGGTCAGGTAAGCAAGCTTAGTCCAAGGTATGTTGGACCTTTTGAAATTCTGGAAAGGATTGGAAAATCTGCTTACAGACTGTTGCTTTCTGATTTGATGCCTGACGTGCATAACTTGTTTCACGTATCCACTTTGAGGAAGTGGGTATCTGACTCTGGAAAGAAGCTGTCAGCTGACGAGGTTGAGATTCAGGAGAATCTGGCGTATAAGGAAGAGCCAGAGTTGATTTTGGCGTACGAAGTCCGAAAGCTACGAAGTAAACAGATTCCGATGGTTAAAGTCCAGTGGAAGCACCGTACTGCACGAGAAGCCACTTGGGAGAAGGAGTCTGACATGAGACAGTCGTACCCGTACTTGTTTTGACTGAGTTTGGATTGGACAATGTCGAGGACGATATTTTTCTGAAGTTGGGGAGATTGTAAAGGCCATTTTTCCTTCCAGGATCGTCCGGACGAAGTTGGATCGTCCGGGACGATCAGTACAGGTTGTGCAGGAAAAACATGTTTGGCTAAAGGGTTCGTCTGGACGAAATTTGGATCGTCTGGACGAAAATTTTCCAGAGCCCAGTCGTCATGGGACGATAAGTAAATTCGTCTGGACGAAATTTGTCCAGAGCCACTTTGTCCCGGGATGAAGTGCGATCGTCCGGGACGATCAGTTTGGATATATATAGAAATGAGATATTTTGAAGAGAGAGAAGAGCCCAGGAGAGAGAAAAATGAAGGAAAAAGAATGAAAAGTGATTTTTGGGCGACTTCCATCCGTTTTCGTCCGTTGTAACAGTTCAAGAAGTTGGTGTACGCAAGGTAAGGCACATTCCGCCTTTCTAAATTTTCAGAATGGAGAAATTTGAACAAATATTCTGTCTGGATTTCGTTTTCGTTAGCGAATTTTGTCCGTATTTTTTGATTGGTTCAGTTTTTACCGCGTAACTTTTGGTATGTTTCTGAGGTGCCAAGTGTGCACATTTTGATTATTTTATGGAGAATTTTTACCGGATAATTTTGATCCGACTGTGTTTTATTTTGTCTGTGATTTCTGATGAACTCTAAAATTATCTGAGCAATAAAATTAAAGTTTTGCAATGTTGTTATCTATATTCTGTGCAAATTTGGTATTCTGTGATTTTTCAGGAAAATTGTGTAAATTCCGTATACAGCCGTTGTGCTGCCCGATTTTTGTGTGATTTCTGATTTTGTCCGGATTTCTTCTGAATTGATATGCTATCTGTATATGCTATAAAAAGGGAGTTATAAGTGGCCCGGATCAAAAGAGATTCGATTAGTGTCTAGGAAATCTGAATCTGAAATGAGCTCAATCTGAAATCTGAAATCAGTTATGTTCTGGATCTGATGAAATCTGTTCTGGTGCTATAAGCACATCTGTCTGGTGCCGTGAGCACAAAGGGAGCCATAAGGGGTCGGAATCCATAGAGATTGTGTCAGTGTCAGGGAATTTAGCTATTAATTAAATATCTGATATCTGATTTGAAAGGACTTCTGACTTCCGTATCTGTTCTGTAAGCAAGTCTGATTCTGATTTGATATATGTTCGTATCTGTTCTGATTTGATCTGTTTCATTCTGATCTGCATGATTTTGGGTATCTGTCCGATTCTGTTCTAGTTTATGTACGGATTTGGGTTGAAGTGTTTGGTTGTGGATTCTGAAAGTTTTGATTGGAGGTTTGTCGCTTTGCTGAGCTGTTGAGCTCACCCTTGTTTTATGGTAGTTTTCAGGTTCTGAGAAAGGGAAGGAAGTTCAGGAGTAGAAGTTCAGAGTCTGATCAGTTATAGGTATTTTGGAATTTTGATTTTTTGTACGATCATGGCTTTTCACTTCTGTCTGAAAGCCATGATCTGTATTTATATATAATTGTAATTTCTGAGGAATGAAAAGATAGATGATCTGTTCCGCTGCATTTGATGTTTATAGTAGCTCTGTGTCTGTTTGTGTTTGTTTCTATTTGGAAGAAAGTTCTGAAACAAATTCCAAAGCCAGATCCTGGAATCAGTTCGGTTCGTTTGAGCCTAGTCGCGACTTGATGCGAGTGGGATCAGTCCCGGTCGGGTTGGGTCGTGACAGGATGTCCTCCTTATAGAAGCGGATCCTACTGCATCCACTACAGGAAAATCGTCCATTAACAGCGAATTTTTTCGATGGCTTTCTGGCGAACTATTTTCCTACGGCTTTCCAACAAATTTTCGGTGGAATATGTTTGACAAATTTTTCTGCAGATTTTTCGATGAGATTTATAGTGGCTTTCCGTCGGATTTTAATTATTATATTTTGAATAAAATAATGTGACAGTTATACACTTTTTCCTTTCCAGCAAACTGATTGGGTCTTTGGAATCATTCTCACTTCGAATTCCAGGGCATGCGGGCAGCACGGACGGGTAGCCGGGCTGGCGGGCAAGGCAGCGGGCAATCGGGCTGGCAAGCAGCCCGAGAGGGCAGTCAGGTGGGCAGCTTGGTTTTTTAATTATTATTTTTATTTATAGCGGCATTATTTTTCAAGAAAGCCACTGAAAAAAATTACCGCCAGAAATTAGCCTCAGGTTGTCATTTATTATGCGGCTTTTGCCTATAGAAAAATATCTGCCAGAAAGCCGCCCGAAATTCGCCAATTTTTGCCGGTAATAGACAATTTTTCTATAGCGATTGAATATGACATCAAACTTAACGGTGTGAAGTGTTCTTTTATTTTTCTCCCTTCTTTATGAGGACTTAAAAAGATGAGGGAAGTTATTCAACTCTCCAAATGAATTTCTCATTATTATTATACTTGGAGGCATTTTGCAGTAGATCCTCCAGAGTTGTTAGTAGATTCCTGGAAACAAAAACTTAGTATGATAGGGTTACATCTCTAGGACAAAAGTAGCTTTAGTAATTTTATTATCATCGCCAATGACTTCATGCAATGCCTTGTTAAAATATTGTTGTAATCCTCAGGGGATTCTCCAGTGCTCTAATTGATGTAAAATAGTGACCAAGAGATCTTCAATGGCCTCTTGGATATAGCAAACTAAAAAAAAAAAAAAGATTTAGAAAATTTTCTTAAAGGAGTTTATGCTTCTTATGGGTAAAAAGTTAAACAATCTCCATGTTATGTCATTGAAAGTATTCACAAAAAGCTGACAATTGAATGCATTAGAGATGTTGTACTTGGAATTCATGTTTTCCAATGTACTGAAGTGGTCTGACGGGTCAAATATGTCTTAATATGTTTTAGTCAAGGGGTCTTGAACTTTAATATGACCACCTCTTCAATAATACTTGGAGTGAAAAAAGAGTTGTAGACAAGTTGGTATGATGTGAGTAACAATAAGGTATCATTCACCTCAATAACCTTCCCTCAATTTATGGTTTGCACAAATTGAGCAATGGATGTTAGTGGTTACTGAAGGAAGACCTTGATGATGTATCTGAGATTGAAGATATGTAAATAAAGACCATTGAAGTTGACATTCAAATATTTATGAGTAACTAAAGAAGTGCTACTCAAGGGCTCCCCTATTGAAGGAGTCAAGGTCATGATGTTAAGAATTCCTTGCCATGGATCCTTTCCAAAATAAGGAAAGTGGTGATTAATTTCCCACAAATAACACTAAAAAAGATGCTAATGGTGACAAATGTGTTGAGCAGAGTTGGGGACATGAATGCATGCTTCAAAGATTCATAAAAAATGAGAGGGAATATCAGAATAGCCCTTAGGCTCCAAATTCTAGTATATACTAATAAACAATATAATCCTTTCCCATCATCAACATAAATCCCTCTAAGGGAATATCATAATAACCCTCAAGTTTCAAAATCATAATAGCTCTCAGGCTTCATAGTTTTTATCACAAATATAAAATAGAATCTCTTCTCCCTACTAATTCAATTATTTCAATCATAGATATTAAAAATAAAGTACATTCTAAACTACCAAAATTATCAAAGTATTGTTGTATGAGCATACAAAAATACTCTAGCGACTGTTAAATAATTTTCACCCGATGTTCTATAGTTGTCAAAACCATGCAAGTTTTCATAATTTCATCACATTATTAGAGATTGTGTGTAACAATATTTTAAAGTTTTAATTGAACTAAAATACCATTTTTAGATGTCAAAATAAAAGTTTGAATTGATAAAAATATTATTAAATCTCTCGGCAAAAATCTCAAATAAATACTTAGAATTACTAAATAGTCCCACCAATAATATATCAAAAGTTACACGGATAAAAGTTAATTACCAAAATCCGATAAAACTGCATTTTTTTGTAAAACCAAATTGCAAATTTGATTGGAAAAATATTAAAAATACCAATTTATTGATCATAAAAATAGGCAAAATATAACATATCTTGAGACGAATGAATATTTTAGTTGGACAGAGTAGCAAAAATGACTCTATGACCTTCTAAACCTAATTTTTCTTTTCTCTCACCTATATGTTTCTTCTCTTTTCACCTTTTTCATATTTTCCTCCACTATTAAACAAAATGGGAAAATGAAATGGCCATGAGGAGTTATGTGAGCGGAAATAGATTTTCATAATAAATAATCAAAGGATATATTGATAATTATGCTAATTATTCAAATTTAAAGCATAAAATTCATATAAATCTTTTTATATATTCAAATATAGGAATCCAAAAATTATGAAAAAAAATATTTATAAATTAGCTAAGTATGTTTAAAATGAATGGGTGAAATCAGTTCGTAAAATAGGCACTTAATGATCCCAAAAAATTCACTTGTATTGACACATGTTAAATTCTTAAAAAAGTTCAACAATGCTTTTGAAATTATAAAAACATTTATTATAATTATAGCACAATAATATGTAAGTTATTGCAAAGCCGGTTTGCAATTTGGACTTATAATAACTTATGAAATAAATTTTGACTGTTATAAGTCAAAATATATCTTTTAAAATTTAAGGGCTATTAAATTTAGAGAGTTCTCTTGAGACCCTATAATGCATAGACCAAGAAACCTTCTAAGGTTGCCTCCTCAACAAATACTGACGGTCGTCCTGAAACCTTTTATGAGGAAACCCCCCCTAAGGCTAACCGAAGAGTCAAATTGAATGGCTAGGACACATGAAGCCTTGATAACCCTCCATTCATAAGGTTGTGATTGACTTCTAAAATGCGTGAGGTTTTTGAGGTGACACATGGTCTCCTATTATATTAGAAGAATGATCAATAAAAAAAATCATCATTGATCGTCACCTAATGATTGTCAATGACCAATTCCTGCCATATATTGATGTTTAATGCTCATGTTCTTGATGTCCCCAGATATTATGAGAATGACCAATCTAATTGCCACAATCATCTAGCTTTTGAATTCTCTCATTTATCCTTGTATAATTCGTGATAAGTGTTAATGACCAACATGTGTCACCCATTAGAGTGAGTTGCCATATTGTAAATTTTTCTGATGGGTTTCTTAATGACTACAAATTAATGTGTAACTAGCCCACGAATGAGGAGAGTTGGTTATTATATATATATATATATATATATATATATATATATATATATATATATATATATATATATATATATATATATATATATATATATATATATATATATAGCATACATGTTAATGAACATAAACCAATTGAAAAAAAAAAGGATAGCTATAGAAAAAATAACAATTGCATAATGGCCATATGGGTTTGAAATAAAATAGTAATAATAAAAGAAATAGAAAATTTGCCTCATCTATTCATGAGTTGCTCATTAAAAAAAGAGATTATAGTGTGGTGGTGCAACTTTTTAACCTAATTTTTGGTTTTAGGTTGTCTGTACCAAAAAAAATGGTCATAATGCGCTCTAAAGCCTTTATATCTGCTTTGGAATGAGTGTAATACATAAATAATTTATATTACACCCATCTTAAAGGAGTTCCTAAGATTTTAAGGCCTATATTGATAAAAAATTTAGTTTGAATATCATGAATAAAATTTTTCCCTTTAAAATTTTGAGTAAATGCACTCATTCGAACACAACTATAAGTATTTAAGCTATTTTTAAAATTTGCTCAAGAAAACTTGAGTTTAGCATATTTTTTTGACTTATAGCTTCAATTCAAGTAAATTATAATAAAATTGAGATTTAAGTGATCTATTTTAGTTCAATTTATATTTGTTTGAATGATTTACGTACATAGCACTTAAAACTACCCAATTTACACTTAACGCCTAAACTTCATTATTTATAAAATATATTAGATGGAACCCTCAATGACAATGATAATTTTTGACACAAGTCACTATATGACCATACTTTCATCATCTCTACCCACCCTATTGATACCATTAGGCCGCATCACAAGCTCATCGAATAATCAAGACATAAGAAAGTTGAGGCAGAATCTCACTGGGCTTGCTGATAAGGACATCAGTGGAATTAAGGACAAGCAAAATATGAAAAGGGTGAAAGCAGTGGTTTGGTGCTGAGAAAAGGGATGAGGGAGTAGAGGTAATACATGTAGAAGAGCATGATGGAGAGAGAGGGAAAGAAAGATGGAGAGGAGGAAGTAAAACTACCTAGCTTATGAAGATGGAGGAATAGAAAGGATTTTTATATATATGCTTTGCTCACATAGACTTTGAGTTATCTAAACCTTTGTTTTTGTCATTTGTATTGAGACATAATCCTATTGTTAGCTTTTCAAATTAAAGATTATGCTCTTGCAACACATAAAATAATCTCGAATTAATGTCCATTGGTCTTGTATACCTTGTTAACTGATTTGAATTTTTTTTAATTGGATAGATCATTGTTAGGCTTTTGAGAAATGGAAAGATTTTTGAAACGAAAAGAACGTGTCGAGATTGATATTGACAATCTACCTGCTGATCCTGGTCTTCGACCATCCATCTGGAGTTATGATGTAAATGATCGTGATAGAATTCGTAGAGCTTATTTGTTGAAGGGACCACTTCAACCAAAAAAATCATCAATTCCCTCAAACAAGGATAGGAAATATTGCACGTAGATTTAACTCAAAATGGTTTGAAGACTTTCCTGATTGGATTGAATATAGTATACAGAAAGATGCAGTATTTTGTCTTTATGGTATACAGAAAGATGCAGTATTTTGTTTTATAGTATACGGAAAGATGCAAAATGGGTGATGCTTGGCTCAATGACTGTCTAGTGTCATATATTGAAAAAGAAGTATTTGATTCAATTCCAAATGAAGTCATTATGCAACATTATCAGAAAATGCAAAATAGAATGCAAAGTTTGTAATTTTCTTTTTTATTTCATAAATTATAATGAAGTTCAATGTTTTACTTAGAATTTTGCTAATGAAAATGGGAGTATTTACTTTTTTATATATTGAGTTTGCCCCCCCCCCCCCAAAAAAAAAAAAGGCTGGATCCGCCCCTAATTTTATATATATGCTTTGCTCACAGAGACTTTGAGTTATCTAAACCTTTGTTTTTGTCATTTGTATTGAGACATAATCCTATTGTTAGCTTTTCAAATTAAAGATTATGCTCTTGCAACACATAAAATAATCTCGAATTAATGTCCATTGGTCTTGTATACTTTGTTAACTGATTTGAAATTTTTTTAATTGGATAGATCATTGTTAGGCTTTTGAGAAATGGAAAGATTTTTGAAACGAAAAGAACGTGTCGAGATTGATATTGACAATCTACCTGCTGATCCTGGTCTTCGACCATCCATTTGGAGTTATGATGTAAATGATCGTGATAGAATTCGTAGAGCTTATTTGTTGAAGGGACCACTTCAACCAAAAAATCATCAATTCCCTCAAACAAGGATAGGAAATATTGCACGTAGATTTAACTCAAAATGGTTTGAAGACTTTCATGATTGGATTGAATATAGTATACAGAAAGATGCAGTATTTTGTCTTTATGGTATACAGAAAGATGCAGTATTTTGTTTTATAGTATACAGAAAGATGCAAAATGGGTGATGCTTGGTTCAATGACTGTCTAGTGTCATATATTGAAAAAGAAGTATTTGATTCAATTCCAAATGAAGTCATTATGCAACATTATCAGAAAATGCAAAGTAGAATGCAAAGTTTGTAATTTTCTTTTTTATTTCATAAATTATAATGAAGTTCAATGTATTACTTAGAATTTTGCTAATGAAAATGAGAGTATTTACTTTTTTATATATTGAGTTTGCCCCCCCCCCCCCCCCCCCCCCCCCCCCCCCCCAAAAAAAAAAAGGTTGGATCCGCCCCTGGAAAGGAGAGCAAGGTGGGAGTGTAGGGAGGTATTAGCGAAGGTGGACAAAGATGAAAACGTGTGATCTTTTGAAGAGAGGGTGTTGTGAACTAATATTATTGATGATTCAATTAATGGAGTACTATATTTAGTAATTAATAAAATTTAAATATTAAATATATAAATCTGATACTGTTTTGGATATGCATAATCCTTTTAAAAAATCAAAATTAATTCAAAATTATGAGTAGAATAAATTATTATGCAACCACATGATTTGATGATCATTTTATTTAATTCTATTTTAAACCAAAATTGTTAAACCCACTCATACGTTTTAACCAAATAGGCTATTGGATCATTTTCTGGATTACGATAACATTTTATATTTTTTTAGGCATTTAAATTAATTAAGATAAATTTACATGTTAGTCCGTAGCTGTTGTATTTTATTACGATATTTAAGTTACCGCGTATCAAAACGTAAGTTGTCGTACTGCAACTGGCTCGAAGCACACGACTCGGTACACGAAATCTGCGGAGCATCCATCGTGCATTCCGGCGAGCAAATTTGATCACCGTGCGAGATCAGATCTCACCAAAAGCCATCTATGGCCGCCGCCGAACTAGTCGCTGCTGAACTCGTCGATTTCCTCAACGCATCTCCCACAGCTTTCCATGCTGTCGGTAATGATAAACCTAAACACCCGGATTACTCTACTCTATGCTTTTTCCCGTCCATACCTTCCACGTTTCGGTTGTTTTTGCTATTTTTGGGGAAAGATAGTAATTCATCAAGCATCTGTTGTGTATTGTTAGATGAGGCGAAGAGGCGCTTGAAGAAGGTTGGTTTCGAGCAGGTTTCGGAAAGAGATGACTGGAATCTGGAACTTGGAAAGAAGTACTTCTTCACGAGGAATCATTCTACTATCGTGGCCTTTGCAATTGGCAAAAGGTGTCTCCTTTTGATCACAGCCTACCTGACATACGTGAATGCGAATGCGGAAACAGAACTGTCTTCTGACTGTTTTTTTTTCTCCCAATTTATACTGAGCTAAATAGAAATTTTTTTTCCAGATATGTTGCTGGAAATGGATTCCACATTATTGGAGCGCACACGGATAGTCCTTGCCTCAAACTGAAGCCCACTTCAAAGGTTGCTGATTTCATTCCTTTGGTTATTGCTTTGCCTGCTATCCCCTGTATCTTTAAATTCCATCTGTAAGCTGTGGTATACAAATTCCATTTGCTATATACTTGATTTGATTAAGATTTTTTAGCCACTTTTGATGCATTTTCTCTTTTGCGTATTAGTTAGAAGTGTTTTTGGCATGATTTTATCTAAACCGAAAGAGATGTAAGCAGTAGAAAAGGAAAAAGGTTAATTGTTAGAAATCGAGTTGTTGCTCACGATATGACGTTTTTTAGGTGGCAAAAGGAGGATATCTGGAAGTGGGCGTGCAGACATATGGTGGTGGATTGTGGCACACCTGGTTCGATCGTGATCTAACAGTTGCAGGTCGTCTAATTGTAAAGGAAATGAAAGATGGTTCAGTTTCTTATACTCATAAGCTTATCAGGATTCAAGAGCCAATCATGCGGATACCCACATTGGCTATTCATCTTGATAGGTATGCCCTTGCAAAAACCTGACGTTCTTAATGGTTCAGGGGTACCTGTTAATGTCCCAATTTTTCCTTCAACTTGTTCAACTTTATTAAAGGTGTAGATAAGTAGAAATGTGCTGAAAAGTTTTTCCCTAAATAATGTTGCCTCCGATCGATTGTGATCGTATGACCTTAATGGCAATGTTTTGCAAAGTTTAAAAATTTGAAGTTATATTATTTCTAGCAATCTTTTTGTTTAGAAATGATATTTCCGGAACTTGTTATTCTTTGGAATTAATGAGTTGATAGAAACTACTCATTCAATATGTCAGCACTAATATGATGTTTCACTTCTTCCATGCAGGGGTGTTACAGATGGATTCAAAGTTAATACACAGAGTCATCTTGTCCCTGTGCTTGCAACATCTGTTAAGGTGATTAAATACTAAAATTCAGTATTGTAGACATCCTTTTGAATTTCCTAAACAAACTCGAGTAGTTTTAACTTTTGTAGTTTGCCGAAGTAATTCATGGACTTCCCTTGTATTTAATGTTAATATAAATCTATCCAAGTAATGTACTCAGGTTATGTTCTGATTGTGATAGGCAAAATGTATAGCAGTCTATGATGCACGGACACGGACACGACACGACACGGACACGGGGCACGGCTTTTTTTGAAAATATAGGACACGGGTACGGCGCGGACACGGCAATACATTTTTTTATATAGTGTATATATATTAATGTAATATTATATTAAAAATGACAAACAATAATAAATGAATGCATGATAACTTTTCTAGCTTATAATATAAAATATTTAGTACAAAATATTTAGTACAACCACAAAAATATAAACAAATAATCACTTACTACAAAATCAACCATTCAAGCTTCAACTACTAGGATTAGTTTTAGAGGTTTGTTTTTAGCATTTAATATCATCATCATTGAATATCACTGCTTTCAATTCTGGTTCAACAATAAAAAGATTTGTAATTGTGCAAAAAGAGAGGAGATGAAATACCTTCACTGCCAAAGAGAAATAAAAATGAGAATATTCGATGAAGGGTATTAAATGCAGACGTTGATTTGGTGTTGTGGATAGAAAATAAAAAAATTAGTTTAAATCTCGCCAAAATAAGAAATTATATTTTAAAAAAATTATAAAATATTTAAGATACGCGTGTCGGACACGTGTCGGAGGAGTGTCGGACGAGTGTCGTGTCGGACACTGCACGCCTCTTTGAGGAGAAGTGTCGGTGCATCATAGATAGCAGTCAAACCCAATGTCCTAAGTTAACACATTTGTTTGCTGAAGTCTTCATGTGGAATGCCAAATTTGTGAAGACAAAAATGATAGGATATATGAAGAATAGAACACCCAATTTTAGGATCATCAAAGTGTTCAAGGATCTTAACATACCTGAATGATCCATTGCGAACAAAAGGAATGAGATGGGAAGGTCTTCTCTCCTTTTTCCTACAACATGGAACCTTATGATGGAATGAGTGCAAAACATATTAGGGTAGGCTAGGGGACCTAGCCCTTTTATATTTATAGCTTGATAGGCCCTTCCATCATGAGTTGTTAAGACTTTGTTCTACACTGGCTGCAAACCGCTTAAACCAAATTTAGTTTATTTGGGCCCATATAGATTAGGATCATTCAGTAGGCTTATAATTTTAACTTGTGTTACCAGCCAATTAATTAGTTATTAATTAAATTGTAATTAATGGTACCCTATAATTATGAGAAGATTCCAACATTCTTCCACCTTTTTTATTAATTTTTTAAAATTTTAATTTATTATTATTATTATTTTCTTCCACTTGGAACAATGTT
Organism: Dendrobium huoshanense; assembly: GCA_016618105.1. Taxonomy (NCBI): domain Eukaryota; kingdom Viridiplantae; phylum Streptophyta; class Magnoliopsida; order Asparagales; family Orchidaceae; genus Dendrobium; species Dendrobium huoshanense. Next base: position 45,911,476 of record CM028357.1, read on the forward strand.
AATTATCAATAATACTGATCAACTAAATATTACTGAAGTTGTGCCACAATATAAAAGTAAATTGGTCCATGCATATTTAAAACCTTCATATATAATTCAATCCAATAAGATCATCATACATTGAATCATGGCAGTCTGTCATGCCCATTATTGCCTCTAGACCAATTCATGGGTACCAGTGCCAATAAGCTTATCAACATAAATCTCAAGTGGCATTGTAGCAAGAAAATAACACTTCAAAATGTGATCTTAATATCTTATCTTCATTATCAACCTTATTTCCTCAAATTCAATATGCTTCAACGATGTGGCTAATGGCTTTTCTATGTCTTTCATTTGCATTAATAATAAGCAAAGCAACTATAGACCTGCATGTCTCAATGAAATTCACAATATGACAATAACTATAAGAGAAATGCTCATCATGATATAGATTTGCTCAAAATGGCATATAGCTTGAACTCACAAGATAAGGCATGATATTATTAAGAAAAATATGATTTTCTGACGAGGATTACTCGGATATATTCATTAAGGACAAACATTGAATATGCAAATAAACTCTTTTATAGCACAAAATTTGTTTTTCATAATCACTGAAGCTACCACTGAGTAGGATTATCAAATTATTCAAAAATACCCATATGATCGACTTGCCTTTTGAAGATCATAAGCCACAACATTTTAGTAAGCGGTTGACATTAATGATCACAATACTATTAGCTCGAACTAAGTCTTTAATAACAAGAAGTTTTATTTCAATTTGTTTAGAAGCTCTAGAGTTTCTATTATTCTTGGAAAAAAATATCACAACTTTATTATCACAATAGAGTTTCACTAACTTAACAATGGAAGCGGAAATTCATAATCCAAAAATTAAGTTCCTAAACCAATCAACTTGTGCAAAAGCTCTATAACAAGCCACAAACTCTACTTGCATGGTTGATGAAGCAACCAGAGTTTGCTTAGCGCTCTTCTGTTTGTTTCAAGTTATTTTTACAGCTATCAAAATCATAGTTAGTAAGCCCAATTAACTCCAAATTATCCAATTTATTATAGACAAGCTTATAATCCTTTCCCTCTGCAAATATGTCACTATTTTCTTGCTAACACTCTAATGATCATGTCTAATATTATGCTAATATCTGCCTAATATTTCAACAACAAATGCAATATATAGAATTGTACAAACTTGAGCTACATAAAGCTACCAAGTAAAATAGCATAAGATGGATATTTCATGGACTTCTCTGTATCATTTATGGGACAATGATTCAAGCTAAGCAAGTCACCCTTTATAATAGGTGTATATTATGATTTGTAATTTTGCATATCAAACATTACTAAAAACACAATAAATGTTTGTTTTTTGATATACTCGGGATTTGTCACATTGAATTTAGATCCCTAAGACAAATGATGCATTTCCTAAACCCTACATATAAAAAATTGGAGATATAAGCTTTGTAGGATCGGTTTGGGATTGTTACGACTGTTTATAAAATTAGTTGTAGCATTTTTGTAGGAAAAAACCTTGTTTTTGAAAGCTTTTGCTGATATTATAGACTTTTTCTTTAGAAAAAGTCATACAATAACATGATTGTAATTATCATAGTCTAGCAAATTTGCTTGTGATCTTTGGCAAGTGAGATAGTTGCAGCCAAACATATGTTTGGCTACGGTTTGCAAAGTAAAACTGTGAAAAAATTCTCCCAATTGCATCTTTAGTCTCAAAGAAAAGAAAATATAACAAAATACAAATCAAGACATAATATGAAAATACAATTTGATTAGCCCTAAATAGACTTCCCAACTTCCCTCCTAAACCAATCCCTTTCCTTAATTGATTCCCTTCTCAATTTGAATTTGATTTAGATCTCTTTTCTGAATAAATTCCCCATAATTATAACAATATTCACCCCCCCCCCCCCCCCCCCCCCCCTCTCTTAAAAAAAAGGGTCACATATTATCCTCAAGGTGGAAGGTTGGTAGCCTCAATTGATAGGTTATGGCTCCAATGCGCTCCAAGACCTCATAAGGCTCAAAGTATCATGGGGATAATTTCTTATTCCTCATCTTGGCTTGTATCTTCTGTCTGTAGGGCCTCAATCTTAAGTAAACCATGTCTCTTCACTCGAAGTTTACTTCTCTCCTGTGCTCATCAGCCTTCCTTTTCATGACCAGCTGGGCTCTCAATAAATGTCCCTTTAAATAATACCCTTTCTCTCTCCTATAAGTATTGTTCTACACTGGACACTGGTCTAGTGCTTTGCCTATAATGAATCAAATGAGGTGGATCTCTTCCATGGAGAATCCTAAAAGGGGTGGTCTATGTTGCTAAATGGTACGAGGTATCGCCCAAGCAATCTATCTTGCCCAACTCTTCAGTGTGTCTGATACAAAGCATCTTAAATAGGTTTCTACACTTCTGTATGACCATCTATTTGGGGGTGGTAGGTTGTACTTATCTTCGGGATTGCCCTCTATAAACGAAATAACTCTCTCTATAAATGATTGAGGAACACCTTGTCTTTGTCTGACACAATGGATTCTGGAAATCTATGCAAGCACATCACCTATCGTATGAAAACAGTAGCCATAGTGATCGTGGTGTAATGGTGCTTCAGAGGGATGAAGGTACAAATTTGCTTAGATAATCCTCTACTACCAGTATCACCAAAAAACCCTCATCTTCATCTCCTCCCACAACCTTTCCAGTAGGACTAGGGGTTGTAGTAACCATACTGGTGTCATGGTTAAGTAGTTGTGCATTTGGCACACATTGCATTTGGCTACCCAGTCCTCTACATCGCTGCACATCCAACCCAATATAATTCCGCTGACAATCGTCTATAGATTTTCTGAACCCTTGAATGTCCTCCAACTACACTGCCATGCCATGAAACTTTTATAACAGCTTGGGGATGTATTGCAATCCCTGTGGTAGAGTGCATTTCCCCTGATGTAGCAGCTGGACTCCTCTCAGTGTGTATTCGGGATGACTGTCTGGGTTATGTAGCCAATCAGCTATGATATTCCTCAATCCTTCATCCTATTCACTCTTATGTTTCAAAGCTTCCCAATCTAAGATCATGGGTATTGACATGGCTGCTAACTAAGGCTCCTCGACTCTCCTGGACAAGGCATCTGCTACTTTATTTTCTAAGCCCGATCAGTACTGGATCTCAAAATCATATCCAAGCAATTTGGATAACCATCGCTGATGCTCTTCAGTGGCCATCCATTATTCCAACAAAGTCTTCAGACTCCTCTAATTTGTCCTGACTATGAAGTGTCTCCCCAACAAATATATTTGTATGATGCAATGGAATTCTTGTGTTCAATTCACATTTGGTTATATACCGTTGAAATACAAATGAGAATATTTTTAATCTTCTATTAATTTCTTATGTCATAATATTTTGAATCAGCCCTGTCCTGGTAGAAGGGGATACTTCTGGTGCATCACATTCATGTGGAAGATTGGTTCTTAAAAATTATTATCAAAAGGCTAAGTAGCTATTGTGTTGTTCTATATTATATATTTTTCTACTAACTTTCTTTATGTTCTATTTATAGGCTGAACTTCAGAAACTGGGGGTACAGAATGGTCCCATAGACGCCAAGTTCAAAACTGATGGAGTAGAATCACATGATACGAAAAGTATTGATGACAGAAAACATCACTCAGTTTTTCTCCAGGTACCTTATAGCTGGGATTGTAGATTTTTTCTTTGAGTTGCTTGATAATTATTTACATTAATTCCCCCTTATGTCCATCCTGCCGCCCACCAAACAGTGGCATAATAGTTGAAGTTTTAATTTGCTCAGTTAATTGCTGACAATGCTTGCTGTAAGCCGGACGAGATTTGTGATTTTGAGCTGCAACTTTGTGATACTCAACCAAGTATTATAGGCGGTGCTCTGAAGGAATTCATATTCTCAGGAAGGCTTGACAATTTGTGCATGTCATTTTGTTCACTGAAGGTGACAAAAGTTCTTATTTTGTTGTTTCTTTAATTGTTTTGGCTTATTTTTTTTAGTAAATATTTCTGGTAGATAACCATTGTTGATTAAAAATTTGCCGTATCTGCATCTTCACATATTAGTGTTCTCTAGGTTTCTAGTGAATGATGTCTAGACATCAATTTGACAGAGGTGAATCTGCAATGTTGCTTCATAGACAGATTTATGCATTAGGCAGAGAAGATACCAAAGTAATGGAAATTTTTAGAAATAAAGGAAATGAATGAACTACATGGCATTCAGTACAAAGATAAGAGGAGTTATATTGAGATTGTTACTTCAGTAAAATTATCCAACTTCCGTTATATTCATTTCAGACTGCTTCAGTTCTTCAATTACTAATACTAATGAAGTTTAACAAATCTTTCCAGAACTGCCGTTATTTTAACTAGGGTTGAAGTTGTTGTTTGTGTGGTTGGGAGGGGTATGTGGATTGTTAAGTTAACAAGTTGAACAGGGTCCTCTTTATTTTCTATTTTATCTGTTTACTTATTTCATTGTTTTCCATAAGCTGAAGGTTATCGGTTATATCATTTTTTGTCAATTTAACTACACTATCTAAATATATTATTCTTTTTGATAAGACTAGAGAGGGGGTTGAAGGAAAGTTTGAAGAATTATGGATGCCAATCTTAGAGTCTGAAGATTTTTTCTTTGAGTAGATCTAAAATTGAATATATAGTGTGTAATTTTAGTAGTAATAGATCTAGCAGGGGTTTGTGACTTTGACTATTAAGTTATTAAAAAGAGTACACGTTTTAGATATCTTGGGTATGTTGTTCAAAGTGATGGTGAAATAGAATGTGATATTATTAGTGTAATTCAAATTGGATGGTTAAAGTGGAGGAATGCATTGAGTTTGTTGTGTGATTGAAATGTATCCCTCAAATTTAAGGGAAAATTTCATAAGATGATGGTGAAACCTGCAATACTTTATGGCGCAGAATGTTGACCATTAAAAGAGAACCATAAAATTATGTTAAGTGTTGCAGAGATGAGAATGCTCATGTGCATGTGTGGTTTCACTCTTAGGGACAAAATGTTAAACAAATATATATGTGAAAAGGTTGGAGTAGATCCAGTTGCAAATAAGATTAGAGAGAGTCGCCTTAGATGATTTGATCTTATAAAACATCAGCCTTTTCAATGACCCTGTTAAGATAGTAGATGTATTGGATTTGACCTATCTTAAGAACAGTATACGTAGACCTAATAAGACTTGGTTAGAAAGTATTGAGATGACTTATTTTTTATTAGACGTAAATGAGAATCTGACTCTTAATAGGAGACAATGGAGAAAAATGATTCATGTAGCCGACCCCTCATAGTGGGATAAAGGCTTAATGTTATTGTTATATCTAAATACATTTCTTGAGTTAGCTGCATCCTTAGCTTTACTTAACTTTAATATATACTTCTAACTAGATTTTTTAGTTCATTGAATGCCATAGTACTCGAAAGTTGGTTTGTGGTGTGCAGTCTATAATATTAAATTATCTTTAGTTTGTGGAATGATTAATTGGCTAATCGATCGGTACATTTTGTTGCCATCTACTTTGTTGTAGATTTTTTTATGCTTACCAACATCTTTTTTAATATCATGTCGGACACGCCTCTTTTTCCCAATTTGAAAAGTTTAATTTTATTTTCCTCACTGCAGGCATTGATAGACTCAACAAGTTCTGAAAGTTCTCTGGATGAAGAGATTGGTGTGAGAATGGTGGCACTGTTTGATCATGAGGAGGTTGGATCGAACTCAGCTCAAGGAGCTGGTTCTCCTGTGATGTTGGATGCCTTGTCCAGAATTACAAATTCTTTCAACTCTTCAAACACCAAGGTAGAAATAGAAATCAATTATACATGCCACTCTTTTACTACCTATAAAACTTAGTATTTACCTGTCTGGTTAGTTGTTTTACATACTTTTTTTCATGCTTCATTAATCCTTTAATCTTTCTCTTTCAGTTAGTTGACAAAGCAATCCAGCAAAGTTTCCTCGTCTCTGCAGACATGGCGCATGCCATACATCCCAACTATATGGTAAATCATATTTCTAGTTCTTGATGTCGCTTGTTATATATATGCTGCAATAAAATAAAGTTCAAGATTGTTTAGGCTTGGTCCATTGGGAACTTGCGGCATCTTTCTTGCATTTCAACCTTTTTGATTGTTTTGTTGCCACTACGTGCGTTGCTATCTGAACCGCTTAGGCTTCGTTTGGAACGGCTTTTTTAAAATTTTTGTGCTAGAAAATTGCTTTAAGAAGCAGTAAGAAAGCCGTCCCAAACGAAGCCTTATTATTATTTTTATTTCCTTTTCATGCTCCGTGATTCTCTTACCAGGACAAACATGAGGATAATCATCAACCTAAGTTGCACGGTGGGCTTGTGATAAAGCACAATGCTAATCAGAGATATGCGACGAATGCCATCACATCATTTATATTTAGAGAGATTGCTGAAAAACATGATTTGCCCATTCAGGTATGCACATTCTAAAATCGAAGATAGAAGGTATTGGCCTAATCGTTTTGATTGACATTTTAATGCGCTAAATAATATACTGTTTTTTCTATCGAGTTCTGTAGAAGAATATGATCCAGTTGATGGTTGATTAAATTATATATTAATAAACAAGAAGTTTGGATCCAGAGATGTAGTCTTGTAGTTGTAGATCTTTCTTACGTGCTTATTGCTAATGACAACTTTTTAACTTGCTTAATCCCTTATCCACTTCTCTTCTGATCCTGCATGACATCCATGCTTCCTTATAGATTAGCAGTTGCTTCACTATAGAAATCAAGTCCTTTTCCTGGGAAACAATAACCTGTAACGGTAGAGACTTTCTGCTATTATCTAGAATTATAGTTGTAAAACAGTGATAGGAAATACTTGAGTTCACAAGTAATCCTAATGGGAAATACTTGAGTTCGCAAGCAAACCTAACAATAATCGGTAAAACAGCGAGAAAATGGAAGAAAGTATGGTGGAAAAAAATCAAATGATAGATAATCTTATAGAAAGCAAAGCGAAATAAGAACGAAGCAAAGATACAATCGATCCTCAATTCAAGAGGAGGATCGTTCTCTCCCAATCTCTAGATGATGAATCTAGAGCCCAAAATCCTAAGAGAACTCCAAGAGAATAACTCCAATGCATGCATGCCCTAACCCTAGCTTCCTCTCCTCTTTTAATACAAATCTTCTTAATAAAAGCTAATAAAATATTTCCTAAAAAAATTATTAATTCAAATAGTTTTCCTATTGTCTTTTCCCTCTCTCTCCTTGCAGCCCTAGGGAGGCCCACATGAGTGGGCTGCCATCAAAAGAGGCAGTTTTGCCCGCCTCCTCTATAAGTGTGAACCGGCACCACCTGGGCCGGTTTGGACGGTTCTGCCAGAACCATAACAAAAACTTTCCCTTGAAACTAGAATAATAAGCAAACTTAATTGGTAACTGGCTTATAATCCCTTCGGTTCTCCTCAGCTTAAACCAGGCATTTTTTTGTGTGAATCATGAAATTTTCTTATCCCGACACACCATAAAGGCAGCAAACTGCTTGCCTGGATTGTCATTTTCATAAGGTTGTCTCGATGCCAACTGATGTTTCGTTTGGGATGAATTTCTTGCTGCTTTTTAAAATAAATTTTTTAATACAAAATTTTTAATTTTTATAGTAAAAAGCTGTTTTAAGAAGTAGTAAGAAAGCCATCCCAAATAAAGTTTGAGTTGCTTAAATATTGATAATGACGATTGATGGTGATGATGATGATACTGCTATGCAATGCAGGATTTCGTGGTCCGGAATGACATGCCATGTGGTTCTACCATAGGCCCCATACTTGCAAGTGGCGTTGGAATCAGGACCGTTGATGTTGGTGCACCTCAACTATCAATGCATAGCATAAGAGAGATGTGTGCGGTGGATGATGCAAAGCACTCCTACGAGCATTTCAAGGCCTTCCTCAATGAGTTCACTCTACTTGATTCACGGATTAAAGTGGATTTCTAGCTTCTCATTTTCCTATGTCAATAGGATACTTGCTAATGATTTCTTTAAATATACAGACTTTTGGTTGAATGTACACTAGAAAGGTGTTAGTCTTGCAATGATTTAAGGATTTTACTTGAAAAGAAATGTCTTTTGCCGTTGAACTGAAGGATTTGTTGCATTTCATAATGGGTATTTTGATTATGCTATGTCCTCTATATGTCCTCCATATAAGGAAAAATTATGTTGTGCGGATATTAGATGGCATCCGAAAATCAATAAGAATGCGTGTTATGATTGATCTCCAAGCGGTCCGATTTCTACACAAAATAGATTCTCCTGAAGAGTCATGGAGGTGCATTTACAGCTTCAAGACAACACAACATTACTTTGCAGACATTTCTTTTTGGTTATAATATTGTTATTTTTTATCAGATTTTTTGTGATAAGAAGGTTTTCATACTTATATCTTTTAATATGTTAGTTATAGTTATAATAAGCAAGTTGTTTGATTTTTTTAGAAAAAAAGTTTTAAATATTAGAATTTAAAAAATTGTCTTTTACAGTTATAGAAAGATGCAATCGCCCCAAAAGATACCTTAGCAAAACATTGGATGGGTATTAAAGATAGGTTGATCTACATTGTGGATATCATTCTAGAATTTGAGAAAAAATGCATTATTTGAATAAAAAAAATTAAAATAGATAATTTATTTTTGATATTTGCCAAAATGAGATATTTGAGTGTTTTTCGTGAATGAAAGTAATATGTAAATCGCGTTTTATCGAATTTCTTCTGTCGAAGGTTCGTGATTTTTTCCTGAACTTCTGATAATAATAAAATTTAAAATAATACTTTGTATCATATAAGTACAATAAACTAATTTGCTATGTTAAGATATTCAATACATATGATTTTAATTGCTTTTTTTTTTCTATATCAAAAATATGATATTTGATTTTTTTAATGGAATTGATGAAATTATGCTATTAATGAGTTTGGTTAGTGATGGCGGGAGGTAGTTGGCGGTGGTCGTTAGTGGTAAAGCAAGCGAGCAACCAATGTTAATCGTTCTAGGCCAAAATGGGTGAGAACGCTTTACCTAAAAAATGAACAAAATAAAATACACTGCATTTACTTTGGATCTTGCTTTAGGAGTGCAATGCATTCACTTTTCTTCCAACTGAACAATCCCTTAGTGATAAGATGCGAGACTAGCATATACGTGCCAATGTTGAAGTAACTCCACTGAATGCAATTTCTCAAGTTGCGAAATAGTTTTGGAGTTTCTTTTATAATCGTTTTGGTGTTCTCACATCCCATATATCTTCTCGTCTGACATAGAAACTGGACAAATCTCGTCTAAATTAATGTGCTGGCTTTCATGGTATTTGGGTCATCCTCCCTATGCACTGGAAAATGCTCTTTTTTTTTTTCTGGCATTCAATTGTAGTAATACAACTTAGGGCATCTGACAGGAAAGCACTTAATATGATAGAACTTTTGGTTCTTACATAAGATGCCTAGACAAACACAAATGAACTTCAACAGAATTATAGCTGCTTGACAAGTAAAATAAAATTCACAGGCAAAGCAACTCTATGAAAATTGACAAGGATTCCTCCAAAAATTCTGAATTCCACATTCGCATATTATTCACCCATAATTCATAAGGAAAAAGCAAAGGAATAAACATAAATGATGAACAGATGTGGCCAGAATCTTTGGTTCAACAATCATACTTGTTTAAATTTTTTGTTCATTCAGATAGGAGATTACGCGCTCAGCCGCTTGCAGACCCGAATATAAGCATTTATCAACAGACAAACCACCCTTATTGTTACCTGCGCAAATGAAACTAACGTTGATGGCAAAATATGAACGAGAAAATGACACATACAGATAGAATTGATATGGCTTCACCAAATCAGAAATAAGATTACATGTTATAAACAAGTTCAGAAAGAATGGTTGATTATGAATGGTGATATTAGAGGAATGGTGAGAGTATCATCAAGTGAAGCCATGGGAGAAAAAAAATAGCTTTGATGATTTGGGCATGTAAAAAATACATGGTGCATTAATAACATAGATAGATTAAATTAATTTTGTTGGATTAAAGCAAAAAAGTAGACCAATAATAATTTGAATAATAATAATAATACACAAATTTAGATTGCATAAATTAGGTTTAAGATTGAAGCGATACTCAACCGAAATGAAAAAGAATGAGGATTCATAAAGTCAGCTCCAAATAATTGAGATAAGGCTAATAACGATGATGATGATGTGCATCAACATGCGGAAGAACCTAAATGGTGTTTGAAATGACATTTGGTGTGTACAAATTTAGATTTTAGCCACTCGGAAAGCAGGGAGAGAAAACCACGAGGAATCTCATGATTTTAAAAGTATGCTAAGTTGTTTTAAATTAGTGTGGTGAAAAAGGTCATATAATGCTTCGGCAGTTGTGCATTACTTCATCTGACAACCGGAGAAACTAGTCCATGCAACATTTGTAGGATACACCATGGATCTCAACAATAGATTGTGAAATGCTTGATGATGAATATTTTGGTCTAAAGGGAAAAAAATGCTAGATTATTAAGTGAACGCAAGCAGCACAGTTTCAGAAACGAGTGAGATTACAACTTGCCTGCATAAAAGAATCCTGGAAGCTTTTTCTCCATCTTTTCTATGGCTTCTAGAACTAAGTCATAATCTAGACCATACAAGGGAAAAGCTTTCTTCCAATAGATATGCCTGAAATTTGGTAAGATAGTAACCTCATCAAATTTACACAATACAAAAGACAGGACATCATGAAGAAAAATTCAAACTTAAACAAGGTGCTCACATCACTTTAAGAAAAGACATAAAACCAAGACTGCAATAAATATTTTCCATACCTCATAAATGTTGGTTGTCCTTCTACACCCAAAAGCTTCCTAAGGTCAGCAGTCACAACTTCTTGTATCTCATTTCTACATAACATGTTCCATATACACGAAATTATAATTACTTCAACTAAAATCAGGAGATACATTTGCTAAAATATAAGAAACAATTATGGCTCATACAATGAAGCTCCAGCTAGATTCCTGTTCCGACTACCCCCAACAAATGTGGTATATAAATACTGATTTTTTGGAGCACGATCTGGGAACATCATGGATGAAAATAGGGTACCTGAAAGAAAATAAAAATTAAATTTCCTTTGTTAAGATCATACGAGAAGTTGGCAGAAGATGAGGTTTCCGACAATCACTCGATGGAAAGAAAAAAAAAAGATAACTACTTGAGTTAATATTTTATCTACAATTCATTTATTTACCAAGGGTCTTCAAACCATTTTCTTGTTCTTTGGAAGGAACAAGAACTCCAAACCCTTCTAAGGGCCTTTTCACACACTCCTTTTTGAAGGCTGTGATCATGACTGATACGGGTACATAGTTCACCTGCACAGCAGTGACAGGAGAAAAATAAAGAGCAAATATCTTCCAGGTGAACCCAGAATTCAACAGAGATTGAATAAAACTGCTAACGATCAATGATTTTATATCTAAGCGCCAATAATAACTGTTCTCAGGGTTAATCACATTAGCATGGCCTTCCCTTTCCTCACTTACACAGATGTGTTCACAACATAAAGTGATGCGGTGCAGCATAACCGTTACTTTCCTAGGGTTCATTTTATCACTCATTGCTTATGATTTTCTGTTAGGATGTTTTAGTACCCACTCTTTTAGGTTCTATTTACAGACGTAGAGTAACGGCGTAGCTTTTCTTGGAATGGCTATTTTTAGCAAGAGAATGAGTTCCCGTATATCTTCTTCCAGGGAAGAAGAAAAGAACATAGTTTTCATAATATATTTTTCTACAGTTATCACTGTTTCTCTGTTTGTTCTTTGTGCTACCTGCTTCTTCCATAGCATACCACATCATAAAGTAAGAGTCAAGGTGAAGAAAAATACCTTGGGGAGGAAATCAAGGTTGAAAGGATTTCCTCTTTCTTTGAATTTCATCTCTTGAACATCACATAATGGAGCCTACAAAAAGAAAAAAAATTCAATGCTTCACCACTTTTGAATAATGGTTCAGAAGAAAGTACTTTTGAGTTGATTTGATGAGGTCATCGACAGGAGATTTCGGCGCGTCTACCAGAGACGACATCGGAGATCGACGGCCATGATGGAGAGCCACTACTACTGATTTTTATTTGCACTAGCATTTTATGTATTATGCATTTATTTTTTCAGTTTTCCCATTTTATCCCTTGAGGGTATTAGTTTGCTTTTGTAGCCCGGAGGGCATTTTAGACTTTTATATTTGTTGTCATGTGGAGCCTATTTAAATGGCTCTTGTTTCTTGTATGAGGGATGAATTATTGAAATGAAATTTTCTTATGTTTTGTCCTCTTTGTGAGTTCAATATCGCAGAGATCTCTTAGTGAGTTCTTTGTGATCTCTTTGTGAGTTCACTTGTAGAAATCAACCAAGGCTTGAGATCTCTAGTCTCTTGTCTCTCCGCCACCAAAGACCCCAAGTAGAGAAGAGGAAGCAAGAAGGCCGTCCCTAGATTCACCCGCCGGCCACCATAGCCTCGCAGGCCGGCCACCTTGCCGCCGGCCTCCTTTCCGTTCCACCACCTCCTCACATCCCCTCACCTATTTCTCATTGAAATTTGAAATTTGAAAATTCAATTTCTTTCTAAATTTGAAAAATTCTATTTTTGGAAAGTTTTTGAATGAATCTGAATTAATTAAATTTAAATTGATTTGAATTTTATTTCATATTTTCCTAGTCATCATTTTATATTTGGAAAACCCCCTCCCTCTCTCCATAACTCCCTCTCTCTCCCTAGCCATGCCGCCGGCCCCCAATCTTGCTTCCCATTAATTACCCAATTAACTCCCTAATCCTATTTGAAATTCAAATTAGGATCACTTATTTTTCCCTCCCCTTGCATAAAAACTGAAATAATTTCAGTTTTAAGCTCTCTCTCCCCCTTCTCTCTACCGCTGGCTCCCCCTTTCTCTCTCTCCCATTAATTTATCATTAAGGCCTTAATTGTCCTCAAATTGAAATTCAAATCCCTAATATTTTCCCTCCCAATTTCCTCAAATTGAAATTAAACTTCAGTTTTTGTTTCAAAGCAAAACAATTCCTCTCCCTCTCTCTACCGCCGGCCTCCCCATCCCCTCTACAACCCGCCGTCCTCCTCTCCCTCTCATTGGAGAGCTTCTTGCGGCGACCACCCATCGTCTCTTCCATGTCGCATAGCGAATCCCGAGTTAGAATGGGGGCTTGTGTTTGATGCTCAAGGAAATCTCGACGTCCTCCGCTCGCCGTTCTTCGACGCGGGATTTGAATCCGATGAAGACACCGTGGGAGATTACTTGGATCGGATCCTCCCATCCCTCATCAAAGTCATCGATAGACAACTGTTGACCCTCTCCCGTGAAAACAAAAAAAAAAAGGAGAAAATCAAATTTCAAATCTTACCTACTCCCTGCCATCGCACGTCGTCGTCGTTCCCCCGCACGTCGCACGTCGCTCGGCACGATCTCGCGTCATTTCTCCCACGATCGCTAGCACGACTCATTCGAGTCGTTAAAAGCTCGAAAGCAACGAGGCCGAAGGCCTCTTACGCGATCGTCCCTTTCCGATCCCTCTCTCGCCTACTGCCGCTCCTCCAGCCCTTCGTTGGCGTCCGACTTTGCTCCTCCGGCTCCTTCCAGTCGGATCGAAGTTACGACAGTTTGATCGGAAGCGACTCAGGAGCCCGCTCGATTGTGAAGTTAACTCTCTCCCTTCCAGGGCTTCTTCGGTCGATTCCTGTCCAGAGAGAGAGAGAGAGAGAGAGAGAGAGAGAGAGAGAGAGAGAAAGAAGAGAGAACAATCCACCTGCCTTGCCGAGAGCCCTAGTCGCCTCCGGCTCCGCCGTGCTCGGTCGACTTCGCTCCTTCTCCGGCTTTTCCTTCCTGTTGGACCGGAAGTTCAACATCTTGATCGGAAGCTACAACGGGAGTCTGCTGGAAGTGAAGGTAACTTTCTTCCTTGCACGCACTTCTTCGGCCAAGTCCCGTAATCCACCGAACCGAGGGATTTAGTAAATACGGGGTTTAAGCCGTAAATCCCTAATCCTATTCTTTATTATTTTTATTATAATTACTATTAATTATATTTAATAGTTATTTAATTATTATAACAATTAATTATCTAATTATAATTAATTGGTAATTACTAATTAATTATTAATTATAATTAATCATTGATTAATTATAATTATAATTAGTTTATTAATTATAATTAATTATTAATTAATTATTATTAATAATTATCTAATTATTATTATAATTAATATAAATTATAATAAAGAATAATGATGATGAAATGCTTATATGCCTCCTGCTCTCCCGCCTCGACATCTGAGCCTCCCGCCTCGGTCCCCGAGCTTCTACCGCCGATCCGCCAGCCGACCAAGGTATAATTTCTGGAACCTAGGCTTTCTTTCTTACCTCGTCCTGCGTGTCGAGTCGGCGGTCTGCCTATACACGCTTTTCTTAGCGTGGTGGGAGGGGCAACCGGCGCGACACCTACGACAAGGTAGGCGAGCGATCCTTGGTTCCAAATCCTTCTTCGAAGTTCGTAACGCACCGGCAAACCACCTATACACGCTTTTCTTAGCGTGGTAGGAAGGGAACCCGGTGCGATGCATACGACGAAGTAGGGATGCCCATAAGTACCCGCTTGCGGGGAAACAACTGCTTTTTCTCTTGCAACAGGTACCGAGAAGACCCATACACGCTTTTCTTAGCGTGGTGGGGACAAAGACTTTACACGGCCGCGGTGTCCTCGAAAGAGGGCACCTACCATACACGCTTTTCTTAGCGTGGTGGGAAAGGCCCAGTTTTCCGTAGTTTTTCCCCTAAACGGGGGAGACGCCGGGAGGCTGCCGAAATTTCGGGTGAAATACTACTGCACTCGGACCTGTTTTGAACTCAAAAGAACAAAGATTTGGACCAAATGAGAAAGAGCAGTGAACCGTTTTGAACATGAACATGAACAGTAGACTTGTGGACCGTCGAACTTGATTGAACAAATGCAGAGGACCTGAACAAAATTCAAATGATTTTTAAAGATCAAAATCCAAATAAAATCAAATCAAATTGGAATCAAATCCAAGTGAAAATGAATATTCAATTGGACTTGCAAGATCTCAAAGACTCTGAGTAATCATTTGAACATACATTCGGACTCAAATTCAAAGGAACTAAGTGTGAAGGGCACTAAAATAGAACAAGGCTCAGACTACAGGGGACATAGAACTTGAGCTTACATATTGAGCTTGTGGATTTGATAGAACCCCAACTTGAACAACACACAAGATCTCAATGCATGCAAGTAAATAATGTATCGGACTCTTACAACAGTCTCTACGAAATCGGGAGCACCGTACCTGCAAGAATGAGATGCATTGGTATCCCTCCTACATATACTGTTGGAATCTCCTACGACAATCCCTACAAATGCCTGTTGATTGAGAAGGCGACGTTAGAGATCAATCGTCAAAGAGCCGCCCCTTGCAAGCAAGTGCAATCGTCGAACCACCCGAGATTGGTGAAAGGGTGGAAAAGATGCGGAAATAATAGGTCTGCTGCAGATACATTCAGGAGGCCGCAGCGGATATAATGGTCCTCCGCCAGCTAATACAAGCCACTTGTGGATAACAACAGTGTGTATGTCGTATGCGCAATGAACCACTGTGGACACAAGTACGTCTCCTACAACAATCCCTACAAACGCCTGTTGATTGAGAAGGCAATACTGGAGATCAGCAATCAAAGATCCGTCCTCTATAAACAAATCCAGACATCAAACCACCTGAGATTGGTGAGAGGTGGGCACAATACCGATGTCAATGGGTCTCCTACAAATATCTTCAAGAGGTCGTAGTGAGTACAACAGTCCCCTGTAAATGACTACAAAAAACTTGTGGATAACAACAGTGCGTACATCGTAAGCATGACGAATCACTGTGGACACAAGTACATATATCACCTACGACAGCGGTGATCAAAATCTATAAATACACTGAGTACAACGACAACCCGATGTACGAAAAAGTCTACTACACTAAAGATCTTGAAAGGAGATCTTCTCAAAGTGAAACGACAATCAGTGGACTTCAAAGTCCAAAAGAATCCTTCCCCGGTGAATGAGAAAGGGGGAGTCAATATCAAGTCCAATACTCCAAAGTTCAGAAAGACCCACCCCCGGTGATTGAGAAAGGGAGAGGGGGTCAACATCAAGACCAAATCGCCACCGGATCTGCAACATTCATATACAAGCAGACAGAAGGCGTCCACAAACTACAACGCAACGCCACCGGATCTGCAACATCTATGAAAGCAGACATAAGGCGTCTACAATCCATAATGCTCCGCCACCGGATCTGCAACACTGATACAAGCAGACAGAAGGCGTCTACAATCTATAACTCAACGCCACCGGATCTGCAACACTGATATAAGCAGACAGAAGGCGTCTATTCCAAAAATACCCCCCCATGTGCACCATAAATTGTATACACATAGGTACACTAAAAGGGGTAAAAGAAATTACAAAACCCGCATGGGCCTCGGCGAGCGTGTTATTGGTACACACGTGACGTCTAGGGATGCTGCGCGGGGAAATAAGTGAATTCAAATTCGAATCCAATCCTTCTATACGGATCAATAGAAGTCGACAAGATTCGAACTACCTAATAAAATACACGGTTGTAGCAACCGGTGTATTTGTCTAAATACATTCTTTTTAGGCCTTCAAAGCCTAAAATCAAGAGAATTCACTAAACAAAAGGCACAAAGCCTACGAGAAACCCGATCCCCTATCGATAAGTTGATAGGGTCGATAAGGTTCAATCAAATGGAAATGACCCCTAAACACCCCGATGATGGCCGTGTTGATTGCTTATTTCAACCGGAGGGGTCCACAATATATTTCAAAAATACCTTCAAACCTATACAAAATCCAAATATTTTTCAAGTGACCTGGAGGTCACCCCGATGATGGCCGTGTTGAATGATGATCTCAACCGGAGGGGTTAATTTCAGGCATTCTCAAATGCCTCCCAAAAAGTCCAATCAAAATCCAAAGCTCCACAAATCCCAAAGCTCCACAAATCCCAAAGCTCAGATATTTAAATCTGAAATCAATCCATCAATACACTTAAAGCAAATTCCATCCGCCCTCCGCAACAGTTTGACGAGGCGGACAAATTCAAACAAACTCTAGCTCACAAAGAGCGAAATGCCTAGTCGAAAATATCACTAGGATCCATTCTCAAACAATCTCCTGCTAGTAAGGACGTGGTACGTGTCCTCTAACCGGCGGTCTGCCGCTAAATGGCCACCGCAGGATAAACGGTTATGACGACCCGGGGCCCTTTGAACCGCGTGGTTTCGCCGCCAAATGGCACCACGATATCTCGGTTATGGCCAGAGCCAATACGCTCCGTACTGACATCAAATCCTTGAGATATGAATCAATAGGATATGATCGATAGGGCACAAAGCCCTCTGTTAGCTAAGGTGGATTCAAATTTGTCCCCTTAGACAAACATCCAACCCCGGTCTACAAGGTCCCCTTGGACGAAGCAACCCATGGCTGCCGACAAGGATCCTTCTGTCAGGTTGGGTCGACTACCTCCTCTGACTAAGTAGACCAGGGACCGCGATGGCCCGGGACGACGGAACCATGGGATCTTGATCGGGCCCATCATCCATTCCCCCACCATCCGCTTTAAGTGCTAGATGGTGAAATTTCATATTTTAAATATCAAACCCTTTCCAAATATTCAAATCCAATCAATTCTCAAATCCAGACCCATTGCTGCTACTATATGCCAGATACACGTATTCTCTACGTATCTGATTGACGACTAGCCTTAATCGAAAGTTCTCTTCCGTGATCGGGAGAGGTAATTAACTATAGGGGCTTGCGCCTATAGGAAACCAGAACTCAGATCATAAAGTCCTCACAAAATGAGGGCGAAATCTCTGGGTAGTGTCTTATCTACAAACCCATCTGCCTTCCAAAATTTACCCCGGAACTTAGTTCGTTAAAACTCCCTCGTCGAATAAAAAAAGCGATGCGGAGGCCGAGGCCGAATTTTCGGAGCCCACAACAACGTCCGGACTACAAGTGGACCATCGACGGCCATCGACCCACGCCTCCTCCACCTCCAAGCTCCTTCCCCGTGGCGACAATCATTGGCTCCTCCCTCCTCGTGGCAACCTTACTACTAGCTTGGACGATCTTCCGCCGCTCAACCTAGTTTCGTAGGAAAGAGAGAAGAGGTCTCAAGGTGAACAACTCCTTATTAATTGTTGGATTTAATTCACTAGCTTTTAACTTTACTTTTTCCTTTGCATTGGCTTAAATCGCTCGGTCAATTTTCATTGTAATTCTTTAACCTAAGCAAAGTGGAACTCTACGAATTCTTGTAACCAATTTTAATGTGAAGCATGACTTTATAAACGGTTAAGCTCTTATTTAATTTCCTTTTCTTTAATCATGTGTAACTCAATTCATGCATCACATCATGATTAATTTAGAAACTTACATATATGAAAATGTAAGTGTATAAAAAATTTGTTTCAAGGGCAAACTAAATGATAGAATTGAACTTTGATAATAAAGCATATACTAAGGAAACAAATAGTAAGGGTTTATCAGATATTTAACAAGTTATAATCAAAGATAGCTTCCTTGAATATGTAGCAAAGATCAATTACCGTCATTATGACTGCATCAAATACTTGGCTTTTCATAGGATCCGAGTCATTAACATGGTTTGCAGCATAAGAAATAGACCAACCATTGCATGGAGAATCTCCAACAGAGTCATAAGATAGTGATAACACTTTGGAGTTTAGTTTCAAACTTTCCCCACCAACCTTGCAGCTTAGTATATTCGTGAGTGTCTACAAAGCAAGAAGTTACAGGTTAAAGCATATAATATATACTAGATGCCATCGAGAGAAACTACTTGGGTAGATGGTCCAACAATTCCATTGAAGAGATTGCAGGTGGAAGAAGCTTGGTGTAAAGTACTCTAGATAAATTAACGGACTAGATTATTTCAACATCAAACCCTACAGTAGAGATTATAAATAATATAACATCCTAGATTTGAAGCTTGATAAAATTTCTTCACATTATTGAGATGATATGTTGATTTGTATAGGGATTTCCCTTTTACAATATTAGATTTATTTATTCTGCACTCTTCCGTGCATTCTTAAGAAAGAAATTTTGTTTGATATAACAAGCTAGCATGAAAAAGTTATTCTGGATCGTGAATTTGCCTCTCCTAATTGCTTATAGTTTCAACACAAGCATTTGTTGTGATAATACATAAAATGTTTATCTGTATTTTACATCAAAATCATCGGGAAAGAGCATTACGCTTTACATTAATAAATTAAGTTTAGCAAAATCCCGTATAACATTTATGCTCAAAAGAGTACAAATTGTCAATGTGACAAGAGGCATGGTCGCAATATTTCAAAGTAGCAACAGGAGGCTCCAATTTCCTGAAAAAGTTTCATCTCCGAATAATAATGGTATGAATCAAGATGAGAGAAGGGGAGCGATTGTCATCAGTTTCTCCTGTTCAAGATTAGTCTGCAACAAAACAGATGAATGATTGGAGTGCCTAAAGGCTAACAAATAACCACTCAGGCATCCATCAAATAATCATAAAAGGTCAAGCTATCATAATTTAAAATGTTAGGTTCCATTTTGGTTATTCAGAAAAGATGCAGATTACAAGAAAGCAAATAATAGATAACATCACCTGCATTCCACCATGAAATGAAAATGAACCTCTCTGGTGCTTTTTCTTATCCGAAGAACTTCTACTTGGAACATTATCCTTGGGTTTTCCAGAAGCCTTAGATCGAATTGCCCCAACTATGACTGAACCAAACCTGAAGAGAAAAATTTTTTTGTCTAAGTTTCTGACCAATGGTCAAAAAATGTGCTTTCGTGTCCATCTCAAGGAAAGATGAAGTTTAGTTGAGAAGTTCAATGCTTTACAATAAAACAGAGTTTAAACAAACATCTAAAGATATAAATTGTTTGATGGAGAAATAATGACAACAGTCTCAACATAGAAAAAAAAAGTTCTCACTTGGTCATTTCACATCATAAACTTTTTATTATCTTTTGCCATTTCAATTATCATAAATTGATTGTCATCTTATATAGTTAGGATCCAGTCTTAGAAATCTTTTGCTCAACATAGTATTGCAAAGTTTCAGAACTGACCTGAACAGGCAGGATTAGATCGGTTAATGCACACTCTTGCCTTAACCTTAGGCCTTGGCTAGCAGGGAAACGGAGGTAGGTCCAGTTCAGCTAATAAGCCTGGTGAACATGGTACACCGGTTGCACTAAATTTACAGATTTGTTCCATGACAATGACCTCTCAGTTGGTCTGCTTTAATGTCACAATGTTTAGTTGATAAGGTCAACTGTGTTTCATCTTTTTATTTGTCCCAACTACAATTGTGTTTTTGATAAGGTTTATAATCATTTTACATTCGTATTAACTGACATGCTAGTATACTCACACCAATCATGACATTACACAGCCTAGGAATCTAAATTTACTCCACTAAATTGGAACATTCTTAAGGCTTCTTTAGTTCATCTAGACAGGGGAGATTGTACGTACATTAAAATGGATGCAATTGCACCCCTTAAAATTTCGCTTTTTTTTTTTTAATTCAAGTTAATTCACTCATGATAATGACATCTTAATTATCATTATCATACCAACTCAGCTCTCTGACATGCCGTGCAGCTCCTCTCCAAGTCTTGGTACTAATAGCACTCCCCACTACCCACAATATCTCATCCGATCTCTCCTACCTCATCCTCTTTCTCTAAAAAGAAAATCTTCTCTCTCTCTCTCTCTCTCTCTCTCTCTCTCTCTCTCTCTCTCTCTCTCTCTCTCTCTCTCTCTCTCTCTCTCTCTCTCTCTCTCTCTCTCTCTCATAAAATGCATAGAGCTCATAATTCATATTGCCTCCACTATCACAATTAAACTATACAGGGATTTTAGCTCATAATTCATGCTCTATGTCAACATCCAGCTCCAAAACCTCCAGATTATCCAATCACAAACAAGCCCATTAGTCCTTCATGATGGTCATCGAACAAATCATGACCACCCGACTAAAGTGCTTGCATACTTCCAAGCATGCTTAGAGCTGTGCATGACTCAGCTCCAACTCCAACGCCACAATCCGACTCTTCTATAATGAGTTTCATTTAGCCCAAAAAACAAGACAAGGACGATTTTTAGATTATTTTCAACATATAAAAATTTAAAAATGTGCTTATTTGATTTTCATGTGCAACATTTTCCACATTAAATTTTAAGCGAGTCTCTTTAATTTTCACATGTTTTAAATTTGATAAGCACACATTATTTCATTTATTTTCTTTCTTAAAAAGTTTAATATAGTTTGCAAATGTATTATGAACCATAGTCAGTATAAGTGTAATTATGAGAAGATTCGTCTTGCATTTTGATGTTCGATTGAGAATAATTCAATGAAAAAAGGAGTTGTCGTGGCTCCTCTTTTGTGTTTCTTTATTTGATATCTATTTTGATACTATATCAAAAAATGATACATGACAAGCATGAACATTGAATATTTTTTTATACAAAGCCAACAAACATTAAGCCTTTATCCCACTACATGGGGTCGGCTACATTAATCTTTTTTTCTCCATTGTGTCATGTCAACAATCAAATTTTCATTTAAATCTAAAAAAGTTAATTTCTAATGTTTTCTAATCTCTCTTATATAAGTCAAATCTAATACATCTACACTACTAATCAAGTCATCAGAAGGACGACGTTTTATGTGACCAAGCCATTTAAGGTGACTCTCTAATTTCTTATCTGCCACTGGAGCTAATCCAACCTTTTCATGCGTATGCTCATTTCACATTGTCTCTAAGAGTAAAGCCACTCATCCACCTGAGCATCCCAGTTTTGTACGAAGATTCAACACACAAATAAAGGAGAAGGTGCAACAATCATAAGGCACACCTAAAATTTTATGTAGAAAACATAGAAAAATGAAAAAAATCACAGGGTCTTGCTCAATTGAAATGATTCCACTAGTGTTTGTAGTTCCTTACAAATGATGCATTCATCAGAAGAAGGTGTTGGCACAATGTAGCATATATATATATATATATAGAGAGAGAGAGAGAGAGAGAGAGAGAGAGAGAGCATTATATGTTTAAAGTTGGAAGTATCCAATGACATGAGAACTATTCTGAAGAGATCTTTGTCTTGTTCATTTGATCGGCGGACCATAGTCGAACAGATGTTGGCGGGATCGAGTCATGCGACTGAGGTTGGAGGGATTGTAGTCGGGAGACTGAGGTTAGAGGGACCATGGTCAGACAATTGAGGTTGGAGGGACTGTAGCCGGGCAACTGAGGTTGGACAGATTGTATTTGAGCGGCTAAGATCGGAGGGACCGTAGTCGGATGAAGGTGGTTGGAGGGACCATAGTCGAGCGACTGAGGTCGGAGTGACCATAGTTGGGCGAGGGGGGTTCTATGGACCATAATTGACAATCGATGGAGGTTAAAAGGATCATAGTCAGCGAGCGACTGTGATCAGAAGGAACGTTGTTAGGTAACACACGGGGGGGCGCGAGCAGGGCGCCGAGGGGGGGGGGGGGGTCTTAGGATCTTAGATGATGAGCGAAGGAGGTCAGAAGGACCATTGTTAGGCAATCATGGTTAGAGACTATAATCGATGGGCGACGAGTCGAAAGAACTGTAGTAGTTCGAATAGTCATCGGAGGATAGTTGTCGACAGACAACTGAGGTTGGAAGGATCAAAATCGAGCAAAATTGATCCGAGAACCGTAGTCTGCGGGTGACGGAGGGCGAAAGAACTGTGGTCAGGCGGCGGTAGCCTGAAGACTGTGGTTCAAGGACGTTAGTTGGCGAGCAACTAAGGCCCGAGGAATGTAATCAAGAGAAGGTGATCCAAGAATCGTAGTCAGCAAGCAACCAAGTGACATAGGTCGGAAGGTGGATAATGAGGATCATAGTTGGCAGACGACAGAGGTCCAAAAGACTATAGTCAAATGAAGTAGGCCAAAGGGACCGTAATTGGGCCACCATAGCAACAGTGATCTAAGAATTGTAGTTGGATAATGGTAGTCTGAGAACGGTAGTTTGAGGACTGGAGTTCGAGGACTGCGATCAGGTGACGATGGCTCGAGAATCGTAGTCGGGCGACAGTGATCCGAGGAACGTAGTTTGCGGGCCAGAGAGGTAGGAAGGACTGTAGTCGGGCAATGGTTATCGGGGACTGTAGCCTGTTGACGATGGTCTGAGGGTCGTAGTCAGGTAGTTATGTAGGTCGAAAGTACCGTAGTCGAGTGACAGCGATCTGAGGACCATAGTTGGGTATGACGGCTGCAAGTGTTCGTCGATGGGGTGCTCTAGTGGATCTCCAAGATTCTTCAAGCTTCAAAGCTCTCTTGAATTTTTAACCCAAGATCTTCACCTTCTCCATGTGAAGAGGGGGAGGTTATTTAAAAATTTTTGGGAGTGACATGCTCCATAAATATGAAGAAGATGCGAAGAAAATTCGAAGTGTGTAATCAGACGGCACATATTGATCCCCTCGACAATAGAGCTTCGTTCAGCATTAAAGTGCCTTAATAATATTAGAATTCAGCAATCGATATCTACCTATCTCTCTCTCTCTCTCTCTCTCTCTCTAATATATATATATATATATATATATATATATATATAGAGAGAGAGAGAGAGAGAGAGAGAGAGAAGAGAGAGAGAGAGAGAGATGTATAAACATTTTCTACACTTGAGATAGGGATAGAAAGAAAGAGAGATAGAAGAGGAGCTTCACCGTTCATTATTTCATTTAATCATTCAGTCTCAATCAAGCGCCCTAATACAAGGCTACAACCCGTTATATATAAACTAGGGAGTTCAACTTTAAGGAAATAAACACTATAATGTGTTCTTATAGCATATATAAGAGATATTTAAAACATGTTTAAATTAAATAGACATCAGGTTAAAATTTAATATAAAAATAAACTGACGACCATATTTATCTTGCATCAACCTCTAAATACTTCCAAAATCAAAATTTCACACGTTGCATTCTCAAACTTATTCACATTGAACAATTTTTAATGTACTTACTTTCTTGCATCCATTATTATTATTATTCAAATTCACAGAATACATTAATTTCAATTAACATAATTATAAATTATCATGATGTGCAAACATAAATCCTATTTTTTATATTTTTTCTAATTCCTTTAATGTTAGAGATGAATCAGGAAAAATTTAACAGTTTTTAAAATATATATAGTTGTGACTTGTGATTGTTTCATAGATATGAAAATTTATTGAAATCAATTGTAACATATTTTCTTGTATTTAGAGTTATCTTAGATGTAGTGCTTTCATGTTTTATAAAGGCATATATGATCCATGAACATGGTGGATCTTGGCTCCTCCACTATAGAGGGAAGCACCGAAAAGGTAAAAAGGAGAAAGCACACAGTAGAACATTTAAATCAAAATTATGATAGACAATGAAAGTAGCAGGGAAACGAGAGTAGAAATATTCAGTTGTGATAATATTCTATTCATCCTCATCATAACCATAATACTACTACTTGAAGTGATAATACTACAGGTCTATAACATCATCATAGTCAGCATCATTCAATATAGATATATGTTAAACTTGCCATATTTTCTCTATTCAGTGAAGGTCAGTCAATAGATATTCCAAAATAAAACCGCAACCTATTTTCATTTGATTAGAAGTAACCTGGTTGAACGTCAGACTTCGCAATAAAATGAAAGGAGACTACTCTTTTCGCATGCCTTTCTTATCAGGAATCAATGGCAAAGAAAGAAGCATAAAGACATACCCAAATGGCTAGATATTGCTTATGAGCTAAGCATTTGTCCAAATCAATTTTCAGATTAACAGATTATAAGCTTACAACCAAACTCATTTCTTTTGATAAGATCTCTGGTATTCTTTAGGAAACAAACAAAAAAATATCTGAACAGAGAACTTACTTTTTTTCTAAATTCCATAACTGTGGAAATGCATGACGCATCTGCAAACATAAAACAATTTAATAATCATAGAAGGCTATTGACAGATTCTTACAACAACGATACGTGATACAAGTTCCACAAAATTATGATGACACATCATGGTAGTAAAACCTCAAAAAAAGGGGAAAAAGGATCCAGGAGTAACCAAACAGATATTCAATTCCAGAAGTATGATGTAAATGGATGCAGTACGGCTGAATGTAATCTGATACAAGTTTGTTCATTAATTTTCTTATAGAGTTCGAGCCAAATTTGACAATGACATAAGCTTTAAAATCTAGTTGAAGCTTGCATATTTATTTTCTTATGGAGTTCAGGTCCGAATCAACCTTAACTAACTCTATGTAGATACTAAGATTTAAATATATAGCCTTATTATAAAATATATATGCATTCTTGATTTTTTTCAACCAAAATAAACATAATTCAATAGCTAATTATGCTAATAAGTTGTGAAGCACACATGTCAAAAAGAAATAAAATTAGCTTTTAATCTATCAATAACATCTATTTGATTATTTTTTTTATAAGAAAAGAATCAAAATGAATCACAAGCTCTTTATGAAAGATCAAAATAATCCCCAACCATATTTAATGATTATTTTGGTACCTCAATTCCTTAAAAAGGAACCAAAATAATCCCACTATGAGATTACTTTGATTCTTTTTTAAGGATTTAAGGGACCAAAATGATCTTTTAATTCAGTTGAAGACTATTTTGATCATTCATAAAAAGTCAAGGGACTATTTTGATTTTTTTTTCTTTTTTTATCATACTTATATCTTATAAATGTGCATAATTTCTTAAGTTCATAAGAAATAAAAAAAGTATATAAAAGAACATAGAATAAGTAATTAAAAAAATAGTGAAGTCATTATTAAATGAGCATTTATCAAGCTGAGTTACTTGTAGAACAACAAATAAGCATGACCACAAATATAAATGAATGAGTGGGTCAATGTTCAAAAATGCTCATTTAAATGTCGACCTTTAAAATTTTTAGAAACAAATACAAATAAACCTAATATCCACAAATATTAAGTCGTTCAGCAAGCGAATTAGTTCACTGATAGCCCCATCTAGAAGTCTTGAAGCAATAAAAAAATTAAAAATTAAAAAAATTTTAAAGCAACAAACATCTTCAGCCAAAATCTAGTGGCAGTAATCATTTTTAACATGGAAATAACACGGTGCTCACAGAGAGAGATTCAGGATCGCTAGCACTGGTACCAGCCACAAAAGGGTCAATCAGATAATCAACCACCTATACTGGGAAAACAGAATAACTTGGTAAACACATCACTACAATTTCATTCAACATGAAAATTAAATTATTAACGTTGGAAACAGTAAAAAAGGGTTATTTAACTTCCCAAAAAGGTTTACACACCTCAGTTCCAAAGTGGCGCTTAAAGAACTGGCCCACGCTGAAAGGATAAAATAAAAGACATGTTCAAGTCATTATTAAAATAAAAATTTTACATCATTTTCAGCTAAATAATCATATTATAAATTTTCAAAACATGGTTTTGACGCTCAACATATATAATCCTCGTTTCCGATCTGTATGCTGCTTGAATTCTCACTCCAGAATCTTATTATATTCATTTATTGCTGCCATTACATATCCCATCTATGAAATCTTTAATTTCTTTTCAGGAGACCCAATTATCATGAATAATGAGAACCAAAACAATCCAATCAAGGGAGAATTTCAGAGTATGCAAGCTTTATTCTGACTGAATGAATGAAATAATGTTTAGCGGTTTCAAATTGTGAAAAAAAAAAAGAAAGAAAGAAAAAGAAAAACTCAACTAATTGATAAATATTCCACCAATTCTTAAGGATCCAAAGTCCATACTTTGGGATGAAAATAATTCTATGATTAGGAAATGGCTACAAAACTCCATGATATGGAAATGGACCTTAGATATTCCTAATAACAACAAATAAAGTTAGGGCGGTTGGGATACAAATCTACTTATAGATCAAGATGTTGCCCTATATATATATATATATATATATATATATATATATATATATATATATATATATATATATATATGAGATCAAGACAAAACTCTCACAAACAAAAAAAAGAAACATGTCTATTATTGAATACTTCAATGCAATGGAAAAAATTTTAGTTGGAGTTAAATCACTATAAGGATTTCAAGACTAAACTCAAATAGCATGTAGAAAAAGATGGAATATTTAAATTCCTTGTAGGTCTTAACATAGAGTTTGACCAAGTTCATTTCTAAATTTTTGGAAAAAAAAAGTTCTAGCATCATTCAATGAAGATTTATCCCTAGTAAGGGTTGAGGAAAGTAAAAAAACAACCATGTTTGGAAGCACCAAGCTTAGAGGGATCGACCACGACGACCACAAAAGGAAAACTTCAAGAAGAATGACTTATAGTCATTGAACAAACCATGAATAAATCATTCATGTCATATTTATTCGACAAAATTTACGCTGGCTATCGACTACCTAACGCAATCATCCACTTTTCTCATCCAGGACTTAGAATTGACAAACCAAAAATGAAGACAAAAAATCCATCATAAAGACAACCTTGATGTAACTATTGTAAGAAGGGGCATACCAAAAAAAATAATGGGAACTTCATGAAAAACCTCAAGGTTGTTGTGGGGAATACAAAGGAAACATGTCAAAGGATCTAACTCATTACACAAAATTGAGAGGGCTCAACACAGAAGAAATCAACATCCTAAGAAATTAAATTCTCAATAAAAATTCGCATAGCTAATCATTAAGAACAATAAATGTCTAATACTATAAGTGATTCTATTGAAGCAAACACTCCTATTTGGCCATTACAAGTCTATAAAATAAGGCCACAAACTATCTGAGCTCTCTGCCAAGCTAAGACTCAAAACTTGCATAGGATTTGTTGACAGGAGTGCTCAAAACTTGTTGATGATGAGTTCTTTGACAAGCATGCTTGTCTCAAAATTTTTCATATTTTACATTGCCGATGCATCATTTAGCACACTTCTTATACATTATTTTACTCATTTTCTTTCATAAGTTCACTTGTATCCATGCTCTCAAAGGTGACAAGTTATAATTGAAGCCCACGTAACAATGTTCTTGTTCTTTGTTATTCACAAATTTGTATGAGTTTTTGTTTTGTCATTTTTTTTTCTAGCATGCCCTTTTTCATTGTTTAAATTTTTTTGGCTGAATTTTAGGAAGCTTTTGCATCCATCCTCCCTTTTTTCCTACGAAGGGTAGCAAAAGTGGACCATCTTGATAAGCCACTAAAGGCAATGCTTTGGATCCCACCTCCTCCTTCCCACAACAGCCAAAAATTCCATCCGACTAAACCAATAAAGGTATTAAAGGGCATTTGTGTGGCGTATTTTATACACAAAATCACATAAAATCTATTGAAAATAGGCTCCTAGCATATCAAAATGACATGAATGAGTAACCTGTGATGAGCTCAAAGTTTCTCTCTCATTTATGCTTATTGTCGCAAGGTATTTGTGAGAGAACGAGCAAAAAAGTGAGCAAGTGAGAGGGAAATAGAGAGTTGGAGGGAAGAGATTAAAGAACGTTCAGGTGCTAAGTGCAAAAAAGAAAGAAACCTATGGGCAATGTGGAGATGTGCATATAAACTAAAAAAAAAACTACTAAAGGAGGCCATCCAATTCCCTATGCACTTGCTGAACGTTGAACCCCCCTCCCCCTCTTTTCAATTCATGTATTTTTATATAAATAATGGGGCTATATAGCTTCATACATATTTATGCATCACCACCAGTAGATGACTACTTTTTTAGGGCATCGGAAGATATGCCCTTCATCCTTTTTTTCTTTTTTTGAATGGGGGCAAGCTATATACGACTTATTTACAATGTCAATGTGACATCATTGGATGGTATATGGCATTGTTGCCTGTGTCCAACTATGATGTCGTTATATATATATATATATATATATATATATATATATATATATATATATATATATATATATATATATATATATATATATATATATATATATATATATTTGACCGTCTGAGCGACCATCCGTAACATTTAGGGTTTTGAAAGGGTGATCTAATCGACTAATCATCCTGTTAAGGTGACGATTCGGGTTAGGGCAATGAATTTGAACCATTGTCATTCTGAAGTGTCAGATTTGTTAGGCCATGAAAGATTTTGAATTCATGCATCGCATAGCATAGAAAGTTGCAGATTTTTAATAACCAACTTGATGCTAATGGTTGAAGACGAAAAGTTACAAGTCTGGGCTAGGTTCATTGCCAAAATAACATTTACTCTTTATGGTAAATTTCTTCTAATTCTTAATTATGGCTTGGAGTTAATCTTACCATGCGAATTTTTTTATGATAATATACATAAAAGGAAAAATAATTGTTTATGGAGCTCAAGAAAGATGAGCAAAATTTTTAAAAAAGAAAAAATAATAAAAAAATTGAAGATAATTATTCAGATATCACTTGGTTAAAATTCAATGTGGCATTCCAAGAGAAAAACAAAAAAAAAAAAAAGCAAAAAAATCTATATTTCTAAAAGCACGTACCACCAAACTATCATGAGAGACGTTACCTTTCTTGTATTCCTGTATCACACACCTTTATGGAACTTCTTTTATCAGAATGCCACCATGACAATGGCTCCAATAGGATCTTCAACTGCAACAACAAATAATTGTAATGCAATTCACAGTGGGTGAAAAACAAATGAAGAAGAAAAAGAAACAACTTTTCAATTGAGCCTAATCAAAATATTGTTAATTATGGAAAGTCTGAATTAAACATGGTCAAAAAGAGTATGACCTTCCATTCATGGTGAAGAGGATTTTCCAATAACTTGCAAAATAAACAACACAAGTTATTTCCTTTTGTATTTTAATTAACAATTCTGCAATTAAAAAAAAGAAAATCTTCAATGTGAATGTTCATCTTTAACTACAAAACTTTTCAAAATGAATGTTCATCATTAACTCCTATATTTAAGACATTCAAATGTTAGGATTACAACAAAGGCTATGACTTTGAATTGCAAAGTTATGTGACATTCAAATGTTAGGATTACCATGCATGACAGTATTGCAGGATCTTTCCTCTTAATGATTATGATATCAATTTTATGTCAATTGCCATTGTGATTCAATAGTTTATGCCATGCAATTGATTATTATGCTAATGATATGCTTATCTATAAATTTGCCACTCTACTGCAATGTACAAGAATTATAACTCATATTGATTCATTCACTTTATGTTTACTGTTATATTGAATTGTGATATAGTAATAAGTTATATATATATATATATATATATATATATATATATATATATATATATATATATATATATATATATATATATATATATATATATATATATATATATATATAATTCACCCACTACTTGATGAATAATTTTCAGGAAGATCGTCTATGAAATATATGAGTCATAGAAGAGATTTTATCTACAGCTAGCTGATGTGAAGCCCTTCTGGTCAGATATTTTTGTAAATACGGAAAAAGCACTAGCCAATATTGAATATATTTAACAAAAACTGAAACGGGTGAAATCTAAGACACCTAAATGCATGCTAGTTCAGTAGAGCGAAATAAAGTAATAGCACAATAGTTCAATAGCATGGGTGTGCTGAATACTGTGCCAATAGTTTGCGAGCTAAAAATCATACAAAGAAATTGAACATAGTAATGAGTTTATGTATAAGAAGTGCATTTTTCTTGAGAACTGAAAAATATAAGATCAGTTTTTTCATTTTTTAAAAAAATTTGCAAATGATAACTAGAGTTCTATTGCAAGTGAGTTCTATTGCAAGTGAGTTAGCAAAACGAACCTTTGATTGTGTGGAAAGGATATTGCTTTTGATTAGTGCAACTAGATTTGAAGGAATCTGACAAGCCAGAAAACTACAAATATCAGCTGCCGATGATATCCATGAAGAAGGAACAAAGCAAGAATGAAATGCCGTGCAGTTCGGAAGGAGAAAATTACCAATTGTGGCATCCCGTTCCTCACAACATAGCGCTTGTTTTGAGAAATAGGCTGTTCATATGACAGTAACTTCAAAAGTTAATTTTAAATCATCATATTCAACATTGAAGATGGATAGATGCGCAGAAGAAACAATGGAAGAATCATTAACCATATATTAATTATTTAAGGCGGCATCATGAATCCCTATTCTATATTCATTTTGTTGGAGTTACATAGCGTGCTAACTCTAGTTTATATAAATATTTTGCTCAATTTTTGTCAAGTTAGCTTTGATCTACTTTTGCTCATTTGCCTTTGTAATCTTCTCTCACTAACTCTGTATTTTCATATTACCGCATCTTCTCTCCATATTGATAACTTGCTAAGTTTATAATTTCATTGTCTCATCTTCAACAATGTTAATATTCAAACAAACTGCGTCGATTTTAATCACAGATAGATAGATCATCTTTCTGATATATTTATTTTTGGTATATCATTCCTAATCTCTAGAAAACATGCATTATAAAATTCTCATTTCTGCATGAACCAACATGGAAGTTAATTTTCCTCACAACATTTCAAATCTGTAAGCAACTGCCATTTTATAAAATGATCATCAAAGCTTTGAATTTTAGAGCTGTCAAGTTATGAACAACTACAATAAACCGATGGGAAATCAACATGCATGGCGTACAGGTTGGTTAAGTTTTACTACTAAACATAGATCCAACATTTTTTGGATTGTATTCGGATTTATTTGATAAATATGATCAAATAAAACTTTTAAGACATTATTTTATTTTGTCAAAAGCTCTGTTTAAGCTCTATGAGAGACACACTATACCAGTGCTCCTTTAACACTCTTATAGGGAGTCTTTACAGCTTCTTTTTGCTCCCTGGCTTCTGTCTCCAGCCCCTTCACACTAGGGTCTTGAGCCAAGTCACGAGTAACCTCTTAAGTGAGGTTCACATCACTAGCAGGTCCTTGTGATTAACAACGGTAAATAGGGACTGATGCAGTGAACTATGCAAAGGCTGCAAGTAATGAACCAATGGCGAAGGTGACGACCCTTGCATGTGATCAATGATGTGACTGGAGTAAAGGACCTGCATTCTGGTAAAGCTTGTGGTAGCGGGCTGTTAGACCGGTCCAATGTCTAGCCAGTTCACACGGGACTAGGGGTGCAAACGAGTCGAGTCGAGCTCGAGTCAGGAGGTGTTCGAGTCGAGCTCAACTGTCAAATACCGAGCTCGAGCGAGTCGAGCTCAAAAATTGAGCTCGAGCTCGACTCGTTCCATTGTAATCGAGCTCGAGCAGCTCGTCGAGCTCAAAACGAGTCTAATTTGCCTTCCAACGACACACATGGCACAATCTTCAAAAAAATTAATTCTCATTTTTAATTTGACTTAAAAGTAAAATTTAGGCGGGACTGCAGGAGAGAGAGAGAGAGAGAGGTATTGAGATTTGAGCTTTTTTTTTTTTTGCTTTGTCAGAAAATGAAATGAGTGTTAGCCGTTTTTGCATTTATTATAGATAAGAGAGGTCAAATCAGACTATCAGAGAGAGAGTTAGAGAGAGAGAGGCGTTTGAAATTCAAGCGGGATTTTAAAATTTCAACCGGTAAAAATTTAAGCTATCTTTATTTCCCATTATTAATTTTTTAAATATTTAAATTTATTAAATTCGAGCCGGCTCGCGAGCTCGCGAGCCGAACCTTATCAAGCTCGAACTCGAGCTCGTTTAATGAACGAGCTCGAACTCGAGCTCGAGCTCGACTCGTGAGCTCGATAAGCTCAGCTTGCGAGCCTATAAACGAGTCGAGCTCGAGCTGGCTCGCGAGCCGGCTCGGCTCATTTGCACCCCTACACGGGACCGGCCCAGCGCAACAAAGGCAGAATTTCTCCGCCTCCTGCGAATGCTGCGAGACTAGTGGGAGCTTTTTTGGAAGGTTTTTTAGGGAATTGGGAGGAAATAGGAATGTAGGGATTGTTTAGGGATTTCCTTTTGATTTGTATGAATTAAATAGTTTGTTTTCCTAGGGGGCTAGGGCATCTTGAATTTGGCTGAAATTTGAGACCACTTAGATCTTGGTTCTAGAGATTTGGGAGAGATCGATCCTCCTCTCGAATAGAAGATCAATTGTATCTTGCTGTTTTTTTTTTTCGTCCTCTAGTGAATTTCAAGTGATTTTCTCCTATTTTCCTATAGTTTTCGCAAAACCTTCACTATAGCTGCTTTTTTTTTTCTTTTTCTGAAATCCAGCAGTTTTATGGATTTATAGTGGTTGTTTCATACAAAATTGGTATCAAAGCAGTTTTTGGGACTTTGGTAGGCTGCTTTGGTGAATTTTAGCGGCTTGTTCTTGGGATTTCGAAGAAAAAAGTTGTTTTTTAAGGTCGAAGTCCAGATTTTTATTTCTACAAAAATTCGGGGATCAATGGCGGCAAAGAAAATGGATGCGTTGAAGAAATGCCTCGAAGTGGAGATTGAACAAATGAAATATGAAATTTTATATCTCCAAACCCAAGTTTTACAGATTTAAAAAAGGATGTTTCAGCCATCCATGTAAAGTTCAATTAGAAATTTTCCATCATTGAGGAGATGTTGAAGAAAGTGCTCAAGGGCCAAACCAAAATATCGCCGTCGGAGGTGAGGGAGGACGCCGACAACCACGGAAGTGGAGAAAATCTGAAGCCAACCAGGCAAAAGGAAGATCAAGAGGTGGAGATTTTGGAGGGAGCAAAAAAAAAAGCCTCCCCTAGGACCTATTCCTAGGGAGGAGTCCGGTAGAGGGTATGCGGAGAGATGTGAGGGGGTTGGGCATGAGTGGAGGGATGTTGAATTTGAAAGAAGATTGGCTGAATTGGAAAGGCGAGGCCTTGATTTTGATCGAAGAGGTGTCGAATTTAAAAGAGAAATGGATAATTATGTCCAAAGGGGGATTGCATCTAAAAGGGGAGGAGCTTGTTATGATACAAGGGGTGCATAATTTGAAAGGGAAAGGTGGAAATTTGATGAAGAGCTTGGGTATGAACTTAGAAGGGATGATTGGGACACTTAGGCGGAACCACTCCCTTGGGGAAGAAGAAATTATAAAGGGAACAGAGGGAACGGAGTGATCTGAAGGTGAGCAAGCTGAAGATGCCTATTTTCAAGGGAGAGAATGCCCATGGGTGGATCTATAAGATGAAAATGTACTTTATTGTCAACAGGTTGACCGGGGGGGAGAGATTGATGACAGTCGGGATGTGTTTGAAAGGGAAAGTTTTAGCATGGTACCAGTGGAGGGATACGAGACGACCAATAAGGACCTAGAGGGAGTTTAAGGACTGTCTGTTGGAACATTTCCAAACTAGCAGGGGAAGGAACTTCTACGAGCAGTTTTTCGCTTTGACGCGGGAAGGGACAGTGATGGAGTATCGTGAGCAATTTGAATACCTCGCCAGTCGTTTGGATCGGCTTCCAGAGTTTGTAATGAAGGAGAACTTTATGAAGGACTGAAACCAAAGATCCGTGCAGCAGTCAGAGTAATGAGATCTCGGGACTTTGGAGAGTCTATGAAGCTAGCTCAGTTGGTGGAGGATCATACTGGAAAAAGGAGCAAGAGGCAACAATTCAGGAGGCTCGTACACGATGACCACCAACTTTTTGGCACCCAAGGAGCCAGCACCAGGTACTCTTGAGGAGACTTCGAAGGAGAAGACTGCCGGAGGAAGACCTGGAGATAAATTCAAGAAGCTCATAAACAGAATTACAGGAGAAGAGAGCGAAGGGGATCTGTTTCAGATGTGACGAGAGGTATAAGCCGGGGCATATGTGTAAGGACCAAACTCTTCAGGTTATTACCGTTTGTGATGACGAAGGAAAGGATGAGGGTGTTGTTTTTCCACATTGCAAACAAGGTAGATCTTTGGGAGGGGAGTATTGTTAGACCGGTCCAATTGACCAATTAGGCTAGTCCACACGGGACTAGCCAGCCCAATAGAGGCGGAATTTCTCTGCCTCCTACGCATACCGCGAGATTAGTGAGAGCTTTTTTTTAGGGAATTAGGAGGGAAATTTGAATTTAGGGATTGTTTAGGGATTTCCTTTTAATTTGTATGTATTAAATAGTTTGTTTTCTTAGGCTTAGGACATCTTAAATTTGGCTGAAATTTGATATCACTTATATCTAGGTTTTCTTTGGGCCCTAGCGGCGTCTAGAGATTTGGGAGAGATCGATCCTCCTCTCAAATAAAGGATCAATTGTATCTTGCTGTTTTTCTTCGTCCTCAATTGAATTTCAAGTGATTTTCTCATATTTTCCTACAGTTTTCACAAAACCTGCACAATAACTGTTGTTTTTTTTTTTTTCTGAAATCCAGTAGCTTATTGGATTTATACTGGTTGTTTCCTATCACAGGCCTTACACATAAATCATACATGTCAATGACGCAAAATGACGCATGAGGGGGTGTTATTTTCTTGGCACGGCGCAACACATCAAAATAGCACGCACTATTTTTTAACATGTTATAAATTTTAAATTATAAATTATAATTAATTTTTTTAAGGTTTATATATTAATATCATAATTCATTATTAATTAATAAATTATTTAAAAAATTAAAGGATTTAACTTTTTGTAGGATTTAAGTCTATCATTTTTGTTATTTAGTGG
The DNA here is from genome assembly GCA_016618105.1 of Dendrobium huoshanense. NCBI lineage: Eukaryota > Viridiplantae > Streptophyta > Magnoliopsida > Asparagales > Orchidaceae > Dendrobium > Dendrobium huoshanense. Next base: position 45,947,407 of record CM028357.1, read on the forward strand.
ATTTAGACTAAATTATGCTTAAATCATGCTCAAATCTATTGATGTAAATTTATGTAAAATATAAAATTGTCATTTTTTCTGTTTGACGGGATATTTATGCCTAGATTTTACTCTAATAAACCTATTATTTGTTATATATATATATATATATATATATATATATATATATATATATATATATATATATATATATATATATATATATATATATTGTACACCATATTTATGGCGTAAAATTTGCCGTATGCTATATGTCATGGCTCCATGAGGAACTTTGTGCCTTTGTGTGTCATTCGCCATTGACAAGTATGCCAGAAACTTGGATTTCTAACAATTATTAGCCTATTTTGAGGAAAAATATATTGTAAATGAGCAGCCTTTCAATGATGGACCTTAGTCAACATAGACTACCAAGATAACAGACCTTTTCAAGGTGTGTCTAAGTGATCTTTTATGTTATCACGAAGACTAGTCTCAACAATAGCTTAGCAAAACTTATCAAACTATGAAAGAGGGCTTTGTTTAAGCCCATAACTAGACTTGTTAACCACTGGAGCTACTCCAACCTTTATGTATATACTCATTTTGCATTCTATATATAAGAGTGAAGCCACTCATCCACTTGAGCATCCTTATCTCTGCAACACTTAACTTAATTTTACACTTCTATTTTAATGGCCAACATTCTGCTTCATAAAACATTACAAGTCTCATCACTATCTTATAGAATTTTCCCTTAAGTTTGAGGGATGCATTCCTATCACACAAAAGACCTGATGCATCCCGCCACTTCAATCATCCAACTTGAATTCAACTAATAATATCCCCATCTATTTCACCATCACTTTGAACAATAGACCTGATATATTTAAAACGTGCACTCTTATTAATGACTTGATCGTCCAAAGTCACAATCCTCCCATTATATATATTACTACTAAAATTATACTCCATTTATTCAGTTTTAGATCTGTTCAAACAAAAACCTTTAGACTATAAATTTGACCTCTATAATTCAAGTTACCTTCAACTCCCTCCTAGTCTTACCAATAGAAGGCAATGAATGCTAAGAAAAAAATCAAATCCTACCCTTTATGAAGAAAGATGAAGATGAACATACAGATCATTACAATTAGCTACCAACACTTGAAAAAAGCATAGCAAAACAAAATATTGAAAATAAAGATTTAGATAATTGTTACGGTTATAAAAGGTGGTCTTCAATGGCAATTGTCATCCAAGCAAAAATCTTGAAGAGAAAAACCGCATTAGGGCTTAAGGTTCTAAGACACTAATGCCTCAATAAGTGTAATTAATCATGCCGATAAACTTGCTAGCCCATGGCCATAACTACCTTTCAATTTGAGGGAATCTTTTACAACACATTCTTCAACCCAAGAAAAACAACTAAAACCATGTTATTATAACCCAAAAGTAGGGTTAAATTGAAGAGTATAATCCAAAATTCTATTTAACTCTTAAAATATTCATTTAAAACAGCAAACATTACATTTTGTACCCCAAGCTTGACATTAAAGAATCTAACTAATGCATTGGTACAATGATTTCTTATTCTCTGTGAATCATTATCATCATCATAATTATCAGCCTTATCCCAATTATTTGAGGTTCGCATTATGAATCGTTATTTTTTATTCATTCTTATTGAGTGTTGTATGAGTTGATAAACCTATTCTTCATAAATCATTTTAAGAAACTTCATATAACATCAGTCAAAATAATTTTCTTCATAATCCTTTAACATTAATTTTATTAAGTTGTCTAATGAGTGTCTTTTATACCCTTTTTTTGTATGTCCAAAGTACCTAAATTTTCCTACAGTCATCTTATCTTCAGTAGATATCACTCTAACATTTCCTTTGATCTGCTCATTCATCATGTTATCCTTCTTGGTTTAGCCACATATATTTTAAAGTTCTCACTTTTGTTATGTGCGACTTGCATCAAAAAATATTTATATAGTCCAATATTTGGATTCATACAACATCATTGACCAAATTGCAATTTATAAAATTTACCTTTAATGCCTTGATACACTTTTCTATTTAAAAAATTCAAACTTAACTCTATAAACTATATCTTCATATATATCCTTTTCTTTTATATAATGAATTCAAGATACTTAAACCCATCACAATAATATTGAATGTTAATTATTGACATCATACCAACTAGAATTATGTCATACATTCAATCTTTGTTATATTAAATCTAAGGTCTCTATCTTCTAAATATTTCTTTCATTATATTAATTTTCACCTATTTCAGGAGAAGTCATAATAATTAGAATTGTATCACCGTGTTCATAACAAATAAAAAAATATTCTTTGAGAATATTAATTGAGATCATAGTAAACATGAAATTGAAACTGAGGTATCACATAGAGGAGAACATACAAACTGTTGCTTTTCTCGAAGTCCCAAATCATCAAGCAATCTTCCAACTGCAGATTCACTTTCTGTCTGCATGAAAAGGAAGGAGATGTTTAGCTGAGAAATCTAGGAAGTGGCTTGTTACCTACAGTTGTGTATATGCACCCAGCATTGGCGAACAAGTTGTCTTATTTTAGTGTTTAAAATGAGGGCATTTATTTTCAAAGAATATTTGATTCTAGCAAAGCAAGAGATGAGATTGTTCATGATTTCACCATTGTATTTGCCCCTTCATCCCATATAAAACCATCTTCTGATGTACTTTTTATTTTCCCTCCAGCTCTATCTTGAACATCAAACAGAGTGACCTTCAGCCCATTTGTTTTAAGCTTATATGCAGCAGTAAGCCCACTGAAATTATTTTTTAAAGGTCACAGTTAAGAAGTTTCACCAAAATTTATCAGCAATATAAAATAAAAATAAAAACATATGCGTTGGAAACAAAATCCAGTAGGAAATCAGCTACATATATGAAGCAAACAAGAGACACTTGCTTTCACTCCTTGCCCTGCCATCTAGCCTCAAGGAAAAGAAGTTCTTGGCCAGATTTCTTCAATGCAACTTGGATGAGTGGCCAGCATACCATGCAGTAAGAGCACAATAAAGCAACTTCCAGGAATGATATTTTGATCACCACTTGTTAAGGTCATAATAAAAAATCATCCAGACATTTACTTTAAAAAGATATCCTTTGTTATAATCATCAAAACTAATAAATGTAGAAATTGATTAACAGGGCTGCATTTCTTTTTCTTCTCATTCTTTTTTATTCAGTTTGAGCTACAAAATAAAGGCCCAAAGTTTACCTGACAGAGCCACAATCCTACATAAAAATTAAATAATAATGTCAATGTGTATATTAATGAAATACAGGGATGGGATTTACAAAAACAGGAATTTAATTTGTGAAAATAGATAATATGCAATAACGACAAATCAGAAGAAATTGTAAAAATATTGCCAGAAATTGGAAGCAATACCAACAATTAATTCAAACAATCTTTACAAACAAATCCACCATTTTAGAGAATAAATACAAAAGCCAACATTGGCAAAACAAATAATAAGAACTCAAATAAATAGGCATAATTGATCAAAATGAGTTTTTGGAGCATTTGGAGCAGACCTGACTCCACCACCCACAACTGCTACTGATTTCACTGGATCTGCATATCAAAATTTTTAGAAAAACATTTAGGATGAATTTCTTATTTGCACCATATAAAAAGCAAAGTAGCATGATCTCCACTTAAAAAGAAGAATAAAACTATATACTAGTTTTAAAAACCAATTACTGACAAACACTATAACAAAATAGTCAGCATTGCAATTAACGGATCACACGAACTATAATCATGCTGAAAGAGATACCTTGTTGCAACAAAGGCTCTGCTAGTTCAATTGTTTCTTTCCCCATTCTGTCAGGAAACCTAGCAAATTACAATTGAAGAATGGTACTTGTGTTCTCTTATACAGAACGCAGATAACATCAATTATCTATTTTTTAGCCAGGATAGTCAAAACAACAGAAAGTTGAGTAAAAAAGTTATGGTTACTTAATGTTGTGATAACAATATTTTGACACGAACGAAAAAAAAAAAGGGAAATTTACATACATACCACTTTATAACATCCTATTTACATATCTTTAATATTACATGCATACCACCTTATATTATTTTAATATCAAATATACCACTTATATTTCTTTCCTACCACTCATATTTGATATGAAAAATGTATGTAATATTAAAGTTTTAAGTGTTAAATATGTAAATAGAATAGTATAAGGTGATATGTATGTAAATCTCCCAAAAAAAAATCTACTATCTTAATTTTTAATTTATCCAGTTATTTTTGCTTCTGCTAGCTTAATCAGCCAAGCCCCTCATTGAATCGTAGCAAATTATGTCAGCTTGATAATATATAGGCCGTTAAAGGGATTTATCTGACAAAATTCCAACTTGAAGCCGCATCTCTCCCCGGGAGTACTACTCCATTACGAAAATCGAAAACATTCAAGCAATAGCGGTAATCTAGGATTTGACATATATGTGAAAAGGAGAATGGAGTAGATGTAGCCAGGTGCATGCATCAACCTAATCTAAGTCTTAAAATCAAAGAGCGAGCGGAATAGAGAGTGAGTAGAGGATTACGTTGTAATGCCGTATCTTTTTCCACCGGTGAAGCCATGAAGAGATGCGGCCTTTGTTCTTAGCAAAGCAGCTCGTAAATCGTAATGGCGTCAGGCTGTCGAGTGTCGGCCAAGAAGGCAAGGACCGGATGACAGAAATCGACAAACAGGGTTATGTTCGGGGACAGATTAACCTGTTAACGGGTTTGTTAGGATCGGCTCTATCCGACCCGAATACGATCCAAATAGCATTCACTTAAGATTAAAATTTAATATTTGGATCGGTCCAGTCGACCTATTTCGGGTCAACTTTGAAAGTGCCTAAAATTTAGGGGTGTCAATATTAGACACGATCTGAAAATTCGATTCGAACCTGACCTGAAAATTTTGTGTTAGGGTCAACCCGAACCCGAGACGGGTCGGGTTCATGTTCAACATTTCGACCCATTTCAAAAATCGGATCGGGTTTGGGTTAACCCTTTGACCTGAAATTGACCCTTTTTTGACCCAAAGACTTGATTTTGACCTGGCAACCGGAGTTTGACCCGAATTTTGACCCGTTTTGACCCAAAAAAGAGGTTATAGACCCGTTTTTTACCTGAAAACTAGCAATTTTTGTTAGAAACAGGTCATTCGGGTCATGTCGGGTTGACCCGGACCCGAAGCGGGTCGGGTTCGAGTCCGGAAAACCGACCAGTTTTCAAAAACGGATCGGGTTCGGGTTGACCTGAATAGTGTCAGGTCAGTTTCGGGTCGACCCGAACCCGCCCCGTGACCTGAAATTGACACCACTACTAAAATCCAAGAATAGAAGATGAATATGCAAGATTTGAACAATATTTGATTAATAATGAAATATTGTTATAACAACTTACAATAAGGTTAATTAAGATTCCATCAATGTTCGATCAAACTTCAAGCAAAGCTCGAATTTATTGGTTTGCACTCCTTGTCTCTTTGAGAATTGACTCATTTGAATTATCTTGTTGTGCATGTAGATAACTACTATTATCATATATAGAGAGAAACAATACACTGTTCATGACACATATAATAGAGCAGGGGTGAAAAGGAAAAAAAATTTATTAGGCAATTTGAGGTTAATAGCATCATTGTGTTAAATATGATAGAGTTGATGGCTCAACTGTGGTGGTCAAGTGAAACCAATTCAATGATGTGAGTTGTGGTGGTCTGATGGTTATGGCATTGGTCTACCGGTGATGGTTGAGAGACAATAGTCTAATGAAGGTGGTCGAAGTGACAATAGTCTAACAATAGTGATCGAGAGATGGAAGTCTGATTATAAAAGCTGGGTGGTGGTGGTTCAGAAGTGGAGGTCAGGTAATAGTGGTCCAACATTGGTGGTCAAGTAGCGGTGGCCCAATTGTGATGGTGGAGGTCACTCAACATTGTTGCAATGGCAACTATTAAGCGACAATGGTTATCGGGTAGCAATGGTGGCGGTCAGACAGTTGATGTTTAGCAATAGTGGTTGAGTAACGGTCCAATGATGAAGGTTGGTTTGTGCCCATTCGACGATGAAGGCTGAGCCATGATAGTCTGACAATGATGGTGATCTGACGATGTTAGTCGGGCAACGATGATCCAACGATGATGGTTGAGTAATTGTGGTACTCCAATGGTGGATATGAAGTGACGATTGTGACACCTCCATAATCAGAGTACTTTGGAAACTAGTCTAACCTGACTAGAAATTAGGTAAATTATTGAGTTTTTAGTATTTGAACTCTTTTACATGTATTTGAAATGACATATTTGTATGAAAAAAGGTATGTATGTTTTTTGAAGTATATTTTGGGGGCCTCAATGCTTGTTTTTAAAAAAAAAAAAAAAAAGATTTTTTTTTTCCTGAAGCACCCTGACACTGCATGTTCTGGTGATCCAGCATTAAGCTTTCTAGAATTTGAAAAATGAACTAGCACCGCGACACTCAAATAGTGGCACCTAATTGTTAGTCTACTTTTTGCAATTAAATATATTAAAATTCACTATTCCATCAACTCGTTTCATTTGGGCAAGTGAATGGTGAGAGAAAGAGAGAGATTTTGCCTACCATTTTTTTATGCAATCTCTGGTAATTTAGTTATGTTTTAAAACTATAAATTTTTACTAAGTAGGATTTGTTATTGCCTACCATTATAAAAAAATTGTGAAATTCTAAATTGGCTCAGTTATGCTTTAATTGCTACAATCTGATGAAATATGTATTTATGTGATTTGAATTATATATTTTATTATTTGAATTGAGAAGTTCTAGGGAAGTTAAGTGTGAAAGAAGCAAGATATTAGGGTGCTTATAAAGCATATTATAATGACAAAATATTATGTTCTGATGCCTACGGACATTTTTTGATTATACAAGCACATTATATTGGAAGTCATAAATGGGTTAGAATACTCTGAGATCATGTCTAGGATCAAAAAATATATTATTTTATGTTCTGTGAAATAAAGTTAAGTATTTCTTCTTTTGATTTTTATATAGTCATAGATAGTTTTATACCTATGTTATGTAGTGTTTGTTTATAGTCATGACCTGTGATTATATAGATATTTTGATGATTAAATGAAAAAAAAAATAGATGAGTTTATTTTTAGGATATTGGACATTTTAGCAGCTTTGTAGTATATTGTTTGTTTTAACATTTATATTGGAAGAAAATCTATAAAAAAAATTCAAAACTAGATATTGCATGGGATTCGTATGTTGTAAGCCAAAATGATAAGACATGTCTCATCAGTAGGTCTTGTCAGATTGGGTTGTGCCAATAATAGTCTGATTGTGATAGTCAAGCATCAGTTGTCCAATAGTGATGATCAGATGGTGTTTGTCCATGAACAAATCCTTCACAAATTGTGATATATAGTTGGACAAATGTAAACTTAGTAGTAAATTAGAACTTCATAGCATCCAACCAATTTATCAAGTGGGAACTATATTCTGACAGGTAAGTTTTTTTTTTTTTTAGGGACATTTAGGCCATTTAAGGCAAACTCACACACACAACGCATACACAAGGACTCGAACCTTGGACCTCTTAGTTGGAAGCCTAAGCTCTCAACCAATAGGCCAAGGGGAGTTGTGTACAAGTAAGTTTTTCACATGTTGCAATGAATATGTCCCTTAAAAAGTTTTTTTGAGGAAGCATTTTTCATAGGAAAACATTTTTAGTAAAGATTTTTTTTGATTTGTTAAACATATATTTTTTTAAACTAATTTTCTAACAAATAGTTGTTTGAAATTAGGTTTTTTTTTATTTAGAAAACGCCATTAAGAAATTTTGTTAATTTTGATATTACTCTCCTCTACACTTGCAACAAATGGGTGTGGTTGCTCAAATATGTATCCTTAGCAAAGTTGTCTTCATCCTAACTACCTTCATGGCAAATTGTAATGGTTTTCCTTTAATTGCTTGGAGGCTGACAAACTTCAAACATTATTATTATTGCTATTGTTATTATTATTATTATTATTATTATTTTAGATTATTACTATAACTCATAATTGTTTAGAGTAAATTTTTTAACTTGATCATCAAATGTTTACTATATTGCATCACTCCAAATATTTTAGAAATAATATGAACATAAAACAAACTTAGCCGACTTTCTCAGAGCACAGTACAGTCTAAATATCTCTCAAACGAAGCATTATTGATTGTAACATATTTATGAAGGACATTTTATACCTATTAATTTTTATTCAAATAAATCTAGTTATATTTACTTTATATATATTTTTTAATTAAAATGAAATATAAATTAATTAGATTTACTAAGAATCCGGAATTTGTTAAAGTTCTAAATTAATTATTTATAATTGTTCTTAAATATAGAAAAATTAACTATAAACATAAAAATATTTTTTTATTAAAAATTATTATTTAAAAAATTAAATAATAATAAAATTAAATTAAAATTTAATCTTATAATTTTATATATTTGAATTTTAAGTATAATAACCATAATTATATAATTTAAACCCTTTTTATAGAATATATTTGTATATATAAAACACTCTTTTTATAGAATATTTTGATATAAAAAATATTTTAGTTTTGATATAAATAATATTTGAATTTATAATGACAAGAATGACTAAATTTTATTTTATTTTATTTTCAATATATTTTTTTTTTCATTTTTCTCTTTTTGTCAAAACATTGGAACAGTGTATATAAAAAAATAAATTAATTTAATTTTACTTTTTGGAAACGTAATCTTTATGGTCAATTTATAAGAAATTTTGTAATTGGAAATTCAGAAACTTATTTTCTTTAATATTATTAATTAATAATTTCAACGGCTGAAATTTCAATGTGCCCATTAATTAGAAAATTAATAAATATCCCAATTTTCCAATTTTATGATTTCTAATTTTCTGGATTAATTATAAAATACAATATAAAAATTGGTGTTAAGAAACCGGACCTTCAAGTTCTGGTTTCTTAAGAAGAAACCAGAATTTGAAATTAAAAAAATAACATAATTTCAGAAAATAAAAAAATCGGAGAAGAAAATAAAAAAATAAAAATATAAAAATCGTAGAAGCAAGATCCGATTTCCGTTCGAAATAGAAACCAGATAATCAAGTTATGGTTTAAAAACCGGATAATTGAGTTCGTATTTGCTCTTTTTTAATTTTTTTTTAAACCAAATCTTTAAACTAATTTAAATTTAAAAGACGCTCCTTTTTATAAAATCATCATTTATGAATGTAATTTGATGCATCAAGTGTTAGTATGTTGGTGAAAGGTGATCATGTTATATTGACAAATTATTTGTGCTTCTTTTTTTATTATGTGTGGGTATGATTAGATTTTTCAAAGCAGAGATGAATATTTCTTCATTTTATGCATCATATTTTTTACTTTTCTACTTAGTGAGTAAGATAATCTCTCTATTCACTTGAACTTGGAGGATGAAAATTAATTAACAATCCCTTGATGAAACGAGCTTAATTGAGTACATGACATTCTCCTTTAGAACAAAAGAAATAATCTTTACATAACAATAATAACACAGAAGAATCATCTCAACATAGCATACTAGAAATATAAAATAAAATAAAATCTCCAAACAAATCATTCATGGATGGACTGCAATGCGCAAAAACTAATAAAAAATCTCTGATATTGGTTGATTTTTAGGCTTGTGAAAAAGCCTATGACCAATCTTTTCTTATCTCGAAGTAATAGCTCATTCCCAAATAACATTTACCATCATCGTCCACAAACTGAAACATCAAAAAAGATATCATTGTAAGATTTTAATAGAAGAAACAAAAGAGCCTCAAACATGAATGTTATTTACCTTTGTTTTAGCAGAATAGGATCCCCTTGCAAATATGCCAGAAGGGGTGGTATCCTCTTCTAGCTCATAGGTGTATGGCTCCTTCTGAGGGCTGAAAGTTCCCAGCATTACCTTTGTGTTCTCAACTGCACAATTTCAAACAAGTCGCATATTAAGTAACCAACTGAACCAAACAGATATGAAAGAACTGTTAAAAGAATTAAATGGACTATTATTCTCTTAGGCTTCATTTGAGACAGTTTTTTTACTGCTTCTTAAAACAACTTTTGAGCATAAAAGTCAAAATTTTTGTACTCAAAAGTTTTTTTAAGAAACAGTAAAAAAAGCCGTCCCAAACGAAGCCTTAATCTTTCTTTACCTCTCACTCCAGTCTTCCACACAGTGTTCGTGTACCGGAGTCCTGATACAATGTTATTTGAGACAGTGAAGGAGAATTTGAGTCGATAGCGACTGCTGTCCTTAAGAGTGAATGCATAGCCCTTCGCATTTGAGACGAAGGGGATAGGTAGAACCAGGTCTGGTCTATCAGGAGTGATGATTGTGAGACTCTGAATCTTCACTTCTGGATCTGGATTCTCTGCATTAGTTCAGTAAAAGAATGCCATCACTAACTTCTACTTAGTGCTTACAGAAAATACAAGTAGTTCTTCATTCTATCTTGTTCAATAAAAGCAAGATGACCACCTTGTTCTTCAAAAAGAAACTATCAATGATTTATGCAATTGTTCGTAAGTGCTCAAATAGTTCAAAGAATAATTGAAGACATGAAATTTTTATTAATTAACATATTGAGGAATTTTGGAAGTTATTTATATTTTTCGTATTATGTGGTTAAAAAATCAATAGTTTAGGATTATTTTTATTTCTTAAAAATCAATTTTGTACTTCTTATTGATGTATTTTAAAGAAACCACACAATCAAACGAGTTGTTTTCATCGAAATAGATGGAAATTTGAATAAAGCCAACGACTCTAGTTGTGGTAAAGCCATGTAACCACCTGGAATTGAAATTAGCATAACACAATCCAACAATGAAGACTAGAAGACAAACAATAAAGAAGGCATAGGAAAAAATCATAAAAAAAAAAGATGGCACATAAAAAAGAGTTTTTTAGTTTTATGCTATATGATTTTTTTTTATATATATACTATCAAAAGAAAGTACAAAATATAATTAACACCTTATATACGAAGAGGGAGAATTCATGAAACCAATCAAAAATTGTAATGAGGCTAAAGATGAAGATATAAAAACTTTTTAACTGACCAGTGGCATAACTAATGTTAAGTTACTACTTGTTATGAATAGCTTACTATTCCTAGGGCGCCCCAAGGAAAAAAAAATCCTCAAGATATCTAATCAAATTTTTAGTTAGGAATGGCTCTCAAATCTGTTTGATTTATTTTAAACATAGTGCAACATAGTGTTAGGTCGGCCCAGGCGGAACCCATGGTGGACCCAAGCATGAGTGAAAACTAGTATTGGAGGGAAACTTTGAATGGGAAGGGTTGTTTTGGTAATTTGTATTTCTCCTATATAGTTAATTAGGTGCTTAGGAGGGAATTAGGGATTATCTTGAATTTGAATGTAATTTGAGATCTAGGGTTTGTGTTTGGGCTCTAGGCTACGGCTAGAGATTTGGAGGGTTGTTTCTTCCCCTCGAATTGGAGAAACTTGTATCTTTCTTTGCTTCCTCGTTATTTGATTGAAAGGAGGAGTTTGCTTGTGTTTTCTCTCCAAAATTGTTATTTCTGCTTGTTTTTTCCTGATGGTTCCTTCTTGAAAATAGCAGATTTCTTGATGTTTTCCCCCAATTTTGGTTAGGTTTGCTTGCGAACTCAAGTATTATCCTTAGGGTTACTTGCGAGCTCGAGTATTTCCTATCATATAGCTTTTAATTTATTTCTTTTGTATTATATAATCTCAAAGTAAATCTACAATCTTTGAAAACAACCCAATTTTTTTCCTACATCCAACATTACATAAATTTTTTGCTGTTATGTTGTTTTAACAATGGAAATATTCAGTTTATATTAAGTTGCCAACAAGATATTTACTAATTTTAAAAGCATTACTTCAGATAGAAACTCTAAGTAGGGAAGAAATAAAAAAACCATCACATATAACATTACTGAGAAATTGATTATCATTAGGGTATTGCTCTGTTACAGTTATAACTTTTATTTTTCGCTGATTTTCATAATTAATTAGAGTAGATAACGATATTAGATTATGACGCTTGACTTTTGTGATGTATATAATATGCTAGGGACAGGCCCACCTTGTGGGACTCAGGGGAGTTAATATTCACTATGGAAAAGCAATTATGAGAGAAATAATTAGAAAAGTTTATTTAGGGAAAGATGGGTGATTTAAATTAGATATGGGAGGGAAATATGAAGGTTTTATTAAGGGAAAGAGGCTGATTTGAGGACTGATTTAGATAGAATTAATTAGATGTTTTATAATTGAAGATGGCCTATTTGGGGGCTGACTTGGAGGGGGTTAATTAAAAAATGTTTCCTAATTGAAGAGGGCTTATTTGGAGGGGGCTTGATTTGGAGAAAATTAATTAGAATATATTTCCTAATTGAAGAAGACAAATTTCGGGGTTGATTTGAGGGCTGATTTGGGAGGGAAATAATTAAAGAAATATGATAGATTTGGGAGGAAATTAGGGGAGGGTTGTTTTAGTATTTTATTGTTTATTGTTTGCTTTAAATAGTTATTTGTTTGTTTAATTTAGTTTGTTCTTAGGTAGTGAGAGCTCTAGCTGGTGGCTAGAGATTTGGGAGAGCCGGATCTTCCTCTCCAATTGAAGATCCATTGTATCTTGTTTGTTATTTTTTATATTTTCTAAAATTCAAAAGATTTGTGGTGTGTTCTTCTTCCCAATTTCTCTTTTGGTTTGCTGATTTAGTTGAAAGTTATTCTACTTCAAATCAAATTGGGTATCAGAATGAGAATTTGGAGAGATGGCACCAAAGAAGGTGGATGCGTTGGAAGGCAAAATGGAGCAATTCAAATCCCGCATGAATGAGAAATTTTCAACCATGGAAGGAAGGTTTTCATCCATAGAAAACCGATTAAGAGGGATGGAGGAGATGATGAGGAAAATCTTGGAGATGCAAACAAAAATTCATCAGTGGTTCCGATGGTTGACACTTGACTCTAACCAATATTTGATCGGGATTCCCTTTGATCGAATTGAAGGGAAAAGAGATCAAACGGAAGGAGTTCAACAATGAGAGTTTCTTTCATCAATAACCACCTCCTAGGGCTCTGATAAGGGACAGTCGGAGCTTCCGGATGAGGGGACAACAAGGAGGAAATTTTTTTGTGGAGGTGGTAGGGAGGTCGACCACTATAGGAGGCATTTCGAGTAAGGGGAGTTGGTAATCAAAGGAGGAGGGGGTCAAGAGCACCTCCCAAGGCTCCATTAAGGGAAATAATAGGGATTTCATATGGGGAATAACAAGAAGGGAGTTTCGTGGTGAAGGTGGCCGACCACAATGGGAGGTCTTTTGGGCAAGGGGAGTGGATGACAGTAGAAGGATGGGGACGGGCCGAGCCATGGGCATCAGGTCATGTGAAGTGGAGGGAAGAAATGTGGGATTCCCACCCTTGATACACGGGTACACGGGTAAAATATGGAGGGATTATGACAACTACTACACTAGAGGAGGAAGAAGCTATTGGGGTAGCAATTCTAGGATGAGAAAGTTGAATATGCGAATGATTTATGATAAGGAAAAAGAGCAACTCAGAACTTTCAACAAACAAATTGAAGAGGGTAAAAAAAAATAATCATCTCAATGAATGATCTTATTGAGCTACCAATTTGTTCTCAGCATCTTGGGTTTATTCTTAAGGAGGTACTTATTAGGTGGAAGATGGGAACGATCTTCTGATCATCTCATATGGCACCCATGTGATTTTGTACTCCGGCAAATTCTTCCACCTAATACCCCCTCCAAATCAGCCCCAAATATACCCTTTTCAATTAAGAAACATCTAATTAATTCCATCTAAATCAGCCCCAAAATCAACCTCTTTCTTTTAATAAAACATTGCTAATTCCCTCCCAAATCTAATTCAAATTAGTCATATTTTCCTAAATAAACTTTCCTAATTATTTCTCCCATAATTTCTTCTCCTTACATGATGAATATTAACTCCCCTAGGCCCCATAAAGTGGGTCCCCACTAGCATATCAATACTTTCTCCAAAAAAAAAAAACACCATGTCCTCAAGGTGGAACATCTTAAAAGAGAATAAACAAGATACAATGGATCTTCAATTGAAAAGAAAGATACCGGCTCTCCCAAATCTCTAGCGAGCGGCTAAAGCCCTCGCAATCTAAGAACAAACTAAATTCAACAAACACATAATATATCTTAAATCTAGGGTAAATAAACTATTTAAAGCAATCAATAAACAACAAGATACCAAAATAGTCCTCCCCAAATTTCCTCCCAAATATACCATATTTTCTTAATTATTTCCCTCCTAAATCAGCCATCAAATTAGCCACCAAATCTATCTTCTTCAATTATGAAACAATTCATAATTAATCTCCTCCAAATTAGCCCCCAAATCAGCCATCTTCAATTAGAAAATATTTTATAATTAACACCCTTCATATCAGCCCCCAAATATGCCCTCTTCAATTAGGAAACATCTAATTAATTCCATCTAAATCAACCTCTTTCTCTTAATAAAACCTTCATAATTCCCTCCCAAATCTAATTCAAATAAGCCATCTTTTCCTAAATAAACTTTTCAAATTATTTCTCCCATGATTTCTCCTCCTTACATAGTGAATATTAACTCCTCTCGGCCCCACAAGGTGGGGCCCCCTTACATATTAGTATACTTCTAGAAAGGCATTTGACATTACCTAAATTAATGATATCAAAACTAATGAAACAAACTTTATGATATTCTATCAGTACATGAAAGAAATTTAAATGCTTTTAGAATAACTAGTGCATATTTGGGATATTTATTGGCATATCATCATTTATTCTTTATTTAGCTATAGTGAATACACGTACATATCCATATAGTGCTTTTACAGGTACGTAACAGGTTCAGATAGAAGAACTTAGACCAACAAGTTTCAATGATAAGAACTCAGTCAGAACAATCACTTCGTCCTTGATGGGCACTCGCCAGCCAAGGGACATGACTAGCCATAGGCAGACGAGTCAAAAATTGGTCCCCATGAAAATTGTTCATATCGAGGTAGGTGATTTTTATCGTGTCTTAGTTTTCAAAGATTTTGATTTCGACCGTCTGACTTCTTTTAAATTGAATTTGTTACATTTTTCCCTTATTTAGCAAACTTCTACAATACAACTTTTTCTATGTTATAGTATTGATAATTCTAGACATTTTTACTAGATAATTTCATGATTTTACTAGATAAATTGAAAGTTATTGTATTTTGAATTATTTGGATATAATAGATATTTTGATATTTTAATATATGCATATTACAAATACAAGCATTATGAATGAATATAAGCATATGATTGAATAATAGTTTATTAATGTAATAATATTGTGATAATAATGTGTTAAAATAAGCAAAGGCTAGTGAATTATTGACGTTGGTTGAAAATTGATTTATACCTGCACAGGATGGTGGCTGACAGGCTTTCCTTCAAATATTGTGGTTTGATGTTATCCTCTACTGATTCACGTGATTTACTGGTTGAGAGTTATAAGAAGTTATTACTATGCTAATGGGCAGAAAGTGACGACTATGTGTATTGAGCCAACAATTACTGACTTACTAACTACTGAAAAAAAATATCGTGCAAGCTAGAATTCTTACTTGTATAGTATGACTACTGGGATGCATGTTATAGTATTGTTTTAATATCCTAATGATTATTGTTTTACTATTATTGTCACTAGTTTTATAGCATTAATATTGTTACGAATGATATGGACGTTATTATTGATATCACTATTGATTCAATGTCGTTGTTACTACCATTGATTTATTGTTTATTGATTTACTGTTTCATGAACATGTGCTTCTTATACTGAGCACTAAGCATATGATATAAAATACTGATTGGATACTTACATAGAATGATTAATATTTATGTGTATATTAATTTAATTGTACTGCATTGTTATAGATTCCAACCGTTTTCATAGATGTTTCTAGTTTCCTTATTGCTATAGTGTATGACTTGGGAAGGATCGTTTACTGCTTATTTGATTCGACCTCCATACTGATTTACTGATCTACTAGTTTACTAGTTTATTGATTCTATGGTTTTTGTACCACACTATTTTACTGGCTTCCGTACCGTATCATTATATTGTTTTATAGATTTTATTGTTGCATATGATTTACTGTTTCGGTATAGATTCATAATCATATTGACTACTATTGTTATGAATTGACTAATGACATGCATAATGTATCTTTATCGAGCTTTGAGTTCAACTGTAAGATTTTATGACATGTTAGGCTATTTAGTTCATTATATGTGGTTTCAATGATTTCAGTTCAAGGAAGAGGATTAGCATTGTAAGATTGAGCGTTTACAGAATCCTCTAGGTTTTTTGTTATCTTGTTTAGTTATTCTTTTGTAGTCAGGAGCAGATAGATCCTATGATGAGATTGTTTAACTCTTAACTATTGTATATAATTTTTAGAATATGAATAAATATGTATATTGGTGTTTAGATAAATATAATGATTTTCACTACTAGTTTAATTATTGATAAATAAAATTTAGATAAATCTGGTAGTCTTTGTTATAATTATTAAAAGAACAAGAATAATTATTCCAAACTTAATTCTTGGGTGACACAACATACCTAGAGGACTCTCCTTATGAACTCGTCAACCCACCTAGGAGACTCGCCTTACTCACCCTGAGGTCAACGACTAAGACGAAGACAAAGAGTCACACGGGCATCTAGTAAGCCATGACATGTGTCATTTATGCTGCATAACATACCATAATCAATGATGTACTTTTTATCTTTTTTATGTAGTCTTCCTTGTAGCCCTCGTATCCCTATAAATAAGGGATGAATATGCACATCTTAGATCTTTTGGAGTATTATAGATCTATTTGTGCATTTTTCAGAGATTTCCCTAGTTTTTTTTCTGTATCTTACGAATCTTTTCCTTTCTTTGTCATACTCATCCTAAGTTCTCAGGTTTTCATTTCTTAAGACTGCTTGCTAGTAAGGCAGTTGCCATCAATCGACACATTTATATCCAATATCATAAAAAGGGTGGTGAGCGTGGATTAATGCCAATGATTAGAAGTCAGGGACACCTCGAAGAATAGCAGAATCCAGAACCATCCATAAACTCATCACGTTCTCAAGGAAATGGAGAAAAGGCTCACAAAGATGATGCATGATGTATTGAAATATCATGCCAAGTCCTTATAATGCAAGTATCATTTAGTAGCTGATGAGTTGCAAGTATACGTACTCTCTACTATAACATGCCAAATATTTAGTACATCAACACTATAAGCTAACTAGCGAGTCCATAGGATTTGGATTTCTTATTACAAATCGCTGAAACCTAGACTTAGTAAAAGTATTACTTTTCATATTGAGAATCTCAACTATTTATTGGACTCGTCAACATTGATAAATCTAGGGAATCCATTAAGACTAGGTCAAGTCACTAAGTATAAACTTGCCGAGTTCTTTCTTGTTGAATCCAGTTTCATCAAGCTTCTTATATGATATGTATCATACTCCTTCAATTATTTTCAGTTAATATTCTTTTATTATTATGACAAGTACTAATATGTTCAAGTTATTTTGTCCATTAATTAAGCTATTTCTTAGTTATTTAGTTCACTAATCCAATTGTTGATAAGTTCAATACTTTGAAGAATTTCTTGGTATTTCAGAATGAATAGTACTACAAATATGAGCTATCTATATATAGGTCAATTTCGAGACATAGACTATTTTATATTCACGTAGAAGGAAAAAACACTAAAAGACAACAACAACAACAGCAACAACAACAACAACAAGCCTTTATGCCATTATATGGGGTCGGCTACATGAATCCTTTTTCTCCATTGTGTCATGTAAAAAGTTAAATTCTCATTTAAATCTAATAAAGAAATGTCATTTCTAATATTTTCTAACCATAACTTTTTAGGTCTACTTCTACCCTTCTTAATATAAGTTAAATCTAATACATCTACTTTCCTAACCGGGTCATTAGAAGACCGCCGTTATATGTGACCAAACCATCTAAGGCAACTCTCTCTAATCTTATCTTCTACTAGAGCTACTCCAACCTTTTCACATATATGCTCATTTCATATCTTGACTCTAAGAGTAAAGCCACTCATCCACCTGAGCATCCTCATCTCTGCAACACTTAACTTAATATTATGCTTCTCTTTTAATGGCTAGCATTTTGCACCATAAAGTAATGTAGATCTAAGTATCTAACCACCATCTTATAGAATCTTCCCTTAAGTTTGAAGGGGACTTTTCTATCACACAACAAGCTTGATGCATTCCTCTACTTCAACCATCCATCTAGAATTCTACTAATAATATTCCCATCTATTTCACCATCACTCTGAACAATAGACCCAAGATATCTAAAATGCGTACTCTTATTAATGACTTGATCACACAAAGTCATAATTTCCCCACTAGAACTATTATTACTAAAATTAAATTTCATATATTCAGTTTTAGATCCACTCAAACGAAAGCCTTTAGACTCTAAGGTTAACCTCCATAATTCAAGTTTACCTTCAACTCCCTCTCTAGTCTTATCAACAAGAAGAACATCATCATCAAAAAACAAATACCAGGGTACAACCTCTTACAAATGTCTAGGGAGAACATCCATGACTAAAACAAAAAGATATGGGCTTAAGGATAATCCTTGATGTAATCCAAATGAAATAGGAAAATATTTGGTCAAACCATCTTGTGTCTGGATACAAGTGATAACTCCTGCATACATATCCTTAATGACTTGAATATAAGCATTGTTAACCCCTTTTCTTTTCTAGAACACTCCATAGCACTTCTCTTGAAACTTTATCATATGCTATCTCTAAATTAATAAATATCATATGTAGATTCACCTTATTCTCTCTATACTTCTCCATCAAACCTCTCAATAAATGTATAGCTTCCATAGTAGACCTACCCAGCATGATCCAAATTGATTTTAGGAAACGTTAGTATCATGCCGCAACCTATGCTCCATAACTATCTCCCATAGTTTTAAAGTATGACACATTAACTTAATTCCTCTAAAATTTGCACAATCCTATGCATCACCTTTATTCTTAAAAATATGTATCAACACACTCATTCTCTAATCATCTAGCATCTTTTTAATCTTCAAAATAATATTAAAATGTTTAGTTAGCCAAGAAATTCCTTCTTCTCCTAAGCATTTCCACACCTCTATTGGACATCAGGTCCAACAGTTTTTTCACACTTTATTTTTATTAAAGCCTCTCTAACTTCAGTTTTAATAATACACCGATAAAAATAAAAATCTTTATTTTCGTTTAGCTTGCTAAGGTCATTAAAGTCAATTGCATTCTCATAATATTTATTGAAGAGTTAATAAAAATATCTCATCCACCTTTATTGAATATCTTCTTCTAATAAAAACACTTTTTGATCTTCATCCTTAATACATTTCACTTGAACTAAATCCTTACTACTATCATCTCTTTGTTTACCTAATTTATGCATATATCTTTCGTTCTCCTTAGTATTAAATATATTATATAAATCCTTAAAAGCTAAACTTTTTGCATCATATATTACTTTCTTAAACTCCTTACTGGTCTTTTTATATCTTTCTCTATTATCATAATTTTTACATCTAAACCAATTTTTATAACAAATATTTTTATTATTTATTTTTTTCTTGAACATTTTGATTCTACTACCAACTATTTTTACTATTATGAGCTTTCTCTTTGATAATCCAAGTATACTTTTTACAATATTCTTAATATCACTAGCTGCTTTTTCCCGCATAACATTTGATTCTTCATGCACAGACAAAATCTTAAGATCTAGTATCTTACTCTCAAAAATATTTTTATTAATATTCTTTAAATGCCCCATCTAATCTTAGAACAATATTTTACTTTATTTATTATTTTTTGTCACTTCAACCTAAAGTCCAAAACTAATCATCGACATTGGATACATAAACTTTCACTTGAAATAACTTTATAATCTTTGTAATATAACGACCATTTTTTAATATGAAAATAATTAATCTGAGTTTTACTATATTCATTCTTATAAGTGATGAGATGTTCATCTCTTTTCTTAAAAAAGATATTAACAATTACAAAATCATGAACTAAAGAAAAATCTAATATAGTCATACCACTTTTATTAGTCGCTCCAAAGTCATAGCCACCATGAATGCTTTTAAAATCATTTACCACTCTACCAACATTGAAAAAAAGATTCATGTAGCCGACCCCACGTAGTGGGACAAAGGCTTGATGTTGTTTTACTTGTTATTGTTGTACCTCTTTGCCAATATGTTCATTTAAATCTCCTCTAATAAATTTTTTTCTTCAAGAGGTATATTTTGAATTAATTCTTCTATGTCATTCCAAAATTTTAATTTTAAACTAATATCCAAACCTACTTGAGAAGCATAAGCATTTATAATATTGATAATCTTAGCATCAAGAACAATCTTCAAAGCTTTAATTCTATCTCTAATTTTATTAATTTTTATAACATTATCCTTTAAATTGTTATCTATGATCACATACATCTACAACATTTCTAATACGACTATTACCATAATACCAAAGTTTAAATCCTAAACTATCAATCTATTTAATCTTCTCTCCAACCCATTTAGTTTTTGAATGCATAGAATATTTATTTTCTGATGAATCATAATATCTACTAATTCCATTAATTTACTTGTACGGGTACTTATATTTCAAGATTCTATCCTAATTTTATTTTCATGGACTAGCTTCTTTGCCCATATCCATCCATGATGTGAGAACCCTTGCCTATTTAACACTGCACCCGGATGTCAGTGCAAAGGCCTTTGCACACTTATCAATTGTCACTGTATGCATGTCATACAGTGCATCGCTTACAGGAAACTCCCTTGCATTAACACAATGTATTAAATGATTCATGTCATGATTATTTGATAATTTTTACGCTGGCTGTCGATTACCTAACACAACCCTCCACTTTTCTCATACAGGACTTAGGACTTGGCAACGATAGTGTTTAAAAAAAACACTAAAATATAAGTGAAAGAAAATCATTTCATTTCATTTTAACATTTTTTGCATGTGCTTTGCCTTGGGGGGGGGGGGAGTACAATTTTTGTTGTGACCTTAACCACTACTTACACTCGCACCACCACTCTCTTCACTTTTTGAGACCTGATGGAAGAAGGCAGCCTTATCCTCATTGAGGGAGATCAACTTCCTTGGCAACGACAGGCTAAGGACATCATCATACTTGTCAAACTTGAATAAGGTGAACCACTACTTAGTTGTTTTGATCGCCGCCTACAATGAGGCGACTTGTTCTTCTACATGCCACTTGGCTTGTTGGCGATTTCTTTTAAAACAACCTCCTAATTCACTCTTCCTTAAAAGCTACCTCCTTTTTTGACGAGCTCTGCCCTTAGTTCCACAACTTTATCCTCCATGGTGAGTTAGGAGACTCTCTCCTTATTAAGGTAACATACCACTATTGAGTGAGCCTTCCTTAGAGATTGCATGTTCACTGAAGCTCACCAATGGTTGCAAGCTAAGACAGAGGGGTTGCCAATTCTTTCCAATTGAGTTCGTTGTCATTAACTCCAATTCTTCTTTAGGGATCACCTTGATGATAGCCTCAAACGAACATGAGAAGACTGCCCACTCGTAAATGAAGCTCTCCTCGCCTTCAGAATCGGCAGCCTCTTCAGAACAAAATGGCTCGAGCAAGAGGCTTGGCAACTTCTCATCGAGATCAAGGGCGACTTGTTTTCCCTTGCCCTCGACAGTCGCCTTGGGCTTGCTTTCCCCCTCCACCTTCCTCTTAGCAACCCCTTCATCTATTATGATCCCCTTTCTCGCCGTGGGGGGTGGCTTGGTTGTCACGATTGCCACCTCCTTCACAGGCCCAATCAACTTTCTAGGAGGTTTTGTCGAACGAAGGGGAACCACCTTCCCTACAAGGGCGCTTGCAAGCACCTTCTCCTTAAGAGGAACCTATGACTAGGCACTTACCATCGATTCTTTAGGCCAAGATGGCATCGCCACCTCCCTCTTTATTTTCTTGTGAGGCGACTCCTGCATCTCTTTCGGATTCACCACCGGCCTTTCTCCCCGCCTTCTTCGTCGCCCTTCTCCTTGGTTGGAGGGTCCTTGCCCTAGAACTCTAGCATCAAAGGGTCTTCTGAGCAAGAGCAGCTCGACATACCCTCTGCACATAGACAATACACAAAAGAAAAGCTAGGGACTTTCACCCTCACTAAACTTTGGGAGAACTACCTTACTCTTTATGAAGGGGATTAAGGTAGTCGACATAGATCATCCGATTGCAAAGTGGATGAACAAAAAATTTGCCTTCAAATTTATAACCTTGTTCGCCAATCTACTTGTCCTCATCACCACCGATAAGAATTGAACCAAGCGTCCTTGAATGTCTACATGGTGAAGAGGTGGAAAAATACAATGATCGTCCACGAGAGTTGATGGAGATAAAAATTATGACACTCGCCACAAAGTTGGGATGAATCTAAGTGGGGATGAGGTCATAGAAGTTCAGAATGTTTGCAAACTCCCTACATAAGGGGAGTTGCAATCCCAATTTGACGTGGTCACAGTGTATGCAAAATTCACTATGATTGAAAGCATTCAAGTGCTTGTCCTCATGAGAAAAACAAAATTGTAAGTTCGTGTTGGCGTAGCAATAACCCAGATACACCATGTCTGGATAATTGGGAGTCACTTGTAAGGACTGCAAGCATTCGACGTTCTAGAAACTGAAGAGCACTTCTGAAGTGCAACCATGAATACTACGTCATACTCACTTGGAAACTGATAAGCAAGGAACATTTTCTCAATTGTAAAACTCAAGACCCAAAAGAGGTGACAAGGAGGTATTTATTAGTAGAATGCCCTGACACAAATTTTTGCAATTAATGCTCATATTGCACCTATATTTTCCTCATAACATCAATATTTGGTGAATCTTTTCTCAATTGCTCGGCAATCGCCACCAAAGCACAATTTCGAGTCTCCCTAACCCAAAATATAGAGAACTTATCTCATAGCCATTTCACAAAGAATCTGATGTGAAACGTACATGCGATGGAGTTACTTTACGAAATTAAAGCGAGCAATTTTAACAAAATAATCCGAAATAAATTTATTGCTTATAACAATGGTTTGATCCTTAGAATTCTTAGTTTTTAACTTGGCTAGGCAAAGTAGAGCAAGATCAATCCACCAAACAATTCAAAAAACACAAAGAAGAATTGTAAAGCTACGACGTTACACAAGAATCCACGATTTAATATTGAGAACTTTCACCTTTGGAGCTCATACGCTCAACTAGTCTAGGCTTTAGCGGAAGAAGAATCTCCACATTAGAACCGAGGTCACTTCGAGGAAGAAGGAGCCTACGATCGTCGTTCTTGGCTAGGTGGCCGAAGTATGGACTTCTGGGCAGCGGTTGGGGCTTCTCGGGTGCGGATTGGGTGCAAGGAAGCCTCTCCAATTCACTGTATGGCATTTGTAATGGCATAAAACTTGTATGGTGTGATGTCACTTTGAAATAATGTCAGCTAGCTGACGTTGGAAGAGGAGGGACTTGGTTAGAGACAAACAAGTCAAGTCCAGATGGGAAGAGCTCGGGTAGGAAGAAAAACCCAAAGCAATTTCAGATTTCTGAAGTGCCGGCCAACTGTTGTGGGAGGAAAAGCTTGGGCGGGAGACGTGGGGGATTTGGGAAGACTAATTTGAAAATCAAATTAGTTTCCAAAAGGGTGCCAATAGCTAATGAGGGATTAGAGATGTAATAGGAAACAATTAATGTAATTAAAGTGGAGTTCACGGGCAAGGATGGCCAGCCAAGCAGCAGGGAAATTTGGAAATTTAATGTGGGGTCCACGCGTGCAGCAGCTAATCCACAATTAATTCTGAAATCTGCTATTTCAGAATTAATTTAAATTAGGTAACTTTCCAAAATTAAGTTGAAAGAGAGGAGAGGGATTTGAATTTCAAACATAATCAGGTAAGGTTAATTACCAGCCATAATATGGCAATTAAGTAGGCAATTAATTAGGCTTTAAGGCTTGCAATTCCACGGCCTGGACCATGCAGGGAGGATCGGCGGGAGTGGCCTGCAGGAGAAAATTCTTCAGGTGCTGGAACACTCTGCTGGATTCATCTGTGGAGTTTGGGGAGTTGTGGGGGTGGAAAAACTGCACGGCTTGGTCTTGGATTGGCGGCCAAAGGCCAGGGGAAGGATTGGCCGGTGGGATGATGCCGCTAAGGTGGCAGGTGGCTTGAGCAGGTCAAGGCTAGGCGGCGGCAGATGCAAGGGGAGGAAGAGAAAAGAAAATTCAAGGGAATCGAGCGACCATGAAATTACTAACCTCAATTATATTTGATTTGAATTTCCACGAGATAAGAAGGTTTGAAACTAGAACTCACAAAGAGATCTAGTCTCCTCCGGCGAACTCACTAAGAGATCTTGGGGGGGGAACTCACAAAGAGAACACAAAATATTTTCATTTCATCAAAAACTGAAATTACAATGCATGAGGCCTCATATAAATAGGCCAAAATGATAAAAACAAGAAATGACACAAATGCCCTTCCGGGCTACATAAGCGACTAAATGCCCATAAGGGCAAAAACGGAAAAACAACAAAATAAAATA
Source organism: Dendrobium huoshanense (assembly GCA_016618105.1). Lineage (NCBI taxonomy): Eukaryota > Viridiplantae > Streptophyta > Magnoliopsida > Asparagales > Orchidaceae > Dendrobium > Dendrobium huoshanense. Next base: position 45,972,268 of record CM028357.1, read on the forward strand.
CGTTACTACATAAAATGACAAAATACAAGTCATGCTCGTGGCCGTCGATCTCTGGCGTCGAAAATGCTGACGATGTCCTCATCATTCTCCCCAGGTGGGAGAAAACTCGACCCCGTCGAGTAAATATCTATGGAGCCCTCGTACAACTCTAGTAGATCTGGGTCTAGGCTCTGTGGCTCGTCCAAGTATCCTCTACCTCCGGTGTCCCTTTCCAATGAACTCGGTATCTTTGGCACCCACTTTCCTTTGGGGAAATGACCTCATCATCTAGTATTGCTTCGACCTTCTCCGCTATAGGTGAGTAGGGTAAGTTGGGGAGTGGAGCTAGGCTGGGGGATCTCACCAGGTGGGGTCACACAAGGCTAATTTAAAAAGTGGATTTTGGGGTTAAGATTCGGGTCCTTCAAAGGCTAACAGGTCTTCTATATTAAATGTAGGATTCATGTTAAAGCCTCAAGAGAGGTCCAGTACGTAGACATTACTATTAATCTTTGAGATTTCCTTAAAATGTTCGGTGTTTCGAGCATGCAGCTTCCCGTACCATCACAAAGTCTCCAACTTTGAATTCATTGGACCATCTTTTGTTATCAACAATAATTTGAAGATGGATGTTATTTTGTTCAATTTTCCTTTTAATTTCGATGAGTAACTCCTGAAGGTGAAATGCATATGCAAATGCAAGAGATCGGGTGTGCATGATGAATGACAAGACTCATGAGCTTACAAAAGTTTAAAACAACAGACAAAAAAAAAGAGGAAGATAACAGACTACAACACTCACACAACATACTAACTCACACGAACACAGCCAGAAAAGTGGACAAGTCACAAAAGAGTGGTTTTAAAGTGTTCGATCTAATGGAACGGGTGTAGGGGGAGCAATGAAGACATCCTTAGCTAAAAGGGCATCTCTATAGGGCATCTTAGCTCGGGTCACAGACAGTCTCCCAGGGGTAGTAAGGTGATTTAGTAAGGTCAGCCAACTAGGAGATGGAAGGTCCTTAACAGGGAAAGACAAGGATGCAGCGGGCACAATGTAAGAATCAGGAGTATGATAGGACGAGGGGTCATCACTCTCTACCATAAAAACATAGCCCAAAGAATCACCAGCAGGTATGGGACTCAAAAGTCGGGGTATCGTGTCCAGAGTAGATGTGGGTCCAACATGAAAGTGTGGGTTAATATTCTCATTCCAGTCGGTAGGCGGAGTGATGTGGTAAACCCAATCAGGAAGGACAAACTCTTTCAAAGGTAAATCCAAAGGGACAACTCCAAAAATAGGTTCCAACAAGTCAAAAGATGACTTCTGGTACAAATGAGGCTCGAAAACTTTCAGACTCAAAGTACTGTCTTCCAAAGTAAAATCATGTTTGGTTTCAATCCTAAAATCCGTAGGTTCCGTTTCACTTGAATCATGTGACAAATCCGATTGACTTACATTCAACTTGAGATTAGCTAAGTCGCCATCAGAACTATCCAAAATTAAATCAGAGTTATCCGAATTCATCTCAGTAATTAAGTTAGAATCTTCCAATTTTAATTTCATTGTGTTCAAGGTCAGATCAATCTCTTTCGGAATCAAATCAATATTGTCCAGACAGACCTTATCCAAAGGGATATCGTTAATGATATTAGTCTCAAGAGGGGCTAAGGTCTCGAGGTTAAAAGGTTCTAGACCTCCTAAATCAGGGTTTAAATCCGGCAGGGGGTCTAATTCAATCACTTCAGTTTCATCCTCAAAGTAGCCCTCGTTATCATTAATATCGTTAGCATCCACAAAATGGATGCACTCAGGTTTAAGTTCAGCGGACTTTTTCTTGTTAATTACACTTGCAGGGTCAATGATTGGGGAGGCTAAAGGTTGACTGGGATGACTAAAAGTTGGTCCAAGTGGGGAGCCATAAGAGTTAGGTCTAACAGAAGGCCCAGTAGAGGGTCGGCCACCATGGTTAGGTGAAGACCTATAGGGTGGGGCAGCAACCCTGATGTTACTAACAGTTGGGTGACCATACGTAGGGGAAAGGTATTTTAATCCAAGTTCTCGTCTCATGTTTTTCCAATCGGAGGTAGGGTATTCGCCACGAGACTCTTTATGATCTTCTAACCTCATCCAAAATTGGAGAGCACTACCGCTCAGGTGTGACCTAGCAATGCTAAACTGGCGAGAAATAGGGATTTCATGCGATTCAAAATAGTCCTCTAATTGTCTCACCCATTCCCTAAAGTAGTAAGGGTCCGAAGAACCATCAAAGGTGGGTAGACGGTAATGTGGCTCAAAGTGAGTTCGTTGTGGCTTAAACTCGGGTCTAGGTTGAAAAGCAGAGTGGGATACATAATTCGAGCGGGGATAGTTAACAGGTTTCTCCGTCATAATTCTAGTCATAGTGTCCACTAGGTTAACGATGTCATCTAAACTCTTTTGGAGTCTTATCGGGTCCATTGGGAAGCGTCTTGTGATACTCAAGGATGATTGGGTGTAAGGGACGTCATATAGACACTAAGTTAGGCTCACTTAGACTCACTACAAGGTGCCGAAAAAGTTCGGACAGCAACTACACTAGTCGGTTAGGTAACCTAGGCACTTAGGAAGGTTGTTAGGTTGAGGACAACACCTTAAACGCTTAAGAAACTAGCCTACAGCTCACTAGATGTGTGCAGGAATGAAGTGGACAGCAAACTACAACATGGCATAAAGTTATCTAAGTGTTTAGGAAGGGTTTTAGGAAGTGGACAGCACCTAAACACTCTAAAACAACACTCCTACAGACTCCGAAGGGTGCGGGAAACAGTAGGGCAGCAAACTAATGTGGAGGACGAAGTCACCTAAGCCATTTGGGTGGACTGTAGAGCGTGGACAGCAAGTGAAAGAGTCCTAAATCTAGCCCAAGTGGTTACTAAATGGTGCAGATTTTGTGTGGACAGCAAACCATAAAATGTTTAAGTAACCTAGACAACTAATGAAGCGGCTAGGTTAAGGACAGCACTTGAACCATTGTTAAACAAGCTTAACAACCTCTAAATGCATGCAGGAATGCAGTGGACAGCAAGCATAAAATGCAACTAAACTGATTTAAATGATAGCATGCATGTAACAACGTGTAAAATTAGTTAAAACAACTCCTAGGATGATGTCTAGCATGCAAAACTAGAGCAAACCATGCTCTGATACCAAGATGATGTGAAACGTACATGCGATGGAGTTACTTTACGAAATTAAAGCGAGCAATTTTAACAAAATAATCCGAAATAAATTTATTGCTTATAACAATGGTTTGATCCTTAGAATTCTTAGTTTTTAACTTGGCTAGGCAAAGTAGAGCAAGATCAATCCACCAAACAATTCAAGAAACACAAAGAAGAATTGTAAAGCTACGACGTTACACAAGAATCCACGATTTAATATTGAGAACTTTCACCTTTGGAGCTCATACGCTCAACTAGTCTAGGCTTTAGCGGAAGAAGAATCTCCACATTAGAACCGAGGTCACTTCGAGGAAGAAGGAGCCTACGATCGTCGTTCTTGGCTAGGTGGCCGAAGTATGGACTTCTGGGCAGCGGTTGGGGCTTCTCGGGTGCGGATTGGGTGCAAGGAAGCCTCTCCAATTCACTGTATGGCATTTGTAATGGCATAAAACTTGTATGGTGTGATGTCACTTTGAAATAATGTCAGCTAGCTGACGTTGGAAGAGGAGGGACTTGGTTAGAGACAAACAAGTCAAGTCCAGATGGGAAGAGCTCGAGTAGGAAGAAAAACCCAAAGCAATTTCAGATTTCTGAAGTTAAATTTCAGATTTCTGAAGTGCCGGCCAACTGTTGTGGGAGGAAAAGCTTGGGCGGGAGACGTGGGGGATTTGGGAAGACTAATTTGAAAATCAAATTAGTTTCCAAAAGGGTGCCAATAGCTAATGAGGGATTAGAGATGTAATAGGAAACAATTAATGTAATTAAAGTGGAGTTCACGGGCAAGGATGGCCAGCCAAGCAGCAGGGAAATTTGGAAATTTGATGTGGGGTCCACGCGTGCAGCAGCTAATCCACAATTAATTCTGAAATCTGCTATTTCAGAATTAATTTAAATTAGGTAACTTTCCAAAATTAAGTTGAAAGAGAGGAGAGGGATTTGAATTTCAAACATAATCAGGTAAGGTTAATTACCAGCCATAATATGGCAATTAAGTAGGCAATTAATTAGGCTTTAAGGCTTGCAATTCCACGGCCTGGACCATGCAGGGAGGATCGGCGGGAGTGGCCTGCAGGAGAAAATTCTTCAGGTGCTGGAACACTCTGCTGGATTCATCTGTGGAGTTTGGGGAGTTGTGGGGGTGGAAAAACTGCACGGCTTGGTCTTGGATTGGCGGCCAAAGGCCAGGGGAAGGATTGGCCGGTGGGATGATGCCGCTAAGGTGGCAGGTGGCTTGAGCAGGTCAAGGCTAGGCGGCGGCAGATGCAAGGGGAGGAAGAGAAAAGAAAATTCAAGGGAATCGAGCGACCATGAAATTACTAACCTCAATTATATTTGATTTGAATTTCCACGAGATAAGAAGGTTTGAAACTAGAACTCACAAAGAGATCTAGTCTCCTCCGGCGAACTCACTAAGAGATCTTGGGGGGGGAACTCACAAAGAGAACACAAAATATTTTCATTTCATCAAAAACTGAAATTACAATGCATGAGGCCTCATATAAATAGGCCAAAATGATAAAAACAAGAAATGACACAAATGCCCTTCCGGGCTACATAAGCGACTAAATGCCCATAAGGGCAAAAACGGAAAAACAACAAAATAAAATACGTTACTACATAAAATGACAAAATACAAGTCATGCTCGTGGCCGTCGATCTCTGGCGTCGAAAATGCTGACGATGTCCTCATCATTCTCCCCAGGTGGGAGAAAACTCGACCCCGTCGAGTAAATATCTATGGAGCCCTCGTACAACTCTAGTAGATCTGGGTCTAGGCTCTGTGGCTCGTCCAAGTATCCTCTACCTCCGGTGTCCCTTTCCAATGAACTCGGTATCTTTGGCACCCACTTTCCTTTGGGGAAATGACCTCATCATCTAGTATTGCTTCGACCTTCTCCGCTATAGGTGAGTAGGGTAAGTTGGGGAGTGGAGCTAGGCTGGGGGATCTCACCAGGTGGGGTCACACAAGGCTAATTTAAAAAGTGGATTTTGGGGTTAAGATTCGGGTCCTTCAAAGGCTAACAGGTCTTCTATATTAAATGTAGGATTCATGTTAAAGCCTCAAGAGAGGTCCAGTACGTAGACATTACTATTAATCTTTGAGATTTCCTTAAAATGTTCGGTGTTTCGAGCATGCAGCTTCCCGTACCATCACAAAGTCTCCAACTTTGAATTCATTGGACCATCTTTTGTTATCAACAATAATTTGAAGATGGATGTTATTTTGTTCAATTTTCCTTTTAATTTCGATGAGTAACTCCTGAAGGTGAAATGCATATGCAAATGCAAGAGATCGGGTGTGCATGATGAATGACAAGACTCATGAGCTTACAAAAGTTTAAAACAACAGACAAAAAAAAAGAGGAAGATAACAGACTACAACACTCACACAACATACTAACTCACACGAACACAGCCAGAAAAGTGGACAAGTCACAAAAGAGTGGTTTTAAAGTGTTCGATCTAATGGAACGGGTGTAGGGGGAGCAATGAAGACATCCTTAGCTAAAAGGGCATCTCTATAGGGCATCTTAGCTCGGGTCACAGACAGTCTCCCAGGGGTAGTAAGGTGATTTAGTAAGGTCAGCCAACTAGGAGATGGAAGGTCCTTAACAGGGAAAGACAAGGATGCAGCGGGCACAATGTAAGAATCAGGAGTATGATAGGACGAGGGGTCATCACTCTCTACCATAAAAACATAGCCCAAAGAATCACCAGCAGGTATGGGACTCAAAAGTCGGGGTATCGTGTCCAGAGTAGATGTGGGTCCAACATGAAAGTGTGGGTTAATATTCTCATTCCAGTCGGTAGGCGGAGTGATGTGGTAAACCCAATCAGGAAGGACAAACTCTTTCAAAGGTAAATCCAAAGGGACAACTCCAAAAATAGGTTCCAACAAGTCAAAAGATGACTTCTGGTACAAATGAGGCTCGAAAACTTTCAGACTCAAAGTACTGTCTTCCAAAGTAAAATCATGTTTGGTTTCAATCCTAAAATCCGTAGGTTCCGTTTCACTTGAATCATGTGACAAATCCGATTGACTTACATTCAACTTGAGATTAGCTAAGTCGCCATCAGAACTATCCAAAATTAAATCAGAGTTATCCGAATTCATCTCAGTAATTAAGTTAGAATCTTCCAATTTTAATTTCATTGTGTTCAAGGTCAGATCAATCTCTTTCGGAATCAAATCAATATTGTCCAGACAGACCTTATCCAAAGGGATATCGTTAATGATATTAGTCTCAAGAGGGGCTAAGGTCTCGAGGTTAAAAGGTTCTAGACCTCCTAAATCAGGGTTTAAATCCGGCAGGGGGTCTAATTCAATCACTTCAGTTTCATCCTCAAAGTAGCCCTCGTTATCATTAATATCGTTAGCATCCACAAAATGGATGCACTCAGGTTTAAGTTCAGCGGACTTTTTCTTGTTAATTACACTTGCAGGGTCAATGATTGGGGAGGCTAAAGGTTGACTGGGATGACTAAAAGTTGGTCCAAGTGGGGAGCCATAAGAGTTAGGTCTAACAGAAGGCCCAGTAGAGGGTCGGCCACCATGGTTAGGTGAAGACCTATAGGGTGGGGCAGCAACCCTGATGTTACTAACAGTTGGGTGACCATACGTAGGGGAAAGGTATTTTAATCCAAGTTCTCGTCTCATGTTTTTCCAATCGGAGGTAGGGTATTCGCCACGAGACTCTTTATGATCTTCTAACCTCATCCAAAATTGGAGAGCACTACCGCTCAGGTGTGACCTAGCAATGCTAAACTGGCGAGAAATAGGGATTTCATGCGATTCAAAATAGTCCTCTAATTGTCTCACCCATTCCCTAAAGTAGTAAGGGTCCGAAGAACCATCAAAGGTGGGTAGACGGTAATGTGGCTCAAAGTGAGTTCGTTGTGGCTTAAACTCGGGTCTAGGTTGAAAAGCAGAGTGGGATACATAATTCGAGCGGGGATAGTTAACAGGTTTCTCCGTCATAATTCTAGTCATAGTGTCCACTAGGTTAACGATGTCATCTAAACTCTTTTGGAGTCTTATCGGGTCCATTGGGAAGCGTCTTGTGATACTCAAGGATGATTGGGTGTAAGGGACGTCATATAGACACTAAGTTAGGCTCACTTAGACTCACTACAAGGTGCCGAAAAAGTTCGGACAGCAACTACACTAGTCGGTTAGGTAACCTAGGCACTTAGGAAGGTTGTTAGGTTGAGGACAACACCTTAAACGCTTAAGAAACTAGCCTACAGCTCACTAGATGTGTGCAGGAATGAAGTGGACAGCAAACTACAACATGGCATAAAGTTATCTAAGTGTTTAGGAAGGGTTTTAGGAAGTGGACAGCACCTAAACACTCTAAAACAACACTCCTACAGACTCCGAAGGGTGCGGGAAACAGTAGGGCAGCAAACTAATGTGGAGGACGAAGTCACCTAAGCCATTTGGGTGGACTGTAGAGCGTGGACAGCAAGTGAAAGAGTCCTAAATCTAGCCCAAGTGGTTACTAAATGGTGCAGATTTTGTGTGGACAGCAAACCATAAAATGTTTAAGTAACCTAGACAACTAATGAAGCGGCTAGGTTAAGGACAGCACTTGAACCATTGTTAAACAAGCTTAACAACCTCTAAATGCATGCAGGAATGCAGTGGACAGCAAGCATAAAATGCAACTAAACTGATTTAAATGATAGCATGCATGTAACAACGTGTAAAATTAGTTAAAACAACTCCTAGGATGATGTCTAGCATGCAAAACTAGAGCAAACCATGCTCTGATACCAAGATGATGTGAAACGTACATGCGATGGAGTTACTTTACGAAATTAAAGCGAGCAATTTTAACAAAATAATCCGAAATAAATTTATTGCTTATAACAATGGTTTGATCCTTAGAATTCTTAGTTTTTAACTTGGCTAGGCAAAGTAGAGCAAGATCAATCCACCAAACAATTCAAGAAACACAAAGAAGAATTGTAAAGCTACGACGTTACACAAGAATCCACGATTTAATATTGAGAACTTTCACCTTTGGAGCTCATACGCTCAACTAGTCTAGGCTTTAGCGGAAGAAGAATCTCCACATTAGAACCGAGGTCACTTCGAGGAAGAAGGAGCCTACGATCGTCGTTCTTGGCTAGGTGGCCGAAGTATGGACTTCTGGGCAGCGGTTGGGGCTTCTCGGGTGCGGATTGGGTGCAAGGAAGCCTCTCCAATTCACTGTATGGCATTTGTAATGGCATAAAACTTGTATGGTGTGATGTCACTTTGAAATAATGTCAGCTAGCTGACGTTGGAAGAGGAGGGACTTGGTTAGAGACAAACAAGTCAAGTCCAGATGGGAAGAGCTCGAGTAGGAAGAAAAACCCAAAGCAATTTCAGATTTCTGAAGTTAAATTTCAGATTTCTGAAGTGCCGGCCAACTGTTGTGGGAGGAAAAGCTTGGGCGGGAGACGTGGGGGATTTGGGAAGACTAATTTGAAAATCAAATTAGTTTCCAAAAGGGTGCCAATAGCTAATGAGGGATTAGAGATGTAATAGGAAACAATTAATGTAATTAAAGTGGAGTTCACGGGCAAGGATGGCCAGCCAAGCAGCAGGGAAATTTGGAAATTTGATGTGGGGTCCACGCGTGCAGCAGCTAATCCACAATTAATTCTGAAATCTGCTATTTCAGAATTAATTTAAATTAGGTAACTTTCCAAAATTAAGTTGAAAGAGAGGAGAGGGATTTGAATTTCAAACATAATCAGGTAAGGTTAATTACCAGCCATAATATGGCAATTAAGTAGGCAATTAATTAGGCTTTAAGGCTTGCAATTCCACGGCCTGGACCATGCAGGGAGGATCGGCGAGAGTGGCCTGCAGGAGAAAATTCTTCAGGTGCTGGAACTCTCTGCTGGATTCATCTGTGGAGTTTGGGGAGTTGTGGGGGTGGAAAAACTGCACGGCTTGGTCTTGGATTGGCGGCCAAAGGCCAGGGGAAGGATTGGCCGGTGGGATGATGCCGCTAAGGTGGCAGGTGGCTTGAGCAGGTCAAGGCTAGGCGGCGGCAGATGCAAGGGGAGGAAGAGAAAAGAAAATTCAAGGGAATCGAGCGACCATGAAATTACTAACCTTAATTATATTTGATTTGAATTTCCACGAGATAAGAAGGTTTGAAACTAGAACTCACAAAGAGATCTAGTCTCCTCCGGCGAACTCACTAAGAGATCTTGGGGGGGGGGGGGAACTCACAAAGAGAACACAAAATATTTTCATTTCATCAAAAACTGAAATTACAATGCATGAGGCCTCATATAAATAGGCCAAAATGATAAAAACAAGAAATGACACAAACGCCCTTCCGGGCTACATAAGCGACTAAATGCCCATAAGGGCAAAAAAGGAAAAACAACAAAATAAAATACGTTACTACATAAAATGACAAAATACAAGTCATGCTCGTGGCCGTCGATCTCTGGCGTCGAAAATGCTGACGATGTCCTCATCATTCTCCCCAGGTGGGAGAAAACTCGACCCCGTCGAGTAAATATCTATGGAGCCCTCGTACAACTCTAGTAGATCTGGGTCTAGGCTCTGTGGCTCGTCCAAGTATCCTCTACCTCCGGTGTCCCTTTCCAATGAACTCGGTATCTTTGGCACCCACTTTCCTTTGGGGAAATGACCTCATCATCTAGTATTGCTTCGACCTTCTCCGCTATAGGTGAGTAGGGTAAGTTGGGGAGTGGAGCTAGGCTGGGGGATCTCACCAGGTGGGGTCACACAAGGCTAATTTAAAAAGTGGATTTTGGGGTTAAGATTCGGGTCCTTCAAAGGCTAACAGGTCTTCTATATTAAATGTAGGATTCATGTTAAAGCCTCAAGAGAGGTCCAGTACGTAGACATTACTATTAATCTTTGAGATTTCCTTAAAATGTTCGGTGTTTCGAGCATGCAGCTTCCCGTACCATCACAAAGTCTCCAACTTTGAATTCATTGGACCATCTTTTGTTATCAACAATAATTTGAAGATGGATGTTATTTTGTTCAATTTTCCTTTTAATTTCGATGAGTAACTCCTGAAGGTGAAATGCAGATGCAAATGCAAGAGATCGGGTGTGCATGATGAATGACAAGACTCATGAGCTTACAAAAGTTTAAAACAACAGACAAAAAAAAAGAGGAAGATAACAGACTACAACACTCACACAACATACTAACTCACACGAACACAGCCAAAAAAGTGGACAAGTCACAAAAGAGTGGTTTTAAAGTGTTCGATCTAATGGAACGGGTGTAGGGGGAGCAATGAAGACATCCTTAGCTAAAAGGGCATCTCTATAGGGCATCTTAGCTCGGGTCACAGACAGTCTCCCAGGGGTAGTAAGGTGATTTAGTAAGGTCAGCCAACTAGGAGATGGAAGGTCCTTAACAGGGAAAGACAAGGATGCAGCGGGCACAATGTAAGAATCAGGAGTATGATAGGACGAGGGGTCATCACTCTCTACCATAAAAACATAGCCCAAAGAATCACCAGCAGGTATGGGACTCAAAAGTCAGGGTATCGTGTCCAGAGTAGATGTGGGTCCAACATGAAAGTGTGGGTTAATATTCTCATTCCAGTCGGTAGGCGGAGTGATGTGGTAAACCCAATCAGGAAGGACAAACTCTTTCAAAGGTAAATCCAAAGGGACAACTCCAAAAATAGGTTCCAACAAGTCAAAAGATGACTTCTGGTACAAATGAGGCTCGAAAACTTTCAGACTCAAAGTACTGTCTTCCAAAGTAAAATCATGTTTGGTTTCAATCCTAAAATCCGTAGGTTCCGTTTCACTTGAATCATGTGACAAATCCGATTGACTTACATTCAACTTGAGATTAGCTAAGTCGCCATCAGAACTATCCAAAATTAAATCAGAGTTATCCGAATTCATCTCAGTAATTAAGTTAGAATCTTCCAATTTTAATTTCATTGTGTTCAAGGTCAGATCAATCTCTTTCGGAATCAAATCAATATTGTCCAGACAGACCTTATCCAAAGGGATATCGTTAATGATATTAGTCTCAAGAGGGGCTAAGGTCTCGAGGTTAAAAGGTTCTAGACCTCCTAAATCAGGGTTTAAATCCGGCAGGGGGTCTAATTCAATCACTTCAGTTTCATCCTCAAAGTAGCCCTCGTTATCATTAATATCGTTAGCATCCACAAAATGGATGCACTCAGGTTTAAGTTCAGCGGACTTTTTCTTGTTAATTACACTTGCAGGGTCAATGATTGGGGAGGCTAAAGGTTGACTGGGATGACTAAAAGTTAGTCCAAGTGGGGAGCCATAAGAGTTAGGTCTAACAGAAGGCCCAGTAGAGGGTCGGCCACCATGGTTAGGTGAAGACCTATAGGGTGGGGCAGCAACCCTGATGTTACTAACAGTTGGGTGACCATACGTAGGGGAAAGGTATTTTAATCCAAGTTCTCGTCTCATGTTTTTCCAATCGGAGGTAGGGTATTCGCCACGAGACTCTTTATGATCTTCTAACCTCATCCAAAATTGGAGAGCACTACCGCTCAGGTGTGACCTAGCAATGCTAAACTGGCGAAAAATAGGGATTTCATGCGATTCAAAATAGTCCTCTAATTGTCTCACCCATTCCCTAAAGTAGTAAGGGTCCGAGGAACCATCAAAGGTGGGTAGACGGTAATGTGGCTCAAAGTGAGTTCGTTGTGGCTTAAACTCGGGTCTAGGTTGAAAAGCAGAGTGGGATACATAATTCGAGCGGGGATAGTTAACAGGTTTCTCCGTCATAATTCTAGTCATAGTGTCCACTAGGTTAACGATGTCATCTAAACTCTTTTGGAGTCTTATCGGGTCCATTGGGAAGCGTCTTGTGATACTCAAGGATGATTGGGTGTAAGGGACGTCATATAGACACTAAGTTAGGCTCACTTAGACTCACTACAAGGTGCCGAAAAAGTTCGGACAGCAGCTACACTAGTGGGTTAGGTAACCTAGGCACTTAGGAAGGTTGTTAGGTTGAGGACAACACCTTAAACGCTTAAGAAACTAGCCTACAGCTCACTAGATGTGTGCAGGAATGAAGTGGACAGCAAACTACAACATGGCATAAAGTTATCTAAGTGTTTAGGAAGGGTTTTAGGAAGTGGACAGCACCTAAACACTCTAAAACAACACTCCTACAGACTCCGAAGGGTGCGGGAAACAGTAGGGCAGCAAACTAATGTGGAGGACGAAGTCACCTAAGCCATTTGGGTGGACTGTAGAGCGTGGACAGCAAGTGAAAGAGTCCTAAATCTAGCCCAAGTGGTTACTAAATGGTGCAGATTTTGTGTGGACAGCAAACCATAAAATGTTTAAGTAACCTAGACAACTAATGAAGCGGCTAGGTTAAGGACAGCACTTGAACCATTGTTAAACAAGCTTAACAACCTCTAAATGCATGCAGGAATGCAGTGGACAGCAAGCATAAAATGCAACTAAACTGATTTAAATGATAGCATGCATGTAACAACGTGTAAAATTAGTTAAAACAACTCCTAGGATGATGTCTAGCATGCAAAACTAGAGCAAACCATGCTCTGATACCAAGATGATGTGAAACGTACATGCGATGGAGTTACTTTACGAAATTAAAGCGAGCAATTTTAACAAAATAATCCGAAATAAATTTATTGCTTATAACAATGGTTTGATCCTTAGAATTCTTAGTTTTTAACTTGGCTAGGCAAAGTAGAGCAAGATCAATCCACCAAACAATTCAAGAAACACAAAGAAGAATTGTAAAGCTACGACGTTACACAAGAATCCACGATTTAATATTGAGAACTTTCACCTTTGGAGCTCATACGCTCAACTAGTCTAGGCTTTAGCGGAAGAAGAATCTCCACATTAGAACCGAGGTCACTTCGAGGAAGAAGGAGCCTACGATCGTCGTTCTTGGCTAGGTGGCCGAAGTATGGACTTCTGGGCAGCGGTTGGGGCTTCTCGGGTGCGGATTGGGTGCAAGGAAGCCTCTCCAATTCACTGTATGGCATTTGTAATGGCATAAAACTTGTATGGTGTGATGTCACTTTGAAATAATGTCAGCTAGCTGACGTTGGAAGAGGAGGGACTTGGTTAGAGACAAACAAGTCAAGTCCAGATGGGAAGAGCTCGGGTAGGAAGAAAAACCCAAAGCAATTTCAGATTTCTGAAGTTAAATTTCAGATTTCTGAAGTGCCGGCCAACTGTTGTGGGAGGAAAAGCTTGGGCGGGAGACGTGGGGGATTTGGGAAGACTAATTTGAAAATCAAATTAGTTTCCAAAAGGGTGCCAATAGCTAATGAGGGATTAGAGATGTAATAGGAAACAATTAATGTAATTAAAGTGGAGTTCACGGGCAAGGATGGCCAGCCAAGCAGCAGGGAAATTTGGAAATTTGATGTGGGGTCCACGCGTGCAGCAGCTAATCCACAATTAATTCTGAAATCTGCTATTTCAGAATTAATTTAAATTAGGTAACTTTCCAAAATTAAGTTGAAAGAGAGGAGAGGGATTTGAATTTCAAACATAATCAGGTAAGGTTAATTACCAGCCATAATATGGCAATTAAGTAGGCAATTAATTAGGCTTTAAGGCTTGCAATTCCACGGCCTGGACCATGCAGGGAGGATCGGCGGGAGTGGCCTGCAGGAGAAAATTCTTCAGGTGCTGGAACTCTCTGCTGGATTCATCTGTGGAGTTTGGGGAGTTGTGGGGGTGGAAAAACTGCACGGCTTGGTCTTGGATTGGCGGCCAAAGGCCAGGGGAAGGATTGGCCGGTGGGATGATGCCGCTAAGGTGGCAGGTGGCTTGAGCAGGTCAAGGCTAGGAGGTGGCAGATGCAAGGGGAGGAAGAGAAAAGAAAATTCAAGGGAATCGAGCGACCATGAAATTACTAACCTCAATTATATTTGATTTGAATTTCCACGAGATAAGAAGGTTTGAAACTAGAACTCACAAAGAGATCTAGTCTCCTCCGGCGAACTCACTAAGAGATCTTGGGGGGGAACTCACAAAGAGAACACAAAATATTTTCATTTCATCAAAAACTGAAATTACAATGCATGAGGCCTCATATAAATAGGCCAAAATGATAAAAACAAGAAATGACACAAATGCCCTTCCGGGCTACATAAGCGACTAAATGCCCATAAGGGCAAAAACGGAAAAACAACAAAATAAAATACGTTACTACATAAAATGACAAAATACAAGTCATGCTCGTGGCCGTCGATCTCTGGCGTCGAAAATGCTGACGATGTCCTCATCAGAATCGATAACAACTCACCTCATTTATCACTTAAAGATGTCATAAGCTTGCCTTATTTTCAAACAGTACATACTTACCCATCAAGGTATACACAACTCGTCTCCGCATAAAGCAAAAAAGAGCTAAGTTATACAAAGGTACTTGCCTCAAAACAAAATTTTATTACTTAGAAATTTTTACAAGGTTCATAAACATACCATAAAAGAAAATAGAGAGATGAAACTAATTGTCTCCACCAAAAATTTGACATTCAAATTATGTGATTGCCTCTAAAGGTAGCATCCTATTTTTATTAGATATTGTGGGAGAAATCGTCCACCTTCAACAAAGGGAATTTCCTTGACGAGGTGGTGAGTAGACGTCAAATTGACTTGAAGGGCAGCCATCTCTTTCCATAGTTGGGACTTGGACTTGCCTCCAATGGTCCTCTATCAGCCACCAATGCCCTCGCTAAGAATGCCCTTGACGTTGAGCACTTTCTCCATTATGTTGATGTGCTTAGCCGACGCATCCACATTCAGCGACGTCTGGGTTAAGGAATCATGGGAAGTGAGAGGAATGGCATTGTAACAACTACCGCTGGATGAGTTGTTGGAGTATCTTGAGCTACAAGCGGCTCCATCACATCCTCTAAAACCTCCACCACCAGCTCGTCCTTCTTTGTTGGTGACGCCACGGGGGTACTCACCACCAAGGGGGATGCTCCTATGGCTAACAATGAAAGATCAATAGAAGAAAATTCTCTATCCAAGAAACTCAATGGAACAACTAAAAGTCTATCATGGAGATTCATCATTTTCATGTACAAACAAGATGTCCACTATGTTAATGCTAATACCTCGAACTCACTCGGCAAAAGTTTTGGTAGCTCACTCAAGGAGAGACATATTCTGGGGTCGCTGGCAAATAGAAACACTCAACCACTAGATAAAATTCTTTTTAAGGTTTCCACTAGAAACACTTCTCTTCTTACCTTCCCTCATGACAGTGACAAGGTTGACCACCATTGAAGTCGGAATGACCTCAATGGAGGCTACCTCCTCAGTGGCAAACATCTTTGTTGGGCACCTAACCAGAGGTCATTTGGCCAACCTAATGATCAATGGGAAATCATCAAAACTTGAGGAGAACATCTCTCTCCTTGGACTTCAAGGAACTGACACTTTAGCAACCACCTATCTCATGGTCGCCGCCCCAATTTTCGGCATGGCATTCAGCGAAGCCACACCATGCTCCACTTTCACCACCTTCAATGATGTTGGGACAACCAACCCAGCTTGCCCTAGAGCCACGGGAGGACTCACCTCAACAATCCTCACTTGACTTGGCGATGACTCAAAGCACTTTTTTACTTCTTCCTCCACCTTAAACTTGTGAATAACAACCCTTCTCACTCGTTTAAAACTAGAAATCACTAACTTGGCAGGGTCCATCTCCACTTTTTAAAGCAAGTCCAAAATTTACAAGATGCTTAAGGATGGAGAGCACTCACCTCTCAAACTAGAACTTAAAGGCAAAAGAAATGAATGTCATCATAGAACAATCATGATGACGAATCTGCATGGTGCCTAAGAGTACAATAACAAAATGATAGTAAGTCATACTAAACTTTTTTTTTACTATTGTATAGTTATAATAAGTGATTTCCATTAATTCACTTGTCATTTTCATAACTCGCCCATCGAAGAAACAAGTAAATCGAGGAACTAATAGAATAACTTAGTCCTAGTAGATTCTAGTGAAAAGAGCTCGATCAAACAATCACTTCATCCTTCAAGAGCACACACCAACCAATGACGTAACTCACATGTGGCAAATGAGACAAAGAGTCGTCATCAGCATAAGCTATAAGCAACTCATACAGATCCATTCAAACTCCTAGAGCTTTTTCTCTTTAGCTAGGAGAAACCCCCCCAAAGATACTCACCCTTGCCCAAATTGACAAGCTACCATCAGCATTTCAACACCAACTATAAGGAAGAAGCATCTCAGAGGCTTAGAGCCCGATCCTCTGGACTCGACCAGCACTTAGCTTGCATTTGTCATAATCCAAAAGAACTTGCCTTTCACACTTGACAGCCAGAGAATTGTACCTATGACTTGCCTTACCAACTCGTCAGCCCACCTAAGATACATGCCTTACTCTCTCTGACATCGAGGATTGAGCTGAAGAAAAAGAGCCAAGCAGGCATCTAGCAGATCAAGACAAGTGTTTGTATATGATCCACAATTAATGGGCCATAATCAATTATGTACTTGTTATCTTTTTTAATGTAGCTTTCCCTATAGCCCTTCGATCTTATAAATAATGGGAGAAGAGGCGCCTTTAGGATCTTTTAGACAATTATTGATCTCTTTGGATGTTTTTCTAAGATTTTCTTGATCTTTTTCTAGATCTTTCATATCTTTTTTCTTTCATTCCCATAGTCATCCTGAGTTATCAGAATCTTTTCTATTGAAATTGCTTGTTAGTAAGGTCATTTGACATACACCAAAAGCATTTGGATCCAACAATAGTTTTAAGCATACTCTATGGTTTTAATTCTATATGAAATTGCTATTCTAAGGTATCAAGCATTCTTTATCAATCAATAATGGTGATGAATACTGCTAATTTTATTTTATAATCTTTATTCAGATTAATGGATTTTTGGCTGCTTTCTGCGTATCTGTCTAAGATTAAGATCAATCCAATCAGTACAGGCCGAAAGTGAATGTTATCTGTAAATCTGAAGAATTGAATGCTGAATATATACAAATAATAAGATTTTAAAATTTTAATAACACAAATAAAAAATATATTTATTTTCAAAAAGATAGCATGCTTTTCAGAATCATTATAACACAATTTCAAATATGTTCATCAAGCACAAGAACAGAACAAAAAATTAATAAATAAAAGAATAAGGAATTGAAAATGAATTCAATACAAAATAGAGAAGAGATCTATAAGCCGATCTTAAACAACCATACCTCCAACTTCAGACAAATCAACGCCGGCAAGCAGCTGCTCTTTCCATTTCCTCAGGCTCTCATCATCCTAATCAACAAGAACCTCAATCCAGCCATTAAAAAAAACAAGAAGAATAAAGAGAATTCGAAAGGATAGATAAAGAGAGGAAAAGGTGGAACCTTGTCCATCTCGAGCTGTTCCTTGAGAGCCAATTGAGGGCCGAGCGCCACATGTGCGTCTTTCCGATCATCGTCGTCGTCCTCGGCATCTTCGTCGTCCTCCTCGCCACCGTCGGTGGAGTAAAAAGAAGCACTGCTCATCTTCCTTTTGAGTTCGTTATCCGAATCGCCCGGCTCCTCCCCCTCCTTCAAGCTCAATGTCACATCTTCTGATGCCGGCGTCGACATTTCTATCTTTTTTCTCTCCTTCCTTGCTTTAAAAACTGGTCCCTTTGCTTCTCGTTTCAGGGAAAGAGGAGACAGGGGACGATGGGAGAGGGAAAGATCTTAAGAATAGAAGAAGATAGTATTGGCTTCTGTTTCTCTATTTTTATAGAAAAGCTGTTATACGTCTTATAGGATCTGCAAAAATGGCGGAGAGACAACCAAATGAGGGGGAAGAGTTCTCTGCCTATGTGCCTTCCGCCATTCAAGATCTGTGAGCCCTAATCTTATGTGGCATCAATTTAAATTTCTGAAAAGCAGCATTAATTTAAATTTCAGACAGTTGTCGTTATGTGGATGTATATAAATAACAAGAGCGCTTCAGCTTGGACTAATTATATATCGTGACTTGTCTTGTTTGTTAGATAAATTTTATAGCCAGATCTTTTTGGTTTATTTGTTGTAAATTTTGACTATCAACTTAAATTTTTAAAATTTGAGTGTTATATATATATATATATATATATGAATTTATTTTAATTGTTTTAAATATCTAAAAAAAAGACTTTATTGCAATCAAATCAAAATAGTCGTTAACTTATATACATTGGCCATTATTAGGTGCAGAGTGCGGACAAGGAGAACCGTCCGCACTAGCATTGTTGGGCGCTAGGTACCCGCATTCGGTACCGCTGGGTACCACTAGGTACCCAATATTTGTGCTGACGGTGCGCACTCCGCACCTAATAATTTTTCCTCTTCGTTTATGTTTTTTAGCTTAGGAGAGATTACGTCAGTAAATTGGGGATTTTTTATTGATGACTATGATGTACCTTAGATAGATAATATTATTTTAATCAAATCATAATTAGATAAAGTATGAAAGAGTGTGTAGTAATACTTGTTAAAATATTTTTGCAAACTATACTTGCATTTTATTTAAACAATGAATGACCATGATTTAAGGTATCAAAAATCATATTGTTCGATCTTCATTTGTATAGTGTTTAAACATTGTTTGATGAACAAGGGAAGGTCATGAGATAACCAGGCATTTGATTTAAATCGATTCCAATAATGTACAATCATGTATTCAATTATAGCTCAATTGTAGGTTGAATATATTTGATCATCATTCGACCATTGTTTGTTCATTATTCAATCAATGTTCGAACATATTAATTTTGATATATGTTTGAAGGACATTGAAGTTATATGTTGACAACATATTTTTTATAAGTAAATTAAGTATTAACATTAATTTATTGTATGGAGAAAATAAATAAATAAAAAAAGAAAAAAAAACATGCAAGATGGTTGGACATTCACTAGAAACTGGAACATATGATTAAAGGTGATGAGAAATATTTTTGATAATGATCTCATTTATTTTATATGCAAATTATAGAAATTGACAATAAATAGTTTAATCTAAAATTAAAGGTGATGTGTTGCTTTGGTGAAATAATATTAATTCTCTAACTATGATCCTCTGAATGGCGTTGATTGACTACAATCATTTGATTATCATCACTCAATTATAATCATCTGACTAATACCAATTGGATACATTCATCTAACCACTATTCCTAACTACATTCATGATACCAATGATTCTTGAATATAATTCTCCAACCACTGTCGCCCAACTACTATCTTTCAACCTTTTGTCATCTAACTATGTCCCCCTTAGCACGGTCATTCAAATACTTTCCTTTGACCATCATTTACCAACTATAACTATTCAATCTTTGTTGCCTGACCACAACTCCAACCCATAGTCTTTGTCGTCTTACTACATCAACCATTACTAATAATATTAAAGCATGTCATCATTTACAAGATTGAAGTAAGTACTCAACATCGACACTAAATCTTGATGTTAGCTTGGGATTTGTGTTAAACATCTTGGTATATGGTTTCCCCTTCTCAAGTGAGTACAACCAAATATATAACCAAACAATATATTAAATATAGTTCACATGCCATAGAGCTCTTTCAACTTCAAACAAATAGTATGTTCTATACATTGTATGTTTACTACATTGAATCAATACCTTGCCCTAATGAAGAGTATCATTTGCAAATGACAACAAGTACTAATGAATCATTTTAGCTAGAACATATCCCATTGTTTTTTCTTCCATATAGTTTTTCATATAATAAATTTAGTGTCTCTTTCAATTATTATACTCCTCTTTTATTTGTATATGTGTTGGTTCTTTATACAAAGGCTTAGACAAAAAACTCTCAAATCCTGTTGTCATGAATATTCTAGCACACAATGACCCTCATCTAGTATTTCTATGTAACTAATAATAATAATTTTACTTGTGCAGATGTTTATATCCTTATGAGCATGTTTGAGGAACAACTTCTATTAAGGCCTTCGTAGCCAAGCGTGTTATATAAATATATGTTTGAGAGCCTTTGACTTTATTTATGTCTAATATGAGGTTCTAGTGACTTGCTCTTTATTTTGATTAACTTGGGTGTTGCACTTCAAATTTGAAATTTTGATTAGTTTGCCTACAATATTGGATATATATGTACAAATAAGAAATATGTACACATATAAGTATATGTATAAGGTATTATTTGATATAAGTATAAGCAAATATTCATATATGAATGAATGCATGCAATAATCATCAACATATATTTTATATTTAATTTTTATACTTATTTCAATATAATAATATATAAGTCCTATTGAATTATATTATTTACTGTAAGTTTTTACATATTATTTTTAGATTCATTTTTAGGACATGAAATCCACTCAATACAAAGGACTTATGATATATTTTTTATTATATCAATCACTAAAATTCATATATTATTACATTGTATTTATGTTGTAAGAACTCTTTGAAGTTTATATTACAATGAATCTTATGTAAGTCGCTACAATTAGATGTTTAAATACATATGTTTGAAATATTGATAAGGCAGGAAAAACACACAACCGGCAGATTTTTTCGATGGACTATTTTCTAGCGGCATTTTAGCGGATTTCTGATGGATTATGATGAAATATTTTTGATAGATTTTTCGGTAATAGATGATTTACCTGTAGTGATGCGAGGTTTATGGGAATTAAAAGTAACTTGTAGCTATCATTATATGATTGGGTCGTCATGGGAACTAACCTCTCAAAATATATTGATCTTAATAATCAAAATACCATGAAATTAATGAAGTTGAAGAAGAAATAAGAAAATTTGAGCCTTAAGATGAAGAAATTGAGGAATTTGAAGTTAATGATTACAATAAAAATGAGGAAGCTATGGAATCTAGCTCATATAGTGATGATTATATTTATATAGATGAATAAAGAGTTATATTACTTATGATAATTCTAATTTGATAGTATTGTATTTATAATGGGCTAAAGCTTTTGTTTTTATTAGACATTATAGTTTTGAGCAGCTTGGGATCATAGAATAAAGAAATTGAGGATCATGAATAGTTGAGGTTAATTAGTCCAAGATTTTGCAAAGTATATTAAATGCATTTTAGTTTGTATTTTTAATTGTGCTCGTAATATAGGAAAAATAATAAGTTGAAAAATCATTCACACTTAGATAATTTTCAAAAATGCCAAGTTAAAATTAATTAAGATATTTCAGTAGACAATATATATGATTATATTATGTATTCAAGAAATTAATTTCTCAAATTTATAGTTGAAGTAGTTTGTCCACCTTTTATGTTTGCAAATAATCTCTATTAGTCTAAATATGTTGCACTAGTTGATTTTGGCAACTCATTTAACTTCAAAATTTATCAAAATTGTGGAATTGGAATCTAAAGATGAATGAGGTGCCAAAATTTTCACGACGATAGTGAGTTTAATGTCTTAATATTGATATTATATTAATCCAATAGACATGTATTTCAAAGAGAATCATAAAAGTTGCTAAAGTTTTTACGTGAAAAACTTGAAAAAACATAAAAATCATAGGATTGACCCCAATTGAAATGATTCGATTAAATGTCTATCATCAGTTTATAAATGATGTCTTTCATTATAAATGGGGAATATGTTGCTACAATATATTAGACATAAATTATAAAGGCTAATTTTATGGTGAAAGTTAGAAGAACCATGTGACATAACTTGAGTTATCTTAAAGATATCATTTGTTATATTTTTGGATGTTCTCCTTTGAGGAGGGAAGACAAGAGGGCAAAAAGACCAATATAAATTTTGGCATTTATATAAACAATTACAAGTCGGAGTTGGAATCTATGAAGAACCATAGTCGGATGTTGGTGGAGGAAGATGGTTGAAGGACTATAGTCAGTGGATGATGGTCGGAGAATTGTAGTCATGCAATAGTGATTAGAAGAATGTAGTACAACGAAGATGGTTGTATGATTGTAGTTGGATGATGGTGGTCAAAAGATCTTAGTCAGGTAAAGATGATCAGAGGACCGTCGTCAAGTGATGGTGGTTATATCATTGTAGTCTAGTGATAGTAGCAAGGGTTGTAAGGAAATGATGACGAGGAGACTACGGTGGTTGAAGCACCATAGTTAGCAATGAAACGCCACAATTAGCAATGATGTTTGGAAGACCATAGTTAGAGGATGATCAGAGGATTGTAATCAGAGGATGGTGCTAAGAATCATAATCAGGTGATGGGGATTGAATAACCATAATCAAACAAAGATGGTTGGAGGACAAGAGTTAGTTGATGATGATTGAAAGATAATAGTCATGCAATGATGATCAAAGTATCATAGTTAAGTGATGATGATTGGAGGATGATAATCGAACAATGATGATCTAGATTCCATAATTTAGGAGTGATAATTAGTGGATTATAGTGAGACAAATTTGGTTGAAGGATTGTAGTTTGGCGACAATGGTCAAATGATCGTAGTCATAGGATCGTGGTAAGTTGTAGTTGGGGTACATGGTCAATGGGGCCATAATCGGATAATGGTGATCAAATGGTCATAGTTGGGCAATGACGATTAGATGATCATAATTGGGCGATGTTGGTTGGATGAATGTAGTTGAGCAATAATTATTGAAAGGATCTAGTCATGCAATAGTGATCAAAACATCATAGGCGTGTGATGGTGGTCAAAAATTATAATTGGGAGACCATAGTGGGGATACATGGAAGTCAAAAAGGGATCTAAGGTGTCCTCGATAGTCTTCTTTGAGGTACAAGAGACATGACTTTGATGTAGAGGAGAAACAACATGAGCTTCACGCCAAAGTCTTCCATAAGAAATTATTGAGGATCTAAGAAACTTTCAAAGCTTTAGAATGCTTTAGTGTTTATGTCTAGAATGCTTCAAATGAGTTGAACTGAAATGCATATATTGATGACATTGTGGTCTTCTTTCAGAATGCATTGAAATATTATAATTATCAACAATAAGTGGTGCATATCACATCCTTGTTCAAGAAAAAAACATGGTTGGATGATCCACCTCTAGACTTACTTGGTTGACTTATCAGGACTTTATGTAGACATGTTGGTTGAAAATAGTAGTTTGGCCGTAATATTTGTAATTAATATACCTAATTTGTGATTTGAAATTTCATGTTATAAAATTTGATATCATGAGCTCAATAGATTCAACGTAGGATCATTGCAGTTAGTGCATGTTTGTTTTATTTGAACGTGGCAGTGCTACTCTCACAAAGATGGTCTTCTTAGAACGGTTGCCCTGCCCCTAACCTACTTGAGATATATGATTATGGTTGTGGCAAACACATTATGACCACCTACTTCTCTGTCATATATGGTTGTGTCAGCACACAATATAGATGATAGGCTCAAATTGATTCTGACTTAAACTAGCCTTAATTCAATTGGTTTAGGCCTAATCTTACTAAATGTAAAGTCTATGTGGCCCATGATAAAAGAAATCATATGCCAGTACTTTTCACATCATTTCATGTTAGTTTGTTTTTTGAATAAATCTCATTAGTCCATCATGCCTGAAAGGATTCAACATATTTATTGAGATGATTAATTTAAAGAGAATCTAAATAATATAAGGCTGGTCAAAATGTTATTTATCAACCAATATAAATGATCCAACCAAATAAATTCAACATATTTTTCATAATAAAATAAAATTAACTTATATAATAGTTCATCTAAAAAAAACTAAATAGCAATTAAATCAAATAAATAATTTTTATAATATTTATCATCTTATAATGATGTTTGATGGACTGAATCATGGGCCTAACAACTCCTCTAAGTAATGCACTATTAATAACTAATATTATATTATTCTATGTTTTTTAATTATCTTTCAATTGTATAAAATTATATATACTACTAATAATAATAATTATTACATATATAGGCGAGATAGGTGATTTTTTTTTCGTACCATTCAAAGCCGCGATGATATATGGATGACGCAAGTGCTTCCGTTACTAGCGCATGGGTCCATTCCTTCCTCGCCTACATAAACAACTCCATGCTCAAGCTGAATCAGCGTAGCTTCCGAGCCCCTAATAGTCTCCTGTTACTTCTGCCAAATTACTAACCGGAGCAGCGGCGGCGGCGACACCCATGGCCGGAGAGACGGTGATCGGCCGCATAAAGCTAGGGTCACAAGGTCTCGAAGTCTCCGCTCAAGGCCTCGGCTGCATGGGAATGTCTGCCTTTTACGGCCCGCCGAAGCCCGAGCCCGACATGATCGACCTCGTTCACCATGCCGTTCGCTCTGGCGTCACTTTCCTCGACACCTCCGACATCTACGGTCCCTTCACCAACGAAACCCTTATTGGAAAGGTACTTCCTTTCGTTCTTCTGCTTTCTTCTGCTTCCCCTGTTTGCGGGATTTGCCTGCTTCGCGGTTGCATATCAAGTGTTCGACCTGCAGGCTTTAAGAGAAGGGTGGCGGGAGAAAGTCGAATTAGCGACAAAGTTTGGCATAAGGGATGGAGGGAATGGGATTAGGGAGGTACGCGGGGAACCCGCTTATGTAAGGGCGGCCTGCGAGGGGAGCTTAAAGAGGCTTGGCGTTGACTGCATCGATCTGTATTATCAACATCGTATTGACACTCGCGTTCCCATCGAGGTCACGGTGAGTTTTCCATTCTACGCACCTTCTGCTGTGCTCTGTGATCATAGAATTTATTTTTTTTCCTTCTAAAAATATAACAGCTTTTAATATATGTTGTTGTATGAAACTGATCCTCATCACAAATTGTTAGAGTTTATGTGATCCAACTTATTTCTTTTTTGTGTATTTTCTATTTAGTTATAGGTGTTCTTTACTTAGACAATTCTTGTATAGCCTCTTGCTTAGTACCTTCATTTGTGTCTTTATATGGACATAAAGGCTGTAATAATAGGCAACTCTCAAGCCATTAACCAATAGAGATTTCAGTTCTTCTTACGCTCTCTCTCCCCCTCTGTAATCAAGAAGGGCAATCTTCCTCCGCAAGATCCTAACACAAATATTTTTGAAAGTCAAAAAAAAAAAAAAAAAAAAAAAAAAAAAACTGTACCCAAAAAAAAGGTGGCAGACAACAATATGAAAATCTAAGCAGCGCATACGCTGCCCCAAATAGAACTTAAATTTCTATTTCATTTTCCAAGAAAGTAGTTATCGAAAACAGATTATTATAAAGTAGTTATCGCCGTATCAAAAATCAACAACAAACAATGCAAAGGATGATTCTACCTTTGTGCTTACTTGACTTTCTTATCATATTGGGGCGAACTTAGGGAGAACTTAGGGAGCCAGCAATGGTATTTGGCAGTAGAGCCTGTTACTGTTAGTGATACCTTTGATCATTAATTTGAATATATCATCTAGTAAATATCCACACCATGGGCCCAAAAAAGATGAAAAATAAAAAAATTCAACGATCATATTTATGGAGACTATTTCACAAAGATTTTTTTGTTTAAATTTATGATTGTTAGAAAACCATAATGACATTAATATACCATCATTTTTATATGTAATTATTCTTCTCATTGAGAGTAATCATTTTTTGAAATGGCTCACAAAATGGAGATTTGTGGAGTTCATTTCGGCTTTGGAAAGTTAAAAAAAAATTTCAGTCAATTTGCATATTACTGAGTGTATGTCAGTTGCTTTTCCCCTCGCCTCTTTGATGTCAATGATGATTCCCATTATTATGTAGAACATATATGAAAATCCAAAAAGGAAAACATATTAATTATGAGTTTATACATAGACTAGACAAACTACATCAACAAATATGTTGCTCCACATATGATGAAATCTAGAATAATCTTACATTAATACAACAACAATTTAGTGCTCAATTTTGGGATCTGAGTCCCACTATTTGCAAGTTTTCAAGTAGGTTGATACTTCACGATTCAAACCCAAAACTTGAACCTGTCTTCCAACACTTGTCAACATAGCAAAAGATTTGCATCAACGAGTTTTTTCTTACATAAATCAAAGCTATGCTCAAATCAATCTACCTAAACTTCACATGAATTTATGTAAGAATTAACAGAAAAAACTAAGCATCACATTATATTAGTATGAATAAATGAAATACTAGGAATGAAGAAAAGTATAAATTATTTCACAAAATATTTACAAACAAATGAAGTCCATGATAAGTGTAAAAAAAATGCCATAATAAAGAAGAGCGTTTATATCTTAACAAGTAAAATTGACTAAATTTGAACCATAAGAGGCATGATATATCGATCATGCATTGAAGCTATTACTCTCAATACATTGTAAAATGAAAGCAAACCAACCAAGCAACAATGAAGGCTGCAATTATAATTAACGGTTTCTAAAGATTAACCCTTATTAATATATTGTAATTAATCCTAAAATAATTATTTATGAATATCTAAGACGTATTAAAAACAAATTTTCTTACAAATGCTATGAAACTATGAAATCATCAACTGATTAAGGGTCTCAAATCCAATATTACATATCAATTCCATAAACCCAAAACTCAGTTGTTCTCAATTTGATCATTTAATAAAAAATTCTTAATTGAAATAGCAAGGCTATATCTAACATTCATCTAATCTATGTTAACCAATCTATTGTGACCTGAATCAATTCTAAACATGTCAACCCATAACTTAAACTTGAAATCATAAAATTTAGGCATGCATTTGATTTCATATAATTTCTTATGAATTTAATAGAACTAATTATAAAAACTTGTGAATGACAACACTTTCACATGTAAGAATCATATATATATTTTGTATCGAAGTTCCCATCAATTAAATTTAGGATATCTAGTTTAACATGTAATCTTGGTGAATATGAAGTTAAAAGATGGGAGAAGTTAAATGAAATGATTTCTCCCCATCATTAAGATTGATAGTAGTGTTGTCATCAATGATCAGATTTGACAATGATAATGAAGAAATATAAGAAGAAGAGGAAGAGGAATAAACCAACAACATTGATAATTTCCTCATAGTTTCTCCATCCTTGCGTCTAAATCCCATATATATTGACTTCAACCGCACTTGAGTGGTTGCATCCCTTGTCAATCGCCAACTCACTCCTGTACATCCCCCCCCCCCCCCCCCCCCCCCCCCCCCCCCCCCCCCCCTCCTTCTCTCTCTCTGACATGAGAGTACTCTCTCGAACTCCCACACTCCATCAAAGAAGCTCCCCCGTTTGTCTCTTTCATTCACA
The DNA here is from genome assembly GCA_016618105.1 of Dendrobium huoshanense. Classification (NCBI taxonomy): domain Eukaryota; kingdom Viridiplantae; phylum Streptophyta; class Magnoliopsida; order Asparagales; family Orchidaceae; genus Dendrobium; species Dendrobium huoshanense. The sequence goes on from CM028357.1 coordinate 45,999,722, forward strand.
TTTCCTTCCATCATTAAGATTGAGAGTAGTGTTGTCATCAATGATTGGCATTGGCAATGATTGTGGAGAAATATGCAAAGAAAGAAGAAGAGGAAGACTCTATCGATCACCCACATGCCCTCTAAACAGCTCCCCCATTTATATTTTTCACTCACATATACTTTCCCCTTTCTCATGTGCGCTCTCCATCCGTGAAATAATTCTCATTCAGAATCGAAAGGACACTTGCTCACCACATCAATAAGTCTGTGAGAAAGCACTAGACCAGTTCAGTGAGCCAATTCGATCCAACAATGGTTTTGTTGTTTTTATGGGTTTTTACATATATTAGCCGTTGATTCCATCCTTTTGAGTTGCTTCAAGATTTGTACATGTCATTGTGGTGTTTACTCATCTTCCCCAATATCTAATGCAGGCCTTGTTCAATCACATATCGCGATAATCAGAATGTTAATTTATTCCTTAGTTAAAACATATAAATTTGATTATGTTTATCTAACAAATTAATTTTATGCCAATTGAAAAAAGTATATATAAATATAACTATTATTAGAATTCATTGAAACTATACTTAGAACTTTGATATTTATGATTCTATTCATTTGTTATTTAGCACTTCGAAATAATTATTGCAAAATAGTAATTTAAAAACATGACCTTTGTGTTCATTTTGCTGCAAGCAGCTGGGTTCTCTCTTTCTGCGTGCGTGTAATTTCGCTGGATGATTGCAAGCATTGGCGTAGGAGCAGTGTATCAATATGCAACTGATATGCTATCTGTCCGTGCGACCATGATTTTGCTAATAATATATTTTATTGGCTGAAACAACCTTTATTCATCATTTTCATTTTCTTCAGATGGGAGAACTTAAGAAACTGGTTGAAGAAGGAAAGATAAAATACATCGGATTATCTGAAGCTTCAGCGTCAACTATAAGGAGAGCTCATGCAGTTCACCCTATTACTGCTATCCAGTTGGAATGGTCTTTATGGACTAGAGATTCTGAGAAAGAGATAATTCCTACTTGCAGGTGTGCTCTTCTTCTTTGGATATTGCCTATAGATTTCTTGGCCTGGAAAAGTCGATTGTTTGTGTTTTAGCTGCTTTTCTTACATAACCATAGGGACTTTGTATCGTTTCAGAGAACTTGGAATTGGAATTGTTGCATATAGTCCACTTGGAAGAGGTTTCTTGTCTTATGGGCCAAAGATGGTTGAAGGACTATCAGAGCAAGATGCTCGTAAGGTACGCCATCGTTTTCAAAACTTTAAGGGCTGTTTGGTAGTAGGATTTAGGTTGGATTTGAGGCGGATTTGAGTGAAATCCAAACAAACGGCCTAAAATGCAAAACCAAATCTCACGGCAAAACGAAACCCGCCGCAGACGAAAAATTCCGCTCATTCGCTCTAAATCCCGGATTTCCGAAATATTGTATTTTGCTGGATTTACGAAATCCATGGCGCTAGAGGAAGAATCCTTTCGGTAAATCCTTTAATCCATAGCGCCTAACAGAACGTACAATAACTTGGATCCATGTATGCGCTCCTGGCTATCGCCCAAGGGAATCTTTCTTTGACGTTCTTTCTTGAACCACTTTCCTCACTTTTTGTTCCGTCGTTGACATAGTTCACTTTGCTTTCATAGACAAAGATTTGTCATGAATGTTACTAAATAGTTTTTCAGGATTTAAGACTCTCAGGATTTACAAAATCCTACTTAAATCAAATCCAGGATGCTACCAAACAGCCCCTTAGAATTCTGACTTTGCAATTCACAAAGATCCAGGATAACGACAGTGAACTTGAAACTGCCAGCTTATGTGATAAATCCAACAAACTAGTAAAGTAACGTATAAACAAATTTCCTGTTAATTTTAAACTGATGGTATGTGCAGTAGTTCTTATGCTGATAGAAAATTCTTTGTTTTCCTATGCATTGTTAGGAATGTTCTATTCCGTTGTTAGTGCAGCCTGAAAAGTGAAAGTAGAATAGGAAGAGATTGAAAGAGGGTGCATATTGATATGGAATGTTACATGAGATATGCAAGGAGTCAACCAAAGCTATCGAAATTAGCTCATCTATTATTTTGAGAAATCATCACTCATCCAACGGGGAAACAATCATCCATTACATCTGGAAATCGTTCAATTTCCACCAAAGATTAGGAATCTCTCATCAAGTAAAAATAACAAAATTTAATCTTCATTTGGGATAGCTCTTTTAAACAGTTTTTTTGTACAAAAATTTTTTGAACTATAAATTTTTACACTAAACAGTTGCTTTAGAAGCAGTAAAAAGTTATCCCAAATGAAACCTTAAGCTCTCCTTAAAAAGCCTTTGATATTTTAATCTTTTATATCCTCAAACTTGAACTCTTAAGTCAATTAAATAAGTTGATATCTTGGTTGGAGGTAGTATGATAAAATGAAGTGATTGGTGGGTTGTAAGTGATGGTTTAGAATTACAATTAGCATGTAATGGATGCTTCATCAATTGTAACTAGGTCTGATATTGAATTTGAGCTCCATCATGGTTTCTCATAATCTTTGTGCATCTGATAAATCACCCAAAACCTTTATTGGTAGATCATCATGATCACCTCTATTGTAGGTTGGCACTGCCCAAACAAATTATAATTTTGCATAGACATATCTTGATGCTAGGGGTGTAAGTGAGCCGAGCCGGCTCATTTGTGGTATCGAGCTCACGAGTCGAGTCGAGCTCGAGTTTGAGCTCGTTTAGTAAACGAGCTCGAGTTCAAGCTTGAGCCGGCTCGGCTCGTGTGCTCTCGAGTCGGCTCGAATAAATATTAATATTTTTAAAATAATTTTATTTTATGTATTAAATTTAAATATTAAAAAAATTAATAAAAACCACCTAAGTATTATTTAAATGTTAAACATTTCATATATATTTTTTCTAAATTTTGATTAAGTTTTAAAAATTCCTCGTACATTTTAAAAATCCTGCCCATGGCTCACGAGCCGGCTCGAACTCGTTTACAGTGAGACAAACTCGAGTTCGAGCTCGCTTTCCAACTAACAAGCCGAGCTCGATAAGGGCCTAAACTCGACTCGAATCGACTTGTTTGCACCCCTACTTGATGCTAACGTTAAACTACTCTGTCGTACATGTTTGTGGTAATGCCTGTTAGGGATCCTGATAGTCTAATTGCACTTGCAGAAAATGCCTAGGTTTCAAAGTGGGAATGTGGAGCAAAATGCCGGGATATTTGAACGTGTGAATTCAATGGCATCAAAGAAGGGATGTACTCCATCTCAGCTTGCCCTGGCTTGGGTTCATCATCAGGGAAATGATGTCTGCCCCATACCTGGCACAACCAAGATCGAAAACTTCAACCAGAACATTGGAGCACTATCTGTAAAGCTTAGCCCTGAAGAATTGGCTGAGCTCGAATCCTATGCTTCAGAAGATGTCGTGAAGGGTGACCGGAAGATCGCCGGAACTCCCAGTTGGGTGGATTCTGAAACCCCGCCACTTTCTTCATGGAAAGGAGAATGAATGATTCTATATTGCTTGTGCCTATGGGATGCAGAAGCAGGTTACAAGTTCTATTTTCTGCATGCTGTACTTCAGTTTAAGAAATGCTTGCTGGTATTTTATGTTTGTGGTGATTAGTGTGCTGTGTTGAGTGTTATATGTTGCTAATGTAGGACAACTTTATTGAGCTTATAAGGAAATCACATTGTCTGTTGGTTGGGGATTTTGGCTACTAACTAAGAGGTCTTGAGTTCGAAACTTGTGTGTGTGAGTTTGCCTTAATGGCTCAAATATCCAAAAAACTAAAGAAATCATTGTATTCGACTATAATCTATAATATATCCGTTCTTATGAAATAATGGTTCTGGAGTGTTTAAGGCCTCGTTTGTTTCGGCATTTTTTTACCTTTTTTGTTTACAAACTGTGAAATTAATGGAATGTTTTTATAGAAATGTTTTTTACGGAACTTCATTTTTCTATTGTTTTGATAAGCTTTTTGATATTTATTTCTCCGTTTAAAAATTTTGTCCCTTAATTAATATTTATAAAACTATTTTTTTAAAAAAGAGAGGAAGAACAAAACGAAGCCTAAGTTTTAGGACCGTTATCAATATAACATTGAATGAATTGATGCTTTCTTTTTAATTTGCTAGCAATAAATTTCTTAAATTGTTGATATTACGGTTACTTATGTACGGCTGAGCTAATAACTTAAATCATAATATATTTTCTTGCTCTTAATATGAGCAATATAATTAACATAATGAGTCTTATGTTATATTCTCGTCTATGACTAAGGTAACCATCTAACTTGATTAGAGAATTTTCTACTTAAAGCATCTGTAGTAGCATTAGTCTTATCAGGCTAATATTGAGATAACAGTGCTTGCTAAGCTAATACGAAGATAACAGTACTTGTCTGGCTTATACAACTCCTCTACACACAACAAAGAGAGAACTCATAATCTAAAGCTCTCTTGAACTTTTGGGGACTCAAAAGAAATCACACCCCAAATGAAAAATACAATCTATAAAATAAAAATATCAAAACTAAACATGTAAATATAAACTACAAACATTATTGAGGTTAAAGGAGAATAAGCACCAAGTGTTAATGATTTGAGCACAAACTTAATTTTTCACTTCAAAGTTTCCTTGTAAGTATATATATACATTAGCCTTCAAGGAATCTTTGGTGAGGTTTCTATACAACAACAACAACAACAACAACAAACCTTTATCTATGTAGGGTTAGTTACATGAATCATTTTTCTCTATTGTGCCATTGTTAAAAGTTAAAAATTCTCATTTAAATCTAATAAAGAAAGGCCATTTCTAATATTTTCTAATAGTTTTTTTTAGTGCTTCTATATTTCTTAACATAAGTCAAATCTAATACATCTACTTTTCTAATGGGGTTATTAGAAGGTTGTCGTTTTATGTGACAAAATCATCCAAGACAACTCTCTCTAATCTTATCTTCCACTGGAGCTACTCCAACCTTTTCACTTATATGCTCATTTTGTATCATGTCTCTAAGAATAAAGCCACTCATCCACCTAACCATCCTCATCTCTGCAATACTTAACTTAATATTCTACTTCTCTTTTAATGATTAACATTCTATATCACAAAACATTGCGAGTCTAACCAATATCTTATAGAATTTTCCCTTAAGTTTGAGGGGGACTTTTCTATCACACAACAAGCCCAATGTTTTCCTCCACTTCAACCATCCACTTGAATTATACTAATAATATTCCCATCTATTTCACCAATACTCTGAACAATAGATCCAAGATATTTAAAAAACATATTCTTATTAATGACTAGATCACCCAAAGTCACAATCCCCTCGCTAGAACTATTACTACTAAAATTACACTACATATATTCAATTTTAGATCTACTCAAATGAAGCCTTTAGACTCTAAGGTTGACCTCCATAATTCAAGTTTACCTTCAACTCCCTCTCTAATCTTATCAACAATAAGAATATCATTAGCAAAAAGCATATACTAGGTTATAACCTCTTGTAGATATCTAGTGAGAACATTCATGACTAAAGCAAAAAGGTATGGGCTTAAGGTTGATCCTTGATGTAATCCAATTGAAATAGGAAAATATTTCGTCAAACCACCTTGTGTCCGAACATAAGTAACAACTCCTACATACATATCCTTAATGACTTGAATATAAGCATTATTAACCTTTTTATTTTCTAGAACTCTCCATAGCACTTCTCCTAGAACTTTATCATATGCTTCCTCTAAATCAATAAATATTATATGTAGATCCTCCTTATTCCATCAATACTTCTCCATCAAACCTCTCAATAAATGTATAACTTCCTTAGTAGACCTATTCGACATGAATACAAATTGATTTCTAGAAATATTAATATTATGCTGCAAACTATCTCTCATAGTTTTAAAGTATGACACATTAAATTAATTCCTCTATAATTCACACAATCTTACGCATCATCTTTATGCTTAAAAATAGGAATCAACACACTTATTCTCATCTCATCTGATATCTTTATAGTCTTCAGAATAATATTTAAAAGTTTAATAAGCCAAGAAATTCCTTCATCTTCTAAGCATTTACACACCTCTGTTGGAATATTATCAGGTATGCAACTTTTCCACACTTTATTTTTTTTAAAGCATTTCTAACTTTGGTTTTACTAATACATAGATAAAAATAAAAATATTTATTTTCATTTAGGATGCTAAGGTCACTAAATGCTATCACATTCTCATAATTTTCTTTGAAGAGTTTATAAAAATATATCATCAACTTTTGTTGAGTATTTTCTTATAATAAAAGCGCTTTTTGATCTTCATTCTTAATACACTTCACTTGAATCAAATCCTTACTATTTTTTTATCTTTGTTTGGCTAACTTAAACATATATTTTTCGCTCTCCTTAGTGTCTAATATATTATATAAATCATTAAAAGCTAAAATCTTTGCATCACATATTGATATCTTTATATATTTTCCAATTATTATAATTTTTACATATAAATCAATTTTTATAATAAATATTCTTATTTTTTTTTATCTTTTCATGCACATTTTGATTCCATCTCCAATTGCTTTTACTATTAGGAGCTTTTCTCTTTGATACTCCAAACATATTTTTTGCAATAATTTTTTATGGGGTTCTATAAGCTTAAAAATTTCCCCGAAACTTCATCCAATGGTTACCAACTTAATTTTAAAAAATCCAATGAAATTACAAAGAATCATGACTTTCGAATGATCTTCTATGCTCTCAATTATATTGTATAATTAGTTTAAATTTAATATTTTCTTATCATATATTATAATCTACATCATACATCATAATTGAAGATGATTGATATGAATTCGAGTTACAACAGCTATGTAATGGCTACTTGAAAGTTAAGCATATACTGTACAAATAGAGTACAATTGACCAATGAACCATTGAGCCACAAAATTTTTGTTAATTGAAGCATGAAGCCTAATTGGACAGCCTATGGATGCGAGAAAGTAATTTTTATTAATTTGTTTAATATAAATACTTACAATATATGTTTGAATTATTACAAGCAAAATAATTAAATAAATTTTTTATATTCATCACTCTAGGAGCATTCATAATCCAACTCAAATGATGTATAATGAAAACTAAAGGGCTCAAACACTAAGCATCTACCTTAAATTTTATATTCTTCATGTCTTCATTTGAATCTTCTTGTCTTGAACATTTATGAAAATTCACCAACTAGTGGATTTGTCTTATTAACTTTATGGTTGTTGTGAATTGAGAAACTTCGAAACATAAAAATAAAATTGACTATAATGTTTTGAGAGTTTAGAATGGTTGTTTTTTTTTTAATCCAATGACTAAAAATAATTTAGTGATATTACCTTGTAAAAATAGGCTACATGCTCTCTAAACAGAAATAAAAAAAACTCTTTAAGACATCATGTATTTTATATGATACTAAACTTTGGGTCTAAACTTTTAAAATTAGGGTCAAATGGGAGGTCATGAAAAAAATAAAATCAACTTTAGCATCCGCTGTCTTTACCTCTATATCTCCTTCTCTTTCTTCTCTTTTTGATTTTTTTTTTACCAATCTCATATAGTCTTGTGATTTATATTCAATTATTCATTAGAAATGTTGATGAAGACTTCTACAAGTTTATTATATATACTCTTACTTAGTCTATCCCAATAATAATTGTAAGGAAAATTAAGCACCTCATTTTTGGGGAGAAAGTAGGGGGGATGACAAAAGTTTAGTAAGCTACAAGCTAGATCATGCCTGTCACGACCCGACCCGAGACGAGACGGATCCCGTTCGCACCGGGCCGCGACGAGAGAAGCACTAACCAGGATCTAGCTTTGGAATTTGGTTCGGAACGGAATCTTCCAAATTATTTTAAACAAAACAGACAAACAAACACAGAGCTACTATGAATCATCAAATGCAGCGGAACAAAACATCTATCTTTTCTTTTCCTCAAAACAATCATTTACAAATACAGTACATGGCTTTTAGACAGAAAGAAAGACAGAACAGAAAAGCCATGACTGTAAAAAAATCAAAAGTACAAAAGTACCTATACTGATCAGACTCTGAACTAATCCTGGACTTCCTTCCCTTTCCCAGAACCTGAAAACCACCAGAAAGCAAGGGTGAGCTCAACAGCTCAGCAAAGCAACAAACCTCCAATCAAAATTCTCAGAATCTCAAAACCAAAACATCAGACAAATCCGTACAGAAATCAGAATGGAATCGGACAGATATCAAATCAAACAGAACTGTACGGAAACAGAAGTCGTATCAAATCAGAAACAGAACTGATCAGACATATCAGATCAACAGAATCAGAATCGTACAGATCATATCGGAACAGACAAAAATCGTATCGGAATCATATCAGAATCATATATCAGATATCAGATATTTAATTAATAGCTAAATTCCCTGACACTGACTGAATCTCATAGTATCCAGGCCCCTTATACCTCCCTTTGTGCTCACGGCACCAGAACAGAACAGATGTGCTTAGCACCAGAATATATATATAGTGCATATAGCACCTAAACATATTTTCCTCGGATCCGGAACAGAACAGATATCAGATTTCATATTGAGCTCATTTCAGATTTCCCAGACACTAACTGAATCTCATAGGATCCAGACCCCTTATAACTCCCTTTGTATATCATATACATATAGCATATCAAATCAGAAGAATTTCGGACAAATTAGAAATTACACAAAAATCGGGCAGCACAACGGCAGTATACAGAATTTACACAATTTTCCTGAAAATCAAAATTCACCAAATTCGCACAGAATACAGATATCAACATTTCAGAACATTTATTCTACTGCACAGAGAATTTCCAATTTCACAGAAAAATCCAGTCGACTAAAAACACAGTCGAATCAAAAATACCCGGACAAAAATCTTCAAAATATAGTCAAAACGTGCACACCCGGCACGGCAACGATATACAAAAAGTTACGCGGTAAAAACTGAACCAATCAAAAGATACGGACAAAAATCGCTAACAGAAACAAAATCCGGACAGAAAATACCGTCAAACGCGACGGTTCTGAAAATTGAGAAAGTCGGATTGTGCCTTACCTCGTGCACAGCAATTTCCTCAACAGTCTCTTCGAACGAAAACGGCTCTGCGTCTTCCCGAAATCAACTTTTCCAATTTTCTTCTTTTCTCTCTCCTTAGATCGAAAATCAGATATTTATAAAAATCTTTTCTCTCTCTTCAAATGACTGATTTCCCTTAAATCATACACAGATCGGCCTGGCCGATCGCCAGATCGTCCCGGGACGATCCGACCAAAAGGATCGTCCTGGACAGCTCCCAGGGCTGTTGTCTGGCCGATATTTTCTACAGTGCCAATCGGCCTGGCCGATGTCTCCAATCGGCCTGGCCGATGTCTCCAATCGGCCTGGACGATGCCTACAGGAAATCACCTGGAACGAATCTGGGCAAATTCTGGAGCTTCATATCAACTGATCGTCCCAGTACGATCCCAGATCGTCCTGGACGATCCTGGAGCAAATCATGCTATTACAATCTCCCAACTCAGAAAAATGTCATCCTCGACATTATCCAATCCAAACTCAGTCAAAACAAGTACGGGTAAGACTGTCTCATGTCAAACTCCTTCTCCCAAGTCGCTTCCCGTGCAGTCCGGTGCTTCCACTGGACTTTAACCATCGGAATCTGTTTATTTCTTAACTTCCGGACGTCGTACGCCAAAATCAACTCTGGCTCTTCCTTGTACGCCAGATTCTCCTGAATCTCAACCTCATCAGCAGATACCTTCTTCCCAGAGTCGGATACCCACTTCCTCAGAGTGGACACGTGAAACACATTATGCACATCAGGCATAGAATCAGAAAGCAATAATCTGTAAGCAGCTTTTCCAATCCTTTTCAAAATTTCAAAAGGACCAACATACCTCGGACTAAGCTTGCTCACCTGACCAAATCTGCTCACACCTTTCATCGGGCTGACTTTGACATACACAAAGCCACCAACTTGAAACTCAACAAACTTGTGCTTCTGATTGTAATACTTCAGTTGTCGATCTTGAGCAGCTTTCAATCTTTCTCTTATCAAATTGATCTTCTGAGCAGTTTCATCAGCAAAAGTGGCCCCAAAAGCCTGTCTATCTCCGACCTCCGTCAGAGTCAAAGGAGTACGGCACTTCCTGCCATACAGAGCCTCATACGGTGCCATACCGATACTGAACTGAAAACTGTTGTTATAGGCAAACTCAATCAGCGGGATATGATCCTCCTAGCTTCCACCAAAGTCCAGAACACAAAGCCTCAACAGGTCTTCCAGCACCTGAATAGTCCTCTCAGACTGTCCGTCTATCTGAGGATCAAAGGTTGTACTGAAATGCAGTTTCGTACCCAAGCCTTGCTGAATGCCTTTCCAAAGTCTGGAAGTAAAACGTCCATCTCGATCAGAAACAATCACGCGAGGCACACCGTGCAATCTAACTATCTCCTTCACATAAACCTGTGCCAAGCGATCAACTGAATCCGTCTGTCTGATATGAAGAAAATGGGCGGACTTTGTCAATCGATCTACAACCACCCAAATGGCGTCGTGCCCTTGCCTAGATCGAGGAAAACCCATCACGAAGTCCATAGTTACCTCCTCCCATTTCCACTCAGGGATAGGCAACGACTGCAACAGTCCACCGGGTCGCTGATGCTTTGCCTTCACCAACTGACAGGCTTCGCATCTCGACACAAACTCTGTCACATCTTTCTTTATTCCAGGCCACCAAAACAACAGTTTCATATCAGCATACATCTTACCACTGCCTGGATGAACAGTGTAGTCTGAATGATGAGATTCATACAGAATCTCCTGCCTCAAAGCTCCAAACACAGGTACCCACAACCTGTTCTTACAGAAAATAGCACCAGAATCAGAAAGTCGAAGTTCAGGAGTCTTACCAGATCCAATCTGAGCAATCAACTTTGAATAATCTGAATCTGACTTCTGGGCTTCTTGAATCCTTGGAGACAAGGAAGACTGAATACTCATCTGAGTTAACTCCAAACCACTGGAGGAAATCACCTCCAACTGCAATCGTTCCATATCACGTATCAGAAACTCATCACAAGTAAGCTGAATACCTGATAATCCAGAAGACTTTCTGCTCAGAGCGTCCGCTACCACATTCGTCTTACCAGGCTGATACTGAATAGTCAAATCATAGTCCTTGATCAACTCGAGCCACCGTCTTTGTCTCAAATTCAAATCCTTCTGAGTAAAAATGTACTTCAGGCTCTTATGATCAGTAAAAATCTCACATCTGACGCCATACAGATAATGACGCCAAATCTTCAAAGCAAACACAACAGCAGCTAACTCCAAATCATGTGTCGGGTAATTCTTCTCATGTGGTTTCAACTGTCTCGAAGCATAAGCAATTACCTGACCATGCTGCATCAGGACACAACCCAGTCCTTTCAGTGAAGCATCACTGAACACCTGAAAACCTTCCGTACCTGACGGAAGTGCTAGTACTGGAGCTGAAGTCAGACAATCCTTCAATCTCTGAAAACTCATCTCACACTCCGGGGTCCAAACAAAAGGAACTGACTTCTGAGTCAGTCTCGTCAAAGGCGTCGAAATCTGTGAAAATCCTTTCACAAACTTATTATAATACCCGGCCATGCCCAAGAAACTACGTACCTCAAATACCGTAGTCGGCCTTGGCCAATCAGTAACTGCCTGAATCTTCTGGGGATCTACAGAAATGCCTTCTCCGCTAATCACATGCCCCAGAAAAGAAATATTCTTCAGCCAGAATTCACACTTGGAGGACTTGGCATACAGCTGATGCCTCCTCAAAGTCTCCAACACAATCCTCAAATGTCTGGCATGATCATCCTCAAATGCAGAATATACCAGAATATCGTCAATGAAGAAGATCACAAACTGATCCAAATACTCCCTGAATACTCGGTTCATCAGATCCATGAAAATAGCGGGCGCGTTGGTTATCCCAAAAGGCATAACCAAAAACTCATAGTGCCCGTACCGAGTACTGAAAGCTGTCTTCACAACATCAGCTTCCTTCACCTTCACCTGATAATATCCGGATCTCAAATCAATCTTCGAAAATACTGAAGAACCGGAAAGCTGATCAAACAAGTCATCAATCCGAGGCAAAGGATACTTGTTCTTGATCGTGACCTTGTTCAAATCTCTATAATCAATACACATACGGAGTGTACCGTCCTTCTTCTTCACAAACAAAACAGGTGCTCCCCAGGGCGGAACACTAGGACGTACAAAACCTCTGTCAACCAACTCCTGAAGCTGAACTTTTAACTCAGAAAGTTCTTTCGGTGCCATCCTGTACGGAGCTTTCGATATCGGAGCGGTACCCGGAAAAACATCGATAGAGAACTCCACATCTCTATCCGGAGGTAAACCAACCAACTCCTCAGGAAAAACATCAACAAACTCCCGTACCACTGGGATCTCAGAAACAAAACCAACCTCCAGGTTCAGATCCCGCACCGAAGCCAAAAATACTGGACATCCCTTCTTCCACATCCTGCTCACTTCCAACACAGAAATCAGACTGGAGAGAACACCTCGTAATCGCTGAAATACAACTCTCTCTCCAGCCATAAGCAAACTCACTTGCTTCTTCAGACAGTCTATCTGGGCTTCATACTGACTCAGTCAATCCATGCCCAGAATCACATCATACGAAGAAATCGGCAACCGAATCAAACTTGATTTCCACTTCTTGCCAGAAATCTCAATCTCACACAAACAAAACTGTCGAGCAATCAAAGGATTCCCAGCCGGTAAAATCACAGACAAAGAAACCGGAAGCAAAAACGAGTCCAAATGCAAAATCTCAAAACAGTGCTCGGACAGAAAAGAGTGACTCGCTCCAGAGTCAAACAAAACACGATAGGGCTGATCAGAAATGTAAATTGTACCTGTCACAACATCGGGAGCATCTCGAGCCTCCTGCTGACTCAAGCTGTAGACTCGGGGCTGAACTGGGACAGGAGCTGAAACAACAGAACTACTCTGCTCCCTCTGAATCGTAGGTGGTCTCCGTGGTCCAGAACTAGAACCACCACCTCTACCAGCAAATCCCTCAGGGCGTGGAGGAATAGTCCTCGGTCTTCCTACTGCTGAACCGGCAGGTCTGACAAAGCCCTCAGATCGAAACTCAGAACGCTGATCAAATCCCATCTGTGGACACTCTGCAATCCGATGTCCTGACTGACCACATCGGAAGCACAGACCAGACATCCTGTAGCACTGGCCAAAGTGTCGTCGTCCACAGTTCTGGCACACAGGTGCCGAACTGACTGATCCAGAACTCGTCGTACTGGTAACAGTACCAGACGACCCTCCGCTCCTTCTGGAATCTCCAGATCCAGAACCAGAAACAAATCTCCTCTTCCCAGAGGAACCACTGCTAAAAGCCTCACCTCCAAATCTCTTCCTACTCGCAGTCCACCGCTGCTGAGTAGCCATCAGGTTGTTCTCTATCAGACGAGCTCGCTCCACAAGCTCAGAGAAATCGGTGATCCAAAATGGTATTAGGGGCTGCCTCAAAGTATCTCGTAATCCCCTCAGAAATCTGTAACACCTCTCAGCAGAAGTGCTAACCAGCTGCGGAGCGTACCTGGCTAATGTAGTAAACTCAGCCTCGTACTGCATCACCGTCTTGCTCCCCTGAACAAGCCTCAGAAAATTCTCCTACATCTGCTGTCGTGCAGAAGGGGGAACAAACCAATCTCGGAACACCTCAGTGAACTCTTCCCACGTAATCAAAGAGTTCAGTCTGCCCTGAAATCTGGCTGCCTGCTGGCCTTCCCACCAGTGCTCAGCCTCTCCGTCCAACAGAAAAACAGCCAATGCAACCTTCCTATCTGACGGACACTACATTCCGTCAAAGGTCTTCTCCAATCTCCTCAGCCACTCCTCAGCAGCTCTGGGCTCAACAGCTGTCACGACCCGACCCGGCGGGGACGGATCCCGCCCGAGCCGGATCGCGACGAGCGTGCTTACTAAACTTGCTTATCCAGGATCTGGCTTTGGATTAGGTTACTGAACTGATCTTCCAAATTCTTAACTCAACAGAAAAACACAGAACAACAGAGCTACTAAAAACATCAAATGCAGCGGAACAAAACATCTATCTTTTCATTTCCTCAAAATAATCATCTACAGAACAGTGCATGGCTTTCAACAGAAAGAAAGACAGAACAGGAAAGCCATGACTGTACAAAAATCAAAAGTACAAAAGTACCTAATCGGATCAGACTCTGAAACTAATCCTGGACCTCCTTGCCCTTCCCAGAACCTGAAAACCACCAGAAAGCAAGGGTGAGCTCAACAGCTCAGCAAAGCAACAAACCACCAATCTAAATTCTCAGAAACCAAAACCAAACTCATCAGACAGAAATCAGATCAGAAATCGGAACGGAATCGGAAATCAGAACTTATACGGACAGATATCAAATCAGAATCGGAATCGTACAGATCATATCATAACAAATCAACAGAGTCAGAATCAGAATTCAGAAATCAGAATCGTACGGAGCATATCATATCGGAATCACAATTTCGTACAGAACAGAACAGATACAGAAAACAAAACAGATACACATAGCTAAATGCCCTGACACTGACGGAATCTCTACGGATTCCGGCCCCTTATGCCTCCCTTCCCAGACACTGACTGAATCTCATAGGATCCAGGCCCCTTATGTCTCCCTTTGTGCTCACGGCACCAAAACAGATGTGCTTATAGCACCAGAACAGAATTCATCGGATCCGGAACAGAACAGATATCAGATTTCAGATTTGAGCTCATTTCAGATTTCCCGTTTCACTAACTGAATCTCATAGGATTCAGGCCCCTTATAACTCCCTTTTTATAGCTTATACACATAGCATTTCAAATCAGAAGAAATTCGGACATTTCAGAAATTACCCGAAAATCGGGCAGCACAACGGCAGTATACAGAATTTACACAAAAATTCCTGCAAAGAAAATTTACCGAATTCGCACAGAACATAGATAATCACATTCCAGAATATTTATTCTACTGCACAGAGAATTTACGATTTCACAGAAAATTCCGGTCGACTAAAAACACAGTCGAATCAAAAACACCCGGACGAAAATCTTCAAAATATAGTCAAAACGTGCACACCCGGCACGGCAACGATATACCAAAACTTACGCGGTAAAAACTGAATCAATCGAAAGATACGGACGAAAAATCGTAACGAAAACGAAATCCGGACAGAAAAATACCGCCAACCGCGACGGAACTGAAAATTGAGAAAGACGGAATGTGCCTTACCTCGAGCACAGCAAAATCCTCAACAGTCACTTCGCTCGAAAACGGCTCCGCGTCTTCCCGAAATCAACTTTTCCAAAATCCTCTTTTTCTCTCTCCTCAGAGCTGAAATCAGATATTTATTTTTTTATTTTCTCTCTCTCTTCAAATGAGCTGATTTGCCTTAAATTCTCTTCAGATCGGCCTGGCCGATCGTCCAGATCGGCCTGGACGATCAGACCAAAATCCCATCGTCCAGGGACGATTTTTCAGGACGATGTTTACTATTCATAGGCGATAAAAACCTCTACTCACTGACTTGTGCCATCCACTGATCGTCCCGGGACGATACCTCGATCGGCCTGGACGATCCCTACAGGAAAACACTTAGAGCAAATTCTGGACAGATTCTGGAACTGAATATACACTGATCGTCCCAGGACGATCCAAAATCGGCCTGGACGATACTTGAGTAGTTTGAAATATTACAACAGCGCCCTCAAATCTCTGAGGTTTCAACCTCAGAAACAACTGCAAATGTCTATCTAGGTCATCAGATCGGACAGTCGAAGCTCTGCTCTGAGTCTCACTCATCATCTGAGCAACAAGCGAAGCAAGCTGAGAAAGCGTATCAGCACCGACCACTGGGGCTGTACTCCCCACTGGTGCTGCCTGATCGACACTCTGCCCGTCTATCATGTCTGGGTCTGGCTGATCCATACAGAAAAATCCAGAAAATTCGGAAAACTATCACAAAAACAACACAATAAAAAGCCGAACAAACCAAAACTACCCCTCAGACAGACTTACTGATCACTTCCTATAGCTCTGTTTCACACAATTCCCAAATTCCAAAACCATTGCTCTGATACCAAAAAAGCTTGTCACGACCCGACCCGAGACGAGATGGATCCCGTTCGCACCGGGCCGCGACGATAGAAGCACTAACCAGGATCTAGCTTTGGAATTTGGTTCGGAACGGAATCTTCCAAATTATTTTAAACAAAACAGACAAACAAACACAGAGCTACTATAAATCATCAAATGCAGCGGAACAAAACATCTATCTTTTCTTTTCCTCAAAACAATCATTTACAAATACAGTACATGGCTTTTAGACAGAAAGAAAGACAGAACAGAAAAGCCATGACTGTAAAAAAATCAAAAGTACAAAAGTACCTATACTGATCAGACTCTGAACTAATCCTGGACTTCCTTCCCTTTCCAAGAACCTGAAAACCACCAGAAAGCAAGGGTGAGCTCAACAGCTCAGCAAAGCAACAAACCTCCAATCAAAATTCTCAGAATCTCAAAACCAAAACATCAAACAAATCCGTACAGAAATCAGAACGGAATCAGACAGATATCAAATCAAACAGAACTGTACGGAAACAGAAGTCATATCAAATCAGAAACAGAACTGATCAGACATATCAGATCAACAGAATCAGAATCGTACAGATCATATCAGAACAGACCAAAATCGTATCGGAATCATATCAGAATCATATATCAGATATCAGATATTTAATTAATAGCTAAATTCCCTGACACTGACTGAATCTCATAGGATCCAGGCCCCTTATACCTCCCTTTGTGCTCACGGCACCAGAACAGAACAGATGTGCTTAGCACCAGAATACATATATAGTGCATATAGCACCTAAACAGATTTTCCTCGGATCCGAAACAGAACAGATATCAGATTTCATATTGAGCTCATTTCAGATTTCCCAGACACTAACTGAATCTCATAGGATCCAGGCCCCTTATAACTCCCTTTGTATAGCATATACAGATAGCATATCAAATCAGAAGAATTTCGGACAAATCAAAAATTACCCAAAAATCGGGCAGCACAACGGCAGTATACAGAATTTACACAATTTTCCTGAAAATTAAAATTCACCAAATTCGCACAGAATACAGATATCAACATTTCAGAACATTTATTCTACTGCACAGAGAATTTCCAATTTCACAGAAAAATCCAGTCGACTAAAAACACAGTCGAATCAAAAATACCCGGACAAAAATCTTCAAAATATAGTCAAAACGTGCACACCCGGCACGGCAACGATATACAAAAAGTTACGCGGTAAAAACTGAACCAATCAAAAGATACGGACAAAAATCGCTAACGGAAACAAAATCCGGACAGAAAATACCGTCAAACACGACGGTTCTGAAAATTGAGAAAGTCGGATTGTGCCTTACCTCGTGCACAACAATTTCCTCAACAGTCTCTTCGAACAAAAATGGCTCCGCGTCTTCCCGAAATCAATTTTTCCAATTTTCTTCTTTTCTCTCTCCTCAAATCGAAAATCAGATATTTATAAAAATCTTTTCTCTCTCTTCAAATGACTGATTTCCCTTAAATCATACACAGATCGTCCCGGGACGATCGCCAGATCGTCCCGGGACGATCCGACCAAAAGGATCGTCCTGGACAGCTCCCAGGGCTGTTGTCTGGCCGATATTTTCTACAGTGCCAATCGGCCTGGCCGATGTCTCCAATCGGCCTGGACGATGCCAACAGGAAATCACCTGGAACGAATCTGGGCAAATTCTGGATCTTCATATCAACTGATCGTCCCAGGACGATCCCAGATCGTCCTGGACGATCCTTGAGCAGATCATGCTATTACAATGCCAGCCCACTTATGAAAAATTGAAGCAACTTTTAGTCAGTTTATGGAGTTAAGGAGCCGCCATATAAGGCTGGAGAGTAGTTAAATAAGATTGGTGCATAAATTGTATGCTATGATAACTTTAGTCTAACATTTTATGCATAGGGAAGAGTAAGATAGGAATGAGGAAAGCGATATTGCTACAAACCCAACCATTCACTTAAAAGATGTTGTGGATGAGGTGTAGTCATATAATATATATAATAGAACGGGTAGGAAGAACCGGAGGATTTAGACGACTAACCCATGTTATTATACCTATAATACATAATGTCAGCGGCAAGATATGCCATTATACTTTTACATATCCTACTTATAGAATAGTCAATTTTTAGTACACAATTATTTTTTTCATTAGTCTACTTTACCCCAATTTTGCTTTCGTGTTATGGATTATGCATTAAAACTCTTGAATTTCACAATTGAATTGTACTTTGTTATGTTTATTGTGTTAAAAGTGCTTTATTTCATTATGATTATTACCCTATTTTTCATTATTGTTCTTGTGATTGATTGGCATTACTCTGTAGTATTAAACTTGTAATATGCTATTTTATAATTCATGCTGAACAATGATCGATCATGAATAATGTTTGAATGCCTTAAGGGTGTATATGATCAGCCTGATTTGACTAGGTCAATTAGGTTTGACCAAAGGTTAAACTTGGATTTCATACCTTTCAAATGATATTTTGGTCAAATATTCTTTGAACTATATTTGAGCAATTTTTTAATCATCTTTGATTATCATTTGAATCATGTTTAAAAAATTTAATCGGTATTTGAATAATTATTAAATCATGATTCAGAATTGATATATCATCAAAAATTTATCTTGATCGGGCACTAATCTCAAGACAACTATCACCATGAATATTCCAGGACGCAACAAGAATAGATTTTAACAAGATGTAAAAAAATATAAAACATGGACTCAAAGTTTATTGCAATATACAAACTAAATAAATAGTCTTGTTGCATCCTGAAATATTCGCAGCGGCAGAGAAATATATACTTTAATGTCTTAGCATTGTACGAAGATCCAGCACACAAACAGATAAGAGAGGGGGTGAAACATTCATAAGAGACACCAGAGTTTTTACGTGGAAAACGCCTGAAAAGGGGGAAAAACCACGGGGCCTTGGCCAGTTTGAATGAATCCACTAGTATTTGCAGTCGATTACAAATGAGGCCCTTCGTTTGGAGAAAGTCTTGTATTGATGTAGCAAATATACATCATATAGATTGCATTACATGGTAGGAGTTACATATACATGTTTGTTTGGTCGGAAAGACTGTAGTCGGCAGAAGACCGGGGTCAGAAAGACAGTTGTCTGTTGATGGAGGCTGGAAGGACCATAGTAGGCGACGAAGGTCGAAAGGACCGTAGTCGGCAGTATTCTGGGAGAACTGTGGGAATCAGGTGGTGGCCTGGTGGAGCTCAATGCCTCAAGTAGTGGTCCGGCGGAAGTCTGAGCCTCATGTGATGTTATGGTGGAGCGCACGGCCTTTGATGATGATATGACGAAGACAATGGCCTCTGACAAAGGTGAGGGCCTCTGGCGAAGGTGATGACTGCTGGTAAAAGTGAGAACCTATGGCTAAGGTTAGGGCCTCTAGCGAAGGTGAGGGCCTCAGATGAAGACGTCAGACCTGAACGTCGGACCTTGAGCAGAACGTTGGGCCTTCAGCAGAATGTCGGGACTTGAGCAGAATGTCGGGCCTTGAGCAGAATGTCGGGCCTTCAGCAGAACGTCGGGCCTGAACTTCGGGCCTTCAGTAGAACGTCGGGCCTGAACGTCGGGCCTGAACATCGGGCCTGAACGTCGGGCCTTGAGATGGTGGTGCGGAAAAACTCCGGCAGTTGTCTGGTGAGGCTCCGGCTATGGTCCGACGAGGCTCTAGCGGTGGTCCAGTGAGGTTCCGGCGGTGGTCAAGGAGGAGCTTCTTCCTTCTCTTCTCCTCTTCTCTTCTTGCTTGGACCCCCTATTGTGAAGAATGAGGGCTCTATTTATAGATTTTATGGAGTGGCATAGCTCGTAAATAGGCGTGAGATCATGGACGAATAGGGAGTGGTCGAATGGACAGCCGATATTGAATCCTACGATCGTGTATCGTTCATTGGACATTTAAAGGCCTTAATGATGTCGGAATTCTGTGATCTTGGGCTCGTTGGATTCGTCTCGTCGAGCCGTTTGATTCGAGTATAATCTCGTTAAAATTGGAGACCATTTGGTAACTCAAATTGTGGTTTGAACCTTCCAACAGCGCTTCAGGTCCATGATTCGGATCATTTGGGCTCGGATTGGATTGAATTTGGTGTCGTTGGATTCGTATTTCTGAGACGCTTAGTTTGACTATAAGCTTGCTGAAATCGGAGTTCACGTGCTCCCGAATTTAATTTTTGAAGTTTTCGATTTTGGTTTTTCCTCGAGATTCGTGCCTGATCAAGATAATTTCAAGTCTAAGATAAAAAAAATGGAGATATATGATTCAAAATATACCTATATATATATATATATATATATATATATATATATATATATATATATATATATATATATATATATATAAATATATATAGACAAATTTCGCTATATTTATTATTTTCTGAAACGATGGACCTCTGAGCAGTTCGATTCGGATCCAAATAGGAAATTTGAACTAGGTGCGGTGGAGTGCAGTTCTATAGCAAATCGTTCTTCATACCGCTTGATCCATATCCGACGGTGGATGGATGCACGCCCGAAGGAAATCGGGAGGCCTCGACCTGTCAATATAACTGCCTTTTTCCATCCCTCAAACCCTAAAAGGCTTCCGGTATCCTCCCTCGGTGGCGGGATATTTTCGGTTCCAGATCTCCAAGTAATGATTCCCCTCTCTCTTCGTTTCTTCTGCATCCTCTTTGATTCATATCAGATATTGTTCCGTTCCTTATTTTGGATTGTTTTTTAGCATTTTTATTTTTTTCTTTGGCGTCTTAATGTCCTCCCTAATGGCGGCTCTACTTTCATGGTTAACCTTTTATGTTTTGGCTTCACGTAACCTGCCTTTGATATTTTGTTAAATCTTCATTTTCTATTGATATCAAAGTTATCAGAATCTTTAGCTGCAAGGTTCTTATCGCCAGATGTTATTGGCCAACGTCTTATTTTTCAGTTTTCATGGTAAGTGGAATCATGTACTCGTTCAGCTGGGTCTCATTGGCTTTGTTGTAGTGATCAGTTTTTTGAAGCTTTCAATATTTAAATCAAGGATGGTTTTAAGATGTCTATTTGGTTGCTATAAAGGGTAATGATGAGAGTCAGATATGCATGGAGAACAAGGTAGATCCTTTTGCAATTATTCTGATGTAAGAAGAAGTGTTTCTCTGAAGGCTAGTGCAACAGCTCTTTAATTTATTTGAGGAGGAGAAGCTTAAGGGAGCAGAATAAGGGGATTTTGGGGCAATAGGAATGCCCTATAATTTTTTTAACTTAATGTACTTTTTTTTTATTAATTTGCTTTGAAAGCAATAAATATTCACATCCATGCAAATTTTTTGTTTGCTTAACTTTGATTTTTCAAATAGATCAATGCTTAATGTTGGTTTCAATCACCCTTAAAATCATTATATCTTTGAGATAATTGCAGTTTAACTATTTTAATATTGAAAGTTCCTAGATGTACAATTAGCAGTGTATTTCTTAACTTCCTAATATCTTGACCATAATCCTAGGGCATAATTAGTGTTCTATTTTGAGATCAATGGCCTTTTTAGTAATAATATATTCTTGGAGTTCTTATTAATATAATTTCTAGTATGGCCTATTTCCCAAACATAATATTGATCATTGGTAGAATCTGTAGGCATGTTTATTAAAATGATTTTTTTAATCAATAAATAATACAATGGTGAGAGGAATATCACTAATATGCTCAAATCACTATTTAATATTCAACAAATATAATTGGTGGAATAATCACAAATAATCAAACATGATTTGTGGCATATTATTGGCCTAAGTTTTTTTGCAATCATAAATAAATTTATTTATCCATTGTTTCACGTACTTAAGGAAATAATTACACTTTATTAGGATTGAAACGGTGAAGGCTTATTAATGTTCAAATGTAGTTTATTAATTTTGTCCAATTGAAACTTTGAAGTTGATTCAAACTTGATTTGCAATAAAATGACTTGTATTTAGAATGTTTTCATAGATATTTTAATAAGGTCTAGAAATAGATCATATGTAACTATGTAAGGGACTTGGTGGTGGGTCAAGAAATTACAAATAATTATGAAGGAAATGAAACATGCCTTTAAATTATGACAGAAAAACAAGAGAATTCTATGACATACAAATACTTGAAAGACCTATAAAGAAGTTTTAAAGCAAAATAAATGGTACAACTCTTTTTGATTTATATAGTAGGGTAAGTTTTAGTAAAG
Source organism: Dendrobium huoshanense (assembly GCA_016618105.1). Taxonomy (NCBI): domain Eukaryota; kingdom Viridiplantae; phylum Streptophyta; class Magnoliopsida; order Asparagales; family Orchidaceae; genus Dendrobium; species Dendrobium huoshanense. The sequence goes on from CM028357.1 coordinate 46,022,228, forward strand.
AGAAAGGGTACTTGTATTAAGAGTAATTGTTGTTATGTAATGATGAAGACATCAAGAGAGATGAGTTTGTTATTTTGAAAAAAAAAAACAATTGATTTAAAAAAAAAGAATTTTTCTAATTAAAGAAAAAATGAACATGACAATCAAACATATAGTTCATGCCTTAAATAAGTGAAATTGAGTTACTTATGATAATGATGCATGCTGGCAAACTATGATGCACCAACACGGACACGTCGACACGGACACAGCACGACACGGATACGAGACACGGCATTTTTTAAAAATATAGGACACGGGTGCGGCGTGGACACGACATAATAATTTTTAAATATAATATAAAAAAATTAAGGTGATATTATATTAAAAATGACAAACAATAATAAATCAATTTCATGATAACTTGTTTAGCTTATAACATAAAGATCTTTAGTACAAAATGTGTAGTACAACCATAAAAATATAAGCAAAAATCATTTAGTACAACATGAAGGTCCAACTACTCAATAGAGGGAATGATAGAATTAGATTTAGAGGTTGATCTTTGGCCTTCAATATCATCATCATTGAATATCATTGCTTCCAACTTTGGTTCATCTAGAGAAAGATTTGCAACCTCCAATAATCTCATATCATCAAGACACTCGAACTCATCTCCAGCATCATCTTACATCTTGTTATCACATGTCATATAAAGTGGGATTTTCCTTGATAGAAGATGAAGATTTGTATGCACATAAATTAAATCTTCAGCTCGTTGTTGAGTTATTTTATTCATCTTCATTGATTTGATAAATGAGTACATGCTCCAATTTCTCTCACAACAAGAAGATGATACTTGAAGTTCTGCTTGTTTTTAAAGTTCGTAAGTTATTTGTATGGAAAGATACCAAGCGGTACCGAGCATGTACCTAGCGGTACCGAGCATGTACTGAGCGGTACCTAGTGATACCTAGCGGTACCGAGCATGTACCTAGCGATACCGAGCATGTACATTAGCTTTTTTTAATAAGTTTCGAAAAACAACAATTAATATTTCAGGCGTTGATGCTATTTATCAGTCATCAAGAGAGGAGATGAAAATATCTTCACTATAAAAAAGAAATGAAAATGAGAATATTTGATGATTGGGAATTAAATGCGGACGTTGATTTGGTGTTGTGGATAGGAAATAAGAAATTTAGTTTAAATCCCGCAAAATACAAAAAATTATATTTAAAAAAATTCATAAAATATTTAAGATACGCGTGTCGGACACGCGTGTCCAATTTGCATTTAATATTTTTTAATCAGATACGTTTTCGGCGTGTCTGACATGTGTCGGAGGAGTGTCGGATGAGTGTCGTGTCGGACCCGGTGTCGGACACTGCACGCCTCTTTGGGGAGAAGTGTCGGTGCATCATAGCTGGCAAAGCATTACGTTTATATGTAATATATACTGAAATCTAGAGAGTTGGTACTGTTGAATAGTTCAATTCATAAAATATTTTTCCATAACACATCAAAATTAAGAGGTGGTTAAATGATTAAAGAAGAAACATTTTATAAATAGTAATTGTGGACAAATAAACTAATCAATTTTGAAGGGCTAGTATGTTTTAATTTTTTTCGACATAAGTATTTCAAACTATTTTAAAAAAGTGAATTTCGTTAAAGTGAGTTATAATAAATTATGTGTTTTGCATGCGCCCATTTCTTTGCAACTCGGTTTCAGTTTTTGTTTAGATTATATTGAGTTTCTATTCAGCTTCTTTTAATTTTGTACGATTATACTATTAATTTATTCAAAATGCAAAAATGAAGTTATCTTCAAACCGTCAAAGTGAAATTCCGTGCTCATTTTAATCAGGTAAAATTGTAACTTACCTTTATCCAATTATCAAACAAACTCTGGACTCAAATTTTTAAGCCAGTTTCAAACTTTTCCTCACTTCCAAACACTTAAATTGAAACAAACTAGCTTCAGGTCATATAATAAAGTTGAAAGGAGGTAGACGATAGAGAATGAAAAATCATGTTGATATTGGATGATTAGTTTGGTTTGACAAGGCTAAGATATATTATTTATTCAAAACTTTTGCCTAAGGAATGAATGAAAAAGTAAATAAATCACTGAAAGAACCTTCAAATGAGTCTTATTGGTTTTTTAATGACATGGCAGACAACTTTGATAATTAATTTGGAGTAAAATTGTGGGAACTTGTGTGGTAAAAGGATGTTAGGGTTATTTAAAAAATGATCTTAAAATCAATGGCTATCATTATAAGCACTGTGGGGGTGACCAAAGAGTTTATGAACATAGATTGCATAGAGGACAATCATAAGCTTACATCCTATCATGTTGAAGCTGAATATTTTGTTCTAAGCAATTTGCAAATGCCACAACTGATGAAAAGAGAGAGAATATATGAGAAAATGCTATTTTAGAAAGGAAAATCAGGTTGAGTTGAAGTAACATTTCTAGAATCAACATAAAGGTTGCCTTAAATAGAATCAACAGCTTGTATAACATGCCATTACAAGTAAAGTGGAACTGATCTTTTTTATTTTATTATATTTTATTTCAGAATGAAGGTCATTGCTGCTTATTTGCTTGCTGTCCTTGGTGGAAACAGTAATCCATCAGCTCATGATGTAAAGATTATCCTAGAATCAGGTTGACTTTTTTGTTCCACTGAGATATCTATATATGAAATTACAAACATTTACTCGTGATATTTGTTTCTAATTTGATATGGAATTATTTTTGAGCCAGCTTCCTATTGGTCTAGTTGCTTCGTGGAGACAATGAGTGTTTTTTTGAGCTGCTATGTGTTCATGGACATTAGCCGTTTACTATCTCATCAATCTTTTCTTTTTTGGCTGTAATCATCACATACTTATGTAGCTTCTTTCAATGAATGATTTATATTCTTATCATGTATTCTTCTTTGATGGGGTGTTCATTATCCCGTAATATATTGGATTTGGAGCTCTATTGTTCTGTTTAAAACACGAGTATTTGGTTAGGTTATTTATGCGAAAATTTCTAACCAGATTTCTTTTTTTAATGAAGTCATCACCTAAACAAGTATATGTGACGTGTTATGAGAAAAATTAAAATTTGGCTTCATATTTTTTTTAGTTGCCACATTATTTCCAATTTTTATAGGAGACTTTATAACGTATTGGTATTTCTTCTCTTGTTGATAACTTGGGTTTTTTCCCCATTTGGATGATTGATTTCATCTAGAAAGACTTCCAAGAACTTATGGATGTTTTCTTCTTCATTTCCATAATATCATTTGGAGTTGCAAGAATATTTTGATGATTTCCTGATAAAGAGAGAGTTTTGAATCACCAATCTCACTTACTTTTGGATGAACAACGCTAAAGGAAAATTTGCCTTCAGAATTATGGAGGAGATTCATTTACTGTCTACACTTTTGGAAAATTTCTCTAGTACTATTTGTGTTTTTATTTTTATTTTTTCAGCTATGATTCTATTTTTCTATAATCTGATTTTCTTCTTTCTGATTTTTTTTTTAATTAACTTGAATGGCTCACCCAACTTTTCAGTAAATGAATGTTGTATGTTACTAAAAAAGATCTGTCATGGGCTTTGATTGATCGGCAATGTAAAATCTTATTTTCAGATCTATTTTTGAATGGCACAAGAAATCTCTCTCACAACCCTCTTATGCTAGGTTAGATCTCCAAAAAGATTGGGATCATATTTGTAGAGATAACCTACTCCCTTCACATGAGACCTTTGTTAAATCTGCTACCAATATTTAATTCCTGCCTATGAATGATGATTAATATAGTTATAAATGCTGTTTTGGGTTTAATATTGAATTCCCATATCTTTAGGTGAAGTAATTTTATTTCTTGTCCAACAGTTGGTGCTGATGCTGATGATGGGAGGATTGAATTCCTATTATCTGAAGTTAAAGGCAAGGACATAACTGAACTTATTGCTTCTGGAAGGGAGAAATTTGCTTCTGTACCTTCAGGTGGTGGTGCTGTTGCAGTGGCTGCACCTGTTGGAAGCGGTGGCGGTGGTGCTGTTACCCCTGCAGCTGCCGAGCCTAAAAAGGAAGAGAAAGTGGAAGAGAAGGAAGAGTCTGATGATGTAAGAGACTTTATGTTTTTAGTTTTCTCTATTTCCTTCAATATCTATCACTACTTAATTTCATTTTGAGATGAGCTTACCAAATGAACTCTGATATTTTTTTGATGTAAATACTGCTCGTTTTTTTTTCTTCTCAACAATATTTGTTATTACTGCACCATATCATGTTTCACGTAATCACATTAACTGCTTCTATTTTTTTATTTGGAATATTGAAAGATTGAAGAAATATACCACAATTCTTTTTTTAAAAATAATGGTAATTGCATCAAATTTTTTGTTTTCTTTGCACAGGACATGGGCTTCAGCTTGTTCGATTAACTAGTGGAGAAGGAAGTACGGAAAACATTCTCGAGCTATTGGTTTTTATTCTTCATTTTGTTTAATCAGTTTTGTTGATGTTTATTTTTTGCTTTTGTAGTATGATTATGCTTCATGAAATTGTCCTTTTTCTATAAGTAGGATATTAGTGAGGATGAGATTTGTATCCTTGTGAGGGATCTTGAATTATGTGTAACAATACTCTTTTTATTCCGACACTAAAAGTCTTTCAGTTCATTAACCATTTTGAATTTGACCGTTATATCGGTGGGGTTGAATTTTGAATTGTTCGATTGAGGTTCAGGTAGTTTTCTAAAAGCACAATAGACTCTAGTTTTTCTTAGAGTTGATTTTGCTTCTTTTTTTCTCTGATTTGCCCCCAAATTTCATTTAGGTGTTATAATGAATTATGCATTGGCTTAATGGTTGTGAAAATCTATGTTGTTTGCGACAGAGGGTAGCAGGTTCAATACCCTTCCATACTTTGTAGTGCCCGATTCGTTGTTTCAATGTTTTTGAATCCAACGGTAGAGTTTGTACAACTAGCGATGATACGTTAGGTTTTATACTTTTATTAGTTAGTGAATGCAGCAGTATCCTTCATGCATTGAAGATGGCGACCTGGAAGATAAAAGGGTCGTAGCAATTAAGTGCTTTGTGGATGACAATGGGCTCCATAATATGATAGATTTTATAGTCCCGGCGGCTGGAGAGAACTTTGGAAGTCATGTTGTCAGTGAGGGCGCCTAGGGCAAATTATTCTGACACAATACCATCAGTCGAGAGCGGAAAGGCTTGCGGCAAAGTTGATGGCTATAGTCGGCATCAATTTCAACGCATTCCATCATCAATAATGTAGATGCTTGTGATTGCTAGTGAGGTTGCTTGTTGTTGATGAAAAATTATTCTGTGCGGAAGTGGAATCCCGTCCAGATGTCATGAAAAATTATTCAAGCATGTTAGCTGACGTGACGCATTTTGATTGATATTCGGATATAGAGCTGTGTTCGGAATTCACACAGAACAATCTCTCATTGTTGACACCTTGCTTGATGACAACCAATAATATTAATATTGAAGTTTGTCATCAACAATAAAACTAATGCTTGCATTAGCCAGGAAACTTGATGTCCAATGTTGACATTGATGATGATGAATGTTATTGTCAACAGTGCTGGTGCTCATTGCAGGCGATCATGTTGATGCATGTTCGTCGAGTCCAAATGGAAATGCCCAATAAGGCTCATGTCCGTTGTCAACACGAAAGTTGATGATCCCTTTTCATGCCAATGTGTGTTGTTGTCCCAGTTTCTACTAAAGTTGATACTAGCCTTCTTGGTTGTTGGTATCTTCTTCTCCTATAAGAACAATGATCAAATAAATGCCTCAATACTCCTAATTTTATAATGGTCATATGTGTTATATTATATCAATGTTTTCTTAAATTGCAGCGAAAGATGATATTTATGGCTTATGGCTAACATTATTAAAATTATTTGAAATTGGCCAAATCTTATGGGTTTTTACCTTTTGTGTTTTCACACAACTCCCCTTGGCCTATTGGTTGAGAGCTTAGGCTTCCAACTAAGAGGTCCAAGGTTCGAGTCCATGTGTATGCGTTGTGTGTGTGAGTTTGCCTTAAATGGCCTAAATGTCCCAAAAAAAAAAAAAAAAAAAAAAAAAAAAAAAAAAAAAAAACCTTTTGTGTTTTCCACATAAGAAGCCTCATATGTTCTATGGTTTACTCTTACTTTATCTTATCTGAATATGCAATTTTTTTGTATAATATTAAGATGATAATTTTTGTTACACAATGAAGCATGTTTGATCATGTTATAAGAAAATTAATCCAATTAAGTATGAATATTGATGCAAATATGTGATTTAATAATATGTTAAAAAAATATGACAATAATGAGCTTAAGATCATTTTTTTTTTGATATTACTAAGTTACCTACATATTTATAAATATCTCTTGTTTTGTTACATGAAAAGAGAGTTAAGCACGGACTTTGGTATGCAATTTGAAGATGATTGTTAGTTAGCGATGTTATTTGATTATTGTCATCCAATCATAGTTGTCTAATTGTCATCACTCAATTAAAATCGGGTGATCGTTAACCAACATCGATGCCTATTATATCTAACAAGACACACTATCAACGTTAATGTCAATGCACATCATCATTAGTATAGACGAGACATGTAAATGTTGACACATGGCTTTGCCATAAGATTGATGCATGTCATTCATAAAAAAATTGATGCTCCTTATGACTAATAAGGTTGAAACATGTTATCGACATTAACCATAATGTCTGTAGTCACAAGGTTGAAACATGCTACTACATCAACTAACACTATCACTAACAAAATCTACACTGGCTGTTGACATTAATCTCCATCACTAACATACATTGACTGACTACATTAATCTCCATGCCCAACCTATGATATTAATGCTTATGCTAAACTTTTTGGTCTTTTGTTGTCCCATCCTTTTTATAGGAGAATGACCCACATATCACCAACAATCTCTTGAATATAACTTTAATGCATCAAAGCTCTAATTTCCACCATGAAACCAATATACTACTACTCATGCTATTATTATATTATATCAAAATCTTTATCAAAATTGGAAAAGGGTATCATTTGTAACTTGTAACTTGTAGCATGCGTTCATGAAATAATTTCAAATAACATAGGATGTGCTTTTTCACATTTTCAAGACTGTTTTTTCACATTTTCAAAATTCTACGTACAAAATTATCCCTTATATGTTACAATATTAAGACGATAAATTCTCTATTTATTATTATGAATGTTCGAACACAACACAGCACGATATGTTAAATCTGAATCGAATGGAAGCATTAGTTTTGTGGAAACCCGGCTATAAAATTTGTGCGAATATCAAATAAATTTTGAATTTCGCGAAAAAATGACCAATCTACATTCTCCTTACGCGTAGGGGTGGCTGAACCGAATTCATACATGTATAAAATGGTGGTCTAATGCTAACGTGGTTAATTTCAAAAGGACTTTCACTTGCATGCCTTTTCTTCTCCCTTGTGATGGAAAGACGCCATAAATGGCTTCAAGCACCACATGCTTTTTTCATTCTTCTATTAATGGCGGAGCACTTTTGTTTTTTTTTATTCAGCGTACCTACCCCTGCTTTCAACTGTAGAGGTTTACTTTGTCACTCAAAGCTAAAACAAAACACTCACTAATCCACTAACGCTAACATGCTTTAGTTCGTCCACCCATTGGATTTTAAAGGTTTTTTTTTTAAGCTTCTTTTTGCTTATTATTTTATTTTTTTCATCATAAAATAGGCTATGATGTAGCCACAAAAAAGGGCTAGCTTAGCTTATCTTATCATTACATTAGATAATTAGGGATTTCTTACCCATCTTATAAGATATAAGATGATTGGTAATTGGGTGGAAGTCCAACGATAGTTGGTGGTTCGACAGCGATTGAGGAGGAGCTTATTGTTAAGAGTTACCTCAAATTTCTCTTTCTTCTTTCTTCTTGTGAAGAATTTTGGGGGATTTTAAGTTTTTGGGGGTGACATGGTGGCTAGTAAATAGGGAGAAAATCAAGGACATATTGCGAGTGTTTTTGATGGACCATCAATATTGATTCCCTTGATCATATAGTATTTATTATGCATTTAAATGTCTTAATGATGTCAGAATTTAGCAATCTTGGGCTTGCTGGATTCGTCTCGATCAGTCGCTCGATTCAACTATGAACATGTCACATTTAGAAATCATTTAGTTGTCAAATTTATGCTTTGAAGTTCCAAACATGCTTCGGGCCCTCGATTTGGACCCATTTGAGGTCCGATTGGATCAAATTTGGTTTCTTTGGGTTCTTCTTTTCGAGATGTTCAATTTGACTATATGTTTGTTGAAATTGGAGTTCGGATGGATCTAAAATTAATTTTGAAAGTTTTCGATTCGACTTTGCCTCGAGATTTGTGCCCGATCAAGATAATTTTTTTGAAGATATATCAAGAATTGTTGCACAATAGACAATTTTGTGATGTTAGAGTGAAATTCGTATCATAATATTGCACTAAGATTTGCACATGCACAAATAAGAAAATTTATTATAGAGATTGAATTTATTTATGAAAAATTCAAAACTTAAAAATCATGGGGCCTCACCTAAATGAAATAATTCACCCATATGTGAAGCTTATAGAGGCTACTCTTTCATTAATTGAAGAAGATGAGATTAAAAATAAAAAATGGTTAGCTTGTGAATATAGTGGAGAATATTGGAGAAGTAGTGAAGGGTGACAACGATGATCAAGAGATGTATGTTCATTGATATATGTTAGTGATGTTTGCGGTGGTAATCGTCAGAGGTTGATGGTCTATTATCTTATTTCAAATCACTTTCATGTAATGAATAATGATCTATTTATAATTTTTTTGAAGCATTAGTTTGATTACTAAACAAAAATTTCATATACTCTATTAGATGATAGCCTTATTAATTATCTTTATTATAGATCGTTTCTTTGATATTTATGCAACTTAATGACCTAAAAATTATGTGATCATACATCTTAGGTTTTGTTGGATTCCTCTCGTAGAGATGCTCATTTTAATTGTAAATACACAAGATTTAGGGATTGCTTGACTCTTAAAATAGCGTCATGAACTATGCAACAACACTTAAGAGTGCTTGATTTAGGCTTATTTAGACATAGATCAATGTGCTTTTGGCATTATTTAATTTTTATTGTTGAAATGTTCGTTATCAAGCATAAGTCTATAAAAATCAAAGTTTGAATAATCTTAAATTTAATTTCCATTGTTTTTTTAATCAAGTTTTGTGTTGTGATTCATGTTTTTGATCAAGCGGATTTTTTATTGATGTGTCCCTTCTCTATTTTTGGATTACTAAATTTATGTTGTCTGAAAATAAATTAAGTCTTGAAAAATTCAAGGCACAAAATTATAAGACATCAACGTGGACCTCATCTTAAGGTTGTGAACTTAATATAGTTTCCGTAATTATAATTTTGCCATTGCTTAAAATTAGCGCATTATTTGGAGCATAATTTGTTAAAACATATCAAACATAAATTGATTGTAAAGGCTCCAATGAGCATTTAAGGTGTTGGAATTAAATATGTAATGTTTCAACAATAATCTTCTTTAACCATTGATGCGACTCCAAAAAATTCATATGATATGCAAAAAATTTAAGGCAATAATGAAATTGAAAACTTATGTAGTTAAATGTATGATCATCCGAACAACAATTTCAGCACACTTATAGTTGAACTAAATGTCTCAAAGAGACAAACCGATCATCTCTACAAATGATCTGATTCAACTTCAAATGTGCTCAAATCAAGCACTTGAATTGTGTTTGAAATTTTTTAAACATTAATTGTTGGATCAAATGATCTCCAATTATAGCATATTATAATCAAAATCGATGAGACAAATTTAACGAGTATAAGATCTCTCAATTCTAACATCATTAATGTAGTCAAATATTTGTTAAAATAATATATAATCAAAGAGATCAATATAGACTATATGATAGAGTGCTTTGAATTATAATCAAATTAAACAAAATGTCTATCACAAAAAGCCTATAAATAAGCCTCCTTTCTTTGCACAAAATCAAGAGCTATGTTGCCAACTATCATCACTAGCAATCATCATCATCTTCTTCAGACTCTTGCCAATATATATATTGGATTATTCAATTGAGCTATGTTGCCAACTATCATCACTAAAAAACTGTTTAAAAAAGCAGCAAAAAAATCATTCCAAACACAGCTTGAGTCACTCACCGTTAAGCTTGTTTTTGCTTTTCTTATTCCATTGAATAGCCCACAGTGTTGATCTGTAAGTGGGGTTCTTATGTTTTCCTATGTCTTTGATGTTTTTTTTTTTTCAGAAGTTTTAAAAATAAATTTTAAAATTGTTATATTTATTTTAAAATATGTGGAATATATATAATAAAAAATATATTGTATTCTATTAAAATCAAAACTGCCTAACTAAAATTTAGATTTCGTTTTGGACAACTTTCTTATTACTTTATAAAGCGGCTTTTTAGTATAAAAATATCTTGAACTAAGAAATTTTTATATTTAAAAACAGCTTTAGAAAACAATTAAAAAGTTATCCCAAACAAAACTTTAATCAAACTTCAATTATTTTTGTTGGGACATAGCAAAGGCGTAAACCTAGTCATGTCTAATTGAGCTAAGATCTCATCAAAGAGTTAAAGAGTTCTAGATCGGCTTATTTACACTCTTAGGCTTCGTTTGGGACGGCTTTTTTACTTCTTTCTAAAATGGAATTTTAATACAAAAATAAAAAAATTTGTACTAAAACTCCGTTTTAAAAAGCAATAAAAAAACCGTCCCAAATAAAGTCTTAGATTCAACTTGAGAAAAGGACAAGCAGATAGTACCCCAAATCTCTCATATTTATCTCTTTGCTTCTACTGAACGCCTTCTATTAAATAAAATACAAACGTATCGCAGTTGTAAGATTTCCTTAACATGTAGTGAGGACAATGTGAGTGCGATAGACTTGTTGTCAATGAATTTACATTGAGATTGAATGAAATTTGCATGCTTTTTGGTCTAAAATATATGTATTCAATGGTGGAATTAGGAGATGAATGAGAGGGGTCGATTGGTCTTTAAATTTAGAATAAATTTCTTAATATTGTTATTAGATTATTTTTTTTTTCGACTTAAATTTAATGCATAATTATAATGTAATATCAATTATATTTTATGTTTAATTTCATTTATATTGGAATTTTTAGTATTAGTCTACTTGTTATTGTTTTAATTATATGTAAATATCATACTTGTTGCCTTATGAAACATTCAGTAAAAAATTATGGAGTTTAGTGTTATAACTTTGCATGAAGATTTAGTTTCATGACATATAAAAAAGAGGGATGTAGTGTTTATAATAGACATCAAAGTTTTATTTAGAAACCCCTTAATAGGTGGAAAAACCACATGACCTTGCTCAATTAAAAAGGATCAACTAGTGTTTGTAGTTGATTACTGATATATCATCAAAAAATTATCATGAGCAGGCACAAATCTCAAGGTAAAATCCAATTGGAACTTCAAATATTAAATTGGAGACCATCTAAACTTCGATTTTAGCAAACTTAGAGTCAAATTGAATGTCTCGAAAATACGAAACCAAGGAAACCAAATTTGACCCAATCGGAGCTCAAATAGGTCCAATTCAAAGACCCGAATCACATTTGAAAGGTTTAATCCATAATTTAGATTACCAAACATTTTTCAAATGTGTGTGCTTATAGTAGAATCGAGCGGCTCGATGAGACGAATCCAACGAGTTCAACATCGCCAAAATTTGATATCATTAAGACATTCAAGTGCTCAATAAGCAGTCTCGATCAAGGGATTCAACATTGATTGTCCATTCAAGCCACTCTGAATTTACCATTGATCTCGCTCTTATTTATTGGTTATGTCACTCTAAAAAAACTATAAAATAGGCCCCTCATTCTTCATTGAAAGGGAGAGGAAGGAGGGGCCTAGGGAAGAAGAGAAGGAAGATAAATAAGAGTTCTCTTGCCATCAGACTCCTCCTCAACCACCTCCCGTCCACCGACCGACTCCAGAATTCTGTCTGTAGCCGGATTTCTACCCCCACGTCGAACTTCCGCCCGTCACTGGACTTCTACCCAACATCGGACTTCCGACCGATGTTGGACTTCCGCCTGTCTCAAGATTTCTACCCTACATCGGACTTCCGCTTGTTGTCGGACTTTTGTCCTTGATTGGACTTTCGTTGAACTTCTACCTGACGCCGGAATTTCTCCCGTCACCAGATTTCTACCCAACGCCGGAATTCTGCCTGTTGCCGGACTTTTTCTCTACCGCCAACTAATGCCGGTTTTTCTACCAGGCCACTAACTAACGTCAGACTTTTGCATGGCCACCAATTGATGTCAAATCTCTGTCGCCCTCCGACTACGGTCCTTCCAACCTCCATCACCCTCCAACAATAGTCTTTTTGACCACTGTCATCCGCCAACTACGGTTCATTCAACATCCATGCCAGACAACAATCTTTCTGACCACCGTTACCTGACTACCGTCGGTCGCAGACTATGGCCCTGCATACCAAATGAACACGTCAATAGTGTTTCTTCCTATTCCCAACATGTAATGCAATCCATATGATGTATATTTGTTACATCAAGCCAAGGCATTCCTCAATTCCTCCCAAGGAAGAGCCTCATTTGTAATCAACTGCAAATACTAGTGGATTCATTTAAACTTGGCAATGCCCCATGTTTTTTTCCATATTCAGGGGTCTCCATATAAAAATATTGGTGTCTCTTTAAATAATGCACCCTATTTTTTATATGTATGTGTGTTGGATCTTTGTACAAAGCTAAGACGTTAAACTTTATATTTCTCTATTACCGCGAATATTCCAGGACACAACAGTTTGGTGAGGGAAGTCGGAGGGATCATAGTCAGCGGGCATAGACTACATTCCGGCGATGATTAACAGAAGAGTCGTGATCTGGTGGTGGTCGAAAGTCAAGCGGTGGTGACAATGGTTGAAAAGAAGTCCGGCGGAGATCAGCTATCTGGCGGCGGTTTTGTGGCAGACGGTGGTCTGATGATGGTCGGGTGGAAGTCCGATGGAGATTGGCGGCCATGCAGTAGTCCAGAGACGGTTTGCAGCTAGGCGGTGGTACAACAATTGTCGGCGATTGGACGACGATAGGCTGTCGGGTGGTGGCTCGACTGCAATCATCTGACGATGGTGGTGCTGGGGTGGACCTCTAGATCCTTGAAGCTTTGATTATCTCTCGAATCTCTAGCCAAAAGGTCCTAGCTCCCCTCATGAATAGAGCATGGGCATATATAATCAAGACACTTTTTGGTGGTGTATCAATACTCATATTAATTAATTTAAGGAATTACTTTTTTGTAAAAAATATAATTTTGAGTGCTATACATGTAAATCCTTCAAAGACTTTCAAGGTAATTCTTGTTTATACATATTTTAAATTAAACTTTACTTAATTATATTAATTTAGAAATTGATTTATAATTTTGGCTGAAAAAATTTCATTAACAAATTAAAAAATAATTCAAAATCATAATTAAGAATTTATTCGAGACAATTTCTTACTGCTTTTTAAATTAATTTTTTTTAATAAATAATTTAAAAAAAATGTAAAAAAAACTGCTCCAAATAAAACCTAAATCTCATAAAAATTCACCCAAAATTAAAAGACTTCATGCTAAATAAATATGTAAATTATAAGAAAGCATTATTTTGGGGAAACTATGCTAGGCTGGTAGGCTGTTATATCATTATCAGTACTGCGTCTATCTCATTTACTGTAAAAATCATCAACATTAGTCCAAGTGCGAGAATCCAAGCCAAATATAGAGTATTTAAACACCAAACATGAAAGTGAGGAATTCTCCCCATCATTTTATGATAATCAACTCAACTTTGCATTACATACATAACTCATACAAAATCATTCATCAAAGAACCATTAGATTTCAGAAAAAGACGAAAAAAGCAGAACTGAGAGCAGTTTTTTTAAAGCTATAGATCTCTCTCAAGCGCAGGTGATGCAGTTCATCCCCAGACATTCTGTGAACAAATTTCTCAGCAATCTTTTCTGCAACCAACGAGAACTCAAAAGTCAGAAACAGAGCAGACATAGAATTATGGGAAAAAGAGTGAGAGAGAGAGAGAGAGAGAGATAGAGAGAGAGAATATACTTTCTTTGGCTGTTGGCAAAGAAGCTCAGGTGGAATCTTATACAAATCCTCATCCACTGCTTTAGGAGCGACTATAGGTTTCCTCGGCTGCCCCGCAACATGGCCGGAAGTCCTCCCCTGCTTCATCTGCTTCTGCTCCTTCGAGCACGCCTTCTCCTGTCCTCCACTATCGTTACATTTCCTCACCTGATAACAACCAAATAAGCAACACACAATAGAAAAAACATAAAACCTCAAGAAATAGATAAAACTCAAAACCTTCCGGCGAGATAGGCCGTTCTGGTAAGCCAACTTCACCGGCATCGCAACCGGCACAAAGAGATCTTCCTCACAGCCCGCCCCTGAGAAACCGGCTCGAACCAGCCCAGCCTGCCTCGCGGACTCGAAGTATTGCGTGATGGGCATCTCCCCGCTATAATCCCAGTTCCCAAACGTCGGAATTTGCCAGCTCTTCCTGTGCTGCATCCAACAGTGTTAATCAGCAACCATGAGTCTTCCCCTTAACTCGAAACAGAGCACCATAAAAATCCAAACTTTGCTCACCTCCATTCCCTGAACCGTAAACGGAATCGAGCGAGATAAAAAAAAAAAGATGGGAAAGAAGCGAAGAGAGGGAAAAGGTTTTGTGACGTCTTTAACACGGAGCCAGAACCTGCAGTGCTCTACTTGCTTTAAGAGGCGTGACTTTGGCTTGCTCGCTACGCAGTCCTCTTACTACTCAAAGAGGACGCAAGCCATCTCCTTTTCCCCTCGCGTGCATCCCGAGAAGCAAGAATAGCGGGGCTCTCAGCTTGAGGCCCTCCTCGGCGCGTGTCGAGTGTTGACGTTTACAACCTCGGTCGCCGAACTTCTTCTCCTCGGTTTTCCATGGCGGATCACGTGAAGAAAATCGCCGATGCGAGGGATAGGCTTAAATGTTTATAAAAAAAACAGGGGAGTGAGCCCTGCTACTTATCAGGAAGGAGTAGAAGAGAAACCCAAAAGCTTTAACTTTTATTCCATCTTTTCCTCGCTTTGCTCGAGTGATGATAAGAGACAGCATGTGGAGAATAGGAATCAGATAAACTTGCTTTTGGATTCTTTCTTTAATTCTTTCTTCTTTTGTTTTCTTCTCTTTTATTTTTTGATGTTTAAGGAAAATAAAAAACTCTCTTTTTTCTTCCTCTGTTTTGATGTGTTTATAGCTTGTTATGGTTCGGAAGATTTCTAAGGTTCCATCTGGAGGTGCTACTGATTGGACCAAAGCCTAAGAGCCAATTCCATGGAATCTCTCTCTCTCTCTCTCTCTCTCTCTCTCTCTCTCTCTCTCTCTCTCTCTCTATCTATTCGTTGCAGTCGTTGAATCTTGAACAAACCAGCTCATCATTCTTTTATGTTCTCTCTCCTCTTTCTCTCTTTCTCTCTGAATTTATTTGTATAAAGCTATCACTGGGAGTCCTTTTTTATAAACAAGGGTTTGAATTCAATCACGGCCTTTATTTCAATTTTGCTCTAAAAGTATCGATTTTAATAGTTTGGTCAGTTTCCTTATGATTGTCGATATGTAGTTTTAAAAAAATATAAAATAACGAACTTATCTTGATTGTTTAGTTGTAAGTTTTAGCTATCAACTAAGAGATCTTAAGTTACATAGCTTATATTAGTATGTTGGTTGGGAGCTTAGGCTACCAACTAAGACGTCCGGGATTACATTCTTGTGTATGCGATGTGTTTCTGAGTCTGCTTTAATTGGCCTAACAGTAAAAAAAAGAGAGAGATCTTAAGTTCAAAACTTATCCATATGATCGATATGTGTATGAATTCGCCTTTAATTTAAATTAATATTTCATTTCTTGATTTAAAGGCAGCGACAATTTGTGTGTTGATTTACAAAAAGAATACTAATAGTATTTTAATTATTTAAAATTTATATATTTAATTAATGAGTTATATGTTTCACTCATATGAAAGTTAATATAATTATTTTGTAATTTAATATGACAAGTTTGTAATAAAAAATATTTAGTTAATAGTTTTTCCAATTAAAAAAAAATCGAGAAGGATATGCTGATGGAATTTTTCCAACTTAGAAGTGGATGCACGGCGTTGATAAATGAAGCAAAGGCTCTGCGGTAAGAAGCACGTGGGGTGGAAGAACTGGCACGTGGGAGGAAAGCAAACCATGTTCTCTCTTCACAAATGTCTTTGTACCAGCTGTTTAGGATTTGAATTGTCTTCATTGGGAGAGATTATTAGGTACGGAGTGCGGACGAGAAGAATCGTTTCGCACAAGTATTGGATATCTAGCGGTACCCGCACTCGGTACCGCTGGGTACACCTGGGTACCGCTAGGTACCAAGTGCTTGTGCAAACGGTGCGCACTCCACACCTAATAGTTTTTCCTTCTTCTCTTTCTCCGGGTGGAAGATGGTCCCGAAACCCTCACAATATAAAGAAATGAATTGAGTACAGGCGAGTTACTAAAATAACAGCTTTTGATGTATATAGACTAGAAAAATGGATATAATAATATAAAATAAATTAAATAATTATTAAATACGTATTTTATAAGCTCTTAGTAGAGTAGTTGGTGGCCGAGCAGGTTAGAAACCCTCCATCCTGGGTTCGAATCCCTCTTACTATGGCCTGACCTTTTTAGTGGGGCAAAACAAGTGTGAGCCCGATGCAGTTGAGTGGCATCGTTATGTTCCGCCGAGGAATTAGTTAAGCCCCCAAGCGCTTCCCTTGGAGTGGCAGCAGGTTGATACCCTGTTCCTGAAAAAAAGAAGAAGATATTTGTTAAATAATATATGAATATATTCAAAATATAAATGTCATTTATGTAAGAAATTTTATTGATTTTACTAAAATATGTATAATTATGTAAATAAATAAATCTCATAGAGCAAACATAAAATTAGGTTATGTTTTGTTCTATTTTAAAGAATATATTAAACTTTGAGGAAATAATTGGCTCTAATAAAAAAATAAAAATCTATTGCAATAATTTACTGACCGGCCTAATTATGTGGTCCACTGAGCTAGGGAGAATGAAAGTCTTCATAGACTCCTCCACTTAGTCAGTTTGCTGTCTGAGCCTTAGAGCACTATCGGGCATATGGATCACTGTCACTTTTATTTGTTAGCCCCACATAATTTACTATTGCAGCCTTCGCCAATCTTTCAAATTTTTTTTTTTTTTGGGACATTTAGGTCATTTAAGGCAAATTCATACACAACGCATACACATGGACTCGAACCTTGGACCTCTTAATTGGAAGCCTAAGCTCTCAACCAATAGGCCAAGGGGAGTTGTATATAATCTTTCAATTTCAAATTGCAATTTCTAATTTTATGTTCTTGTCGATCCTTCTTTCAATGAATATGAATATTTCATTTGTACACCCAAAATCTTTTTTTTTTTTTTTATAATAAACTTTGTAAATTGAAAGCGAAGATCAATTAAAGATTGGAGAAATTTTTTCCAAGCCTTTAACTTTATTGAATGTCAAACTACAATTGCCAATAAAGTTAAAAGAGAGCAATTTATTTAAAAACTAGAAAATCGAAGAATGGCCAAAGATTAAACAATATATTGTTTGAGCTCTTCTTGGTCAGGGCTGTCTCTTTCCTCTTATTTGCTCTCCTGCTGAAATCCTATGTGCTTGGGGTGTTTCGTTGGAAGATTCGTCACTCTTCAATTGGTTGGGCTCAGTGGAAACCCGAGACTACTACTCGTAATATGTGGCATGTTGGTTATTTTTGGAAGGACAACAATGATTGCTACTCTCCCTTTGTTCCCCTTGGATGGTCGTGCTGGCAACCAGGGGTATTTTGATCATCTCTGATGATGTTTTGATTGCTCACCCTTTCGGCCTTCAGCCTGAGTCATTCTTTTGAGCAGTTCGTTTTTTATTTTGGGTTCTACAATTAGGTTGTAGTCGGTTTTTTCTCTGTTGGGCTTTTGTTCTTTTGGATTCCTTGTTTTATTGTAGTTTCTTTCCCGCTCTGGCCCCAAAACTTCCCCGCCAAAAAAAAAAAAAAAAAATTAAAGATTGGATGAAGTATGTAAAAAGCAAAATTACAATCCTATACCCAAATTTTCAAAAAGATTAAATAGCTTCGCAAAAAAAAAAAAATTTGCCAAATTAGTTCATTGGACAATAACTTAACTTCTATTTGAGAAGTAAGAGAGTACTATACCCCCAAAAGAGATTTGCAGAACGAGCACATAAAATATCAATCATTTAGCTCATAACAACAAGTGCTTTCCATACCGGAAATAATATGCGACCCAATATGTATTGTTCCTATTTCGATGAATAAAACTCATTAATGCTCTCTTTGGACTTTTATAAATCAAGATTTTGTTTAGGGATTTTTTTTTTTTTTTGGACATTGTTTAGGGAAACTTACTATTTTTTTAAATAATATTTTAGTATATAAAAAAATAGTTTGGCAGCATAACTAATCTCTCGGTAGTACTACCAGCAACCAACCCAACAGGTGTAGGGCTCTCGGTGGTCCTACCAGCAACCAACCCCACAGATGTAGGGCTCAACCACCAATTGGACAAAAAAATGATAAATAATAGTAATATATAAAGTAAGAAAAAAACTCTTATAATCTTGTTATTATGTTACTCATCTTAAATTGTGTACACGCTTCTTTAATCCATCAAACATATACAACAACATCAAGCCTTTATCCCACCACATGAGGTCGGCTACATGAATCATTTTTCTCCATTGTGTCCAATTAAAAGTCAAATTCTCGTTTAAATCTAATAAAGAAAGGTCATTCCTAATATTTTCTAACCAAGTCTTTTTAGGTCTACTCCTACCTTTTTTAACACAAGTCAAATCTAATACCTCTACTCTCCTAACCGGGTCATCGGAAGGCCGCCTTTTTATGTGACCAAACAATCTAAGGCGACTCTCTCTAATCTTATCTTCTACTGGAGCTACTCCAACCTTTTCACGTATATGCTCATTTCGTATCCTATCTCTAAGGGTAAAGCCACTCATCCACCTGAGCATCCTCATCTCTGCCACACTTAACTTAGTATTATGCTTCTCTTTTAATGGCCAACATTCGGCACCATAAAGCATTGCAGGCCTCACTACCATCTTATTGAATTTTCCCTTAAGTTTGAGGGGTACAATTTTATCACATAACAAGCCCGATGCATTCCTCCACTTCAACCATCCAACTTGAATTCTGCTGATAATATCCCCATCTATTTCACCATCACTCTGAACAATAGATCCAAGATATCTAAAACGTGTACTCTTATTAATGACTTGATCATCCAAAGTCACAATCCCCTCACTAGGTCTATTACTAGTAAAATTACACTCCATATTTTCCGTTTTAGATTTACTAAAGCGAAAACCTTTAGACTCTAAGGTTGACCTTCATAATTCAAGTTTACCTTCAACACCCTCTCTAGTCTTATCAACAAGAAGAATATCATCAACAAAAAGCTTACACCAAGGTACATCCTCTTTCAAATGTCTAGTGAGAACATCCATGACTAAAGCAAAAAGATATAGGCCTAAGGCTGATCCTTGATGTAACCCAATCGAAATAAGGAAATACTTGGTCAAACCACCTTATGTTTGAACACAAGTAATAGCTCCTGCATATATATCTTTAATGATTTGAATATAAGCATTATTGACTACTTTCTTTTAATCCATCAAACATATAAATTATTAATTTCGTTTCAAAATTCTTTGCAATTATATAATTTTTTATCTTATTTTACAATTTTTTTCTCAATAATCTTCAGTGTTGAAAATGTGCATTATTTGTTGTAATTGAAACATGTAGTATTGCAAGAAATGTGATGATATGAGATCGATTTTTTCATTGATAACAACAATTGAAATAAATAAATAAAAATCTTGACATGATTTTGAAAATCAGAGATGCTCTAATTAAAAATTTAAATGCAGTTTTTCTACTGAATCTTAAGGATAAAACTTATTTGGAGGAAGGCAGAGATAATCAATTTTGAAGGGTCGGTGTTCCACAATAATTGCTTAGGAGTCTAGCTTAATGAGTTTTGAGCTTGAGCTCGTGGGATAATCTAGCTCAAGTTCGATCGAGAAGAAGCTTAGCTCGATTATTGATTGAGCGGCTCGACCGCGAAAGCATTGATGCGGAAGGTGGAATTGAAGGTGCAGTCGTCGGAGCAGCAGGGCAGGTGTGGAAGATGCAGCGCCGTAGGGGGATCGGAATGGGCCTTACACCTCACGAGCTTGCACCCATTGCGACGAGCCGATCTTGAGCAAGACATTTGAGCTCGAGCTTTGGTTTCAGCTTGCAATATGGCCGACGAGCTCGAGTAAAGCATGATTTGAGCTTGACTCAAGTCAGCTCGACACATTTGCACCCCTAACTAAAAGGTTGCTTTTGAAAGCTATAAGAAAATTGTTCCAAACGAACCTAAAACAAATATAAAACAATAATACATAAAATTCATATGAATTAATACTTTACAGATTTTATGAAGAATTGTTATATTTACAATTCAAACAGTGGCTACTGACTGTGAAAAAGGAAATATTTTCACCAACTCATTAACCAACATAAATTTCTAACATCATTAAATGAATGACACTTTGACATCCATATATATACATTAATCAAATAGTTAATAATCAAAACTATTTTGATTTTAGATCAAACAACTTTGCACAATTTGCATAGAAATTAGAAAACAGAGCTAACCTGTTAGTCAACTCATCATTTAGGATTAGTGACAAATAATTTAATTAATAAAAACCTTAAATTTAATTTTATCTGCATCACATACGTTTCCTATCACTCATCATTTGAAGAAGATCGTCACCATTAGCTAATTTTGTTGCCATATTTATGTTTATTTGCTTGAATGGCAATCCGTTTGGGTGGAAAATTTAGTGCAAAGTGTCATTCAAGTGACGCAAATATGATGGCAGAAGAGGCCATTAAGAGCTTCCAGAGCTAATGATGTCCCCGTGGATGGTTGATGTTTCACTAAAGTGCACATCTGATTTGACCATCACTTTTTCCTTTTAGGGAGCTAAGTCGAGCGGTTAAATCGAAGAAACTAATGGCGTCAATTGACCTTAAAATGTTGAAATTTTGTGACAATCGAAGTCAAATCTAAGAAGAAAGCAGGAGCGAGCGAGAAATTTTTTTCCAATACTTATAAAAATGAACACAGTTTGCATTACATATATAGCTTTAGGAGATATTAGATTTAATAGAAGAGAGCAGAAGCAGAGCTAGGAGTGATACTATGGTTCTCTTAAGCTCAGGCTATGCAGTTCAGCCCTAGACATCCAGAGAACAAATGCCTCAGAAACCTTTTCTGCAACCAAAGAGAAGCATGGGAAGTTCAGAGTTCAGAAATGGTGCAGAACAGACTTATAGTTCGAACACAGAGAGAGAGAGAGAGAGAGGAGAGAGAGAGAGAGAATATACCCTCTTTGGCTTTTGGTAAAGTAGCTCAGGTGGAATCTTGTACAAGTCCTCATCAACTGCTTTAGGAGCGGCAACAGATCTTCTCGGTGGCCGGGAAACTTCGCCGGAAACTTTTCCTTGCTTGCTCTGCTTATGCTCCTTCGAATGCCCCTTCGCCTCTCCACCACTATCGTTCCTTTTCCTCACCTGAAAACAACCAAGTTAGTAATAACCAATATAAAAAAACAAACATGAAACGACAACAAAGACAGGAAATTCGAAACCTTCCGGCGAGAGAGACCCTCCTGGCGAGCCAACTTCACCGGCATCACGACCGGTACATTAAAGAGATCTGCATCACAGCTCTCCCCTGAGAAACCTGATCGAACCAGCCCAGCCTGCCTCGCGGACTCGAAGTATTGCGTTATCGGCATCTCGTCCCCGTAATCCCAGTTCCCAAACGTCGGGATTTGCATCCTTTTCCTATCCTGCATCAAACATTGTAAAGAACCAACCATGAGCCTTCTTCCCCTTTCCCCAAAACAGAGAACCATAAAAATCCAATCTTTGCTCACCTCCATTCCTCCAACCACACACGGTATCACTACTACTCACGAAAGGTATGATGACATGCTTATATAAAAGAAGCGACAGGAGATGAGAGAGAAAGAGAGAGAGGGGGGAGGAAGGGAATGGTTTGGTCGCGACTTTATGACGGAGCTCGCGACGGAGTCCACCTACTCACAGAGGAACAAAGCAATCTCTTCCTCTGCTCACATCCCAAGGAGAAACAATGGCGGGGTTCGTTTTCTCTCAGGTTGTGGAGAGGCCCTCCTCGGCGCGTGTTAAGTGTTGACGTTTAAAACCTCGGGGGTCGATCCTCGCTTCGTTGGTTTCTCATGGCGGATCACGTGAAGAAGATCGTTTTGTTTTTTTAACAGGGGAGAGAGACAGCTCTGCCTCTTTTATCAGGAAGAGGGAAGAAGAGAAACCATAACGCCGAGTTCTTTTCCCTTTTTTTTTCCTGCTCTTTTTTCGTGCGATGATAAGAGACGGAATGCGGGCATTCGATAAATTTGCTTTTGGATTCCTGCTTTACTCATTTCTTCTTTTGTTTTCTTCTTTTTTTCATGTATGAGGAAAAGAAAATGATTTCGTTTTCTCTTTCCTCTGTTGCAGAGCATTAATGGCTTCTTACGGCTCCAAATATTTCCATTAAGGTTAGATCTAGGCGCTTCTTTTCATCAGACCAGAACATAGGGACCAATTCTGAGGAATCTCCTCTTTTATCTTTTAGGTTCAAAGAAACTATACTTCACTATCCAAATGGGCCAATTTTAAGGAGCGTTTATAAAATAAATAAAATTAATCGTTGGTAAAAAAAAAAAAAAAGCAGTATCTCATCATCGTATGGAGCTTTAAGCTCAATTTACCCAAAAAAAATAAAAAACTAATAAATATGCAAAATTTATCATGAACAAATGGTTCATTTATTTATTTTTTGGGACATTTAGTTCAATTAAGTCAGACTCACACACACATCACATATATGAGATTCGAATCCAAGACCACTTAGTTGGTGGCCTAAGCTCCCAACGAACAGGCCAAGATGAGCTGTATCATGCATTTAATTTTGGATCAATTAGCAGTTATGAAAGAACACAACTCATTTTTATTGGTTGGTACGAATCTTTTGTTGTTAAATAAGAAGTTTTGAGTTTGAAGTTTGTGTATGTAATATGGGTGAGTTTGACTTAAATTGAGTAGTCCAAAAATTAATAATTTTGAAACACTTTTTATGGACTTTTGAGAGAATCAAACTCAAATTCATACACACATCAAATATATAAACTTAGAACTAAAAACCTGCGAGTTGATAATCTAAATTTTCAGACAATGGATTAAAATAAGCTCCATCAAATTTTAAAGACTAAAATCAAAATTATTCTTTCATACAATGAGAATCATTTATTGAAATTTTTTTGTTCCATCATATTATCATATAATGTTGAAAGATTTGGTAATTTTTTTTATTTGGGACTTTTGAGTGAATTATGACAAACCTACACACACATCACATACGTAAACTTCAAACCTAAAATCTCGTTTGATATTCAAAACTCTCAGCCAACAAATCATGATGAGTTTAGTTTTAGAAAACTTAGGGTTCATTTAGGACGACTTTTTTATTGCTTTTTAAAACAACTTTTTAGTTAAAAAATTAATAAACTTTATACTAAAAAATGACTTTAAAAAGCAAAAAAAAAGTCTGTCCCAAACGAAGCCTTTTGCTTCATTTGAGAAGGTTTTTTTATTGCTTTCTAAAATAGCTTTCTAGTATAAAAATTTTTAGTTCACAAAAATTTGTACTAAAACCTATTTTAGAAAGCAACAAGGAAGTCTTCGCAAATGAAGCCGTAAATGTCATTAATTTGCGTCGTAAAAAAATAATTTAGTAATATGATGATGTTGTATTTAGCTTTGGGCCACTTCAGGCAGGAAGAGTTTTAATTTATAAATAATTTAATTTGTTTTATTATGAATGCAATATATAAATAGTTTATATATTATTCATTTAAAAATTTAGAATTACTATCATAAAAATTTTGATGAAAATATCTTAACATAATCTTTTTCTCACAAATGTTTTGCAATCACATAAAATTAAATTTTGGGACCCTAAACCCTAACAAGCATAGCTAAATTTAAATGGACAAGCAACTTTGAAAAACTTCTTGGTTTATATTTTTGTAATTGCCTCTGCAGTGTTATGCACGTGGGAGGGAAGAAGCGGCCATGTTCTCGCCTGTACAAATGTCCTTGTACGAGCTGTTGATGATCGTCTTCTCCAGTGCGGACTGCCGAGATGGTCCCCAAAGCCTCCATTAATGACTACCTCAAAGTTCAAGCCTGCACAAACCTTTGCCCTCTTTTTTATACAGAATTCTGCCTTCTACTGAGCTAAATAAGCTAGAATGAAAGTCCTCATAGATACCGTTCAATCAGTCAGGTAGATCTGAACCTCACTTCACTCATTTTATTTTATTTTATTTTGCTTGTATTTTTGATGTTTTATTAATATACGGGCTCTACTCAAATTTCAAAAAAAAAAAAAAAAAGTTTGTAAATATATTGCAACCTTTATTAATGTTGCGTCCGGGATTATTCACGGCGGTAGAGACTGATATAGTTTAGCGTCTTAGCTTTGTATGATATAGTTTAGCGTCTTAGCTTTGTATGAAAATCCAGCACACAAACATATAAGAGAGTAGGGTTATAACGTTCATAAGAGACATCATAGTTTTTACGTGAAAACTACTGAAAAGGAGAAAAATTATGAGTTTTGCAATTAATTACAAATAAGGAGGTAGACATTGGCTCGATGTAGCAAATATATATCATATAGAGTGCATTATATGGTGGGAGTTGGAAGAGTCATAGTTGATATATTTGTTTGGTCGGTAGGGTCATAGTTGGCAAACGATATAGGTTGAAAAGACCGTAGTTAGAGGAAGGTGGCCGGAAAGATTGTAATTAAGTGAAGGGGGCCGAAAAGATCGTTCGAAATGATCATAGTCGGTGGGCGACGGAGATAAGAAGAACCTTAGTTTGGGGATAACGAAAGTGAAAAAGACCGTAGTATGGAGATGGTGGTCAGAGAAATCGTAGTCGGTTGGTGACGATGGTTGGAAGGACCGTAATCAGGCTACAATGGTTGAAAAGACCGAAGTCGGTGTGCGACAGAGGTTGGAAGGACCGTAGTTAGTTGGAATGACTGTAGTCGACGAGCGACAGATGTTGGGAGGACCGTAGGTGGCTCATGAAGGAAGTTAGAATGAATTTAGTCTATAGAGGGTGGTTGGAGAGATCATAGTCGGTGGGTGACGATTGTCGGAGGAAGGTTCTTTAGTGGTTTCCCTATGGTTGTTCGACGACAATGGTCGGCCAAAGGTTCAACAGTTGAAACCTGTCTATTGTTGCCCTACTTTTAAGTAAGTTTTGGACCCTTGAGTTGGTTTCATTTGGGCTCAGATTGGACTGATTTTGATGTTGTTGGGTTCGTCTCTTTGAGATGTTCAATTTGACTATAAGTTTGTTAAAATTAGAGCTTGGATGATCTTTATATTATTTTTGAAAGTTTTTTGTATGGATATGCCTTGAGATTCGTTCCCGCTCAAGGCAAATTTTGCTGATATATCAATTAATTAAATTAACTTATTAACCTATTAATAGTGATCCTAACCAATAAACTTCAGTTTTGATTTGATGGGTATTCAATTATGGATATATTAATTATGTCATTAGTGTCCAAAGCAAGATTTATTAAATGATTGATGTATATAATTATAATTAATGCTTCATTATGAATGACTTTCTTACTGATTCTTAAGTCAACAAAATTTTTTAATTTTTATACTAGAAAACTGCTTTAAAAAATATTAAGAAAATTGTCGCAAATGAAGCCTTAGTTATAGAGAGAATGATTTAATGATTAATGGTTGTTGCGTTCAGGAGTATTCGCGGCGGTAGAGAAATATTATATTTAACGTCTTAGCGTTGTACGAAAATCCGGCACGCAATCAGATAAGGAGAGTTGGTTTAGCATTTATGAGACACCAAGATTTTTATGTGAAAAACCTCTTTAAAGGGGGAAAAACCATGGGGCCTAGCCCAGTTTGAATGAATCCACTATTATTACAGTCGATTACAAATGAGGCCCTTCCTTGGTGGAAGGTCTTAGCTTGATGTACATCTTATGGAGTACATTACATGATGTTAATACAAAGAGTCATTGTTGACATGTTCGTTTGGTCGGAAGGATTGTAGTTGGAGGGAGACGGAGGTCGGAAGACTTGTAGTCGGTGGGTGACGTATGTCAAGAGGACCGTAGTCGGTTGACGACGGAGGTCGGAAGGACAATAGTCGGCGGCGACTTAAGTAAGGAGGACCGTAGTTGGTGGGCGACAGAGGTCATAAAGAGTGTAGTCGGCGGGCAACATAAGTCAGGAGGACCGTAGTCGGCGGGCGACGAAGTCGAAAAGACAGTAGTCAGCGGGCGACGGAGGTTGGAAAGACTGTAGTCTGACGACGAAGATCAGAAGAACAGCGTCAGGTAGAAGTCCAACAATGGAAAGAAAATCCATCTTCGCGTAGACGTCCAACTAAGTCCGATAACTGGTAGAAGTCCGGCGTCGGGTAGAAACTTGGCGAAGAGTGAAGGTTCGACGTCGGGTAGAAGTCCGACGTCTTTATCGCGCGGCCCGACGACTTGATCCGGAGCGGACCCGGGAATGCTGTGTTCGCGATTTTTTCGGTATTGCTCGGTATTGCTTTGCAAAAACGAGAAATACCGCTCTGTGAAGACCAAAACCATGCAAATACCGAGTTGTACCGAGTTTTTCTACAACTCGGTACAACTCGGTGCAACTCAGTATTTGCTCGGGATTGCTAGGGATTTGCTCGATATTGCTAGGTATTTGTTTGGTATTGCTAGAAACAAATCGGTACAACTCGGCTCGGTATTGCTAGGTATTTGCTCGGTATTGATTTTTGCCGAGAAAAATCGATCAATACCGAGCAATACTGAGAAATACCGAGCAATACCGAGCAATCTTGGGTCTGTTCCGTGTCGGGTTGTCGGGGCGTGCGGTAAATAATGAAAATGCTTGGCTCGGTTCTACTTGCGGCCGAACGTAGAGTTGCGTACGTTCACCGGACCAAATAAAAGTTCATGTTAATGGGTCATCAGATAGTTAAAAAATAAAAAGCTTTGAATGATGTTTCAACCCATTGGTTCTGTACATTGATTCGACCATACAGCTAAAATTATTTAGTTGATACCTTATTATCGGTGGTGCGAGATAGAATATTTCTGGCAATAAAAAATGTTTACTATTTTAATATTATATAAATTTTTTTTGTATACATAGATAAAAATAATTAAGAAAATTTTATGTGAAAATTTTAAAGAAAAAAAACACCGGTAGAAGTCCGGCGTCTGTTGGTGGCAAAGGAGAACTCCGGCTTCACTTGGGTGGAGTTTCGGTGTTATGAGGGAACTCTGTTGCAAATTGGGAAGAATTTCAGCATCACGTGGAAGTTGGGAATAATTCCTGCGTTCTCCCGAATATCACGCAGAATCCCGGCGTGTTCAGACGACAGGAAGAGCTATGACAGTGGTCGAGGAGGAGGGGATTCTCCTTTTCCCCTTTTCCTTCTTCTTCTCTCTCTTCACTTTGTGTAGAATGAGGGCTCTATTTATAGTTTTTCTGGAGTGGCATAGTCCGTAAATAGGAGTGAGATCAAGGGCGAATTGGGAGTGGTTTGAATGAACGCCGATATCAAATCCTTTGATCATGCAACGTTCGTTGGACATTTGAAGGCCTTAATGATGTCGGAATTCGGTGATCTTGGGCTCGTTGAATTTGTCTCGTTGAGCCGCTTGATTCGAGTATAAGCTCATTAAAATTGGAGACTGTTTGGTAACTTAAATTGCGGTTTGAACCTTCCAACAGCGCTTTGGGTCCTTGATCCGGTTTCATTTGGGCTCGGATTGGGTTGAACTTGGCGTCGTTGGGTTCGTATTTCCGAGACGCTCAGTTGACTGTAGGCTCGCTGAAATCGGAGTTCTGATGCTTCCGAATTTGATTTTTGAAGTTTCCAACCAGCTTTTTGCATCGAGATTCGTGCCCAATCAAGGTAATTTTCTGATGCCGTATCAATGGTATCTAATCATTAATTAAGTTTCACACTTTCAACCCTCTTGTTCGCCTAACAATGCTCATAATGAAAAAAATAAAAAAAAATGTTTATAATTCTACAAAATGAATATTTTTATAGAAGTGTAGAACCAGGCGCAAATTTATTTTGAAATAAATCACGCGGGAATAGCCGTGTTAATGGAACAATTTTTACGTCCTCCGACCGGACGTAGAGGTACTTTCGGCCGCCAATAACATGTCGCCACGTGCTTTTACTCTTTATCGCGCGGCCCGACGATTTGATCCGGAGCGGACCCGGGAATGTTGTATTCGCGATTTTTTCGGTATTGCTCGGTATTGCGTTGCAAAAACGAGAAATACCGCTCTGTGAAGATCAAAACCATGCAAATACCGAGTTGTACCGAGTTTTTCTACAACTCGGTACAACTCGGTGCAACTCAGTATTTGCTAGGGATTTGCTCGGTATTGCTAGGGATTTGCTCGGTATTGCTAGGTATTTGCTTGGTATTGCTAGAAACAAATCGGTACAACTCGGTATTTGCACGGTATTGCTAGGTATTTGCTCGGTATTGGTTTTTGCCGAGAAAAATCGATCAATACCGAGCAATACCGAGAAATACCGAGCAATCTTGGGTCTGTTCCGTGTCGGATTGTCGGGGCGCGCGATAAATAATGAAAATACTTGGCGCGATTCTACTTGCAACCGAACGTAGAGTTGCGTACGTTCATCGGACCAAATAAAAGTTGGTGTTAATGGGTCATCAGATAGTTAAAAAATAAAAAGCTTTGAATGATGTTTCAACCCATTGGTTCTGTACATTGATTCGACCATACAGCTAAAATTATTTAGTTGATACCTTATTTTCGGTGGTGCGAGATAGAATATTTCTGGCAATAAAAAATGTTTAATATTTTAATATTATATAAAATTTTTGTATAAATAGATAAAAATAAAGAAAAAAATCACGTGGGTTGTAATTGAAAATGATATTGAAATGTGGAGAATGAATTCCATAATAAAAGTTGTAGGATATGTTAGGCATTAAAGTTATTTTTATGAAACCATTTGTGATATTTTTTTGTCATTATCCTTTAAGGAGAGGGGATAAACGACTAAGAGATTATTATGCCAAGAGTTTGAATTTGTGTGTTGTTGACTGTATGTATTAAGCTTAGTATTCATTAATAATTTATCACTAGTGGTGAGGAGGCTGTAGTTGGGCAACTATAGTCAAGAGAACATAAGTGAACGTTAATAGCTTGAAGATCGTGACCGAATGACAATAGTTAATATACTGCGATTGTACTATACAAAAGTAGGGCAACAATAGACGGGTAATGGAGGATGAGTGATGAAGATTTCTAGTAATGATCGTTGGTGTTAAATGCCAAATGAAGCTTTAGAGCCTTCAAGCAAGGGCGGAACCCCTCAAAATTTTTTTATTATCATTATACTCTTATTTAGGTGATTTTTAGTCTTTATTACAAGGGTTTTTAGGTATTTGCCCCCCCCCCCCTAAAAATATTAAAATACTATGATTTTTAGACAATTGCCCCGAATATAATTAAATATTGTGTAGTTGTGTTATTGTTAGGGAATGATGAATCAAATACAAAGGGAAATAGTAAAAAAAAAAAATTTGTTCCAGGGGGCGCTGCCCACGGAAACCTCGCAGGGGCGCTACCCTGCGACCTGACCAGGCAGGTCAAACCCCGCCAGGGGGCGCTGCCCCCTTGGACCTCCGACATATATGCGAACAATTATTTATAAGTTTGCACCCCCCCCCCCCCCCCCCCCCCCCCCCCCCCCCCTCAAAATTATGATTGGTTCTGCCCCTGCCATCAAGAATGGTGGTAGAATTACAGTTTTATAAAGCATCATCTTGCAAATTTTACCAAAATTCAAATTACATGATCAAATGACCCATATTGACTTGTTGAATTATAGAATATTCTTTTAACATTTAAGTGCCTTAATGGCCTCAAAATTGAGTAATCTTCGGCTCATTGGACTCTTCTCGTAGAGTCTCTTGTTTTGATTATAATCATGCAAGATTTAAAATGTAACATAGTTCTCAACTATTTAATTAGGTTTTCATATTTAGGGGCTATTTGGTTTGCTAAAAAAGAATACTAGTATGCCAAATGCAATGGAAACTAAATTTTGGGGTGTTTGGTTTGCCAAAAAATGGGGTATAGTATTTGCCAAACCCCACCCCCCAAAGAAAAAAAAATCCTACTGACCGCCGCTAGCTGTTCCTATCAATCACTCACTATTGTTCAATCGCTCACTATTGTTGCCGATCCGATGAATGCCACTGTCATTTGACTTAAATTACATTCATGTTGCTTCAAAAAGAAAAAAAAAAAAATCTCATGAATCTTTTTTACATTCATCCAAACATCTTCAAATATTTTAAATATGCTATAATTCATTTACATTGTATTCTTTTAGTATGTATTCCTTTCTCAACAAATCAGACAACCTCTTAGAGAAGAATGAAATGTTGGCATGGGAGGTGAAATAATTAAACACCTGGTGTTGGCAGTAGTATATGATAAATATAGTTGAGGATTTAAATGATGTTTTGGTGGTGTAAGCGCTCGAATTTGGGTCATTTAAACTAACATTGGAAAGCATTTTGGTGTTGTAAGACTTCTCTTATCATATATTTATTGCAATTATAAATTCATTAAAATAGAAGTTCATATGATCTTTGATACATCACCAAAATAATCTTGATTAGGCACAAATCTCAAGATATTTTTGAATTGAAAACTTTCAAAATTAAATTTGTGATCAGCTGAACTCTGTTTTTTTGACAAATTTACAATCAAATCGAACGTGTTGACAGGACGAACCTAATAACACCAAAATCTATCCAATCCGAGCCCAAATGAGCCCAAATCAAGGGACTGAATTATATTTGGAAGCTTCAAAGCATTCATTGAGTAATTAAATGATCTCAAAATATGACATGCTTGTAGTCAAATTGAGCGGCTCGACGAGACAAATCCAAAGAGCCCAAGATCACTTAATTCTAATGTGAGTAAGACACCTATGCTTGACGAACGTTATATGATTATAGGAATCAATATAGACTGTTCGATGGAGCGCTCCTAATTTTCTTTTGATTTTCTTCATATTTATTGAGCATGCCACTCCAAAAAAAATAATATAAATAGTCCCTTATTCTTCAGATGAGAGAGAGAGAGAGGAGGAGAAGAGAGAACTAGTGGGAGTTCTCTTGCATTTTCTAGCCATTGTTGCCGCTGCAGACCACCATTTACTACCACCGAGAACCACTATCATCATTGAGCATCAACATCAGAAATCACCACAATCTTAAAAATACTGTCAAGATTTGGCTCTATTATTAGATACATTGGTCTGCTTGTGCACACCAACTTTTTAAAATCCCTATTGGGAAGATTAAAACCTGTTATTGGGTATAAATACTTGATCTTTATACTCTCGTCTTCTTCAACAGTGAAGAAAGATCTTTGTACTCTCCTATTCTTCAATAGTGAAGAATGATTATTTTTGTATCGCTTGTTATACAATAAATTTCGCAAGTGGGGAAGGCCCCGTGGCTAATTTCCTTTCCGAGTTTTTCACGTAAAAAATTCCTCTAGTCCTATCTTTTTTATTTGTTCATGTCGAATCTTTGTACATCGTTAAGACGTGAAATATAATCTCAACCGATTCAAATTTCTAGGACGCAACTATCTTAAATTTAATTTTAAAATTTATCAATTTAATTTCTCCATCTATATGAAAGTAAATAATTTGGCCTTAAAATTATGCCTTTTTTTAGCATTATTATACTCAACACCAATTATTCAGTTTTTTATAAGGGTAATAAGTTGTTGTGGAGAATTAATTGTTTTGAAAGCTGTTCTAGAAAACCTCTTAGAACAATTTTTTCAAATAGTGAAAAAATAATGACAAAAAAAAAATTGTGATTATATTTTGAAAAACAAATAAACTAATGATTCGTTTGAGAAGGCTTTCCTACTAATTTCTAAGGTTTTGTTTGGTATGACTTTCTTATTGCTTTTTAAGGTTTTATTTGGGACAACCTTCTTATTAATTGGCATACAATAAATATTATAATATATTTGAAATATAACACATGCTTTGTTGACTGTAATTTTGAATTTATAAATATATATAATTTTAAATCCATTTATCAAATTTGAAGAATTAATTATTTAATCTAATAAATGCATCACGTGCATGGCACATGACAATACATAATTTTAAATCTAATATATGTAAAGTCAAATCAACTATTTAACAGCTGTCCGGCCATTGCAATTTTATTTTTATTTTAATGTTTCTTTCAGTGCAAAATACATAAATAATTAATTTATATTTCGTTCGGGTACTTAAGTTGAGCCCACTCTTTGACTTTCGGCATTTACGTCTTTTTAGCGAATCAGCTGTTTTATTTGACTCAGTAATACCTTTTAATTTATTCGAGCCCGTTGAAAGTAATTTGAAAAGCTTTATGTTCTTTTTAAAAATTCAAATATTGAGTAACATTTATATTTTAATAAATACTTCTATCATAATAATAACATAGGTCTATGATCTATCT
Organism: Dendrobium huoshanense; assembly: GCA_016618105.1. NCBI lineage: Eukaryota > Viridiplantae > Streptophyta > Magnoliopsida > Asparagales > Orchidaceae > Dendrobium > Dendrobium huoshanense. The sequence goes on from CM028357.1 coordinate 46,055,232, forward strand.
TTCCATAGTTGCGGTTTTCTGGCTTGGTTCTTTTTTTTGTGGTACGTGTTGGTTCTGGTTTTGGCCTCTTGGGGTTGGTTTGGTTTTGAGGATCTTGGTTGGGTGGTGCTTCTTGATAGTTTGGTAAGTTTGTTTTTTGTTTGTTGGTTTGAGGGTTGTCTATTTTGTTTCAGCTGGCTCTTTTTTTGTGGTTGGCTTTTTGAGCTGGTTGTGGTTTCTTCTGAGTTATTGTTTTGCTCGTTTGGTCTTGGGTGGTTGGTTCTGTTTTGTGGGTTTTATATTATTTATTTTGCTTAGTTTTTTTCCATTTTGGTTTTGCTCTAAGCCTGTTTTTGGTCTACTTGTGTTATTTGTCTTGAAGGATGATGCCTCAGTGGCGTTTCTTTAGGTAGTTGTTCAGGCTTTTTTCGTGCTCATGTTGTTGTTCATGGTGGGAGCTGTTGTAGTACTTTTTTATTTTATGTTGCTTTTGTTTGTAATAGTTTGAATCAAAAGCTCAAAGGTTTTGTTTCAAATGATATATATTTAGAAGGTTTTTGATTCATTTAAGAATTTGAATTATCTTATTTATTAGGGGTGTCAATTTCGGGTCACGGGTCGGGTTCGGGTCGAACCCGAAACTAATCTGGTACTATTCGGGTCAACCTGAACCCGACCCGTTTCTGTAAACGGGTCGATTTTTTGGACCCTAACCCGACCTGCTTCGGGTCTGGGTCAACCTGACCCGACCCGAATGACCTGATTCGGACAAAAAACTGCTAGTTTTCGGGTCTAAAAATGGGTCAAACTCTGCTTTTCGGATCAAGAACGGGTCAATCTCGGGTTCCTAGGTCAAAAACGGATTTTCGGGTAAAAAACGGGTCATTTTCGGGTTGACGGGTCAACCCGAACCAGACCCGATTTTTGAAACGGATCGAATTATTGAACCCGAACCCAACCCGTTTCGGGTTCGGGTCAACCCAAACCCGAAATTCTCAAGTCAGGTTCGGGTCGGGTCCAATATTGACACTCCTATTTTTTATATTAACACATAAGCCCTTATACGTGGGTTTTATTAAAAAATTTTTTTTTCTCCACAGAGGTCAAATCTAATATATCTACTCTCATAACCATGTCATCAAAAGGCTTATTAAATAAATAACTTGATTAAAAAACATTTCTTATTAATATACTTTGATGATGTTTTTGTTGTTTCAAATAAAGAGAGTAGTATAGAATCTTCTTTTTTAGGACTTTTGAGTCAATTATAACAAATTCACACACAAATATACACAATCTTTGAATCCAAAATCTTTTGATTAATAGCCAAAGCCTCTAACCAATAGATCAATATGAGCTGTCTATGCGTATTGACTCATTTGCTCAATTGAAGTCGGGAATTACTCCTTGAATTCTTTCAATGAGTGACAAGATAAATTATTTACATAAAAATGAGATATGGGAAACTGTTAGAAAACCTAAGACAGTAATTTTTGTTGGTTGCAATGGGTTATTCAAGAAGAAAGAAGATGCATATGGCATGCTTAAATGATATATATATATATATATATTTATATGTTGGTTGCTAAATGATTTTCAAAGAATGAAGGATCGTATTGGGATGAGATAGTCTCACCATTAGTCGAGCAAACATCTCCAAAGATCTATTTATAGTGATCAAATTTATGCTTCATTTGGTACGGTTTTTTTATTGCTTTTTAAAACCGAGTTTTAGAAGAAATATTAAAAAATTTATGCTAAAGCTCCGTATTAAAAAACAATTAAAAAATCGTCCCAAACGAAGCCTTAGCCTTGAGCTAGATCAAATATATGTTGAATAACTTTCTTCTATGAGAATTTAGAAGAAACCATTTATATGCAACAATTTGAGGTTATTATCGTGTGGGTGATCAACGCAAGGTTTATTGTTTGAAAAGACCTATATAAGGCTTTGTAACAGCCCTCTTGACAGTGCACTTTGTAAGTTTTTGATCATTTCATCAAAAGGATCGGTTTTGAAAAGTGTAAGTTCGTTCAAATCAGAATATATATAATCTGATTTTGCAAGGTGTTTGAACACCAATAATTTTATTTCAATTACATTTTTATAGTTTTTGTCAACATTATTAGTGTAAAATCCTCTCTACAATAAACTATTGCTTTTTCTATCATTGAAGCTAAATTTATAGCAGTTATTGATGAAAATAAGTAGGGGTGTCAATTTTTGACACGACACGAAAATCCGACCCGGACCCGCCGGGTTGGACCCGACCCGATTTCAAAACGGGTCGGGTTCGGGTTCCAGAAATCGACCCGTTTCAAAAACGGGTCGGGTTCGGGTTGACCCGGCGGGTTGCCGGGTCAACCCGCCAACCCGTTTAATTCAAAAAATTTCGAAATCCCGCCCTCTGCCCGCTGCCCCCGCCCCCTGCCCGCTGCCCCGCTGCCACGCGACGCTGCCCGCCCCGCTGCCCCCGCCCCCTGCCCGCTGCCACGCGACGCTGCCCGCCCCGCTGCCCCCGCTGCCCGCCCCGTTGCCCGCCCGCTGCGCGCTGCCACGCGTGACGCGCCGCTGCCCCGCTGCCCCCGCCGCGTGCCGCGCGCTGCCCCGCTGCCCCGCCGCGTGCCGCGTGCCGCTCGCGCTGCCGCCGAAGCCTGCTGCCGCGCGCTGCCGCCGTCGCGGTTCCGGGTCGTGTCGGGTCAACCCGGCAACCCGCCGGGTCGGGTCCGGGTTCGGATTTTCGACCCGTTTCTCTACCCGGTCGGGTTAGGGTTGACCCGTTTTTCACCCGAGTCAGTTCGGGTTCGACCCGAACCCGACCCGTGACCCGAAATTGACACCCCTAAAAATAAGGATACAATATTGTTGCAACATTTCTTGATGATGACAAGTGCAACTTCACATGAAATGAGTGTAATTAAATGGTTAAACCAATATTTATTAAAATGCTTATTGGTAAGTAATGATTAGCATTTGATTAATATTGAACACAAGCACAATAATAAGAACTTGATGGAGGTGGGGAGATTTAAGCTATTGTTATGATAATCACACTAGATGTTCAATTTTTATAACAAGTAAAGAAGAAATGAAAAGATATGAACAATCTAATTTGTGATAGAGTTAAGGGAATTGATGGTCAATCGGAGATAGTTGAGTTAACATCTTCAAATAGTTGGCTATTGCTAACATCTCGTTCGTTCTTTAGAAGTCTGTTAAGAGTTTTGAACTCAATGCGTATGTAGCCATTCACTTTGGAGTTGAAGCACGCAAAAGTGTAGAAACTAAAGTAAGAAAAAATATATACATTCTCAAATAAGCATGTGATTAGCATTATAAGAGGCTTGTTATTTATAGAAATAAGAGAGAGATCAAAATATATAAACCTGCCATTATTATTTTCATAAGTGCCATCATAATCATAAAAATATATACATAATAAGCGGGAGAGATCAAAATATAGCATAATTTCATGGAGTTGGGCTTCACAGAAAATAGATTTGTAGTATTTTATGATAACTAGAGCGCTTTACATTTGATGATGAATTATGTTTTTCATAAGAGATCATAGTATATTGATGGCAAGTTGCATTTTTTAAGAGACATTCTAATTAATAACAAGGATTGTATTGATAGAAAATATAGGCATCTAAAGAAAATCCAATAGATATATTGAAAAAAAAAAAGCTCACCAATTGCTAAATTCAAACTTTGGTGAACTGTTGCGGTGCTGAACTACTCTTTAATAAGGACAAAATAGGTGGAAATTATTAGTTATATGGTCCTGATTTAAATTGTCTTTTATAAATTGTTTTTTTCAGTAAAACAAATGTGTTTCTGATGCTTCCTGGTTGCATGTCTTCCCAATTGTTTTTACTCGCTGTAGCTTGTTCTTTTGGTAAAATGTTGCCTGCTAATTATGTTGTTGTATTCGCGTATAAATAGGCTGGTTGGGGTTGGACGTCAAGCTTCGGACTAATTATTATGTGTGGATGCCGAACGTCGTCTGAAGACCAACCAGGATGCGCCATGTCACACCTGTGCTCAGTACCGCAGCTCGACACCGCTAACGTGACACATTCGATCTAATTGATCTTCAGACGTCATTTTGCGTCCCGTCTCCGCACAGAATAATTTCTCAAAGCTTCGTGGCATTACATCATTTGTTTTTTTTTTTTTGGTAGTATAAGCTTAGTGCAAAGCTTGGTTAATAGGATGATTTGTTGTATTATGCAGTTATTTTGTCTTCATGAATCATTAAATCCCTAAATTTCTATTTATTTGTTGTTGCCTTATCTTCTTTTATCATCGATATTATTAGCAACAACAAACAATTGTAATCAGACGACAATAATTAATATATTATAGTTAACACGATATTGTTGAGCAACAACAATCTTGAGCCGTTGGTCAGACGACGATAGTCAGAAGATCGTGGTTGTACGAAGGTGGCCGAACAATAGAGGTAGCTCGTGGTGATTATTGGCGTGAAACTTCAGGTAGAGTTTTAGCTTTTTTTATATCTCTAAGCTCCTTCAATTTCAATTCAAGGTCTAAGCCTCCTATCATTTGAAAAATCTGGATAATATTTTAATCAAAATTTTCATAGCACTTTCCATATTAAGGCTTCATTTGGCACGATTTTCTTAGTTCTTCTTAAAGATGCTTTATAGTATTAAAATTTTAATTTTTGAACTAGAAAAATGCTGTGACAAACGAAGCCAAAATATGAATATATTTTAAACATTTAAATACATTAAAAACTTTGAAATTAAGCTATGTCATGCTCATTTGATTCATTTTGCCAAGACATTTGTTTTGAATATAAACACACAAGATTCATTAATTGTTTAGCTCATCAATTAATGCACAAAATTTATAATTACACTAAAGTGGCTTGAGTGGGAACAATTATTAGGTTAGGTGACCTGACGTAGCTCTACATTCGGACGTCAATAACATGTCGTCATGTGCTCTTACTCTTTACCGCGCGGCCCGACAATCCGACTCAGACCGGAACTCGGGATTGCTATGTTCACGTATTGCTAGGTATTACTCGGTATTGCTATGTATTGCTTGACAATAACGAGAAATAGCACTCTGTCAAGACCAATACCGAGCAAAACTGGGTATTGCTAGGTATTGGTCTTCACAGAGCGGTATTTCTCGTTGTTGTTGAGCAAAATCGACCAATACCTAGTAATACCGAGCAATACCTAGCAATACGTGAACATAGCAATCCCGAGTCCGTTCCGGTTCGGGTTGTCGAGCCGCGCGGTAAAGAATAAGAACACGTGGCACTATTTGGCGTCCGAACATAGAGCTACGTCAGGTCACCTGACCAAATTAAAGTTCCTTGAGTGAAGGCTCATTAGGCTTCAAATTAGAACCCTTCTTATCTCTTTAAATTTGTCTCATTAAAACATTAAATTTAATAATAAGTTTGTTAAAATCAAATTTGAATGATCTTAAATTTAACTTAAAAAATTTTTCATTCAAATATTATATCAAAATTTATACTTCATCAAGTAAATTTTAGTTTCTTTTGGGACAGCTTTCTTACTACTTTTTAAAACAATTTTTCAACACAATAATTAAAATTTTTATGCTTAAAATTTATTTTAAGAAGCATCAAGAAATCCATCATAAACAAAGCCTTTATCATAATATATCAATTACCCCTTTCAATCCCTGACCAAGCAACCAGAATGGACCAAAGTGTCTACACATGCAACTTGCCTTCTTTCTCAATGAATTATTAGACCTTCCAACGTATAAAATATCAACTGGTGAAGGACTTCAGCCGCAAGACAACGGTGAGAAAATTTCATAAAAATGAAAAATTTTCAATTTAACGTTTTAAATTGTCGTTATCCATCTTCACTGTTGCTTCGCTTTCTCCGCACCCTTCTGCTCTGCTTAAGGCTGCTTCGCGTTTCTTCCTCCCAAAAAATGCAAAAGCGGAAACACCGAGCGCGAATAGCGCCGCGGCCGGACCCCACCGCACCGCCCATCCGCGACTTCACCACCGCACCATGACTGCCATGAAGGGGAAGAAGCTCGATCGGTAAAAAGTACGTTATGTTGCTTAATAAAGGAATGACAAATTACACGTACAAAATCAGAAATAATATGCACTATTTAGCGTCTACACATTAATTAATTTGACAAATCTACCTTATAATTTGATGGACATAGTTTTGCATGGGGAAATTTGTACTTAGTGAATGGAAAAATTATTTTATGCAGAGATCGAACGGTTTTCAGAGACCAATCAGAATGTGTCATGTTGCTTTTGCTCGGTACCGGTGCTCGGTACTGCTCGGTGCCAGGGGCGGAACCAGCCTAAATTTTCAGGGAGGGCAAACTTATAAATAACTGTCGGGGGTGGGTAGTGCCCCCTGGCGGGGTTCGACCTGCCCGGTCAGGTCGCGGGGTCAAGGGGCAGCACCCCCAGAACAAATTTTGATTATAAGGATATTTTTGGAATTCAAATTTTAAAAATAAAATAATGAAAGCTTTTTACTATTTGTTTGGGATAATTGCTTAAATATCATAGTATTTTAAAAGTTTTAGGGGGGACAATTGCTAGAAGGTTGTTCTCTCTACATTTATTGATGACTTTATAAAGAGGGCAAGAGGGCAAAGAGCATAGTAATTAGGGAGAGGAAGATTGCTAGAAGGATCGTCTATAAGGACATCTTCAAGCTATATATTCAAAATTATCATCATTTCACATCCAATATGTATCCAATAAACCCAAAAGTGAGTAGATGATCCTTATATTTGATGAGAGCATCCAATATGCTTTGCTCTCATCTCATTTTACGACACATTTTCAAGCTATAAATTCAAAATTGTCATCCTTTCACAACCATTATGCAATCAGGGGGCGGAATTTTTCATTGAGTGTCACAGGCTCGGCTCACAGCGTACGGCGTAAGCTTAGCTTAGTCACGTCGCCTTCAGCACATTGAGTGTCGCTGTCGCCCAGCAAAATGTTTTCTATTTATGACTGCTAACTTTTGTTTTTATGTGAGCAAATAATATTGATCTTGCTATATTGTACGTGGAGCAAGGCCGGAGAATCCAATGGTGAGGATTCTCGAGGGGAGAGAAGAAGGGGGATCCAAAGGTCAGCGACGCGACACAATTTGATTTGCTTTGTTTTTAATTATAAGGTATAAATAATTAAATATAATCTTAAAAAATAATCTGCCTTTCAATATATTTATATGGATAGGTTCAACTCATCCAGACATTAAGGCTTCATTTGGGACGGTTTTTTTATTGCTTTCTAAAACGGAGTTTTAATACAAATTTTTTTATTATTCTATTAAAACTCCGTTTTAGAAAGCAGTAAAAAAGCCGTCCCAAACGAAGCCTAAGTTAGATCATAAATTTGTTAAAAATTTAAATTTTAATGATCCTCAATTTAATTTCATATATTATCTCAAAATTTATATAGGTCATATAAATTTTAATGATGTTTTAGTGATGTTTTTTTTAGTGCTTCTTAAAACAGTTTTTTAGTACTAAAATTTTAATTTTTGTACTAAAAAATTGCTTTAAGAAACAATTAGAAAGCCGTCTCAAACTAAAATTTAGTATGAGACAGCTTTCTTACTGTATTACCTTACATGCGACAATTATAATTTTTATTTGGCTACTATTTTTAATTACTATCAAAAAAAAAATTGCATCAGCACGGCCTAATTATATCTTGATGGGTTGTAGATTATTGAATTTATTTTTAGATTATTGCAATATAATTTTTTTATGCCTCACTAATCTCAAACTAAATTCAATATTTTTCAAACTTATATTGATAAAATTTATATCAAAATATCTTGTTATCAAGATATGAATTATATCAACAGTTGTTAACTATTTTTGTTTAATTAATTTTATTGCTCGACTAAATATAAAATAATTTGATAAAAATCAAAAGTTTGATTTACGCCCATGTGAACATACACGAAACTTTAGCCCACTGCTACATCGTCGTCAATTAGGTATAATCACGTAAACACTCGATGAACAACTTCATCTCTTGATATGGGACCATCCATTAGGTCATGCATGACAATCATTTAATCAAATTCAAATGATTTATGCTACTAGTTAGTACATCCAATTAGGATCCTAGTTAGTAATGTTTGATGAAATGACTTAATGAGTTTAGTAAATCAATTTTCATCTTATAACGAGACTGTTGCTCATCAACATAGTCGTTAATCTTCTCTCTTTTAAGGAGAACAACAAAGCATATCATCAATCATCTCTTACTGTAACTATAACACAAATATTTTTTTTTTAACTTTTACTATTGTAGTCCTCATTCAAAATACAAACTTTTACATATTTTTTTTAATATATTCTTCAATTACGAGGAAATAATGTCATTTATAATTTAAAACTAACATTAGTAGAATCATTTCAAGTGAACTAGTCTACATAATTTTCCATTCTTAAATTTTCTTAATAAATTTTTTAATTTATACTACTAGCAATTCTTATATTATCTATATATATATGGATTTACTTCGGAGATAAACTCATACACATATCAAATATGTAAGCTTCGATCTCAAAATCTTTTGATTAGTAGCTGAAGTTCTAAGCCAATGATAAAAAAGAGCTGCATTTTTTAATTCTATATTACCCATACTTGAATAGCTCGCCTAAAATACCCATCTCATAATTTTAGTGAGTGAGCTTTCAAGGCAAAATGGAAACAAAATTTATGTTTCCTGATATTTATTGATTTGGATTTGGTGGGCTATCTGATCAGAGACCAATCGAGTCCACTAATATGTTCTCGCATGCCTGTTGGGGGCCTTATGATGTCTTATCTTTTGCTTTATTTTATGGGCCCATGTCCGAACGAGTGCTATTCTAGTTTGTTCTTGAACAAGCTTTTGGCCATTTGGAAAGCATTTGGCCATTTTTTAGAGGGTTTTATATATACAAAATACTTAAAACTGTTCTATTTACTTAACTAGCATCCAAATTTTACTATTTACTATTCCACCACCTAAAGACCCTTGCCCTCATCAAAAAAATTACTACTCTGTTGCTTTCCGTCAAACTCACACACCGACTCTGTCTTTCGCGCGGGAAAAACATATCATATTTGCCGTTGTTCAAGTGCTTCCTCTCGTATTTGAATCCCATGCCGCTTGCCTTCTCTAGCTCGTGCGAACATCCAAACCGAGTGGAATAATCCTGACGTTTCATGCGAACATCCCAACCAACGGCCTCTCATCGGCTTTTCCTTGATCAATCAAGTGCTTAAGTCGAACCTCTCTTCCTTCTCTTTAAGTATTTTCTCCAGCTTTGCTATTATATACATTCATCTCTCTATCTTGTCATTGTTGTCGGCAAAGTTGTTACCAAAAATTCCTTTCAAAGAGTTGGTTATAGTTACATGCGTCTTCTTCATATGTCGTCTAAAGATAAAATGTTCAACAAACATATCTATAAATTCATTAATAATTACATGCCTGGATCCTATATGTTTTCTATGTCGTTCTATTTTTGAAAGCTCATCTCATCTCTTCTTTGTGACCATACATTTTCAGTGATTGCTGAGCTTATTCCTAGTTTAAAAAATCATTTTATTAAGGTCTATGTTTCATTTGGGATAGCTTTCTTACTGCTTCTTAAAATGACTTTTTAGTTAAAAAATTAGCCCTAATCTGCTTCAAATTTTTAATTGTGCTGTTGATGTCTTGCCCAACTTTTGACTCTAAAAATTTCTAATTTCTTATCATATGTTGCACTATTTATCACATTTGGAGGGAGAGAATCAATAAAAAATCTACATGCTGGTTTTGTTAATTGGAATGATCATTCTCTGGTCTAGTGGGATTTTGATATGTCTTGGATAATGATGAACTTCCCTTAATTTTCAAACCAACTCGCATCTTAACCAAATCTACTTAATAAAATCAAATTCAATAATAATCGAACTCGATTCAATCAAATTAACATAAACTAAATCGAATCAACCTGTTTCGAAACAATTCAAATCAAATCGATGCATCTCAAGTCCAATTCGACTTCGGCGGCTGCAATCAACTCAAATTAACTCCTCTCCACTTAAATTAACTTCAATTAACTCAAACTGGTTGAACTTATTTAATCCAAATATCATCTAATGAATTTGGCTTGTTTAGTTCATTTTTCTCTGGCCAATTCAGCCCTCTTATGCCTCTTAAATTCAACTGATGATCTCAACCCTTGGATTGTAGGGGGCAAGATGGTCTTCTAGCTTTGCTAAAGCAATTAGGTTATAAAATAAAAAACTACACATTGCTCTTTCTCCCCTTCGATTGGAACAGACGCCAACCTTTACCTTATGTTCTCTCGATTGCACTGTTAGCACTACCCAATCACGTACTTACACGTGTCCATGTCTGTTACAGTTCTTTACACTTAGGGAACACACGCAAATCTCCTGCTTCAGTCGATCCTTACTCCCCCCTACACAAGAAGCCGTACACAAGCTGGTGTGGTGAGAAATCATTGAAGAAGATATATCCTAAGAGAAATAAAACCAAAGAGCAGTAATTACTTATCAATCATATCTCCTCATTTCTATCTTATACAATATTATATATAATATACTAATAGAACTATTAAGAACTCTCTAAAAAAAGGTGAAAACATGTAAATTATTCCGAAGGCCTACTTTAGTTTAGATGCTCTACATCATACTCCCGGTGCATCTGAGAAATTCAGAGCACGGAGCGGAAGCGCGTGGAGAAGCGGAGAAGGTATTGGGAGCACGGGACATGAGTCGCGCGTAGGCGATATGGTTAAGTCGGAGAGGAGTGCGTGCAGGCGCTAGAGTGGAGAGAAGTAGGGGTGTCAATTTTTGACACGACCAGAAACCCGATCCGGGCCCAACCCAAAAAAATCCGGGTTTGGGTCAACCCGTTTGTGAAACGGGTCGGGTCCGGATTCGGATTTTCGACCCGTTTGAAAAATGGGTCGGATTCGGGCTGACCCGGAAACCCACGGGTCAACCCGAATTGATCTGGATCGATTGCATCTCGCGTCACTCCGTTACGTCTTGCATCAATCACATCGCGTCTCGCGTCACTCCGTTGCTTCAGCCTGCCATCGTCTCGGTCCCACGTCAATCAGTCGCACTCGCTCACGAAGTAGCAGAGTCTCTGACGTTGCCATTGTCCCGCATGGCCGAACTCGCGCCGTCCTGGTGGTCTCACACTGGATGCAGCGCCGCCCTACCCGCCATGGCGCCTTCCTTGCACGCGGCTCGAAGCTGCGTTGCCGCCCTGTCGTTGCCTTCTTCCCACACGGTTGAACTTGCGTACACAGTAGCAAACTCGCGTCTGAAACAGATTCACGTTCGGACTCAGCCCACGGCACCTGGGTTTGTGGGTCAATTCGGGTCAACTCGATAACCCAGCGGGTAGGGTTTGTGTCAACCAGTTTAAGCATGGGTCAGTTCGGGTTGGACCCGAACCTGATCTGTTTACCCGAATTGACACGCCTAAAGAGAAGTAGGGGGCGGATCAGGCTGCGGGTTCTCGACGCGCTTGGAACAGGAGCGGTCGAACTCGTGCTGGAGAGAAGGGAAACATTGTGCGATTTGAGCTGGGTCACGTGCGGGAGTGAAGAATGCAGGCGAAACGGAGGACTTGAGTTCGAAGGAGCCAGAGTTGCAGGAGCACGTTGGAGTCGCGTGTGCAGACTTGATGGCTGTGCGGATTGGAAGGCCTAATTTAGCTACTATGCACTGCATCACAAAGCTTCTTGGTCCGACTGAACCCTCCTCATGCTCGGGTTTCTCTCCTTTTCGCAAGAACAAGCTTCTTCATGAGATCAATTGTTGTAAGGATATCATTTCTCTTTCAAATAGATTAGTCATGTATTTCTGTGGTTTTCAAGATTTAGTGGCTAATGAGCTATTTGGCAACAATTAGGATTTAGTAAATCCTATAAATTCAAATTCAATAAATCTTGGGTTCGTTAAATCCTAAAAATTGTTTGAATTGTTTGACAATATAATTTTCAAATCTTGTTAAATTCTGTGAAACTATTTTACAATGTAATCTGAATTTTAAGGTGACTAGTTCATTTAAAAATTAAATTTAATATATTTTGAATTTAATTTACATGTTAAATATGAGTAACTAATTAATTTCAGTTTTAATTAACATCAATAAGTTCTAATGATAAATACTGTAATGAGAAGTTTATTAATTATCAAATAGTTTAATTAAAAATTTAACCACTAGTTATAGTATTAATTATCAAACAACTTATTTAGAGGTTAATTTAATAAGTATTTGATATCCAATTATATTGATAATGATCTAATTAATATTTGATTATTTTTTGAAAAAATAATTATGTAACTAGTACTAATATTAATTATTTTATTGATCACTTAAATATTCTACTACTAACTAATTATTTAATTATTATTACAATTATTTAATTTTAAATTCTAAATCTTAAAATAATTATATTCATTTTTAATTACAAATTACATAACTAAATATTTAATTAATCTTAATTAGCTTATTTAATTACACTGCTAATTGTACTATAAATTATTTAATTAGTTAAATTAATTGTTAATATTTTAGAGGCCATTTAGGATCTGCTAATTACATTATAATCATGCTAAGTCAGATTAACTACTAATTTAGATAGAGGCTCTCTAGGGTTTGCTTTTTTAATCTTCTCCTTTTCTTCGTCGCTGTTACTTTTGTCTCGTTGCCATTCATTCGTTGCTGCTTCGCCCTCGCGTGCTTCGCATGAATTAATGCGTTGAAAGGGTAGCTAAAGAAGCTTTTTCGCCTCCTCCGACGACGGTGGCTCGCTCGCTGCGAAGCTAACCATCTTTCTCCACGACAAAGACGCCGCGCGCGAGTCTTGAATCCCGTAATATGTTAATCCCTTAAATCCCGTAATTCGTTAGGCCGGATTTAGCGTAAATCCGGCTCCTTTGTCATATCGCCCTCTTTCTTGTAGGTTCAAAAAGGAGTTTTTTTTCCTTGAGACAAGGCGCGACGTTAATGTTCAATTTTCAAGTAATTTCACATTAGTTGGATATGCAATTTGTAATAATGTGCTTCAGTTTGTGTACTTAAACCGACGTTGCATGCTCATTCATCCTTTAGGTTATGACATTGGAATCCTTTCCAAGAGTTCGTTTTTCTGGGCAGTAGTTCCTTCTCATGAATACGGATTTAGTGGCAATTTTAATTCATTGCAAATAGTAGAATTGCGAAGATCATGCAATATATCTAAAAAAAAAGGGGTTGTATAGAAGCACAAATCCATTGAGTTGATGAAGATGACAAAAACGTCATTTCATTTAAATTGTCTGAGTGTGACCGCAATCGTGATTTATTGATACATCTAGAAGGATTGAAGAGCTGCATTATTGCCTATGGCAAAGATTCCTATCCCGGTCATCTTTGCTGGTCATCTTTGCTGGTGGCAACCGTTGGTGACGGATTCGGGTTGGCTTATTGGATTTTGCTCTTCACTGACTGGACGGTCTGTACGGGTTGACGGGATGCTGGGAGCCTTGACTGTTCGCTGAGCCTTTTTCTTAACTTGTTTTTTTTTTTTTGTCAGTCTGTTTTCTATGACTTTTTTTTTTTTTCTTACATTTGTAATAGTTGTATCCTTGAATTTGAGATTATGAATAGAAAAAAAAAGTATTTATCGTAGTTTCTCTTAAAAAAAAAAAAAGATTCCTATCTCACTTATACACATATAAGGACTGAATGATGTATCTTTTGGAATTCTTTTGTTGAAATAATAATCTCCTGGTTCATGTTATGGATTGTTACAAAAAACTTTATCTGCGTCAGATAATTGAGAAAGTGAAAGAAATTTGTAGATTCAATTACAAAATGGAGGAGTTTAATACATGTCTAATGACTGCTTCCATAGGTGTTATAATCATCATCATCATTTTTTGGCTCATCCCATATATTTGGGGTTCAGACTCTGACAATTATTACGTCCTCCGACCGGACGTAGAGGAACGTTCGGTCGGAGGCAAATTCCTGCCAAAAAACGAGCTGTACTTAGCAAATACCAAGCAATATCAAACAATAACAAGGAATACCATCATTTGAAGATCCAATACCGAGTTATACCGAGCTATATCGAGCAATACCGAGTTATACAAAAATTGTATCGAATTTTTCTAGGAAAAACTTGGTACAACTCGGTATTTCTCGGTACAGTTCGGTATAACTCGGTATTGGTCTTCAGAGAACGGTATTCCTCGTTATTATCAAATAATAACTAGTTGTACCGAGCAAATACCGAATTTTTTTGCGGGGTTTTGCCTCCAACCTGACGTTCCTCTACGTCCTTACACCGGACGTAATAAAAGTTTCAGTGGGGGATTCAATATGGGGCCCTGGGGACACGGCCCCCCACTGAATTTTTAATTAATGCTTAATTAACACTATTAATAACTATCTAATTTAATTAAGAGCAGCTTTTAATATTTGGCAAATATTACGTCTAGCGGTAAGCCGGTAATCAAACTTTGTGTTAATTTTCTAACCTATTAATTGCTAACCTGTTTGAGCTGTAAATAGGATATTTTGGAATAATATTAGGCGGATTGTCTGGGAACCGAGAGGGCAAAGAGCGACGGAACCGAGAGGGCAAAGAGCGAAAGTCAAAAAATATCCTTCATTCCTTCTTGTTCACGGCGGGCGGCAGCTCGCCGACTTGCGACCGGACGGCAGAAGAAGGGCCGACGGGTGGACGGCTGGACGGAGACTGCGGGTAGCGGCATACTTCGCTCGGACTTGCTCGGCTGCTCGTCCTGTTTGGTAGATTTGAGGAATCAAAAGGTATTTGATTCTGCTCTACGCCTTCACTGCTTCTTATTATTTCTTTGCAAGATTTGAGGAATCTAAAGGTATTTCTTGATCAAACATTCAAACAAGATCTCCTTTATATTAATTATTTTTTGAAGAAAAAGGATCTTACAGAGTTGCAGTTCTTAATTTTTATTTTTTTATTTTTTAGATGAGGTATGAGGTATCAATTATCAAATTTTAGATGAAATTATGTGCACTTATGAAGCAGATTTTTTTTAACTTTTTTGTATTGATTTATGAACTCATTTGTATCTAATTTTAGGGTCAAGTTGGAGGAGGGGCGTTCTTTTCTTAAAAATGTTACTATAAGAGTATAAGTATGTACCGATTAGGATACATTCTTAGTAAGAGTGCTGAATGTTTGCCTAACATTTAATCAAATATTTTCTGATTCCTTTTGCAACAAATTGATTTTATAATTTTTGCATTAAGGAATTCTGACAGAATCAAATCATTGTGAGTGTTCTACTAATCTGTATCAATTGACAGGTATTTTTTTAGTTATTAATCAATTTACTAGCAATCTAGCATATATTTTTCTTTGTTGCAAGCATTAAAAATTTTTAATTATTTTTTTTATTAAAATTAGATATGGAAAGATATTTCAAAAGAAAATTTGAAGGAGATGATAAAAAACTTTTATGTGATGAAAGAAATATACAAATTCAATCGGTCTCTGTACAGACAAATGTAGTTGATATTCCTGCCTATCCTGCTTTGAGAAAAAAAATTATGGATTTTCATCCTAATGAGAGGGATAGTGTTCGAAGGCATTACTTGCTTAAAGGGCCGTGCCAGCCGCGTGATCATGTATTCCCACGCACAAAAATTGGGGATAAATTACGAAGATTTAATCCTACATGGTTTGATGAACACAAATCTTGGTTAGAATATACTACAAGCAAATATGCAGCTTATTGTTTGTTTTGTTATCTATATAGACCTCAAAATGGTGATCAGTCTAGCGGTGATAGTTTTAACACGAAGGGTTTTAAAAATTGGAAAAAGAAGGATAGATTTCATATTCATGTTGGTAATACCAACAGTGCACATAACATTGCTAGACGTAAATGTGAAGACTTAATGAATCAAGAAAGCGATATCAGGTTTGCTAGACGTAAATTGAGAATTTCATTGTTGATATGAGATCGAATGATATATTTATGAATTTAAAAGGACTTGGAAAACTTGCTCAGAAAATGGTGCAGACTAGAAAGAATGATATTTATCATTTGGTATTCTTACTTATAAAGTTTGCTCTGATATTACTAATTGCTACAGCAACAGTTGAACGAGCGATTTCTGCAATGAACATTATAAAGAATCGTTTATGCAATCGCTTGAGAGACTCTTGGATGAATGACTGTTTACCTACTTATATTGAAAAATATATTTTTAATGGTATTGACAATGACTTGATTGTACAACAATTTCAAAAAATGAAAACTCGACGGGAGAAATTTTAGATAACATATAAGAAGGATTTCAAGATTAGTGTTCTTAATTGTAAGTTTTTGCTTTATCATATATTTTATGTTTTTATAATGAATCTAATGATTTTAAAAAAAAATTAAAACCGCCATTGCCGGTCCCAAGCCCGGATGAAAAAGGTTGAGGGTTTTTTTTTCTTCAATAATTTGTGCCCCCACATGAAAAAAATTCTGGCTCTGCCCCTGGGTTCAGTTATGGATCTTACATCACCATCCATTCTTATATGGTGATGGCTGCTCCCTTATTCTTGGAAAATACCTGTTTGAATTTTTCAATTTCGTAAAAAGCCTTGTTGCCTAAATTGTTTTGGTGGATATGTCCTATTTTCATACTAAACTATCCATTTAATTGGAGGAGCTTGACTTGTCTTGGAAGTCACTTGGCATTGCAAGCATCCTAAATAAGTTCAGGGGCTTTTCATAGTACACTGCTTATATCCGAAATTTCATTTATGATTGGCTCTAGATTTTCCTTGTCTTGCTTATGGTTTGGTTATATATTACACAAACAATCGAAAATCACTCAAAAAGTTTTCTTTACTGTAAACTTTATAATTGCAAAGATTGCCTACTTTTAAGTTTTTCTTTTCTATAGGCTTGTTCTTGACGACTAAAGAATACTTGAAGAAGTTGCTTAATAACTTCTTTATTGCAACCCTATCCATGCCATTTTTTGCTACTGTTAAACGTTTTTCTTATAACAATATTCCCCAAAAATGGCGAATAATTAGATTGTAACAATACATAGTGCATGTACATGAGGTAACCCACAGGCTATTACAAAATAGTAAAGAAGAAAAACTAAAGATGCATAAGCTAATTGACCACCAGAAGAGATAATAAGAGCGATTGAGGAACTAGCTTTGAGAAGGAATAGAAAACAAGACCTTATGGAGCAAAGTAGAAGAAGCTAAATATAGTTATCATCGAGTGTATGTGATGCATAAAACCATTTAGAAGCCAAATAAGAGGAGTACCAAAACAACCAAACATCTTCAATCAACTTGAGGAATAGCATATTCGGTACTCAAAATGTATATCATTGTTTACCATACTTCAAAGTGCGATGAATCAAATCCATAGAAGCAAATGAGCAACAAGATTTGAGTCACTTGAAAGAGACTTTATAATAAGAAAAAAGCTGACACCAAAACAAGCAACTTCAATGTATAATTTGATCATAGGGGAGGAATGAGGGATCCTAAAGACCTTAATGTATTTCTTATCTTTTTCTATGTCTAGACATGATAAATAAACTCAATTTTGTTATTTTTAAAAATTGAATTAACCTTGGTGACATAATTACAATTAAATATTGAAGTACATTGAGAACACATTTTCAATTTATTTGAAATATCCACAACCAAATTTATAACTTGTCCCTGAGTTTAAGTCGTGAAGCATGGAGGCAACATAACGACACGAACACGACAACTATAAAAATTAGAACGTTATATCTCATGGGTACAATGTCACTTTTTAAAATTGTTAATATGAAATACATAATTAAAACACCTAATACTTGTATTATTTATATAAAAGCATGACAATGAAGTTTAAAATATTATACTTCACATAAGAAACTTCATAGTAACAACAGAAAAACAAAAAAATGTTTCTTATGATTAGATTTAAAAAGTTTTTATGATGTGTAGTAATTTCCATTTGTCAGTAACACACCAACATTAACATTCATGAATCATTGCCAAATATTTTGCTAATATCAATAGTGTCCACAAAATATCAAAAATCATAAAAAAGAATATCTTAAATTTCCCAGTCTGATTTGTTTGACAATGAACTTGCACTTGATCAGTATGCCCATCCAGGAGTGTACCTAGCTTTAAAGAAGTCCCATTGCATTTGCTTAATAAGGCCATATATTTTAATAATTATTTTTCTAGGCTTCGTAGGGGTGTGCACCATTGTTGTGTTCACCTAGATGCTTCGAAGCTCTTTTATGCTCCTCCAAGACCTTCAGTAGCTCTGCTGTGGTTCTTCATATTTTTTCTTGGCATCTTTGTATTATAAACTTGTTGTAATGATGTTGACAATAATCTTTAAGATGTAATTGTTCATTTTCTTTTATTTTTGGGTGTGTGAAATTTTTTTTTTTATTTGAAGCGATTTCAAGGATCAATTTGTATTGAGGTAACGATAAATGCAAACATGTGATTTCCTCGTTCTTGCGTAGATGACATTTTAAAGGTTATCAAACTCCGTTATCTAAAATATTTATTTACATTTTAGATCAGACCGTCTGGAGGCGAATCATGACTCACCACGTTATCTGGTACACAACAAAACAAAAAGTGACACGGCGCGTCTTGATTCGCCTCCAGACGGTGTCTGGTGACCGCACAAAATAATTTCTCTTAGAAATGACCCGAGAAGATGGGAAATATTTGCAGTTTACTTAGAACAACTGCTCTGCAACAGTTATTTTATAGTATATTACATATAATGTCGATGTTGGTTAAATGCCAAATCTTTATTGAAAATAATGATGGTTTGTGGCATTGTAAATGTTGGTCATCCCATAGTATAAAACATGTCTTTGATTGATTTTTACTTGCAGTACATCTGAAAAACCAGAGCCTTTCTGTTTTTATATAAACAGCTTATCCGTACTCCATGTTTTTCTAGTCTGTTTAGCAATCCTTCTGGAAGCAGTTGATAGTTTTATTTCAAAATTATACTAATATGTTCACTGCCTTGGCATGTAAATTTTCAAGAGCCATGGGTAGATGAAATTGCTTCCTAAAGTAAATCAAGTTGACCCTGCCAGGTTTCTCTGTACTGACAGTGTACAGTGAGAAGTATGATGGGTCAAAAAATTTTAGCTTGCTGCATTATTAAATGTACTGCAGTAGAGCATCATTTAATAGCAATGCAGCATTCTTGAACTTAGATCTCCGACCTGTTTTGAATAAGAAGCTTTTTTCATAATGATTCAGACTTCATTTGGGATAAATTTTGATCATTATTTTATTATTTTTTTCAAAAACAAAAACAAAAAAAAAAAAAAAAACTGCTTTGAAAACAGTAAAAAAATTGTCCCAAATGACAGTTTATCAACTGAAATTTTCATAAAATTGACTTGAGATGATTGGAACTGTGATTAAGATTTCGTTTGAGATGACTTTCTTACTGTTTCTTAAAGTAGTTTTTATTAAAAAAATTTAATGAAGAGAATATTACAAATGATCTTGCCTTATTAGATTTAAATGAGAATTTGACTTTTAACCTAACACAATGGAGAACATTGATTCATGTAGCCGACCCTATGTACTGGGACAAAGGCTTGATGTTGTTTTTATACTAAAAGCTGCTTTAAGAAGTACTAAGAAAGCCATACCAAATGTAGCCTAAAACGATGATTTGCCTATCTAGACAGCTAGAATCACAGCTTCATTTGAGAATTTTTGTACTTAAATTTCATTTTATGAAGCAATAAAAATACTGTCTCAAACGAAGTCTCGATTAACTTGTGATCTGTAAGGTTCTATCGATAATATTGAATGCTTTGCATGGTTAACCATTGTACCACCATCCTATATGCACTTGATGACTGATCCCTTACTGTGAGGTAGAAGCATGTTCACAACTTTGTATTTGATAATTAATCTACTGCGTCTAATATTAATAATTATTATATTATATTATTTGAAATAATATCTAGATTTGATAAATTTAATCATCTTGGATGTATTATTTCAAAGAAGACGATACATATGAGGCTACAATATATAAAGTTTAGAGCTATGTGGTCAAAATAGAGAAGCTTCAATTTGGATAATCGAGTAAGAGAATGGAGTACAAAATTAATTATTAAGAGTAAAATCATGAATAAAAGTTGTGCAAAAAGAATGTTAAAAATTTGGTCATGGAGCAAGGGAATTAGGATCTCTAAGAGGGGATAAATTATCATGTGTGACCACCAGGTGCCGTCTGGAGATGAATTCAGATGTGCCATGCCATCATTTTGATGTGTACCAGTGTTGTGTATTGAATCATGTGTATTCTGATTCGCCTCCGAATGATCTGATAAATGCACGTGATAATTTCTCCCAAGAGTGAGACTAAGGTTTTTGCATTATATATCTTTGTGTCAAATTGCTGAGAATGGCAATGTTAAGGATAAATCCAAGAAGAAAATGAAAAATGAGAAAAATAGTGATTGCAAGTTTGCCACCAGCCTCAGAGATGGTAGAACCAAGCAGGCTGCATTCTTGAACTCGCAAGAAAGATGCTATAATACTGGTAATTACCACGCTTTTCTTTTGAGAACAACGATTAAACTCAGTCGAGCTCTTATAGGGAAAACATGGCACGACTGCAAGTTACTCTTTTTTACAATACTAGTGAAATTTTTCTTGTTGTGTGCAGGTATATTCACTATCATTTGACTATAATCTTCTAATTACTATCACCTGCTCGCTGACTATGGTCCTCGAACAGCTATCACTTGACAAAGATACTTCTAATCTCCGTCCTCATTAACTACAATTTTCTGACTATCGTTGTTTGATTACGGTTCACAGACCTATAATATCCTTACTAGTGTTGCCTAGCTTTTCTAATGCCCATCAACTTTATTAATTACCATTGTTGATAATATCAACGCGTGTCGTGACTTATAAGATTGATGTACGCCTCGACATCAACTTGGACTCCTAATTTCAACATTTGGATTTATGTCTAAGGGCTCTT
The DNA here is from genome assembly GCA_016618105.1 of Dendrobium huoshanense. Classification (NCBI taxonomy): domain Eukaryota; kingdom Viridiplantae; phylum Streptophyta; class Magnoliopsida; order Asparagales; family Orchidaceae; genus Dendrobium; species Dendrobium huoshanense. The sequence goes on from CM028357.1 coordinate 46,076,315, forward strand.
TTAACTTCAACTAACTAACATGTTCTTTATAATGCATCAATGCCCATGCCCTCCTCCAAGGAACGGCTTCACTTATAATCAAATTTACATGGGTCAGGCAAGCCTTGTGGTTTTTACTTATAATTCTCCTTGTGTTGGAATTTTAGTTGTTGAATTTTGATTATCACATCTATGTGAAAGCTTCTAAAATTTAGTTATTGATTAGATAAAAGATCATCTCTCACTTTTTAACACTAATTTTGAGATTAATTTTTTTGCTCATTTATTATTAGGCTTAAACCCCAGTACTATAGCTTCATACCTACAAGAAAATAAAACAAATTTATTTTTTGTGATATATTTGGAGAAAAGCAATAATAATTCGTATTTTTCCCTAATAATATGATTCTCTTATATTGATGTGACTCAACATTCATAACAACCTCCCCATCTTAGTTCCATTAAATTATAATTAACCCTTGTACATGATGTATCCCAATAATTTAACAAATGCAAAATAACTTATTAGCTACATCATTATGATTTCGTTTGGGACGACTTTCTTATCGCTTCTTAAAAATATTAATTTTTATATTAAAAAACTGCTTTAAAAAGAAGTGCGAAAGCCGCCTCAAACGAAGCATATGTTTACTATGATCACACAAACATTTCACATCCGAACTTTTATTAGGTCAGGATCCTTGACGTAGCTCTACATCCGGACGCCAATAAAATATCGACATGTACTCTTACTCTTTACCGCGCGGCCCAACGACCTGACCCGGACCGGAAGCCGCGGCTTGAAAGTTTGTAGTCAGAGTAAAAGCCAACAAGCATCAAGACCATCAGTTTGTGATGGACTGCGTTCAAAAAGGGTGGAAAGTGAGTTGATATTGGTGGATATGGCATTACGAAAGTCACCTTGGATGTGCAAAGCGTCGGAACCCAATGGTACCTCAACTAGGACCCATGTAGGACTTTGATAAACATAATTAAGTAGAACAAATAATGCGCAAAATTGAATCAAATCGAATTGTAATATAATTTGATTTATTTGTTTTCAGTTTTGATTTGATTGAATTTAAAATCCTAATAAAAGGGTATGCATTGAATTAATTTGGATAGATTTGTTAAAAGTTGAGAACAATAACTACAGTAGCAGCTACTACGTCATCATCAAATCTTTATCTTATTACATGGATCAGCGCATGAGTTTTTTTTCTCCATTGTGTCTTATATATTATTAATTTTAAAATAAATTCAATGATTTCAGAACTCATCTTTAGGGATGTAAAAGAGTCAAGCCACCTCAAGTCACCGATGGCTTGAACATGAGCTTGATTAATTAATCGAGCTCGAGTTTGAGCTTTATTCAGTGAATTTGAGCTGGCTTGTTTATTATGAAAGAGAAAAATACTTTGATTTAAGCAATTATTATAATAAAATGATAAAAAAATTTGAAAAAAAATAATAAATAATCGTTTAGTATAAGAAATTGAGATATATTTTTTAAACATTTTCAACAATTTGGTAATTAAAATTATGAATTTTAATCTATTTTAAGTATAGTTTATATAAATATTTTTTAAATGAGCTGGCTCGCAAGCTAACGAGCCCTTGAGTCTTTATAGTGCAATTCCTAACCATTAAAAAGGATATGTTAAAAAATAAATATAAAAAAAATAAATTCCAAATAATTAAAAAAGTATTAATAAGCATAATAAATATTAGAAACCTATCTCTATCAGCTCATGCTTAAGCTTTTGAATAAGATCTCTTTGCTAATATTTTATAAAATTTGTTATAAAAAAATAAATTTTCTGCTATGATTATAGAAAATAGTTTTTCATCACAAATTTATTTTAGAAATAGTGAGTCAACAAGAGCTAAATGAAATTTACTACAGGAAATTCAGCTGCTACCGGTGGTTTTTTCCGGCGGCATGGCTGGTAAAACCGGCGGTTTTTAAAAACACCGACGGCTTGTCGGCGGTTTTTAAGCCGCTGGAAAAAATGGTGTAGGAAACCATTGCCGGCGGTCTTTTTCCGGCGGTTTTATTCAGCGACGACTTAATTTCCGGCGGCTCATGCCGCCAGTTATTACCGGTTTTAGTACGGTGTTCCGACCCTTAAGCCGCCGGTAATTATACCGACGGCTAACCGGCGGTCCTCTTACCGACAGCATCACCGGCGGTTACACGGCAGGCACCGCCGATGTACACCGGCGGTTATCCGGCGGTGTGTACCGTCGGTATTGTCACGCCCCGAGATCTAACTTGGAAAGAATGTCGATCAATTTCACAAAAATTTACCAGAGTTATCTATAAACCATCATTAAGCAATCTATCAAACATCTATAAATTTAAAACATCCATATACAAGTCGATTCATATCTCAAAACATCATGTACAAAACTCAGGAACTACACTATCAATACAAGTAGAAAAGCTATCCTGTCCTGAGTACAAAAGAATCATCTATCTATCAAAAGAACTAAAAACCTATAGATCTGGATCAATGCCTATCTCCTGCTCCCGAGCCCTGACCTGAAAATATCAACCACATATAATGAGCTTTACAAAGCCCAGCAGGTCACCTAATACCTATAACTGAAATCAAAGCACGGCAATGCTATCAATATGCATGTCAATCTATCAATCCGAATCAGTCAATGGTCAATGAGTCAATGCAGCGGAAATCAATAATCAATAAAACCAGTCAATGCAGCGGCAGGCAATTCGATAAATCAATTAAATCAATCAATGTCGTTAATCAAATCGATACGAAACAATAGATCTATAGCAGGCAATACAGCGAAGAACAATAGCAACAGTGAATCTATAAGTCTATAGGCAGCAATATCAATTGAATCTATACGATGTCCATGTCCATGCTATCAATACAGTATCTATATTCATCCATTTCTATATCAATGCTCAATGTCGATGCACAGAAATCAATCAGTAAAATCAATAAAATCGTACGATCTAGTAAATCCAATCAAAGTCGATAAAGAAGGAATCTTTAAAATAATGAATCTATAAAGCAATACAGTAAACATGCAATTCAATACTATATACTGAACAAGTACAATCTACTGGCTATGTTGCTGTTGTAGAATCCATATTGCTGTTGTAGATAATACATTGGTTCAATCAATAAGAGTCGTCACTCTTTTCGCCCGTCGGCATATCAATAAACTCCTTATGTCTCCCTTCAATAATCAATAATCAATGTTTAAAGGAAAGCCCGTCAGCCCACCATCCTGTACAGGTATCAATATCAATCTCCACCAATGTTCAACCAGGTTCCACTTGCGATCAGTATCAATAGTCAATTCAATCAATAAGCAATTCAATAGTCAATATTAAAGCAATCATATCAATAATCAATGCATATCAGTTCAATCTATCAATTTCATACAATTCAGGAATCGTACGAAAATCGGGCAGCGTAACGGCAGTCTATCGAATTTACACAAAAATTCTGTAAAAAGACACAATTTCCAAATCTTTCCAAATTACAGTAGAATATCTATAACATCAATACAAGATTATTGTCCTATAGAAATCAAATCAAATCAAGTCCTGATTCTTTTCTATTCGATTAAAATCACGTAGAATCAATTCCGACCGGTAAAATCTTCGTAGAATACAGTCAAATCGTGTACAATAATCATATCTATAACATACTAAAAGTTGTGCGGTGAAAGTCTTATCAAATCAAAACCATGTCGAAAAGTCGACTACGAAAACACAAAACAAATCATATCTCGGTCAAAACACAAAATCTTCGAAAACAGAAACAGGGTTCGGAGTCCTTACCACGAGATCTACACTTTTCCCAACAGCAGCGTCGGACGAAAAGCGCTCCGCGGTCTCCGAAAACCAACTTTTCTCTTTTCTTCCTTTCTCTTTCTCTCTCTACAAAATATCTGATTTTTAAATTTTGATTTCTCTCTCCTCAAAACGAGCTCATTTCCTTATATCATACATGGATCGGCCTGGCCGATCGTCTCGATCGGCCTGGACGATCAGACCAATTCTGGTCGTCATGGCCGATACTCCAGGGCGATGATCAGGACGATTTTAGGAACAGTGCAGATCGTCCCGGACGATCTCAATATCGTCCTGGACGATTCTGTCCAGAAATCAGCTGTTTTCAATGCACTGATCGGCCTGGACGATCCAAACTTCGTCCTGGCCGATTCTGGGAGGAAAATCCAAATCAGAGAGGAACAGTAAGGAAACGAGATATTACAGGTATGTCACCGGATAACCGCCGGGCTACGTCGGTAAACCACGAGTGTGTTATCGGCGGTTGGAATATATTACCGGCGGCTTCAATTAGTTGTCCGTTATCGTCGTTTCCGGTGGCCAAACCGCCGGTTGGCCTCCGAAAACCTGTAGCATCTGAAAAAAAAAAAATTGTCAGCCTCTCTCTCTCTCTTGCTTTTTCTCTCTCACTCTTTCTCTCTATATATCTCTCTCTCTCTCACTCACTCTCCCTCTCTTGCTCTCTCTTACACTTGCTTGCTCTCTTTCTCTCTCTATATCTCTCTCTCCCACTTTCTAGCTCTCTCTTGCTCTCTCTCCATCTATCTATCTGTCTCTCTTGCTATCTCTCTCTCTCTCTCTCTCTCTCTCTCTCTCTCTCTCTCTCTCTCTCTCTCTCGAACAATTATTACGTCCTTCGACCGGATGCAGAGGAGCATCCGGTCGTAGGCAAAAAAACTCGGTACCGCGGTTTACCGAGTTTTTTGAAAAACTCGGTACACCTTGGTACCGCCTTCTTTTTGCCTAGGACCGGATGTTTCTTGCATCCGGTCAACCGAACAAAATAAAAGCTCCTCTCTCTCTCTCTCTCTCTCTCTCTCTCTCTCTCTCTCTCTCTCTCTCTCTCTCTCTCTCTCTCTCTCTCTCTCTCTTGCTATCTTGGTCTCACCCAAAGTCACAATCCACCCATTAGATCTATCATTACTAAAATTACACTTAATAAATTCAAATTTAGATATACTCAAATGATTACAATATTACAACCTCTTGCAAATGTCTAGATTACAGCCTAAAGCATAACGAATAAACACCATCAAATTCCACACAAGAAAATAATAATAATAATAATGCGTGTCACTCTAAAGAGGTTGGAATAATTCAAAACATACAAAACATCATTTCGCATTATCATCCCTAATTTAAGTGTTTTTTACACAAAGCTAATCTCCCAAGTCATCATAATTCCTTGCTATCAAATCCTTTTGTTTTACACTTTAACCACAAGTAAAGTGCGATCATAACTATTAACTGAACCTTTTGTACGTTCTAATTAGCTATTAATTATTTTTAAATTTTATATCTTTCGAGATTTAACTATTTAAGGTATCAAGTCTTGAAATTTAAGCAATATATCTCTTCTTATTTCGCTAATTATTTTTATACGTTATTAAAAATCAGCTTGGTTGAACACAAAACTTGGTGCATATTTAAATTAAAAAAATACCTCTGGAATAAAATATTGTATATAAATGAAGTATTTTATTTTATTTTAATGATCACTAAAATAAAATAAATACAATTAAGTATAGATTAGATAATGATGCAAAATCCCTTAAATAAATAAAAAAAAAACTAAATTCTTAAACATCAAGTGTCTTTTGATGTAATAGTTAGAATTTCATTAAGAAACTCTGCAATTAAACGAGCTCATCGAGGAAAAATTCTGTGATGGGTGATCTCTTAGGAAATTACACCAACATGAAAAAATTATAAGGCCTTTAGGCCAAAGCGGACAATATATCGATAGTTAAACGGTCAGTCCTCATTCTCTATCTGAGTGAAAAAAAGTGTTTCATGTTCTCTCTCGAGGATGGCATTTCAAATATGGGAAATCGAAAATCTTGATTCTGCATTTCAATATATACATATACGCTTTCTATAATTCTCTTAGATGACTTAATTGGCATGAACTATGGGGGTGATGGAATTATTTTTCAGCACTATTTATTTACATCAACAGTAACCACTAATCATAATTAATCTTTTTAAAAGAAAGGAGGAGAATGATAATTACCGCACAAACAAAAGTTAGTTAATAAAATAACATAAAGAACAAATCTGTGAATGTTACAGTCTTACAGAATAGGTAGTAAAATTGCAAGGAGGAGAATGATAATTACCTCTTACCAAGCATCACTTAGACATCACGATAACATCTTGGCTGGTAAAGTATGGCGACATTTTTCTTTTAAACTGTGGAGCCCACCTATGTCGACCGTTACCCATCCTTCATCAATTCAAATGGGAAACCTTTAAAAGTATACTAACAAAAGCTTATAAATGGTGATGGAGTATCTTCTAATGGAGGAAGGAGCCAGGAGAAATTGATGGCTAATTTGTACCAACATGAATTATTTCTTGACCTTTGGTGCATGTCATTATAAATGCCTATGTAGATTGCAATGTAAGAAAAGTAGGCTTTTTTTCGTGCTCAATTATACATATAATATTGTTTATTGATGTAGGCTTGTGCGAGAGATTTGTGATTTGAAATTTGCTATTTAGTTTATTTTAAATGAATTTGAAATTTGCTCTATTTGATCCAATTTCAAATACGTATATAACTTATATGATATAATGTCGGCTCAAGCCATTGTCTACCATCATCAGTCACCACCTCATTTTTGTTGTCCACCATAGATGTGCACGATCATAGAATGATAGAACAAATAACTGGAGAGAACATAGGACACTTCATTGGCTGTGAATTCATTTTATTATTATTTTAGCATACATAACAATCATCGAAGTATTAAGTTATTACCATTTTTTATTGAAAAATAAGATTAAAATTATCAAGTAATCACTCTTTTAAAGACATGCTTTTTTAATCTTATGATTAATTTTATTAAGAAATTTGATTATTGTGTATGATTACTTCTAATTAATAGTATCCTAATTATTAGTCACGTGGCTAATGATTTTAATTACAATATGTTATGAAGATATTGGAGAAATTTTTTGAATGAAATCCTTAATCAAATAAAATTCTACTAATAGAAGTGTCAATCATAATTTGCTGAAAAGGTGTCTAAAATATATTTTATTAACACTTCTATGAAAATAATTAATCAATCTTTATATACATAATAAAAAAAAATATTATTATTCAAAATAGAAAATACTAATAGAAAAAAGGGGTGTAGTCTGCTGACTAATGGACTGCAATAGCTCTTATGTATGATTGGATTATGGCTATAGAAGATTAAAATATGCCAAGAGATTATATTGATCATGACCACACAACAAATTAGAGAACTGTGCTTTGGTTGCATCACAATTAATCACAAAAAACTATTTTAAAAAGCATTAAAAAAGTCATCTCAAACGAAGCTTATGAAAATGAGAAAAAACTTACAGAAATCGAAACAATCTAAAACCCAAAAAGAATCACCAAAACAAACAATTGAGGTATAATATAATGATAAGAGAGTTTCAAATATATGGCTTCATTTCACTGAAATTTAAGAGCTTAATTCACTTAGGGCAAAAGAAAATTATTCTCGAAACACTTATGATATGTTGCACTTACAATGTTGGGTCGGGATAAATTTAAATGTTATAGATTTATATTGAGATTAGTGCTTATATATGATTTCATCCGGACATAAATTTCGTTACACTATTCTTACAAATTATTTTATAAGTAATTGAACTACAAGCATTTGGAATAACATTGAATTCACATTTTCCAAAAATCCAAACAAAAAGGATAAGAGATAGAACCCAAATTGAAGATTATAAAAGCATGATGCCAAATGAGAATAGTGAAATGAAGAAATTTAGCATAGAAGAACGAAGAAGAAAGAAAATAGTAGAAGCTGAAGGGTTAAGGAGTTATTTGGTTAAAATAAAGTGGGTGCAAAGTAAATCATTCATATGGGTTTTGAAAATATTAGTGTTTGAATATAAAAAAAAAAAAAAGAAAGCAAAGTAAAAGGAATATAGTTCTAAGTATTTTAGTTCATTTTTGATGTAAAGTAAACTCATTTAGATTTCCTTTGGAAAATAATGTTTTTTAAAGAAGCTTTTTAGTATATAATTTTTTAAAATTAGAATTTTTTGTCCTAAAAAGTCGTTTTAGAAAGCAAGAAGAAAGCCATTCCAAACAAAGACATAATTTTGAGCAAAAATTATTTTGCTGCAAACAACCTCCCTTGTCGCCACCCGCCACATACCAGCACTACCACCCCTACCATCAATCATCAAACCCACCTGTCGTGGCCACCAGACCACAGACATCCCCTGCCAATACTACCGCATGATTATATTTGCATAGAGGGGCTCGGTGAGACAAATCCAACAAGCCCGAGCTCACTTAGTTTTGATTCACTAAGGCAATTAAATATTGAATGAATATTCTTGACTAAGGAAATTATTACACGCATTCATATAGAACACTATGAAATTTCCTTGAATTTTTTATATATTTATGAAGCATATACTCTCAAAATTTATAAATAGGCTCCCATGGCCTGCATGGGAGATCTTTTGGCTAGAAATTGAAGAGAGCTCTAAGACTTCAAATAATCTAGAGCTCCACCCGAGCACCAACACAAACGAACTTTTATGGGCTAGCCACCATTGGTCTATCTCTGTGTGCTCGGCCCCGACCACAATCGGACCTCAGGTCTGCTGCAGAGTGTAGACCGCCTTCGGACCTCTGTTCGGCCTTCAACTGCTGTCGAACATCTGTCCGACTGCTCTTGTCCGTACCAAAGGGCCCACGCACTTAACTTTACCTGATGATTCATATTGCTGCTGACCTCATGTGGGGCCCACGAAGATTGTTGAATCTCCTGTTGGAGCCTATTCATTGGGAGTAATTTGATTCTCGAAACGATTCCTCGTCAGTATATATATAATATATATATATATATATAGCGTCTAAATTTAATTGGTTAATTTCTAAAAATTAGATTTTTATTATTATTTTTTTATTTTTGGTGCCTGGTGGGTATAAGAGAGTATGAGGTGCTTATTCCTGAAAAATAAGTATGCGACGTGGATTTCTGTCGGGCGTGACGGGCTAGGGAAACTTTCGGTGCCAGCCACATCAGCACAAAGAAGATGGGACCCACAGACGAGGTCGCCTTCACGCGCCGGGCCCCGCAATCGCCAGTTTTCAAGTGTTCAAAGTCCCGACAGACGGAAACCAATAGTTTAGTTTCACGTGTACCGCACCAAGAGCCATGACAAAGTAAATAACTTAAAAATAAAATAAAATAAAAAACTTTGCTGTGGGAATCTCATAAATTTTTATGAGAATAATTTGAAAATTATTGATTTATATGAAATTTAATTTAGTGCAAATTTAAAATAAATAAAATCAAAACTCATCTTAACGTGTTGGTTGAGAGCTTAGACTATCAACTAAAAATAAAATGATGTTAACAGGCAAATTGGGTTATCTAATTAGATAACCCAATCTAAATTAACTCATGTTCATGCAATGTTATAGAGAAACAATCTTAGTGTATTAAATTTTTTTTAATATAGTATTGAAAAAAAAAAAAATCTTTATTATATAATAATATTTTTAACTGTACATATGATTTAAATTTTAACTCAAAGAACATTAAAAGTTGAATCAAGCTCAAATCAAGCTGAATAAATTGAGTCACTATCCAAAATTTTGAATAAATTTGATCTTCTTGCCAATTTTAATTTAAAATTAGATCAAATCAAGCCAGCTTCATATGAGCTCAAAATATGTATATCTTTATTTTTTAAAATGTAATATATATTTGCGGTAGTAAACTGGGTGAATTTTAGTCCTACCGATGCACACATATATAACACACAAGTAAATAGCTGAAAAGAAGTCGGAAAAACACCATAAAAGTTTTTTTTTTACATGAAAACCCGAAAAAAGAAAAACCACTGGGTCTCGCCCATGTGAAAAGGTTTCACTAAGTTTGAGTTAATTACAAAGGTTGAACAATCCTTTAACTTGAGGTAGTTATAAGCGTTTGGAGGGTTGGGTGGAAGCTCGACGACATACGAGAGGAAGTCCAGCGCCCATTGGTGGCCTGGCAGAAGCCCATTGGCGGTCAGCAATCAAAAGCTAGGTGGAAGTTTGACGACAGCTAGACGGTGGTCCGTCGGTAGTCGATGGCCGACCAAGTCAAAGTCTAATAGAGGTTGACAGTAGGGAGGTGGTCTGTCGGAGGCTGGTTGATAATTCGATGAGGTTTGGTTGGAAGTCTGGCGGTTTTCGGGGTCCAGCAATAGTTGGAGCTCGATCAGTAGTTTAACGATTGTCGCGCGGGGGGGGGGGGGGGGGGGGGGGGGGGGGGGGGGGGAGGCGACGGTGGTCCAACAATAGTTGTAGTTGGCGTTTGATCAGCAGTTTAACGATTATCGGGCGGCTGGGCAATAGTCTGGTCGGCCTACGAAAATTCTCTAGTAATTGTGCTTTAGTGGAGCTCTAAATCCTTGAAGCCTCAAAGCTCTATCTAATTTAGAGTCAAAGTTCCCCCTCATGTAAAGAGTGGGGATCTATTTGTATATTTTTGTGAGTTACTCATATTGTAAATATGAAAAATATACATGAACGGTTTGCAATGCTCCATCGGACGGCCCATACTGATTCGTCGATCATATAGTGGCTTTCAAGTATTTATGTGCCTTAATAATATCAAAATTATTAATCTTGAGCTCGTTAGATTCATCTCGTCGAGTCGCTCAATTTGGCTATAAGCATGTCATATTTAGATATCATTAATTTGATCATACAATTTAACACGTTGAAACTTCCAAATACACTTCAGTCCCTTGGTTTGGACCTATTTGGGCTCGGATTTGACCGATTGCATTGTCGTTGAGTTCATCTCCTTGAGATTTAATTTTATTGTAAATTTGTTGAAATCAGAATTTGGATAGTCCCAAATTTAATTTTGAAAGCTTTTAATTAGTATATGTCTAAATTTGTGTCCGATCAACATAATTTTTGATGAGGTATATATATATATATATATATATATATATATATATATATATATATATATATATATATATATCACCTCTTAATTATTCCGCTAAAAAGGAATGATAGATTTAAAGCGTGAGATAATTAACATAATAAACTCCATTGAGATGGATTTGTCGGCAGGATTATTTGAGACATCATCGGCTCCGCTATAAATTCCCATTGCATTCTTCGCTTCTCTCACGGACAAACTCATCTATCTCTCTCTCTCTCTCTCTCTCTCTCTCTCTCTCTCTCTCTCTCTCCTCCTTCCTTATTGTTTATTTCGGTTTCCTATGGCGAGCGTAGAGGTGAGCCTCTCTCTACTTCTCCGTAAAGCTGATTAATTAGAAAGGCCTTTAAACGTGATCAGATTGATACAGCTTAGAAAATAGACTATCAAAGATGCTTGCTTTAGCAAAGCTCCTCAGTATTAATTTATTTTTTAATACAACCTTTGATATACTCTGATAATTCTTAGATTTATTTATATATATGTTTTTATAGTTAAAAAAAATTACACAAAATATTCTTTTATTGCGAGCTGTTTTTGTTATTTTACCAAATCTTTTTTAAATTTACTATTTAATAATGAAAACAGTTAATTTTTTTGTAAAATATACCATTTATTTCTTCCTTTTTGTTCCCCCTCATCTCAAAATAAGTTCTATGATCTGAACAACATATGGAGCTACTAAATATGATATTGATCTATATAGCGTACCTTAGATCGATAATACTGTCAAGATATCTGTAGGATCAAATAAATTACTGTATATGACTTGTTAAGAATTTTTTACTTAGAAAACAAAAATTTATTGGATGATTAATACTTAAAAGCCTTCTTTTATGATGAAAATGATAAGATCTCTGCATATTTGAATGAAAAATCTTCGCTTCGCAGGTTGAATCAACCCCAGCCGTCGAGATCAACCCCGCTCCCATCACCCTGGAGACTCCGGCGTCCCCTGAATCCCCCGACGTCTTAGAGCCGCCAGCTACCGCCAAGGAGACGCCGGAAGAGATCGAGGCTACTCAAGCCATCGTTGATTTACCCGAGTCCGAAGATCCCGGAGCGACCAAGAAGCTGGAAGATGAGGTGTCCGCCGAGGTAACTGAAGATGTGGCGCCGGCAGGCGAACCGGCGGCGGAGGAAATAATAATCAAGGACGAAACAGAGGAGAAAGAAGAAACGCCGGCGCCAGTAGCCGAAACAGAGCCGACTCCGACGGCGGAGGAGTTGAAGGCTCCTGCTGAGTTGGAGGGCGGGCCCGATCCTCCCAAGCCGTTGGAAGAGGAGGAGAAGGACGCTGAGGTGGCAGAGTGATATGGATATTAAAAAGTTGATTATATGTATTTACGTATGGTATGAATGGTTTATGTGTTATGTAAGATGATGGTGATGATGATGTTGAGATGGTATGGTGATTACATGTTTTAAATACTAAGGCATGAGAGATGAGAGAGATGAGTGAGATGAGAGAGGGGCCGTATTGTGGTGTGATATGTAAAATGTTGATGTTGAGATTATTTATTTGATGGGGTGGATCTATTTGTGTGTTGTGTATGAATGTGTTTTGAATGTGTTGGTTGGTTTAATTAATAATGTTTGGATTCTGATATTTATTATGATTAATAGTTGTAAAAGAGACGAGTTTAAAATAACCTCCTCTTATTCATGATGGCAAGTTTAAAAAAGACAATTTGAATTACTCTTGCATCTAAGTAAGGAGAAATTATTCCGTGAGGAATCCGGGATGGAAGAATTGTCTGAATTTTGAGTGTACATACAGTATGTTTTGTACACAGTGACTTCGTTTTGGGCAATTTTTTTACTAATTTTCAGTACAAATATTTTTTGAATGAGAAATTTTTGTACTAAAAAGCTGCTTTAGAAAGCATTAAGAAAGCCTTCGTAAATGAACCCTAAATCGAAAGACTTGGGCTTCATTTGGGATCGATGACTTTATTACTATTTTTTAAAACAAATTTCAAGTAAATAAATTAAAATTTTTGTATTAAAAAATTGCTTTAAGAAGCAGTAAGAAAATTGTCTCAAACAAAGTCATTGAAAACTTAAATTTATCATGATGGCAAGTTTGATCAGCATAATCAAATTTTTTTTTTTCTAATTTTACTATTCGCGTTTATAATTTATTTATTAATTTCTTTTCTTAGATATTAGTGACTGATTCAAGCAATGAATGTAGCGTCAATATATATCTCGTGAGATAAATGAGATTAACTCAACATTTAGCGAATATTAATTATTAAAAAGATTTTGCGAAGTAGAATTATCTTAATCAGATTTTTTATCAGAACCAATTGTGAGTTTTTTAATATTTTATGAGATTTATGGCCTTAAAATCCAGGTGCTCTCCCTCAACTCACATATCAGTATTTCATAATTATTCTATTATACATAACTCATCTTGTTCTGTTAGCTGAGAGTTTTGACTATCTAACAAGAGATCTTGAATTCGAGGCTTACGTATGTGATGTGTGTGTAAATTTAATTTAAATTGGACTAACTACCAAGAGGTCTTGATGTCCTTACATTATAAAATAATTAGGATACGAAAACAAGTAGTAGCTTTGACAATCTACCATTCAAATTTGTGCCAAAACTGGTGATGCAGAACATTATAGCTTAAAACGTTCCTTAAGCTATCTAATTTAGTTTGTTATAAATTTGTTATAAGTTTCTAGAACTTTCTAGACTTCTCTAGTTTTCTACTTGATTGTTAGATATATATTGTGAAAGAGGAATGTAGGGAAGATGAATGTTATTCTCTTTTTAAGCTCTTAAGCTTTGTGTTCGTCCCTACATTGGAATTTCCTGCTTCCATATCCGATTCTTCCGACGGTTTTATCCGGAATCAATAAAAAAACTTATAAAAGATTGTTATTTTTCCAGTTTATAATCACAACAGCATACATGTAAAAACTTGATAGAAAACAAAATCCATTCATTGATAAAAAATAAAACAGCCACTGTCTAAAAGATTTCAATATAACTTCCCAAAAAAAAAAAAAAAAGCAGCAAGAAGAACTGCTTGATCCTTGTTTTCATTCTTCAATTCCAATGTTTGCAAGGCTTACTATGTTGAAGGACAACTCGGCCTTGTAGGAAGCAGAATTCAAAGTTTTTCTACTGACATTATTTTGGAATAAAGTGCTGAAGTCTCAATGAAGAATAGTCCTTCAGCTTCTGCGAGGCTCTTGCCTTTCTCAACTGAGACTGCTCTTATGTCTTCCAAATCGCATTTATTTCCCACTAGCATCTTCGCAACTGTTGTGTCAGAATGTGCTGCGTTACAGTGCCACAGATTGTTGAGATCATCAGCAACGAAGCATATATGGATTGGAATGAGAAATTTCAGATAATTTGCTATAAAATTTAGTTATTTACCACTAAATTGAAGATTTATGTTCCATTATGTTTCTACCCAATTACAGGACTTGCTTTGATTGTTTTGGTTTAGATCATGTTAATAGAAGAAGAAGAAGTGAAGCTATAAGAGCAGCCATCAAAAATGAGCTATGCTCTATGAAAAGAGCAAAAATACCAATCAAAAGAGTGGCAAATACCTCAGCACATATAATAATAGAAACCTAATAAAAGCCAAAATTGGGGAGACCCCAAGCTTAGGATTCAGATAAGATTTCACAGAAAACTTTCTGCATCATAATGAAACGGAGAGCTCCCCTGATTGCTATAGAGACCGTCGAAAGGAGTATGGAGTTAAGGGAATATCATCATTGTCCATAGCTATGACAAATCCCACCAGAATATCTGGTCAAGTGCTAAGATGCAACGGCTTTGTATTTTCTATCTTTTTTGCATGGGATGTAGTACTATGACACTTAGAGATAAGGCCCTTTCTTCTTTTCAAAATTCTTAAAAAGAACAACTTGGAGTCCAAAAAGGGTAATGTTTTTTCACTATTTTTAAGTAGTTTATACGTTGGGAAGCTCCTTTTCACAACAACTTTTAAGAAAATAATTTCCTCACTTTATTTGTGGTAGATCAAAATTTTTTTTGCCAAATAAGAGTTATTTTATGCTACAATCTTCCATGCTTATATTTTGTTTACTCATAAAATCATCAAAGGACTACATTTGCATATCTCCTCAATGGTGTTTTGTTGTATTTGGAAAAAGAAATTAATGGCAGATTAATAATATGAGGAATTGCAATATGTCAATTGCAATTAAAGTTAAATTGCAAGTTGCATTGAAATATGGAGATGGAAATGCAAAGGGTTTGGCCATTGGCAAATAAAACTCTTTTTAATTTGTGGAGGATTGGTTAAAACTTTTTGGAGGCTTTTTCATTGCGATAAATTTCTTGATTCTTTTAGTTATTGATTGTGCTAATTTGCTACCTTTTTTTTTTTAGCTTGCTATCATTTTTTGGGTAGAATGTCTTTAGGGGTTTTTCTATCATTTATCATTTATTAAATTGATCAATGTCCGCATCATTCACAAAAAAAAAAGAAAAAAAGAATAGTAATAAATTGAAGTTTAATGTTTAATTTACACAAATCTCCCACACACAAAACAAAGAGAGATGCATAAAATGGGGGCACATAATTTTTACATGAAAGAACTGCAGAGTGATAAATGATGGTGTCTAACACAATACATATGTTAGCATGCATGTATTGGGCGATACATGCTATTGGATGTTATGTTGTGTATAATGATGGGGCATCCACGAATGAATGACATTAGTCATGTAGAATCAGAAGATAGTCAGAAGAGATCAGGTCTACGGTCGACAGAAGAAACTCCTCCCCTCTCACCCGAGCTCGAATCCCCTAAACATCAAAAAAAAAAAAAAAAAAAAAAGATCTTCTCTTGTCATTAGTGAGCATCAGACGACCAAAGATGCAGAAGAGATCCTTGAATTGATATAATACAAGAGATTATTGATTAGATGTTATGAATAGGCATAATTAAGTGTTGTAGAATTCTTCAATGATTTTGAGATTTATCAATACTAAAAATCCATCTACGATGCATAAATCATTTATATTTATATATTTCAGAAAGTGCATTTTTTCCCTTTTTTTATCAAGATTTAGTGATTTGATGCTCAAAATTAGGTGACATAAAATTGTTCTCTTCTCATTTCAAAGGTGCTTTAAGAAGCAGTAAGAAAACCGTCCCAAACAAAGCGATTTTAAATGCAAGCGGTGCAAATAAAACTTATGTTGTTATGCTCTATCTATTACACAGCTCACTTTTGTTTGTAGATTGTGAGCTTTGACTACTAAGCGGTCTTAGATTCGAGCTTTATGTATTTGATGTTAGTATGAATTTATCTTAATTAATGATATAATGTAGAGGAAAAATATGTAAGAGGTTTACAATCTAATCTGCTGCCTCGTTCACCACCTTGTGCAGGTAAAATAAGTTGTATTTAACGACAATTTTATTATATTCTTTATATGACGTTTCTGTGGAGCTTATTTTCTTCCCAATATTATTTTTTGTCAATCTTCAATTAGATTTTAGAAATTCATTTATATGCCTATTATTATTGTAAAAATATCTTTGGTGTTAAGTGATGCAGTGTAAACAAGTGAAGTCGAGCTCAAGTTACCCCTGGCTTGCGCACAATCTTTCTTAATTAATCAAGTTCAAGCTTGAGCTCGAGCTTTATTCAACGAGTTCAAGTGTTTATTATGAAAGAGAGAACACGATTATGATTTAAATAGTTATTATAACAGAATGATAAAAAAACATTTGAGGAATTATAAGAAAAAATAATAAAGAATTTCTTAATATAAAAAATGTTTAAAAAATGTACTTAAAATGCTGAAGCATAATATATTTTAAGTATATTTATATTAATATTTTTAAGTGAGCTAGATCGCGATCTAATGAGTTGAGTTTAGGCTGGCTGAAGCTTAGCGCCTTAGCCCATCGAGCTTGACTAACGTGACATTTATCGAGTCAAACCTGGCCTATAAGTTGATTTGACTTACTTAGACCCCAGATATGGTCATTTAATTTCCATGTCCGTGCTTACTAATGGTCTATAGTGATCTATTTTCTATATGCTCATTCTGAACATCGCAAGTCAAAAAAGTGAGGATGTTATCGTATTAGGCCCAAATAGTTTGTCCAACAAAAAATACGCCCACGGGCTGTAATTCATGTGCTTCCAAGATCAAAAAATAGGGGTGTCAATATTTGACACGATCCGAAAATCCGACCCGAAACCGATACGAAATTTTTGGGTTCGGGTCAACCCGAACCCGAATCAGGTCGGGTTCGGGTTAAGAATTTCGACCCATTTCTAAAATCGGGTCGGGTTCGGGTTGACTCGGTAACTCGAAGTCAACCCATTTTGACCCGTTAGGCCATCTCATCGCGTCATGTCGCGGTCACGGATCTGTCACTGTCAAGCCATCACGTCTCCTCAGGCTGTCACCGCGTCAGGGCATTGTCGAGTCCGTCATTCTCGCCCTCCGCGGGCTCTGCCAGCCTGCCCTCACGTGGCCGAGTGCGGCCATCGCTGCCCTCCTCCAGCCTGACGTCGGGGCGTCACCGAGTTGATTTTTTTATCAAAGAAATGTCGCTGCGCTTGACCGGATTGCCGTGACTGTCCGCCGGCTTAACATTCTTCTTCTTCTTGTTCCTCCGTCGACATGTCGTGACCGTCTGCCAGCCTGTCCTCGCACGCCTGCTTCTACCTGCGCTTCTTCTTCCAGTGGACCAGTTCCTCCTTTTAGTGTCGGGTTAGGTTGACCCGAACCCAAAACGGGTCGGGTTCCGGTTGACCCGAATAATGCCGAGTCAATTTCGGGTTCGACCCGAACCTGACCCGTAACCCGAAATTGACACCCCTATCTAGAAACAATAAGGGCCCCATTGTGGTGAGGCGAGTTTCTTCGTACCATCAGGTAGTTATTCTTTGGACCAGTAGTTTTTCAGCTTAAATATTTGATTGGATGCATATTTAGGTCTCGTTTGTTTCAGCATTTTTTTTTTCTTTCTCTGATTAAAAATGAAGAAATTTTTTTTTTTATCTATTTGGATAGGACGCTTTTATAAAAATACCTTGTAGGAAACTTTATTAATCTACTGCCTTGAGAAGCTTTTTGATATTTATTTCTCATTTAGAAAACTCAATTTCTTTAACCATTATTTTTAACACTGCCTTTTACAAAATTATCTTTTATTTTTTCTTCATATTCACTGTAGGACAGCAGAGAGATAGTGAGCCTGTTGTTTTAACATCTTATGAGTTCCATAGCACAAAAAAATATGAAAGTAGTTAAGAAGTGTAAAAGATATTTGAGTTCTTATGTGAATAATCCAAAAAAGGAAAAAAAATCGTGGGGTTTAATCAAAGAAAATGATTTTATTAACGATTATCATCGGTTACAAATGATGTCTATCCTTTATAGATGGCATTAATGTCTATGTTATTCATTGGTCTTTTAAATGATGATGTGGGTTGACATTATGTTGGGGCACTTACCCCAACACAACCCGCTCTTCACTTCATTTGTCCATAATTAAGGCCATCCACCTTCCGCTTATGTTCCCGAGCAACCTAAAAGAAGCATAATCCTATAAAGCCTAAGAAGATGACTTGCTTTATCATCTACTATGATAGATAATTTAAAAATTACTGAACAATAATATATTTTTGGACTAACAAGTCAAGTCTCCGTCATACCAATTTTGAATTAAATCAAATATAACTTGAACATAATCAACTCAACATTAAATTGTTAGCCGTACTAATTCTATCGTAGTATGTCTTTTTTTTATGTAAGTTTTGAACTCATAATCTCTTAGTTGATAACCAAAACTCCCAACCAACATATCAACATGAACTGCGTATCATAGAATACGACCACATATGAAAACTAAACAAATCATCCAAGTGAATTAAAATAATTAATGCTTGGCATGGGGGCCCACAGCAGAGGTTCCAATTGAGTGCTCAATGCACTTCAACTAAACAATGCTGTAGGATTGCAATTAGGCCGGCACTACTGTGACCGTTATTATCATAATTTATTTTTTTAATCTAAAATTATAAATATTAAACGAAGATCATGAATTTGGCTTTGCATGTTGGCAGTCCCTCAATGTTCTCCATAGTAAATATTTCTGTAATTAGTTATATACAATATGTTGTTATCGTCAATAAAGTTAAAGCGAAGCCACCACTATGGTCTGTGGACAAGCCTATAATCCACGGCGAAGCAATAGCGACGTTCTATTTTTATAATTTTGCCGAACTTTTGATTAGAAAATTATAGTTGGGATGACGTTAAAAATGGACTTTATTAAATATGAATTTTGATGTATATTCAAATTTGAAATTATAAATATTAAAATTAGGATTATTTTTATTCTGATTTCAACAAGCTTTTGGTTGAACTCGTGGTCTCAACGAAATGGACCTAGTGAAAGAAAAAGTGATTCTATCTGAGTCCTAATTAGCTCTGATCAAGTAGGATTTGAAGTGTAATGTAAACAACATCATTGAACCACCACTTGGCTGGCTACTACCATCAAAACACTGTTTGAACAACATCATCAAACTACTTCCCGACCAACATAGTTGGACCGTCACTCGATTAATGCCTAACTGTTATTTGATGGACCACTGTCTGATCGTTGTTGTCGAATCACGCAATAGCCAATCAATATCATCAGACAACCATTCTCATATATAGTCCTCTAGCCTCTCTGGCCCAAATACTATCATTTGATCACCATTGCCTAACTATAGTTCTCTGACCACCACTGCCCAACTACATTCCCTAGTGTTGGGATTCTTGAGGAGGAACTATGCTTCTTGAATGTAGAGGGAGAGAGGGAGGGAAGAGCAAAAAAAAAATAACTGCAATATTATTGCTTAGCTTTCATATCACTATTACAACCTCTTTTATTAATAGAAGAATAAAACTACAAAGACAACATGATCATAAGGAACAACTAGCCTAAAAATGGACTAAAACCTAACAATCTCCACATTGGTCCAAATTTTACAGAGCTAATAAAGCACATGTTGTTCACAAGGAACAACCAAAGAAAAGTATCCACCAGACAGCTAGGTTCTCTGTCATCTATTCACGAACCTGCACCTGCTGCGATCTGTTCATCTTCCTGTACTAACTCTACGATTAAACCCACCAAACCCAGACAAATATCGCTCATGCCCGACCTCCATGGTGCATTTCAATCCACAGCTCATGCTCCAGCTCTTGCTCTAGCGCATTCTAAACCATGCATTCTTGCACTTATAGTTGTTCCTCTTGCGATCTATACATCCATGCCTTGTGCATCGTCATCTGTTGCATGGCACACCCATGCTCTAGCATTGAGCACCCCTCAGCTTGCAAGTCTTCCCGAGGCACCCGTAGGCGCTATAACATGCAAATTCGTATGAGCCATACGTCCGATCCCAAGCCCGGGGCATGCTTCTTGAACACACATACGAGTGGCTGCCTTAGCCTTGCTTGAGAAACTCGAAAATTTCCTCAAACTTCGTACTAACCCATTTGCATGAGAAACCAATGACTCTTGAACCCACCAAGAATCCTCCATTTGATTTTATCTCTATCGCGCGCAATTGCTCCTTCCAGAACACACAGTCATAGGCCTCATGTGATCATACATGTATCGCATGCCCTCCAACAAGTCATAGATACTATTTCCCCTGCTCGCATATGAAACCACCCACAACTCCTATCCGTCTGTGTAAGCCCATCCACATGACCCTGTGGCCTTAACTTGCCCTAACTCCACACACAAACCCGCAAGAAGTGCCGCTGCTCGTGTGAATAACTCTGACTCCTCTTCGTGCTTATGCATGACTCCCTATCATAGGTACACCCGTGCAACCTATATGCCCGCGTCCATGTGAATCCCACCAATCCGGCTTAGTTGCCTATTCCCGATCCACTTCTTATCACGACACCAGGATGCTCCATGCTTGCCCATGTTCTGCCCTCCTTGCCGACAATTTTGCCTTTCGATCGGGGCACCAGGTCACTCTGTGCACTCCTCTTCCATACATATTAATCCACGCACATGAATATCACACTTGCCAACCATAATCCCTATGCTAGTTCGTTCACCTCACCCGACTGAAGTTGCACATTGACTCTCTCGTAAGAATATGGGCACGTGAATGAGTAATAGTTGGTTTTTATTACTATTGTAACAATATATTTGAAAATAAGCAAAGGTTGGCTATTTAGTGACCTTAGCTGACTAACTGACTCGTATATGATGGTGGGCCGACAGATATTTCTTTAAATACTATGGTTTAGTGTTATCCTCTATTTTATTGATTGATAGTTATAAAGAGATGATTATTGTACCGATGGAATGACTCTATTTATTAAGCCAATGATTATTGATTACTTAAAAATACCATAAAAGCTAAAACCCCTTATTTATTTAGTGTGATTATTTGAATGCATGTTATTGTTACTGTTGATTTTTGTCAATGTATTATTTTACTGTTATTAAGCACGTGAGTCTGATAACTGAGCATATGATATAAGGTATTGATATAGAAAAATTGAACATCATTTGTATATTTTTTATATGATATCTTATTAGTACTGTATTGATAGGGATTCTGAAGTCTTCATAGATACTTAAGTTTTTCTTATTTATATAATTTCTTTATTGATTTGGATATCACTATTACTACATTTGATTTAAGAATGATTGCTTAATGCTTTATTATTTCGACATTCATATTGAGTTTATTTATTTATAGATTTCACAATTTCAGCACTACGCTATTTTACTAGCCTCTGTATTGGTTTATTATTTTACATGCTTTACTATTACTATTTATGTACACATTTATGATCATATTGATTGTCACTATTATGAACTAATTTATTACATGCATACATCTTCTTTTCCATACTTTAGGTTCAGTTGTAGAATTTTAATGATTTCCTAGACATTTTAGCTTATTATATATAGCTTAATGATTTCAAGTTAGGGGAGAGTACAAGGAGTGAGAAATTAATTTGATAGAAATCTTCAAGTTTTTTCGTTATATTATTTTAGTTCTTTTTTTTCGTAGTTAGGAGCAGATAGATAGTGTGTTGCATTGTACAACTTCTACCTATTGTATATAATTTTTGAAGTAATTTTTTACTCATATATTATTATTGAAAGAGATTAGATAGTTCTGATTGTTATTATAAAAAGATAAAAGATATAAATATTTCTAATTTATATTTTGAGGTGTGGCAAAGTTGGTAGTTATGAGAACTATAGGAATTAATTATGAGTTGGCTAAGATTGTGTATATTAAGATGCATTATTTTACATATATAATTAATCGCATGTGTGAATTGTTCAAGCAGAATATTATAAATGAACAATTTAAAGGAATTTTGCAAAGCAAAATACACTAAATGAACAGTACAATGTCGCTCCAATCCCATCCAACAATGTTACGCAGTTGGTTAGTGTTATAGCTAGCACAAGTAATGGGAGAGGCAGTGTATAGAAGCATAAATTTTTAACTATCGATATATTATCTGTTTTAGACTTTTAGCCTAAGAGCCTCAAGGTTATATATCATATTGGTGAAACTTCCCATAAGGTCGCCCATTCTACAGTGGATTCTTTTGCTGTGTTGGATTCATCTTCTCGAGATGTACAATTTGATTATAAGTTTGCTGAGATCGGAGTTCGAATGATCCCGAATTTAAATTTGAAACTTTTCAATTTAAGTATACCTCAAAATTCATGTCAAATCAAAATAATTTTTATTGATGTATCAATTATAATAGCCATATGATGCAGCTCACCCATCTCATTGACTTAGGGTTCGTTTGGGATAGCTTTTTTATTGCTTTCTAAAACAGAGTTTTAGTACAAAATTTTTTTATTTTTGTACTAAAACTCAGTTTTAGAAAGCAATAAAAAAGCCGTCCCAAACGAAGCCTTAATTTATTTCAGAAAGCTGAAATTGAATTCTATAAATTTAAATATATATATATATATATATATATATTGGTGAGGGGGAGGGCTGGAGGAATTCATAATTTAAACCATTCAAACCAAATTAAATAAACAGGATAGATGAACTTTATCCCTACCAAAATTCATTATATTTATGCGGCAAGACTTGTGCTACACTAATTTACCTTTGGATGGCCCAATAAAAATATCTGCAACTTCATTATTGCTCAAATGGTTAAATAATTCTCCTCTCTCGGCTCTCCACACATATTTCTTATTACAAAACTTAACGAGCCATCAGGCACGTGTGGATCCCACATCGTCTAAGCGTGCGAATAATCAATATATTTAACTACAAATAGTTTTTCTTCTCGAAATGCATAAAATTATTATTTCGTACAATTGCCCGCTTTGAACCATTTGATTAAACAATAAAAGAAGTATTACTCTATGGCCCAAGAATCAATACTCAACGGCTCTTTACTAGTTTATTTCTTTTGTTATTAAATTCAAGCAAGTTTGACAAAATTTGAATTTTCCTATATTTAAATTTTATTTGGGATGACTTTTTTAGGCTTCGTTTGGGACTGATTTCTTATCATTTCTTAAAATATTTTTTTAAAACAAAAATCTTACTGCTTCTTAAAACATTTTTTGGTTCATAATCTGTCTTAAAGTTATTAAATTTACATTAGGATAAGTAAAAATACATAGGAAATCAATCAAAATTTATAATATTATGCATATAGAAGTGACTTGAGAGCAAGAGCCTAACTAAGACATACATCATAGGATTACCTTATGAGCATGAACATAATCTAAAATTTATATTATAATAGATATTCTAAACAAAAGCATGTTACGCGTGTCTTTCCTATGTTAGCCATCTTAGAGATGTGTCTATCATTCTAACATCCATCTAAAATTGACTAAAGCGACTTTTTATGTGGACCTAAGTGGTTTAGTGACATTCATGATCATACATTATGTAAATCCAATATGGTGGACATATTTTTCATAGGCATGATAAAGTTATTAAATCACATGTATAAATATCTCTTATAGTCTAGAAAACTCCCTTATGTATATCACCGCTTTATTTTTAGCCCTTGGTTGTTATAAGGATTCTTTTGATGTAAGAAGTATGAATATCTTCTTTAGTTAAGTAGACTATAAGTTATGATGAGTAAGATGATGGAAATTTATGGATATTAATTGGGGTTTTCTTCCTCTCTCCTAGGTTAGTCCTTCTTCTCTAGGTTTGTCGACTTTTTCTTTGATTAGTCTTCTCAAAATTTAGTTCAATCATCCTTACTCCCTAGGTTAATATCTTCCTATCTTAGATTAATCATCCTAGTTCCCTAGATTTATCCTTTTTTTACTAGGTTATCCTTACTTATCTCGTATCATTATATCCCTTTTGCAACCATAAAATTTATGAAACTTCCTTTCTCTAAAAACTTCCACAAGCTATAGTTTTGGACTATTTTGATAATTGAATTTATTTTAATATTTTAAAGTATAACTCATATTTATTTTTATGTTTCCATCCTTGGCTTCTATTCCCTTGAAAGCATTTTTGTTGGTAATATATATATATATACTTCTTATAAGAAGTTTTTCGGGCTTTAAACTTGTGTTAATATGATTACAATATTATATTTATGCCTCATATCCTAAAATCCACCAATATCCTTCACCGTTTCATAAATTTATATCCATATCATATCCCAAGCCTTAGTAGGCCTTTGATATGTATATCCTTTTTCTCAAATTAATCTTTGCCTCAATGCTAATTTTTTTAACCCATACATTTACTTTGAGTCCTAAAATATTCTTATTGAAGGAGATCAATAATATTTAAATAAACATAAGTTAAACATAAGCAAGATTCCTTAATATACAATATTCTCAAGAATTTCCTTAGATGTAACTAATCTTAGGAATAATATTCATTGAAAAGCTTGATCCCATATAAATTTTGAGGACTCTGTTTAGATCTAAAAAATCCTTTTATTAGCAGATATTATTTAGATTAATTGTATTTACGTCTTTACCATTATTTGCCTATTTAAGGCACTCTTCCTGTACAGATTATTAATGAATAAGTTTCTATATTTTCTTCTTCTCTGTTTCATTTCTCGCCTCCAACTGCTTCTTTCTTGCTTTCTATCATGGTATCAAGAGCCATCAGAGATTAACTAGATCTCATGGATCCCATACCTCCTTCCTCCTCCCCCTCCTCCCAGACGATCAGCACCAGCCCGCCTCCCACGATTCCTCCGAATCTTAAGTTTCTTCTATATAATATCAAAAATCTAGCTCCTCATCATCTCACACCCGACAACTATCATATCTGGCGTGTTCAATTGCTTCAACAATTCACCGCAAATGGGTTCGCTGCTCACCTTCTTGGCACTGTTCTTGCTCCGTCCGATGTTACCTCACCTGACTACGCTCAATGGCTTCTCATAGACAGCAATCTTCTTGCTGCCATATTTGCCACGGTTTCTCAATCTATTCTACCTTATATTCTCACGGCCACTACCGCTCATGAAGCTTGGCAGGTTCTTGAACGACGACTCCAACCTACAAGCCGATCCCGCGTCATTCAGCTCAAGAACGAGCTCTATCGCTCTCACATGAAGGATCTTTCGGTACAACAGTACCTTACACACATCAAAACGCTCGTGGACAATATCGCAGCGTCTGGGTCGAAGATTGATTCCGAAGATGTAATGCTTCACATTCTCAATGGCTTGCCGTCCACTTACAACTCGTTCAAATCTACCATCCGCAATTCCCTTTTTCTGATCGATCTTGATACGTTTTATGCTCTTCTATGCAATGAAGAAATTCATCTTCATCAAGAAACCTTGCAAGATCCTACCGGAACCACTTCCCCTACTGTTCTTTATGCAGCATCTTCTAATTCCTCTCGATCTCGTAATAGCAACTATCGTCGCTCCGGCAAACCCAAGAACCAATTTCCTTCTCCCCAGTCTCCTGTCCCTCCGCCGAACTATTCCAATCCTCCGCAGTCAGCTCGGCCTACATGTCAGATTTGTGGTAAGCTTGGCCATGTCGCCCTTAACTGTTGGCACCGCAACAATCCAAAGTATGCGCCTACTGACATGAGACAACCTCGTGCCCTCCTGGCCAATCCAATGCCTCCGGTGAGTCAAGATTGGATTCTTGACTCCGGCACCTCCACCCACCTGACTCCCAATGCGAATCAACTCTATTACCCGACTTCTTATCAGGGCTCGGACACGGTCTCAACGGCCAATGGTAGCACTCTGCCCATCACTAACACAGGTCAAGGTCTACTTCCTCTCCCGGATACGACTCGTAAGTTAAAACTCAACAATTTACTTCATGTGCCTTCTCTCACGCATAATTTGCTATCTGTTTCTAAACTTACTTCCGATAATTCTGTTATAATCTCCTTTGATGCTAACGGGTTTGTGATTAAGGATTCTCGGGATCATCAACCGCTGCTACATGGCCAACTTCTTAATGGTCTTTATCATTTCCGCACTGCTCCTTCCGTCTCTCATGCGGCTCTCACTGCCAACATTCCTACTTCCAAGCTTTGGCACTCCCGTCTTGCCCATCCGAATAAAGACACTCACACAGCTATGTCAAAATTATTTCCTGAAATTCTTAATGTACCTAATTCGTTCATCTGTGATTCTTGTAACCGGGCCAAGAGCCACAAACTTACGTTTAATAATAGTCGTTCCATCTCTACTGCTCCCTTTGAAATTGTGCATACGGACGTTTGGGGTCCTGCCCCGCATCCTTCTCTGGACGGTCATAGATATTACGTGATCTTCATTGACGACTACACTCGGTTTTCGTGGATGTATCTTCTTTACAATAAAAACGAAGTGTTCAACCAATTTCAAAATTTTTGCAATTACACTAAAACTCAATTTAATCAAATTCCTAAAATTCTTCGCTCCGATGGTGGTGGAGAATACACTAGTCGCGAATTTCGCATCTACTTACAAAATAATGGAATTATTCATCACCTTTCTTGCCCTCACACTCCTGAGCAAAATGTCATTGCTGAACGGAAACATCATCACCTGTTAGATCTCACTCGTGCTCTTCTTCTCGAATCTGCTCTTCCGCCCGAATTCTGGTTGTATGCTCTCTCCACGGCAAATCACTTAATTAATCGCCTACCGTCCAAATCTATATCAAATCAAATTCCGTTTCAACTTCTCCGTGGTATTCCGCCCTCCTACTCGCACCTTCGCACGTTTGGGTGCTTGTGCTATCCATGGCTACACCCATATTCCAAAAACAAATTCGCTCCTAGATCTTCACCGTGTGTCTTTATTGGTTACTCTTGTCATCACAAAGGTTACCTCTGCCACAACACTCAGACTGGACGCACTTACACTTCCAGGCATGTAATTTTTTATGAGCAAACTTTCCCGTATAAATCCATATCCGCTTCTGATACTGCTGCTTCTCCTGTCAACCACTCTTCCACTCCTCCTCTTCTTCTCATTCCCACGTCTACTCTACCTCAATCTTCCATACAGCCTTGCATCTATGCTTCCAACACTGCCACTCCATTTCCAGCTCAGCCCGCTACTCCTACTCACTCGAACATCACTCCATCTACTTCCGAACACTCTCAGCATTCTCCTTCTCCCACTATTCCCGTTGTACCTACTCACCGCATGCTAACTCGCCTTAAATCTGGCATCCGAAAACCAAAACCTGTACTGAATCTTCTTGCTCAGGTCACACCGCAAACCACTCCCACTACTTACCTCCAAGCTCTCAAGTCTCCACATTGGCGGACAGCTATGCAAGCAGAATTTGATGCTCTTCAAAAGCAATCAACCTGGACTCTGGTTTCTCCTCCCCCGAACAAGCCGATTCTCGGCTGTAAATGGGCCTATAAAATCAAACGGTTTCCCAATGGCCAGATTGAACGTTATAAAGCACGCCTCGTTGCCCTTGGCTACGATCAACAGTTTGGGATCAACTATACAGAAACTTTCAGCCCGGTTGCCAAGATGCCTACCATACGTCTTCTTCTAGTTCTCTCACTTCATCAACAATGGCCTATGTATCAGTTGGACATTGCGAATGCTTTTCTTCATGGAGACCTTCCCGACGACATCTTCATGAGTCAGCCGCCCGGATTTACCGATCTCCATCAACCACATGCCGTCTGCAAGCTCCACAAATCCCTTTACGGGCTCAAACAAGCACCTCGTCAATGGTTTCAGAAACTTACCAGTTTTTTACAACAGCTTGGTTTCGGGTTTAGTCGCTCCGATCCCTCACTTCTCATTCTTCATCGCAACAATATTCATATATATTTACTTATTTATGTCGATGACTTCTTAGTGACAGGAAATAATGAACCTGCAATTCGGCAACTTCTGCAACAACTACAACAGCAATTCGCTCTCAAACAGCTTGGCACCATTTCCCTCTTCCTCGGTATTCAGGTGACTCGTTCCAACTCCGGTTATTTTTTATCTCAAGCTCATTATGCTTCTCAATTATTAAACGATTCAGGTTTTAAAGATTGCAAACCAGCACCTACCCCAATCACGCCGCTCAAGAAGCACAAAGAACCCAATCTGAAACCTTTTATGGACCCCTGTAATATCACAATCTGCTCCAGGATCGTCCAGGCCGATTTTGGATCGTCCTGGGACGATCAGTGGAAATATAGTTCCAGATTTTGCCCAGTTTTGCTCCAGGTGATTTTCTGCATGCATCGTCCAGGTCGATTGGAGACATCGGCCAGGCCGATCGGCACTGTAGAAAATATCGTCCAGACAACAGCCCTGGGAAGAATTCAGGCCGATCCATTTGGTCGGATCGTCCCGGGACGATGCTGCGATCGGCCGGGCCGATCTGAGTATTACTTAAGGAAATTCTGTCGTTTTGAAGAGAGAGAAAAATCAGATTTTATAAAATATCTTTTTGAGGAGAGAGAAAGTCGAGGGCATTCTTGGAAAAGTTGATTTTGGGGAGACGCGGAGCCGTTTTCGAGCGAAGTGACTGTTGAGGATTTTGCTGTGCACGAGGTAAGGCACATTCCGTCTTTCTCAATTTTCAGTTCCGTCGCGGTTGGCGGTATTTTCTGTCCGGATTTCGTTTTCGTTACGGTTTTTCGTCCGTATCTTTTGATTGGTTCAGTTTTTACCGCGTAAGTTTCTGTATATTGTTGACGTGCCGAGTGTGCACATTTTGGTTATTTTCCGAAGATTTTTGTCCGGGTATTTTTGATTCGGCGATGTTTTTCGTATACTACAATTTTCTGTGAAAGTATAAATTATCTGTGCAGTAGAATAAAGGTTCTGAAATGTTGATATCTGTATTCTGTGCAAATCTGGTAAATTGTTATTTTCAGGAATTTTGTGTAAATTCTGTGTACTGCCGTTGTGCTGCCCAATTTTCGGGTAATTTTTGAAATGTCCGAATTTCTTATGAATTGAAATGCTATGTGTATAAGCTATAAAAAGGGAGTTATAAGGGGCCTGAATCCTATGAGATTCAGTTAGTGAAACGGGAAATCTGAAATGAGATCAAATCTGATATCTGTTATGTTCCGGATCCGATGAATTCTGTTCTGGTGCTATAAGCACATCTGTTTTGGTGCCGTGAGCACAAAGGGAGACATAAGGGGCCTGGATCCTATGAGATTCAGTCAGTGTCTGGGAAGGGAGGTATAAGGGGCCGGAATCCGTAGAGATTCCGTCAGTGTCAGGGCATTTAGCTATATGTATCTGTTCTGTTTTCTGTATCTGTTCTGTTCTGTATGAAATTATGATTATGATATGATATGATCCGTACGATTCTGATTTCTGATTTCTGATTCTGACTCTGTTGATTTGTTCTGATATGATCTGTACGATTCCGATTCTGATTTGATATTTGTCTGTATACGTTCTGATTTCCGACTCTGTTTCGATTTCTGATCTGACTTCTGTCTGATGAGTTTGGTTTTGGTTTCTGAGAATTTAGATTGGTGGTTTGTTGCTTTGCTGAGCTGTTGAGCTTACCCTTGCTTTCTGGTGGTTTTCAGGTTCTGGGAAGGGCAAGGAGGTCCAGGATTAGTTTCAGAGTCTGATCCGATTAGGTACTTTTGTACTTTTGATTTTTGTACAGTCATGGCTTTTCTGTTCTGTCTTTCTTTCTGTTGAAAGCCATGCACTGTTCTGTAGATGATTATTTTTGAGGAAATGAAAAGATAGATGTTTTGTTCCGCTGCATTTGTTGTTTTTAGTAGCTCTGTTGTTCTGTGTGTGTCTGTTGAGTTAAGTATTTGGAAGATCAGTTCAGTAACCTAATCCAAAGCCAGATCCTGGATAAGCAAGTTTAGCTCTCGTCGCGATCCGGCTCGGGCGGGATCCGTCCCCGTCGGGTCGGGTCGTGACAAGCTTTTGTGGTATCAGAGCACTGGTTTTGGAAACAGGTTGGATTGTGAAACAGAGCTCTAGGAAGTGATCAGTGAGTCTGTCTGGGAGGTAGTTTTGGGTCGTTTGGCTTTTTATTGTGTTGTTTTTGTGATAGTTTTCCGGATTTTCTGAATTTTTCTGTATGGATCAGCCAGACCCAGAAATGACAGACGGGCAGAGTGCAGATCAGGCAGCACCAGTGGGGAGTACAGCCCCAGTGGTCGGTGCTGACACACTTTCACAGTTTGCGTCACTTGTTGCTCAGATGATGAGCGAGACTCAGAGCAGAGCGTCGACTGTTAGATCTGAGGACATTGATCGACACCTGCAGTTATTTTTGAGGTTGAAGCCTCCGAGGTTTGAGGGCGCTGTTGAGCCCAGAGCAGCCGAGGAGTGGCTGAGGAGATTGGAGAAGACTTTTGACGGGATGCAGTGTCCTGCAGACAGGAAGGTTCCGTTAGCTGTTTTTCTGTTGGACGGAGAGGCTGAGCACTGGTGGGATGGCCAGCAGGCAGCCAGATTTCAGGGCAGATTGAACTCTTTGATCACTTGGGAAGAGTTCACTGAGGTATTCAAAGACTGGTTTGTTCCCCCTTCTGCACGACAGCAGATGCAGGAGAGTTTTCTGAGGCTGGTTCAGGGGAGCAAGACGGTGATGCAGTACGAGGCTGAGTTTACTGCATTAGCCAGGTACGCTCCGCAGCTGGTTAGCACGTCTGCTGAGAGGTTCTACAGATTTCTGAGAGGCTTACGAGACACTTTGAGGCAGCCTCTGATACCATTCAGGATTACTGATTTCTCTGAGCTTGTGGAGCGAGCTCGTCTGATTGAGAACGACATGACGGCTACTCAGCAGCGGTGGACTGTGAGTAGGAAGAGGTTTGGAGGAGAGACTTCTGGCAGTGGTTCCTCTGGGAAGAGGAGATTTGTTCCTGGTTCTGGATCTGGAGATTCCAGAAGGAGCGGAGGATCGTCTGGTACTGCTACCAGTACGACTAGTTCTGGATCTGTCAGTACGGCACCTGTGTGCCAGAGTTGTGGACGGCGACACCATGGCCAGTGCTACAGGATAGCTGGTCTTTGTTTCAGATGTGGTCAGCCGGGACATAGGATTGCAGAATGTCCACAGATGGGATATGAGCAGCGATCTGAGGGCTTCGTCAGACCTGTTGGTTCAGCAGCAGGAAGACCGAGGACTGTTCCTCCACGCCCTGAGGGATTTGCTGGTAGAGGTGGTGGTTCTAGTTCTGCACCACGGAGACCACCTACGATTCAGAGGGAGCAGAGTAGTTCTGTTGCTTCAGCTCCTGTTCCAGTTCAGCCACGAGTTTACAGCTTGAGTCAGCAGGAGGCTCGAGATGCTCCGGATGTTGTGACAGGTACGGTTTACATTTCTGATCAGCCCTGTCGTGTTTTGTTTGACTCTGGAGCGAGTCATTCTTTTCTGTCCGAGCACTGTTTTGAGATTTTACATTTGGATTCGATGGTTTTATCGGTTTCTTTGTCTGTGATTTTACCGACTGGGAATCCATTGATTGCTCGACAGTTTTGTTTGTGTGAGATCGAGATTTCTGGCAAGAAGTGGAAATCGAGTTTGATTCGATTGCCGATTTCTTCGTATGATGTGATTCTGGGTATGGATTGGCTGAGTCAGTATGAGGCTCAGATTGACTGTTTGAAGAAGCAAGTGAGTTTGCTTGTGGCTGGAGAGAGAGTTGTATTTCAGGGATTACGAGGTGTTCTCTCCAGTTTGATTTCTGCGTTGGAGGTGAGTAGAATGTGGAAGAAAGGATATCCAGTATTTTTGGCTTCGGTGCGGGATCTGAACCTGGAGGTTGGTTCTGTTTCTGAGATCCCAGTGGTACGGGAGTTTGCCGATGTTTTTCCTGAGGAGTTGGTTGGTTTACCTCCGGATAGAGATGTGGAGTTCTCTATCGATGTTTTTCCGGGTACCGCTCCGATATCGAAAGCTCCGTACAGGATGGCACCGAAAGAACTTTCTGAGTTGAAAGTTCAGCTTCAGGAGTTGGTTGACAGAGGGTTTGTACGTCCTAGTGTTTCTCCTTGGGGAGCACCTGTTCTGTTTGTGAAGAAGAAGGACGGTACACTCCGTATGTGTATTGATTACAGAGATTTGAACAAGGCCACGATCAAGAACAAGTATCCTTTGCCTCGGATAGACGACTTGTTTGATCAGCTTTCCGGATCTTCGGTGTTTTCGAAGATTGATTTGCGATCCGGATATTATCAGGTGAAGGTGAAGGAATCTGATGTGGTAAAGACTGCTTTCAGTACTCGGTACGGGCACTACGAGTTCTTGGTTATGCCTTTTGGGGTAACCAACGCGCCCGCTATTTTCATGGATCTGATGAACCGAGTATTCAGGGAGTATTTGGATCAGTTCGTGATCGTCTTCATTGACGATATTCTGGTATATTCTGCATCTGAGGATGATCATGCCAGACATTTGAGGATTGTGTTGGAGACTTTGAGGAGGCATCAGCTGTATGCCAAGTTCTCCAAGTGTGAATTTTGGCTGAAGAGTATTTCTTTTCTGGGGCATGTGATTAGCGGAGAAGGCATTTCTGTAGATCCCCAGAAGATTCAGGCAGTTGCTGATTGGCCAAGGCCGACTACGGTATTTGAGGTACGTAGTTTCTTGGGCATGGCCGGGTATTATAGGAAGTTTGTGAAAGGATTTTCACAGATTTCGACTCCTCTGACGAGACTGACTCAGAAGTCAGTTCCTTTTGTTTGGACACCGGAGTGTGAAGCTAGTTTTCAGCGATTGAAGGATTGTTTGACTTCAGCTCCAGTGTTAGCACTTCCGTCAGGTACAGAAGGTTTTCAGGTGTTCAGTGATGCTTCACTGAAAGGACTAGGATGTGTCCTGATGCAGCATGGTCAGGTAATTGCTTATGCTTCGAGACAGTTGAAACCACATGAGAAGAATTACCCGACACATGATTTGAAGTTAGCTGCTGTTGTGTTTGCTTTGAAGATTTGGCGGCATTACCTGTATGGCATCACATGTGAGATGTTTACTGATCATAAGAGCCTGAAGTACATTTTTACTCAGAAGGATCTGAATCTGAGACAGAGGAGGTGGCTCGAGTTGATCAAGGACTATGACCTGACTATTCAGTATCAGCCTGGGAAGGCGAATGTGGTAGCAGATGCTTTGAGTAGGAAGTCTTCTGGATTCTCAGGCATTCAGCTTACTTGTGATGACTTTCTGATTCGAGACATGGAGCGATTGCAGTTGGAGGTGATTTCCTCCAGTGATTTGGAGTTGGCTCAGATGAGTATTCAGTCTACTTTGGAGACACGGATTCAAGAAGCCCAGAAGTTAGATTCTGAGTATTCGAAGTTGCTAGCACAGATTGGATCTGGTAAGACTCCTGAACTTCGAATTTCTGATTCTGGTGCTATTTTCTGTAAGAACAGGTTGTGGGTACCTGTGTTTGGAGATTTGAGGCGGGAGATTCTGTATGAATCTCATCATTCAGGCTACACTATTCATCCAGGCAGTGGTAAGATGTACGCTGATATGAAGCTTTTATTCTGGTGGCCTGGAATGAAGAAGGATGTGGCGGAGTTTGTGTCGAGATGCGAAGCCTGTCAGGTGGTGAAGGCAGAGCATCAGCGACCAGGTGGACTGTTGCAGTCGTTGCCTATCCCTGAGTGGAAATGGGAGGAGGTAACGATGGATTTTGCGATGGGTTTTCCTCGATCACGACAAGGACATGATGCCATTTGGGTGGTTGTAGATCGATTGACAAAGTCTGCCCATTTTCTTCCGATCAGACAGACAGATTCAGTTGAACGCTTGGCACAGATATATGTGAAAGAGATAGTCAGATTGCACGGTGTGCCTCGTGTGATCGTATCTGATCGAGATGGACGTTTTACTTCCAGACTTTGGAAGGGCATTCAGCAAGGCTTGGGTACGAAATTACATTTCAGTACAGCCTTTCATCCTCAGACTGACGGACAGTCTGAGAGGACTATTCAGGTACTGGAAGATCTGTTGAGGCTTTGTGTTCTGGACTTTAGCGGAAGCTGGGAAGATCATATTCCGCTGATTGAGTTTGCCTATAACAACAGTTTTCAGTCCAGTATCGGTATGGCACCGTACGAGGCTTTGTATGGCAGGAAGTGCCGTACTCCTTTGACTCTGACGGAGGTCGGAGATAGACAGGCTTTGGGGGCCACTTTTGCTGATGAAACTGCTCAGAAGATTCATTTGATAAGAGAAAGATTGAAAGCCGCTCAAGATCGTCAGCAGAAGTATTACAATCAGAAGCACAGATTTGTTGAGTTTCAGGTCGGTGACTTTGTGTATGTCAAAGTCAGCCCGATGAAAGGTGTGAGCAGATTTGGTCAGGTGAGCAAGCTTAGTCCAAGGTATGTTGGACCTTTTGAAGTTTTGGAAAGAATTGGAAAATCTGCTTATCGCCTATTGATTTCTGATTCTATGCCTGATGTGCATAATGTGTTTCATGTATCCACTCTGAGGAAGTGGGTATCCGACTCTGGGAAGAAGGTATCAGCTGACGAGGTTGAGATTCAGGAGAATCTGGCGTACAAGGAAGAGCCAGAATTGATTTTAGCGTACGACGTCCGAAAGTTAAGAAATAAAGAGATTCCGATGGTTAAAGTCCAGTGGAAGCACCGGACTGCACGGGAAGCAACTTGGGAAAAGGAGTCTGATATGAGACGGTCGTACCCGTACTTGTTTTGACTGCGTTTGGATTGGATAATGTCGAGGACGACATTTTTCTGAGTTGGGGAGATTGTAATATCACAATCTGCTCCAGGATCGTCCAGGCCGATTTTGGATCGTCCTGGGACGATCAGTGGAAATACAGTTCCAGATTTTGCCCAGTTTTGCTCCAGGTGATTTTCTGCATGCATCGTCCAGGCCGATTGGAGACATCGGCCAGGCCGATCGGCACTGTAGAAAATATCGTCCAGACAACAGCCCTGGGAAGAATTCAGGCCGATCCATTTGGTCGGATCGTCCCGGGACGATGCTGCGATCGGCCGGGCCGATCTGAGTATTACTTAAGGAAATTCTGTCGTTTTGAAGAGAGAGAAAAATCAGATTTTATAAAATATCTTTTTGAGGAGAGAGAAAGTCGAGGGCATTCTTGGAAAAGTTGATTTCGGGGAGACGCGGAGCCGTTTTCGAGCGAAGTGACTGTTGAGGATTTTGCTGTGCACGAGGTAAGGCACATTCCGTCTTTCTCAATTTTCAGTTCCGTCGCGGTTGGCGGTATTTTCTGTCCGGATTTCGTTTTCGTTACGGTTTTTCGTCCGTATCTTTTGATTGGTTCAGTTTTTACCGCGTAAGTTTCTGTATATTGTTGACGTGCCGAGTGTGCACATTTTGGTTATTTTCCGAAGATTTTTGTCCGGGTATTTTTGATTCGGCGATGTTTTTCGTATACTACAATTTTCTGTGAAAGTATAAATTATCTGTGCAGTAGAATAAATGTTCTGAAATGTTGATATCTGTATTCTGTGCAAATCTGGTAAATTGTTATTTTCAGGAATTTTGTGTAAATTCTGTGTACTGCCGTTGTGCTGCCCAATTTTCGGGTAATTTCTGAAATGTCCGAATTTCTTCTGAATTGAAATGCTATGTGTATAAGCTATAAAAAGGGAGTTATAAGGGGCCTGAATCCTATGAGATTCAGTTAGTGAAACGGGAAATCTGAAATGAGATCAAATCTGATATCTGTTCTATTCCGGATCCGATGAATTCTGTTCTGGTGCTATAAGCACATCTGTTTTGGTGCCGTGAGCACAAAGGGAGACATAAGGGGCCTGGATCCTATGAGATTCAGTCAGTGTCTGGGAAGGGAGGTATAAGGGGCCAGAATCCGTAGAGATTCCGTCAGTGTCAAGGCATTTAGCTATATGTATCTGTTCTGTTTTCTGTATCTGTTCTGTTCTGTACGAAATTATGATTATGATATGATATGATCCGTACGATTCTGATTTCTGATTTCTGATTCTGACTCTGTTGATTTGTTCTGATATGATATGTACGATTCCGATTCTGATTTGATATTTGTCCGTATACGTTCTGATTTCCGACTCTGTTTCGATTTCTGATCTGACTTCTGTCTGATGAGTTTGGTTTTGGTTTCTGAGAATTTAGATTGGTGGTTTGTTGCTTTGCTGAGCTGTTGAGCTCACCCTTGCTTTCTGGTGGTTTTCAGGTTCTGGGAAGGGCAAGGAGGTCCAGGATTAGTTTCAGAGTCTGATCCGATTAGGTACTTTTGTACTTTTGATTTTTGTACAGTCATGGCTTTTCTGTTTTGTCTTTCTTTCTGTTGAAAGCCATGCACTGTTCTGTAGATGATTATTTTTGAGGAAATGAAAAGATAGATGTTTTGTTCCGCTGCATTTGATGTTTTTAGTAGCTCTGTTGTTCTGTGTGTGTCTGTTGAGTTAAGTATTTGGAAGATCAGTTCAGTAACCTAATCCAAAGCCAGATCCTGGATAAGCAAGTTTAGCTCTCGTCGCGATCCGGCTCGGGCGGGATCCGTCCCCGTCGGGTCGGGTCGTGACAACCCCTCTCTCTACCGCTGAATTGCCGGGTCTCTCCAATATTTATCTACTACTAGACCAGATATTGCTTTTGCAACCAACAGGATCTGCCAGCACATGCAATCTCCGACCGAACATGATTACAAGGCTCTCAAAAGGCTCCTGCGTTATATAAAAGGAACTCTATCCTTTTGTTTACCGATCACAGTGGGTTCTCTAGATCTTCGCTCCTATTCGGATGCCGACTGGGCATCTGACACCACTGATCGGAAGTCTGTCTCTGGCTTCTGTACTTTTTTAGGTCCCAATCTAATCTCCTGGACAGTTAAAAAGCAGCCGACGGTCGCCAAGTCCTCCACAGAAGCTGAGTACCGATCTCTCTCCGCGGCCGCCTCTGACATCGTCTGGCTACGACGTCTAGCCACCGAACTCCAGCTTCCGCAGCTATCACCGACCACTATCTATTGTGACAACACTTCGGCCATGGCCATCGCCAAGAACCCTGTTTTTCATGCACGAACCAAGCACATCGAGATCGACTATCACTTTATTCGTCAGCAAATTGGATCCGGCAACATCAAGCTCGAACACATTTCTTCCACAGATCAAATTGCCGACATTTTAACCAAGCCCTTCTCGATTACACAGTTCCTTGACCTCCGAAACAAATTAAACATTCAAACTCCGAATGCTTAATGTCACGACCCGACCCGACGGGGACGGATCCCGCCCGAGCCGGATCGCGACGGAGCTACCTTGCATATCCAGGATCTGGCTTTGGATTAGGTTACTGAACTGATCTTTCAAATACTTAACTCAACAGACACACACAGAACAACAGAGCTACTAAAAATCATCAAATGCAGCGGAACAAAACATCTATCTTTTCATTTCCTCAAAAATAATCATCTACAGAACAGTACATGGCTTTCAACAGAAAGAAAGACAGAACAGGAAAGCCATGACTGTACAAAAATCAAAAAGTACAAAAGTACCTATACTGATCAGACTCTGAACTCTAGTCCTGAACTTCCTTGCCCTTCCCAGAACCTGAAAACCACCAGAAAGCAAGGGTGAGCTCAACAGCTCAGCAAAGCAACAAACCACCAATCTAAATTCTCAGAAACCAAAACCAAACTCATCAGACAGAAATCAGATCAGAAATCGGAACAGAATCGGAAATCAGAACTTGTACGGACAGATATCAAAGCAGAAACAGAATCGTACAGATCATATCAGAACAGAACAAACTCAGCACATATCAGATATCGGATATTTAATTAATAGCTAAATGTGCCCCCGGCACTAGAATAATAGCTGAGTACTTAATAGCTAAACTAAATTGAACAGAATCACTACGGGTTCTAACCCTTATGTCTCCCTTGTGCTCACAGCACCAAAAATTCGCTGAATAATTAATAGCTAAGCTAAATGTGCTCACAGCACCTGAATAATAGAATTCACGGATCCGGAATATAACTGATATTTCTCCAACTTGAGCTCATCTAAATTTCCCGTTTCACTAACTGAATCTCATAGGATCCAGGCCCCTTATAGCTCCCTTTTTATAGCTTATACACATAACATTTCAATTCAGAAGAAATCCGGACAATTCAGAAGTTACCCAAAAATCGGGCAGCACAACGGCAGTATACAGAATTTACACAAAAATTCCTGCAAAGAAAATTTACCGAATTTGCACAGAATACGGATATCAACATTTCAGAACCTTTATTCTACTGCACAGATAATTTACAATCTCACAGAAAATTGTAGTCTACGAAAAACATCGCCAAATCAAAAATACCCGGACAAAAATCTTCGGAAAATAACCAAAATGTGCACACTCGGCACGTCAACAACATACAGAAACTTACGCGGTGAAAACTGAACCAATCAAAAGATACGGACGAAAAACCGTAACGGAAACGAAATCCGGACAGAAAAATACCGCCAACCGCGACGGAACTGAAAATTGAGAAAGACGGAATGTGCCTTACCTCGTGCACAGCAAATTCTTCAACAGTCACTTCGATCGAAAACGGCTCCGCGTCTCCCCGAAATCAACTTTTCCAAAAGCTTCTTTTTCTCTCTCCTCAGAGCTGAAATCAGATATTTTTATTTTTAATTTTTCTCTCTCTTCAAATCGGCTGAAACCCTTAAGTAATCCTCATATCGGCCCGGCCGATCGTCCAGATCGTCCTGGACGATCAGACCAAACCAACATCGCCTGGCCGATACTCCAGGGCGATGATCAGGCCGATCTTTATGAACAGTGTCAATCGGCCTGGCCGATGTCCCCGATCGGCCTGGACGATACATACAGAAAATCACTTGGAGCAAAACTGGGCAAAATCTGGAACTGATTTACAACTGATCGTCCCAGGACGATCCAGATCGTCCTGGACGATCCTGGAGCAGATTGTGATATTACAATCTCCCCAACTCAGAAAAATGTCGTCCTCGACATTAACCAATCCAAACTCAGTCAAAACAAGTACGGGTACGACCGTCTCATATCAGACTCCTTTTCCCACGTTGCTTCCCGTGCAGTCCGGTGCTTCCACTGGACTTTAACCATCGGAATCTCTTTATTTCTTAACTTCCGGACGTCGTACGCCAAAATAAGCTCTGGCTCTTCATTGTACGCCAGATTCTCCTGAATCTCAACCTCGTCAGTAGATATCTTCTTCCCAGAGTCGGATACCCACTTCCTCAGAGTGGACACGTGAAACACATTATGCACATCAGGCATAGAATCAGAAAGTAATAACTTGTAAGTAGCTTTTCCAATTCTTTCCAAAACTTCAAACGGTCTGACATACCTTGGACTAAGCTTGCTTACCTAACCAAATCTGCTCACACCTTTCATCGGGCTGACTTTGACATACACAAAGTCACCAACTTGAAACTCAACAAATCTGTGCTTCTGATTATAATACTTCTGCTGACGGTCTTGAGCGACTTTCAATCTTTCTCTTATCAAATTGATCTTCTGAGCAGTTTCATCAGCAAAAGTGGCACCCAAAGCCTGTCTATCTCCGACCTCTGTCAGAGTCAAAGGAGTACGACACTTCCTGCCATACAGAGCCTCGTACGGTGCCATACCGATACTGGACTGAAAACTGTTGTTATAGGCAAACTCAATCAGCGGAATATGATCTTCCCAGCTTCCGCTAAAGTCCAGAACACAAAGTCTCAACAGGTCTTCCAATACCTGAATAGTCCTCTCAGACTGTCCATCGGTCTGAGGATGAAAGGCTGTACTGAAATGCAATTTCGTACCCAAGCCTTGCTGAATGCCTTTCCAAAGTCTGGAAGTAAAACGTCCATCTCGATCAGATACGATCACACGAGGCACACCGTGCAATCTGACTATCTCCTTCACATATATCTGTGCCAAGCGTTCAACTGAATCCGTCTATCTGATCGGAAGAAAATGGGCTGACTTTGTCAATCGATCCACAACTACCCAAATGGCATCGTGTCCTTGTCGTGATCGAGGAAAACCCATCGCAAAATCCATCGTTACCTCCTCCCATTTCCACTCAGGGATAGGCAACGACTGCAACAGTCCACCTGGTCGCTGATGCTCTGCCTTCACCAACTGACAGGCTTCGCATCTCGACACAAACTCCGCCACATCCTTCTTCATCCCAGGCCACCAGAACAAAAACTTCATATCAGCGTACATCTTACCACTGCCTGGATGAACAGTGTAGCCAGAATGATGAGATTCATACAGAATCTCCCGCCTCAAATCTCCAAACACAGGTACCCACAACCTGTTCTTACAGAAAATAACACCAGAATCAGAAATTCGAAGTTCAGGAGTCTTACCAGATCCAATCTGAGCTATCAACTTCGAATAATCAGAATCTGACTTCTGGGCTTCTTGAATCCGTGCTTCCAAAGAAGACTGAATACTCATCTGAGCCAATTCCAAATCACTGGAGGAAATCACCTCCAACTGCAATCTTTCCAAATCACGGATCAGAAAGTCATCACAGGTAAGCTGAATACCTGATAATCCAGAAGACTTCCTACTCAAAGCATCTGCTACCACATTCGCCTTTCCAGGCTGATACTGAATAGTCAGGTCATAGTCCTTGATCAACTCGAGCCACCGCCTCTGTCTCAAATTCAGATCCTTCTGAGTAAAAATATACTTCAGGCTCTTATGATCAGTAAAGATCTCACATCTGACGCCATACAGATAATGACGCCAAATCTTCAAAGCAAAAACAACTGCAGCTAACTCCAAATCATGCGTCGGGTAATTCTTCTCATGTGGTTTTAACTGTCTCGAAGCATAAGCAATTACCTGACCATGCTGCATCAGGACACAACCCAGTCCTTTCAGTGAAGCATCACTGAACACCTGAAAACCCTCCGTACCTGACGGAAG
Organism: Dendrobium huoshanense; assembly: GCA_016618105.1. Taxonomy (NCBI): domain Eukaryota; kingdom Viridiplantae; phylum Streptophyta; class Magnoliopsida; order Asparagales; family Orchidaceae; genus Dendrobium; species Dendrobium huoshanense. The sequence continues at coordinate 46,117,711 of CM028357.1, forward strand.
TGCCAACACTGGAGCTGAAGTCAGACAATCCTTCAATCTCTGAAAACTAGCTTCACACTCCGGTGTCCAAACAAAAGGAACCGACTTCTGAGTCAGTCTCGTCAGAGGAGTCGAAATCTGTGAAAATCCTTTCACAAACTTCCTGTAATATCCGGCCACGCCTAAGAAACTACGTACCTCAAATACCGTAGTCGTCCTTGGCCAATCAGCAACTGCCTGAATCTTCTGGGGATCTACAGAAATGCCTTCTCCGCTAATCACATGCCCCAGAAAAGAAATACTCTTCAGCCAAAATTCACACTTGGAGAACTTGGCATATAGCTGATGCCTCCTCAAAGTCTCCAACACGATCCTCAAATGTCTGGCATGATCATCCTCAGATGCAGAATATACCAGAATATCGTCGATGAAGACGATCACAAACTGATCCAAATACTCCCTGAATACTCGGTTCATCAGATCCATGAAAATAGCGGGCGCGTTGGTTACCCCAAAAGGCATAACCAAAAACTCGTAGTGCCCGTACCGAGTACTGAAAGCTGTCTTCACCACATCAGATTCCTTCACCTTCACCTGATAATATCCGGATCTCAAATCAATCTTCGAAAATACCGAAGATCCGGAAAGCTGATCAAACAAGTCATCTATCCGAGGCAAAGGATACTTGTTCTTGATCGTGACCTTGTTCAAATCTCTGTAATCAATACACATACGGAGTGTACCGTCCTTCTTCTTCACAAACAGAACAGGTGCTCCCCAGGGTGAAACACTAGGGCGCATAAAACCTCTGTCAACCAACTCCTGAAGCTGAACTTTCAACTCAGAAAGTTCTTTCGGTGCCATCCTGTACGGAGCTTTCGATATCGGAGCGGTACCCGGAAAAACATCGATAGAGAACTCCACATCTCTATCCGGAGGTAAACCAACCAACTCCTCAGGAAAAACGTCAGCAAACTCCCGTACCACTGGGATCTCAGAAACAGAACCAACCTCCAGGTTCAGATCCCGCACTGAAGCCAAAAATACTGGGCATCCTTTCTTCCACATTCTACTCACCTCCAACGCAGAAATCAGACTGGAGAGAACACCTCGTAATCCCTGAAATACAACTCTCTCTCCAGCCACAAGCAAACTCACTTGCTTCTTCAGACAGTCTATCTGGGCCTCATACTGACTCAGCCAATCCATTCCCAGAATTACATCATACGATGAAATCGGTAATCGAATCAAACTTGATTTCCACTTCTTGCCAGAAATCTCAATCTCACACAAACAAAACTGTCGAGCAATCAATGGATTCCCAGCCGGTAAAATCACAGACAAAGAAACCGGTAAAACCATTGAATCCAAATGTAAAATCTCAAAACAGTACTCGGACAGAAAAGAATGACTCGCTCCAGAGTCAAACAAAACACGACAGGGCTGATCAGAAATGTAAACCGTACCTGTCACAACATCCGGAGCATCACGAGCCTCCTGCTGACTCAGGCTGTAAACTCGTGGCTGAACTGGAACAGGAGCTGAAGCAATAGAACTACTCTGCTCCCTCTGAATCGTAGGTGGTCTCCGTGGTGCAGAACTAGAACCACCACCTCTACCAGTAAATCCCTCAGGGCGTGGAGGAACAGTCCTCGGTCTTCCTGCTGCTGAACCAACAGGTCTGACTAAGCCCTCAGATCGCTGCTCAAATCCCATCTGTGGACATTCTGCAATCCTATGTCCCGGCTGACCACATCTGAAACAAAGACCAGCTATCCTGTAGCACTGGCCATGGTGTCGCCGTCCACAACTCTGGCACACAGGTGCCATACTGACAGATCCAGAACTAGTCGTACTGGTAGCAGTACCAGACGATCCTCCGCTCCTTCTGGAATCTCCAGATCCAGAACCAGGAACAAATCTCCTCTTCCCAGAGGAACCACTGCCAGAAGTCTCACCTCCAAACCTCTTCCTACTCGCAGTCCACCGCTGCTGAGTAACCGTCATGTCATTCTCAATCAGACGAGCTCGCTCCACAAGCTCAGAGAAATCAGTGATCCTGAATGGTATCAAAGGCTGCCTCAAAGTGTCTCGTAATCCTCTCAAAAACCTGTAGCACCTCTCAGCAGAAGTGCTGACCAGCTGCGGAGCGTACCTGGCTAATGCAGTAAACTCAGCCTCGTACTGCATCACCGTCTTGCTCCCCTGAACCAGCCTCAGAAAACTCTCCTGCATCTGCTGTCGTGCAGAAGGGGGAACAAACCAGTCTCGGAATACTTCAGTGAACTCTTCCCAAGTGATCAAAGAGTTCAATCTGCCCTGAAATCTGGCTGCCTGCTGGCCATCCCACCAGTGCTCAGCCTCTCCGTCCAACAGAAAAACAGCTAACGGAACCTTCCTGTCTGCAGGACACTGCATCCCGTCAAAAGTCTTTTCCAATCTCCTCAGCCACTCCTCGGCTGCTCTGGGCTCAACAGCGCCCTCAAATCTCGGAGGCTTCAACCTCAAAAATAACTGCAGGTGTCGATCAATGTCCTCAGATCTAACAGTAGAAGCTCTGCTCTGAGTCTCGCTCATCATCTGAGCAACAAGTGACGCAAACTGAGACAACGTATCAGCACCGACCACTGGGGCTGTACTCCCCACTGGTGCTGCCTGATCGGCACTCTGACCGTCTGTCATGTCTGGGTCTGGCTGATCCATACAGAAAAATCCAGAAAATCCGGAAAACTATCACAAAAACAACACAATAAAAAGCCAAACGACCCAAAACTACCTCCCAGACAGACTTACTGATCACTTCCTAGAGCTCTGTTTCAATATTCAACCAGTTTCCAAAACCAGTGCTCTGATACCACAAAAGCTTGTCACGACCCGACCCGACGGGGACGGATCCCGCCCGAGCCGGATCGCGACGGAGCTACCTTGCATATCCAGGATCTGGCTTTGGATTAGGTTACTGAACTGATCTTTCAAATACTTAACTCAACAGACACACACAGAACAACAGAGCTACTAAAAATCATCAAATGCAGCGGAACAAAACATCTATCTTTTCATTTCCTCAAAAATAATCATCTACAGAACAGTACATGGCTTTCAACAGAAAGAAAGACAGAACAGGAAAGCCATGACTGTATAAAAATCTAAAAGTATAAAAGTACCTATACTGATCAGACTCTGAACTCTAGTCCTGAACTTCCTTGCCCTTTCCAGAACTTGAAAACCACCAGAAAGCAAGGGTGAGCTCAACAGCTCAGCAAAGCAACAAACCACCAATCTAAATTCTCAGAAATCAAAACCAAACTCATCAGACAGAAATCAGATCAGAAATCGGAACAGAATCGGAAATCAGAACTTGTACGGACAGATATCAAAGCAGAAACAGAATCGTACAGATCATATCAGAACAGAACAAACTCAGCACATATCAGATATCGGATATTTAATTAATAGCTAAATGTGCCCCCGGCACTAAAATAATAGCTGAGTACTTAATAGCTAAACTAAATTGAACAGAATCACTACGGATTCTAACCCTTATGTCTCCCTTGTGCTCAAGGCACCAAAAATTCGCTGAATAATTAATAGCTAAGCTAAATGTGCTCACAGCACCTGAATAATAGAATTCACGGATCCGGAATATAACTGATATTTCTCCAACTTGAGCTCATCTAAATTTCCCGTTTCACTAACTGAATCTCATAGGATCCAGGCCCCTTATAGCTCCCTTTTTATAGCTTATACACATAGCATTTCAATTCAGAAGAAATCCGGACAATTCAGAAGTTACCCAAAAATCGGGCAGCACAACGGCAGTATACAGAATTTACACAAAAATTCCTGCAAAGAAAATTTATCGAATTTGCACAGAATACGGATATCAACATTTCAGAACCTTTATTCTACTGCACAGATAATTTACAATCTCACAGAAAATTGTAGTCTACGAAAAACATCGCCGAATCAAAAATACCCGGACAAAAATCTTCGGAAAATAACCAAAATGTGCACACTCGGCACGTCAACAACATACAGAAACTTACGCGGTGAAAACTGAACCAATCAAAAGATACGGACGAAAAACCGTAACGGAAACGAAATCCGGACAGAAAAATACCGCCAACCGCGACGGAATTGAAAATTGAGAAAGACGGAATGTGCCTTACCTCGTGCACAGCAAATTCTTCAACAGTCACTTCGATCGAAAACGGCTCCGCGTCTCCCCGAAATCAACTTTTCCAAAAGCTTCTTTTTCTCTCTCCTCAGAGCTGAAATTAGATATTTTTATTTTTAATTTTTCTCTCTCTTCAAATCGGCTGAAACCCTTAAGTAATCCTCATATCGGCCCGGCCGATCGTTCAGATCGTCCTGGACGATCAGACCAAACCAACATCGCCTGGCCGATACTCCAGGGCGATGATCAGGCCGATCCTTATGAACAGTGTCAATCGGCCTGGCCGATGTCCCCGATCGGCCTGGACGATACATACAGAAAATCACCTGGAGCAAAACTGGGCAAAATCTGGAACTGATTTACAACTGATCGTCCCAGGACGATCCAGATCGTCCTGGACGATCCTGGAGCAGATTGTGATATTACACTTAATTTGCGGGAGGCTATTAGCAGATATTATTTAGATTAATTGTATTTACGTCTTTACCATTATTTGCCTATTTAAGGCACTCTTCCTGTACAGATTATTAATGAATAAGTTTCTATATTTTCTTCTTCTCTGTTTCATTTCTCGTCTCCAACTGCTTCTTTCTTGCTTTCTATCACCTTTTAGTGGAAAAGCTTTAGGATAAACTACTATCATGAGTATATAGAGTGAATTGGTCCATAATGAACTATTGCAATTCATTATACTGTTTCAAACATATATCATCAATCTTACTAAGAAAAAAAAAATTACACAAAAATATCCATCTTTAAGATCTCATTCATCATGTTACTTTAGTAATCACATTATTTCAAATTCATGAACTGGAGCTTCTCTTTGATATAGTCATTCTACCATTGTGATCATCAAAATATTACTTCAACTCATATATTTAATTATTGATTATGAGAAGTTCCCTATCATTAACATCATAATTAGAGCCACAAACATCCACCTTTTAATTTAAGGCACACAAATTGTCATCATAATGGTCCATTTTCTTATCAAGTTCATTGATTATTTCGAGTAGAGGTGAAGTTTAATTTTACAACCTTTTTAAATAGGAGTTCATTCATCACTATCACATATTTCTTAAAAATTCTCCACTTTTTTTTTCCCAAAGAGCTAGAAATTGAAAATCTATATTATATATGAAAACATCGATGTTGGAGATTAAGAGGATGATATGATGAATATCCAAATCACCACCTCATTTTTATCATCAATATCTCTATCATCATCCTCCTCTATAGATAATACATGTAAATGAAGGGAAAAAAGACTCTTGTAGGAAGGCATGTCCTTTAAGATCAGATTTAGAAGAAACACAGGAAGACCTAATTCCTTGAACAAGGAACTAGGCACCTCCAAAAAAAGTTTACCATATTTGAATTCAACATCAACCATATATGATTCATTATCTATTTGAAAATAAATAATGATTTACACTTAGGGATAATTAATAATAAATTGAGGGATATCTTAAGCAACTTGACCTTAATCTTAATGAGGCAACTTATGGTTTATCTTTTTTTTTTTATTTTTTATAATCTATATATTTGATGGAATATTCTATTTCATAAAAAGGAACACCCATTTAAGAAGAAGACAAAATATTTTTAAGTATGAGTAATAGTGAAAATATTTTGAAGCCCAAAAGGTTATTTATAGAATCTTAAAAATGAAGAAAAATATTATATTCAAATTTCACTTAAATAGTAGAAAAAATTACAATCGTCCACATGACAATCATCTTTTCAAAATCATTAATCTCGTCTTATTTCCAATATCACAATAGACACTCCTCTTGAGAGTCCTTTCAAGTAATATTTGTTATTAGAAATCCTCTTAGAAGAATATTATTCTTTAGATTTAATTGCATTAAAGACTTATTGATGTTAAAATTCATTGAAAGAAGTTACACAAAAAGCATTAGAATTGAGCACATTTTAACAAAACATATCAATCGTCTAAAGTAATTGACATCAGTTGTTGAAATTAGATTTACTAGGGCTGCAAGAGAACCAAACGTTCGACGAGCTACTCATTGTTCGGTTCGATTAAAGCTCTTTTGTGATCGTTTAATTAACTAAACAAACAAACTTGAACAATATTTTAAAAACTCGATTCTTAAATAAACAAACTTGAACACTAATGCGTTCGACTCATTTATGTTCGCGAACAACATCATTTGAAGTTCGTGAACAAGCTCGACATTAAGCTCGATAAGAGGCTCGATTCGTGTTCGATTTTGAACTCGTGAATAAGCTCAATAAAAATAATTAATATTGAACTATAAAATTAATAAATATAAATAATCATTGCCTTTCTTACATAGACAATTGCTTTTATTATAAATGTGTTTGTTTATAGATATGTTCATGAACGTGTTTGTTTGATAGTTAAAAAAATTCATTAAATATGTTCGCGAACAAGCTCGATAAGCACTAAACGAACGAACATGAATTGAACATGAACCGAACATGAACACTCGTTAATTTAAATGAACCAAGCATGAACACAAACAATAAAGCTCGAACAAACATGAACCAAACTTGAACAAGCTAATATTAAATGAACACAAACATGAACACTCACATACTCGGCTCGGCTCGGTTGGTTTGCAGCCCTAAGATTTACTATATTATTCAATAGGTCTTGAATTCATCTTTTCTTTCCATAATGAGTACTACTATAAATACAATAATCGAATCACTAAGAGAGGAATGATCTCAACACAACCTACAATTTTTTAAGCCTTCCCATAGGGTACGCAACCTATATTTTATTCATAAATATATGAGCTCTTAGCCCTTGTTCTCCTTCCTTCTAGGAAGAGTGAATTTTCATCATTCACATATGAGTTAATTAATTAATCATGTACTCATAATAAAAATTTATTACAATTTATATAAATTTTAAATAAGATAATTATTGTTCTTAAGCATGTAAAAACTAATTAATAACTAATTATGCATAATTAAAAGTAATTATGTTTAATGAGGTTTTAATTATAATAATCATGATACTTAAATAATTTTTTTATCACTTTTCTACCCATAATAACAAAAATAGTTGCAATTAATTAGATTTTTTAACTAAGATAATTCTAATATATTTAAATAATTTCATGATAAATTTATTATTTAAAGTTTAAATAATATTTATTCATGATATTTCCTCACTAATTATAAGCTAAATTATTATATGTTAAAATTAAATGAGCTTGAATCAAAGAATAATAAAATATTTTTATGAACTTGCTTTACTAACTATAGCTTACCTCTTAACGAACTTTTATTCTATCTAGTGAACGTACGCAGAGGAAGGTTCGGTTTTAGGCAAAAAAACGTCTGTACCGAGTTTTTCGCGCCTGTACCGAGTTTTTTGAAAAAACTCAGTACATGCACTTTTTTGCCTAAAACCGAACCTTCCTCTGCGTAGGTTCACTGGATAGAATAAAAGATCCCTCTTAATTCTTTTAAAAGTCTTAATTTAGCTTATTGTTATTATTATTATTTTTACTTAGCTTAATTTAAACTCATCCACATTTTAGTTCCTTTGCAGATTACCGACACGAGAGGCGTGGCTCGTCCACGTGTTTGACCATGCCACATGTCGAATAATTAGACTATGGTTAAAATGTGTGTACGATTAATTAGTGAATGTAAGATCCTGCCCCGCCCGACACTCCCCAAAAAAATGACCTAAACGAGCACCGGAAACTTTCTGCATAAAGCCCTCAGCCAGCCCAGCCGGCCTCCGCTCTCTGTGCCCGCTTATCCATCTCTTGGTCCCTCTCCCCTCCTCCTCCTCCCTCCCCATTTCTTTTTTTCGAGGGGCATAAGGCTGGCGAGAGCAAATTGTTCGCAGCCATGGAAAGCTAGAGAGAAATAGAGAGAGAGAGAGAGAGAGAGTCAATTTTTTTAACTTGTTGGCTCATTGGCTCCATCCATTTCTGTTGATTCGACGAGGACACTGGTTGAAACTCTTGAGATATGAAAGGGGAAGAAGGCGGAATGGAAGAGGAGAATAGCGTGACGATTAATGATCTGATGAAGAGAATGGCAGAGTTTGCGAGGGAGAGAGATTGGGATCAGTTCCATAGTCCCAGGAATCTTCTACTTGCTCTGGTAATCTATCCACTCACACAAAACCCTAACCCTCTTTCAGTTGTTCTTCCCGTTCCCCCAACTTCTTGTTTTGGGTTTCCATATTGCAATGAGTAGACATTCCCAAGTACCAACCATAATGGGTTTGGCGTTTCATCTCTATTTTCCTTGTGAAATTTATTTTACTTGAATATCGCCTTTTTTTTTTCTGTGTATTCGAGGACGGCTTTACCTCTATTGTAAAAGTTGCAGCCCTTTTTTTTAGAAGTGTAAGGGGCCCTAAATTTACCAAACAAGTGCGAGCAATACTGCAATAGGGATTCTATTCCTCTCCAATTATCATGGCAACTAACTGGAGTGACTGTTTTTTTTTTTTTTAATTAAAATAATTTGAAAAAAATCAATGAGATCTAATCGCAAGTCATTCAAAAATCCTGATAGAGCTACCTCGGTAACCGGAGAGGATACAAATCCGAGCAGAAGAAAATAGGAACCATATTTTTCTTTTTCTTTTTTTACTCATTCATTTTTTTTCTTTCTCATGGAAATTCATCACATATTTAATTTGATATTCATTATTTTACTTTCTAATTAATCTCATACCCTCTCTCTTTCTCTCGCGCTCTCTCTATCTCTGATTAAATTCGGTAGCAGTTGAGGATATTTTGCTGAATTCATTAAACTTTTTATATTATATTTATAAATTACCATATAATTCGAAAAAATCTTATTTTGGATGAACAAGAGCCTGACGATATCCGATTATTAAAAAAGAGCATCATATAATGATAATTATTTATAGAAAGAAATAATCATAAGCTTTCAAGCAATAACTAGGGTGAGGAGATGGGTGGAAGAAAGGGACTAAGACTAAGACTCTTCTGTGCGTGTGAGGATAAAATTAATAATATATTTGGTATCACAAAAAGGTGCATGATGTAATGTCAAATTATATAATATTACAAAAATATATAAATTGTTCAGTAAGTCTAAAAATTAATTGTGGTTAACAACAAGCAATATAATTTTTTTTTTAATTTTAAGGGATTTACATTCATAATACTTAGAACTATAGAATTTATATATTTAAAACATAAATTTTATTATTTACACATATTTAAATCTTATAACATAAAAAAATAACACCCTCCTCGCTTTCTTCACTATAATCCCCAACACTAATAGTGAGGAAGAGGTCATTACACAAATCATCTTGGTCTGTTGGTTGGGAGCTTAGGCTACCAACTAAGAAGTATTGGATTCGAGTCTTGTGTATGCGATGTTTCTGTGCTGTCTTAATTGACCTAAATGTCCAAAAAAATAAAAATAAAAAATAAAAATAAAGCATTGCATCGCAAATTCTATCACCCTTCTCCTTGAGATCTCGTCTTGACTTTCTCCTCTCTTCTTCATCTATGAAAGATCCTTCCCGGCAAGGAAGGAGTGGCATGGTTATGAAAGCTCCTTCCTAGCAATTATCCCATCGCATCTTCCTATTGTCTAGCGAGACTCATCATGGCTTCATTATTGTCGTGAGTTTTGTTGACTCCATTAACAAAGTGCTATGGTATATAAATAGTGACATCTAAAAGTGAAATATATAAATTTTGTAATTTTGAGTGCTATGTATGAAATCCTCTTTTTTGTTTTAGTTAATGATCGTTTTTATGTATTTCTATTTGTTCTATTTCTTCACCTTCTTCTTTGTTTGATGATTTTTTCTATGCTTTTGTTAAAGGTTGGAGAGGTTGGGGAGCTTTCAGAAATATTTCAATGGAAAGGAGAAGTGCCCAGGGGTTTACCAGACTGGAACAAGGATGAGAAAGAGCATTTAGGCGAAGAGCTCTCTGATGTTCTTCTATATCTTGTTAGGCTCTCAGACATCTGCGGTGTAGATCTGGGCAAGGCTGCTCTCAGGAAGTTAGAGCTCAATGCTCGCAAGTATCCCGTACAGCAATGCAAGGCTTCTTCCAAGAAATATACAAACTACAACAACGCGAAACTCCAAGGTGAGTCTCTCAACATTGGAAATGAAAATGGAAATGAAGATGCCATTACTGAGCTCCCATAATCTGTCTCTCTTTGCCCCCAAAATGGTGGGCCCTTTTGGTATCTGCATCTTTTGTTATGTTGATCGTAACTCCTTTTGTTTCTTTGTTTTATTTGTAGATTTAAAAACAAATGTCTTTTTTGTTCTTTTGTGGGCTTCAAGGAAATGTGAAATCATTTATGTTGTTTGGAAGTAGCAGCAGACATTTGATGTAAAGGATACTTTATGGAATTTTGTTCTTGCTTGGTTTCTTTCGATTTCATGATTCGAGTGCTTTGGCATTCTATTGATGAGTTTTGTTGTTTGTGACTTTTTGGCCTATAATTCGATATTTAATTGGGAAGTTGTGGAGGCCACCAGCATGTACCATCTGTTTCTCCTGTTTTCGACTGTTGCATTTCAAGGTGTGGTTTTTTTTAGTGCAGTACTGTCAACTTTTGTGGCTTTGAGAGCTTTGCCATTGTGAAGGAGTTCTATTTCCTGAATTTATTTTCTTGTTCTGAAAAAGAGAACATTGTGTTGTGCCATAGATAATGGATTGAACTGTATGCATATCTCTACTTAGGTTTTGTTTGGGATGAATTTTTTATTGCTTCTTAAAACAACTTTTTAGTAAAAAAATAATTTTTTGTATTAGAAAGCTACTTGAAGTGGTAGTAAGAAAGTCATTCCAAACGAAGCCTGTTTTTTAGTTGGGAGTTTTGATTATCAATTAAGAAGTTTTGAATTTGAGTATTGCATTTGCGATGTGTATGTGAGTTTGCCTTAATTAGCCTAACTGAAAAAAAAAAAAGATTGAACTGTATAAACTTGAAAGGTTAGGCAAGGTATGGGCACCATTATTATTGCTGGTCATGATTGTTACATGCTGCAATATTATTTTGATAAAATGAGAGAATTTATTCTTTTAGCTATGAGTTATAAAGGACCGTCCTTTCTTAAAATTGGAGTAAACATTGGTACAATAAATTATAGCGAAATCCCTTATAGTGTTGTTTAAGAAAATCTAGAGTGGATGCAATTGCTTGGTTGTTGAGATGGTCTCTTGCCTTTTAGAAATTGAGTAGACCAAATGACCTAGAGTTGATGGTTTATTGGAAGTAGTCAAACAATCTCTCTCTCTCTCTCTCTCTCTCTCTCTCTCTCTCTCTCTCTCTCTCTCTCTCTCATGGATGAGAGGATTGAATTACTTGGAATTGATGGGAAAGTAGAGTAGATCGAGATAGTCTCTCTTGTAGGAGAGATTATCACGTGCGGAGTCTAGACACAGAGAACCATTCGACTTTTTTACTATAAACAACAAAAACGTGGTTACTATTCATCACTGCATTTTTATTATTCACAGACACAAAACCGAACGATTATTTATGTTCGAACTCCGCATGTAATAATCTCTCGTCTTGTAGATGGGGGATTTGAATGACCTAAAGATGATATTATGAGATGGATATGAGAAATCAGTTGATGATTGGTTAGAACCATAGGTATTAGCCAAGGGTATAAAATTCTCTAAGATATGAGGATTATGTCTTTATTCTGTATGTAGAATCAAGATTATTTATAGATTTTAAGATGGTTGTTTTCGCCATTTTTATCATAATCTTCCAAATCTTTTCATCATCGGATGGTCTATATCTTATACGTCTTGCTCTAGTTGGTGTAGTTGAGTCACCCCTCTATCAAGCTCATATCCAATCATTTTTATTATTATTATAATCATTATGTTGCCATAAATTCTAATTCATGACCGCTAAAATCTATTTTCTTTGATTAATATAGCGAATTCACTGCTCTAATGAGCTCACTTTCAAGCATATTTTGTTATTATAATCAATCATGATGTGTCACAGTTTTAATTTATGATAGTTGAAATCTATTTGACTTCTAAAGTAAATTTATAATTTTTGAATAGCTTTTTAGGTTGTTAGAGATCTAATTTTTTGCATCAAAATTCATAATAACTTCTTAGCCTAATAATTTCTCTTTATTTTAAAAATTTTAGTTTTGAAAATCCAAAAATATCTTGAATCTTAAAAAATTTGCATCACAAATTTAGGAGAATTTAAGGTGTAACTATTCGCTAGGATTGGGAGCACGCCTTGCCCAAACTAGCGAGAGATTGTTACATGCGGAGCCCAAATGGGAGAACTGTCCGGATTCTGTTAGTATGCTCAGTAAAAGAGTAATTATTGTGTGCACTGTGATTTTTTATTGCACAAACTCATAGAATATAGATGCAGCTCCGATCCGGACAACATAATTAATAATATCTCCTTATTAATAGGGGTGTCAATTCTGGTCAACGGGTTGAGTTCAGGTCAAATCCGATTTGACTCGACTGTAATGGGTTGACCCTAACCCGACCTGATTTTGCAAACGGGTCAGGTTTGTCAACCTAGACCCAACCCGTGCAGGTTACCGGTTTGAGACGACCCGACCTGCGAACATCTGTGGAGCGGGAGTGCCGAAGGCTGCACGCTTGCAGAGCGGAGCGGGTCTGCCGTGTGCGGAGCAGCGAGTGCGGTAGCAGCAGCTGAAGCGAGGGTCGGCTATGCCGCCTGGACGAGGTATGCTTAGACCGACGGGCGACGTGGGACGCCTGGACCAACGGGCGCGGCTATGCAGCCTGTGACGCGGACGACGGACTCCAACTCACGCGGACGCGACGTCGAGTCGACCCAACTCACGTGGACAGCGGACTCCAACTCACGCGGACGGCGGACTCCAACTCATGATGTCGGCGGACACGCGGACGGCAGACTCCAACTGTGCGGGATGACTTCCGGGTCAATTCGGGTCGACCCGCGGGTTAGCAGGTCAACTTGAACCCGGGCTATTTTTTCAAACGGGTCGGAAATCCGAACCTGAACCTGACCCGTTTCACAAACATTTGACCCAAATCCGGGTTTTTTCGGATCGGATTTCGATCGTGTAAAAAATTGGTACCCCTACTTATTAACTCTAGCCCTTCATGACTGTTGTTTTTTTTTAATTTAATCTTTAAGAAGTTTTATTTTTTTTTTACTTTTTAGGTTAAAAAGCAATTCTCAAAAAAAAAAAAAAAAAAAATTTTAGAAGATTTAGATTTAATTCTCTACAAAAGACTAAAAATTGTCTTTCATAGGTTAAAGTCATAGCTCATTCATTTTGTTAAAATGCTATTCTCTTCTCAAAAGTTATGCTTCTTTAGGTGAAAAATTAACAAGAGGCGATTTACTTCTCTTTGCATTTATTTATTTTTGCCGTTTAAAATCAAACAAAAAAAAAAAAAAAAAAAAAACATTCACTTGCATTTACTTTAATGTATTCAAATAGTTTTAAAGTATATCCCCATTAAATCCCAAGATGCAATGAAGAACTCAGAAATGAACCCATCTAACAATGGACACTTGTCCCTATTAATATTAAGTAAAGCATATTTAATCTCAAAATTCATTAAAGGGAGCAACCAAGTTAGCTATGAAGGTTATTGGAGTCATTAGAAAATGAACTTCTAAGGAGGTCTAGCTAAATAACCATTTAAATATATAGCCAGGGAAGTACTCAATAATATCCTTATAAAATTGTTGTTTTCCTTATAATTGATTTTTTTGTAAAAAAAACCCATATCATTTTCACTTTTTATAAGCCAATACATCTCTAATCTTTTCTTAAGCTAGTTATGCTCACATTTTGAGCCTTCTTTTTGTTTTTTGGAAATTATTTGGACCAAAAAATAGCAAAAAACGACCTAATTGCGCGAGTGTGGGGCCCACATTGGCGGTGCAGCACGCGAAACGGCGCGATCCTCGCAAGCAGCCGGCCGCGCAAGCGTGGACACGCGCGATCCGCGCGATCGGCCCGCGGATCGCCGGCCGCTGTTCATCCAGGGGCTTCCGCGTCAAACGACGTCAAAACCAGCCTTCCCGCGGTCAAGCCAGACCGGGGTCTTCCCGTGGTCAAGCCACGTTCCACGCCCAGAGCTTTCCGCGGCTGCCGCGCGGGCAGGAGGCGCGGTGCGGTAGCATTGCGCCGCCGGCAGTAGCCGAGTTGCCGGCTAGTTCGGCTAGTTCGGCTGCCCAACTCATTCCTGGCCCAAATTTCGTCCCAAAAAGTCCTAATTTCCACGTTTTTGGGGTCAATCAGGCTGGACACGTTTTGAATGTAGGGGAATCAATTTCGACACTTTTAGAGTAACGGGGCCTCTACAATCAAATTTGAGAATGTTCAACTTTTGGAACACAATATTTTTTTGCGATTCGGCAAATGTGAAATTTCATAACCAGTATTTTCGGACTCCTGGAGCTCCGACGTCCGAAAATAGGAGGGCAACTGATACGACATCACAAAATTAGCTTGATCGGTCACGAATCTCGAGGCAAAAGCTAGTTGCAAACTTCAAAAAATGTGAATTTCAGGGTAGCATATGAACTCCGATTTCAGCGAGCTTACAGTCAAACTGAGCGTCTCGGAAATATAACCCAACGACATGATCAACCCAATCCGAGCCCAAATGAGTCCGAATCAAGGGCTCAAAGCGCTGTTGGAAGATTCAAACCGCAATTTGAGTTACCAAACGGTCTCCGATTTTGACGAGCTTATACTCGAATCGAACGGCTCGACGAGACAAATCCAACGAGGAAGATCGCCAAATTCATACATCATTAAGGCCTTCAAATACCCAATGAACGGTGCATGATCAAAGGATTCGATATCGGCCGTCCATTCAAACCACTCCTAATTCGCCCATGATCTCACGCCTATTTAAGATATGCCACTCCAGAAAAACTATAAATAGAGCCCTCATTCTACACCAAGGGGACTCAAGTGAAGAGAGAGAAGAAGAAGAGGAGAAAGGGGAAAAGGAGATGCACCTCCTCGACCACCGCCGGAGCTCTTAGAGGGCCTGAGAGTTGCCGCCTGAAGACCAGCCGGGGAACTCTGCCCGATATTTGGGAGAATGCCAGAATTCTGCTAACTTCCATGGGATGCAGAAAGTCTTCTCAATTTACAAGAGAGTTCCCTCCTGACGCCGAAACTCCGCCCAAGTGAAGCCGGAGTTCTCCCACTCTGCTACCAAAGACGTTGGACTTACCCGACGGACCATCCCAAACCCGCACCAAAAAAAGACTTCTACCGGTTTGGCACTGGAGTCTATGAGATTTTTTTCCATTGCTGGACTTCTACCTGATGTTGTCCACTGATCTTCGGCAGACTACAGTTTCCTATATGCCAGCCACACGGTTTGACTTAGGAATCGCCCGAACTACAGCCTTTTCGATCCAAATTTTATTCCTGACTTATTTCGGGACTAAGCTTTCCGAGATACGGTCCTTCACTTTGTCGCTCCACTACAGTCCTCCGTCGCCAGCTGACTACGGTCCTCCTGACCTACATCCCGCCGACTGGTTTCTAACAAAGCGAAATGATAGTAGCATTTACATCATGTATTAAACTCCATAAAACATCAACTAAGGCCTTCTCCCAAGGAAGGGCCTCATAAGACTGCAAATACAGTGGATTCGTTCAAACTCCTACCACCGTGCCTCCCACAGGGGACAGGCACAAAAGGTGTCATAAATGCATCCTCTCTCCTTACTTGCGTCCGGAGGAATCTAAGACGTTAAATCTTATATTTGCAATGTCACATTCGCCCGAATACTCTGGAAACAAATAGGAAATTAAATTAACCTCAACAAAAAGGCTAGTACAAGAACAATAGGCGTCACAGGGGAAGAAGCAGAGGGTGAAGGAAAGCGTTCAAAAATATCAGCACATAAAATCCTAACGGTTGAAGAGCTCAATAATAAATCTCAAATATTTTTACAAGGACATATGCTTTTTTTTCATCAATTTTGTTTTCTCTTCATTTGCCTTTTTTGTAGAACAAATTAATATAAGAAAGATTATTATTATTTTATATATTTTTATCTATACACACTTTTTCTCATATATAAATTAATTAAATTTAGAAAATATTATTTATTGAACCATCTTATCTAATTGATGATGTCATATAATTTTTTTTATTTTCTTAAAAAATATATAATATTTCTTATGAAAAATGATTTGCCCATCTTAATCTCATAATAAATCAATCATGAAAATTCATATGAATGACTTCATGATTTCTTTTAAATATTAAATAAAAAATTATAATCACATGACTCAGAGCTTTGGAGTCTTCTTAAGAGAAAAAGTGAAACCCTCCATTACCGGAAGAATAATCGAGCGGCCACGTGGCCATCATTTTCAAAGGTAGAGAATTTCATGTTAAATTTGGCCCTCTTCTCATAGGCTCACACAAGGGGCAAACGCTCAACAGTGGGCATTAATAAGCTCCACATACTTGGCCCATATAATTGAGGCATTGACCCATGCATTGCATGGAAACATGGCTACATTCAATGTTCCTTTAATGATCTATCAATACTTTATCATCATGTGGCTAAGGCGACATGCCATCATGTAATGTTACTTCTACATGAAGTAAGTAAAATTTGTACAATTTTATGAAGGGTCCATAAAAAAGGTGCAGGGCTAGGATATTAAAATAAGTTAACAGATTGGGTCTGAGTCTGAGTCTTTAAATTGAGCTAACTCGAATTCAATCAATAAATGGAATAAAAAGGTGAAAAGAACTCGAACTTGATCCTCAGGCTGCCCGAATTGGACCTGATAGCTAATTTAATTAAAAAAAAATGTTGATAACTTAACAACTATATAGTTTAGATTGATTAATCAAAATAAAAAAGATCATACAAACAAGCAAAAAAAATTAAAAAAATATTAGTAATAGTTGAGATGGACTTTATATCTTCATACTATACAAATATCTTATGCACATAAAAATAAACCAAGTCAAGAATAATTAATAAGAGACGCCAATTTTTTACGTGAAATTTTGAAATAAGAAAAATCATAGCTCATGGACAAATTTAAATGATTTCGCTTGTGTATTTTATTGGTTACAAATACTATCATTTCTTGTAATAAAAAAATGCGTTGATATAATATATGACACATGAATTGTGGAGGATAGTTTCTATAGTGAATCTTGGAAGAGTTTTCAGGTGTTAGAGTTATCTTCAAGAGATATTGTGTAGTGTCTTCCATTATTCTCGTTAGGAGAGGAAACAAGAGACAACAAAGTCTAGCATAAGTTCTAGTGTCGATGTTAGGTGTTGACATTTGTGGTGTGGTGTTTGCCTTATTCTATTGATCTTTTACTTAGTTGTTGATTTTCAATGCCAAGTTTGTTGTTCATTGTCACAAAAGAATTTGATGTGTCAATAAATAACCCGACTAAACCACTTGAGATGTTCCATACTCGAAAAATATGAGTTTGAGTTGACTCGATAAAATTTTGGGTTGAGTTCGGGACTTAAATTTTGACCCAATTAAATTTAGTTGACCAGAAAACTTAACATTGACTCAAAATTCATCTGATTACCATTCGTATTTGGTTAAAGGGGTTGGGTTCGGGTTAAACGAGTTATAGTTAAATGGGTCGTGTTCAGGTTAAATATATAATGCTGATCTAAAAAAAGCATGATCAATATAATATAAGGGGCTAAACATGCTAGATTTGAGGTATGCATATTCCGGTCAAACATTTTGAATCATATGATGAACAGATCAAGTGCAACAAGTCAAACATTATTAGATTGAGTCAATTTTGAGACAAACCCGAAACTGATCCACCAACCCAAATTAACACCCATATCAATAACATCGATGCACGTTATCGCTAATAAGGTCGATGCAAGTCATTCACACAAATGATAATCTTGCTAACTTTATTGCCCACCATCCCCAATAATATTGGCGCATGTCATCAACAATTAGGTCAATACACACCATCATTACAAACTTCAATAAAAAGATTTAGCCCATCTACCTCAATGTTTATAATTTTAACTTTTCATGATGAACTTCTCATCTTCCTCATGTTTAAACACCTACAATACTCTACTGAATTTTACAAATATTATACTTCAAAATGTGAATCACAAATTGAATCACATCTTCACACATTGTTTGAACTATTGGGCCAAATAAATTACATTTTGGGGCTATTTGGCCAAATAAGGGCTTTAGTAGTTATTCTTAATATGAATTTAGTAAATTTTAAGAGGGTTGATATGTCATAAAAGATTCTTCTTGATTGAGCACGAATATCAATGTAAATATGAGATTAAGGTTTTAAAAATTAAAATTGGAACCACCCGAACTCCAATTTCAGCAAGGTTATAGTCAAATTGAATATATTGGTGAGACGAATCAAACGACACCAAAATCAGTCCAATCCAAGCCCAAATGAGCCCAAATCAAGGATCCAAAACATACTTGGAGGCTTCAAAGAATTAATTGGATAACTAAATAATCATCGAATAAGACATGCTTATAGTCGAATAGAGTGGCTCGACTAGACGAATCCAACTAGCCCAAGATCATCAAATTCTGACATCATTAAGGTAATTAAATGCTCGATCAACATTTTATGATCGAAGAAGTCGATATCGATCATTCATCATAACACTCCCAACTTAACATTGATCCTTCCCATATTTACAAGTCTTGTCACTCTTAAAAAATTATAAATAGACCCTCATTTTTCATGTAAGAGATGGGAGGAGGAAAAAGGAGAGAGAGATTGTTGAGGAGGAAGAGAAGATTTTGAGAGCTACCTTGCCGCAACCACCACCGAAGTTCTTTACGACTGTTGTAGAAGTTCTTCTCGACCACCGCCAAAGTTCTTCTAGGGCACCCCCAAAGTTCTTCTAGGTCACCATCAAAGCTCTTCTCAACTACCCCCGAAGCTCTTCCCGACTACCGTTGAAGTTCTTCTCGACCACCGTCGAAGTTCTTCTCAACCATCGTCGAAGTTTGTTTCAACCGCATAGAAGTTTTTTCTGACGATCGTCGTAGTTCATCTCGATCACCATTGAAGTTCTTCTCTGCCGCCATTAAAGTTCTTTCCGACCATTATCAGACTTTTGCACCAAGAATATAAATATGAAGGTTGGCAAAATTTTTCAATGCATTGTATTATTCTTGTCCTTAGGTTGAAGGACAGATGGCTTTTATAATCTATGCAAATTCTAGTTGAACCATTTCAAATGAGCAATGTGGTTTTTTTCTTTCTCAGAATTTTTTACGTAAGAATTATGGTGTTTTCATGCATTGATAAGACACATATTTTTCTCACTCTACCATCACGAATTTCTCAACCTTCAACAAGGGTTAAATCTGAAAAATGATTTAACAATACAACTTCAAAAATTTGTTAAATCCTTACAATCTATTTGGATATTTGTTTATGGATATAAAATTTATTTAATTAATTAATTCATACTAATAAATTCAAATATAATTAGCTGGCTTACTTAATTTTACTAAATAATATTAATTTACCATTATTACTTATTTTTTATTATTTTGAGTATCCTAAGTAATTATTTAAGCACTTAAATAACTCGAAAATATTGATGTCGTAACTCTTATTAAATTATTAAATTATTGATTATATGTCTAAAACAAGAGACTTTTATCACTAACCCTTCTTCCTTTTGCATTCATCTCCGCTGATATGGGGAAAATTATTGCATCAGGTCACCGGATACGGAGAATAGGTTCAGACGTCTAATAAAAATTTGTCATGTCACCTGCGCTTTTGACTTGCGCTTTAGTTGCGCTTTGACTGTGCTTTACCTGCGCTTTTGACTGCGCTTTGACCTACACTTTACCAGCATTTTACCTGCGCTTTTGACACGCTAAATTTAAAATAATATTTTATTAATATTCGGACCTATCTCCGCGTCCGGTGAGCGGATGAAATAATTTGCCCTGATAGGGAGGCCTGCGACTTACAACCTTCATTCCACGGGGCAAATTATTGCATCCGGTCACCGGACGCGGAGATAGGTCCGGATATTAATAAAATATTATTTTAAATTTAGCGCGTCAAAAGCGCAGGTAAAACACAGGTAAAGCGCAAGTCAAAGCGCAGGTAAAGCGCAAGTCAAAGCGCAGTCAAAAGCGCATGTGACGTGGCAAATTTTTATTAGACGTTCGAACCTATTCTCCGCATCCGGTGACCTGATGCAATAATTTGCCCATTCCACGGTGGATACGAGATCCCCCTCCACAAAATTATTGCATCCGGTCACCGGACGCGCATAATATGTTCGAACATCCAATAAAAACATGCCACATATCTGCGCTCTTGAATGCGCTTTAGGTGCGCTTTAACTGTGCTTTTGACTACACTTTTGACTGCTTTTTACCTACGCTTTTGACGCTCTTAATTTAAAATAATATTTTATTAATATCCTGACCTACCTCCATTTTCGGGTAAATTATTGCATTCGGTCACCGGACACAGAGATAGGTCCGGATGTTAATAAAATATTATTTTAAATTAAGCGCATAAAAAGCGCAGGTAAAGTGCATGTAAAGCGTAGGTCAAAGCGCAGTCAAAAGCGCAGGTAAAGCTCAATCAAAGTGAACCAAAGCGCAACTAAATCAACATGACAAATTTTTATTAAATGTTCCCTCTATTTTCCTCTTCCGGTGATGACCGGATGCAATAATTTGACCAAATTAAGGGGAAGCAAAAATCGCAATCCACGCCGGATTTGACCTTCCCTAGACCGCGTTAGAAGAGGCGACGGAAAATGAGCGAGAATTGGGGCGACAGCAGAGAGCGTTCGCTGTAAGTTCGCAAATCCCTTAAATCCCATTCCCACCAGGTTTTATCAAATCCAAAGTTAAACATAGTGGAGAAAAATGAGACTTTTTCGTCTTGCAATAGGATCCAAAATTTTGTCCGGCAGGATTTAAGTTAAATGTTACTTGGAACCTTGCTAAACTAGGTACCAAACAACGCATTCCATTGTTTGCCATTTTGTTATAAGAAGTTTGATCGACTTAATTTTGAATTATTTTCATCTCAGAAGCATGATATTGGTAAGCTAATCAAACTTTAAATTGTAAAATGAGTTATCTAGGGCTCGAGGCTGTGAGAAAGGCAAAGACGCCTTTGAGACGGGAGGAAGACAGAACTCACGTCCAGGAAATGGGAAACAGAGAAATAAGAAAGTAAAGCGTTATGTTCTTTAGAAAGGGATTACAAGTGTATTTATATATTACAAATGGTAAAACTGTAATAAACTAATGCTTAGGTGTAATAACAGCGTGCTAACAGCCCCCCTCAAATTAATCGTTCAAGGATTGAATGGTTAATTTGGTTCTAAGCTCATGAAACCGAGAGACCGAGAGAGGCTTAGTTAGGATGTCTGCAATTTGATCTTGAGAAGAAATGTGCTGAATCTGAATATGTCCCATGGCGAGATGGTGTCTGATGAATTGAAAATCTATTTCGATGTGTTTCGTTTTTGCGTGGAACACGGGGTTCTTAGCGATAGCAATAGCAGAGATGTTGTCGCAATGAATGAGAGTGGGAAAATGGTGTTTTACTTGGAGTTCCTCTGCAAGCCGTCTGAGCCATAAGACCTCCGAGATGTCCGCTGAGAGAGAGCGGTATTCGGCCTCCGTGGAAGACTTGGCGACGGTGACTTGCTTTTTAACGGACCACGAAATTAGATTTTGTCCTAGGAACGTGCAGAAACCGGAAACGGATTTGCGGTCCGAGCTGTCGGATGCCCAGTCCGCGTCGGAATAGGACTGAAGCTGGAGATTGCCGGTGACAATGGGTAGCCCGAAGGTAATGGTTCCTTTGATGTAGCGTAAGATGCGTTTGATCTCTTGAAAATGTTGAACGGTTGGAGATTGCATGTGTTGACAGGCTCTATTTGTGGCGAAAGCGATGTCGGGCCGTGTGATTGACAAATACTGTAATGATCCGGCTAGACGACGATATAAAGATGGATCTTGAAATAGCTGATCGGTGCTTGGTTTTGGTTTGGAAGCTGGAGTCATTGGGGTAGGGGAGCTCTTGCAGTCCGTCATGCCTGCCGTCTTGAGTATATTTGCTGCATAATGAGCCTGAGTTAGAAACAGTCCTTGAGATGTATGCTTTACTTGTATGCCGAGAAAGAGATTAATTTGCCCGAGTTGTTTAAGGGCAAATGTTGAGTGTAGATCCGCGAGAAGAGATTTGATTGTATTTGGATCACTGCCTGTTAAGATGATGTCGTCAACATATATAAGTAGATAGATTTGGAAATTATTTTTGAAACAAAGAAGCAAGGAGGGATCGGAATGACTAAACCGAAAACCGCGCGCTAAGAGAAAGTCTGTGAGTTTTTGAAACCACAGTCGTGGAGCTTGCTTAAGACCGTATAAGGATTTGTGCAATTTGCATACAGCTGTTGGCTGGTTTGGATCAACGAACCCCTTAGGTTGTTTCATGTATATTTCTTCTGTTAGATCGCTGTGTAAGAAAGCGTTGGAGACGTCTAGTTGAAGAATATCCCACTTGCGGTTGAGAGCGAGTGTGAGGAGTAGACGAATGGTTGGCATTTTGGCCACCGGACTGAATGTCTCCGTGTAGTTTTCGCCGAACGTCTGGTGATTTCCGAGTGCTACAAGTCTGGCTTTGTATATGTGCACCTTGCCGGATGGTAAAAGTTTGGTCTTGAAAGTCCATTTGCATCCAAGTATAGTTTTGTTTGGCTGGTGGGGTGACAAGTGACCAGGTTCGTTGCTGTTGGAGAGCCTTAAGTTCTTCTTCCATGGCAGTCCGCCAATGTGCATATTTGGCGGCCTGATTGAAAGAAACAGGAGTCGAGTCCTGTAGGTAAGTGGCGTTAAGAGAGTAGATGGGATTTGGTTTAGAAATGCCTGACTTGGACCTGGTTTGCATCGGGTGTTTAGCGTGATCCTGTCTGGGCCGAGTTGGAGGTAATTCGCTGGGTTGGTTGTGTTGAGTAGAGGAGCCAGGTGGAGAGGGTATGTATGGATCGCAGATGTTGCTGGGTATGACTTGTGAAGGTTCCGGGGCCGTATGATTAGAATGCGTTACGGTCGAAGCGGGTACCAGAATTAACGGTATGTTGGTAGAGATTGGCGGAATTGTAGTGGCGGCGGATGATGCAGTATTTGTGTTAAAAGGAAAGACGTCTTCGTGAAACACCACGTGCCTGGAGATATGAGTCTTGTTGGTGATTAAATTGTAACATATGTAGCCTTTATAGGTGTTGGAATATCCCAGAAAAACACAGTTTGTGGATCGAGGTGAGAATTTGTTGTCGGTATAGGGCTGGAGCCAGGGATAGCACAGGCAGCCGAAGACACGAAGATGTTTGTAGGCAGGGGTTTTGTTGTAGATGATCTGATAAGGAGATTTGTCGCCGGTGTGTTTGGATGGTAGCCGGTTAATCAAATGTATGGCTGTTGAGATAGCTTCGCACCAGAATTTCTGAGGTGCATTCGACTCGTGGAGCAGTGTTCTTGTTAATTCAAGAATATGTCTGTGCTTTCTTTCTGCAATACCGTTTTGCTCCGGTGTGTGTGGGCAGCTGATCCGTTGAGTAATGCCCTGTTCTTGTAAGAAAGAAATGAAATTGTTATTGATAAATTCACCGCCACCGTCTGATTGAAAAGATATCGGCGTTTTTCCAAACTGATTTTGAATTAATTTACAAAGCAGTTTAAACTTAGAAAAGGTTTCAGTTTTGCAATGCATAAAATAAATCCAAGAGTGACGAGAATAGTCATCGATAAATATGACGTAGTAACGAAATCCGAGAGACGAAGAAAGAGGAGCCGGAACCCATACATCCGAATGAATGAGATCAAACGGGGAAGAGGAAACCGAGCAGCTTTTATTGAAAGAAATTTTATGGCTCTTGGCCGTATTACAAGAATTACAAAGAGAAATATGCGAAGGGTTAATAGAATCAGGTAAGTGAGCAGCGACGCGTTGAAGAACTCTGTTATTCGGATGTCCTAAGCGTGCGTGCCAGAGATGAGAGGACTTGCTTCTTGTGTGCAGAGCCATTTGTCGGGTATCTGGCGAGGTGTTGATCTGATAGAGGCCGTTGCTAAGACGACCACTGAGAAGTAGTTGATGATCCTGAGAGTCTTTCAATTCGAAACCGTTAGCGTGAAAAGTAATATATATAGAGTTATCCTCAGTTAATTTGGAGACAGAAAGTAGATTGTGGGTGAGTGCAGGAGCGTGTAAAAGATTTCTTAGGTAAAGCTTACGTGCGCTTTCTGGGAGCGGTAGCAGACCGTTGCCGGAATGCTGGATTGGGATGGATGAACCGTTCGCAGCGGAGATGGAATCTTGTCCCTGGTATACCGAGGCGTTCTGAATATTTGAGCAGTCCGGAGTAAGATGAGACGATGCGCCGGTATCAAGAATCCAATCCTGGGTTGGGTAGGAGGTTTTTTTGAGCAAGCAGAGCCTTCGGGTTGTAGTTGGTAGTCGAAGCGTACTTCAGATCACACCGATGCCAGCAGTTTAGAGCAGTGTGCCCGATTTTGCCGCAAATTTGGCAGGTAGGGCGGGAAGTTCCGCTCGGAAAACTGCTGATGTTAGTCGTGGTCATGTTCGGAGTAGGGTAGACACCTGGCTTGTTCTTGAATGGTCGTTTGTAATTTCGACCACGGTAGGTGTTAGCGGGAGCGGCGTAGAGAGCCGTTGAGTTGACGGCTTGATCTTTTGCCAATTCTTGATTAATATGAATTTCCTCGTTGCAGAGGAGGGAATATAAGTTGTCTAAGTTCGACGGGATAGGAGAAGTGCGGATCGAAGTTTTGAAAGAGTTATACGTCGGAGGAAGACCGTTCAGAGTATACAGAATGACGTCTTCCGGATCGACTTTGGAGCCGGACGCAGCGATGTTATCCACGATATTCTTGATCTGAGATAGGTATTGTTGCATTGTCGAGTTCTTCATTTGAACGTGATGGAGCTCGTTCTTGAGTTGCATAACACGTGAGCGGCTAGACGGCTGTAACCGACGTTCAAGAGTCGACCAAACTTCGCACGCAGAGGTCGCTGTAATGACGTAAGGTAGAAGCGAGGGGGAGATTGTGGAGAACAGAGCCGATAGAAGCAGGCTGTCCACGAGACGCCAGTTCGCGTGAGCGGGAGAGGTGATGTCGGTCGGAGATAAAGAATCTCCGGAAAGATGTCCGGCGTAGCCTGTTGCCGTGAGCTGTTGAAGAACTTGAATTCTCCAAATTGCATGATTCTCAGAAGTAAGAGGATGGGGAATAAGATTCTTGATGTGAGAGATGAGAAATTTTAAGGTCGTAGGGATGGAGATTTCAACATCTGTGGTTGTTGCTGCGAGAGAAGAGGAGGGAGGGAGGGAAGAAGCCGAATCTTGATCCCCCATTGCAGCTCTGATACCATGTGAGAAAGGCAAAGACGCCTTTGAGACGGGAGGAAGACAGAACTCACGTCCAGGAAATGGGAAACAGAGAAATAAGAAAGTAAAGCGTTATGTTCTTTAGAAAGGGATTACAAGTGTATTTATATATTACAAATGGTAAAACTGTAATAAACTAATGCTTAGGTGTAATAACAGCGTGCTAACAGAGGCTTCTCCGTGGTGGGTCTGAGTGGGGTTTACCATGGAATAACAATAAAACAATGTGTTTTATCTGGATTCAAAATGAACTGACTTATCCCTGCGTCAGTAAAGTGGCTCTTTCCTAAGCTCTTGACCTCTAGGATACATTACAATGTAGTTAATTCAACCACTGCACCAACTCCGTTAGAAAACCTTAAATGAGTAAAATTTGGTTGAGGTGACATTTGGTTGTGAGAAAAATTGTAGCAGAAGTAAGACGATATTTTAGCTTTCCATCATAAAGATTAAACAGGACATTTAGAGAACTTGCTCTACATGATTGAGATTAAAAGAAAGGAAAAGAAGTTCCTTTCCTTTTTATTTCCCAATGTTTGATTCATCTAAAACATGCACTAAAATTGGTAAGTTGTTTCATTGTCGTGAAGGTTAATACTTCAATTGTTACTTTCAATGAATCGAAAGTTAAACTCTATATGCCATCAAGGTTGTTTACGGGAAAGCTTAATTTTTTTCCATTACAATTTTAATTCTTGTACAAGGAATTCAAAATGAAGAAGGAGAGTTTGTAGTGTTTTATTCTCTGATGGAGCCATGCCATAAATTGCTGAAATTTTTACCAAATTGTTGGCTCCAAGCTACACCAATGAAAATAAATAAATAAAAAGAAAGATGGATTACCAGACCAAGCTTCCTATACTGTGTAGCAAGTACTTTTAGAAGTTAATCTGTTTTTATGCTATTCATGTTTGGCTATTACCTATCCTACAAATTTGAGATCATCTTCTCCACTCAAGTCTAATTATCTAAAATGTCTACTAGATCCTTAGGCATGAATAGTATCTATTGGTCTAATGCCATTTCTCAAGGTGCACATTGTACGCATAATTTAAGTGGCAAAAAAATTTAAACCAAACTTTGCAAGGGGGAATCCACCCAAACTCATCTTTAGAGGAGATTGTTACAACGACAACGACAACGAAAAGCCTTCATCCCACTGTGTGGTCAGCTACACAAATAGTTTTTCTTTATTTTAGTCCAATTCTCATTTAAATCTAATAAATAGATATTTTTTTTATCACTTTCTAACCAATTTTTTTTAGGTCTACCTCTATCTTTTTTAGCATAGGCAAGATCTAATACATCTATTCTCCTAACAAGGTCATCGAGAGACCGATAATTTAAGTGACCAAACCATCTAAGATGACTTTATCTAATCTTATTTTCCACTAAGCTACTCCAACCTTTTCACATTTATACTCGTTTCGTATTGCCTCTAAGTGTAAAGCCACTCATCCGCCTAAGCATCCTCTTCTCTGCAACCCTTAACTTAATTTTATGCTTCTCTTTTAATGGCCAACATTATGTGCCATGAAACATTGTAGGTCTCACTACCATCTTATAAAATTTTTCTTTAAGTATGAGGGATACTTTTCTATCACACAATAACATCGATGCATTCCTCCACTTCAACCATCGAACTTGAATTCTACTATTAATATCCCTATCTATTTCACCATCGCTTTGAACAATAGATTCGAGATATCTAAAACGTGCACTCCTTTTAATGGCTTGATTACCCAAAGAAAAAATCCCACCATTAGATCCATAACTGCTAAAATTATACTCAATGTGTTTGGTTTTAGATCTACTCAAACGGAAACCTTTAGACTCTATGATTAACCTCCATAATTCAAGCTTTTCATCAACTCCCTCATTAGTCTTATTAAACAAAAAGCATACACCAAGGTACATTCTCTTGCAATTGTCTATCAAGAACATCTATGACTAAAGCAAAAAGATATGAGCTTAAAGCTAAGCTCTGATGTAAAACAATTGAAATAGGAGAATACTTGGTCAAGTCACATTATGTGTGAATATTAGTAATTGCTCTTGTATACATATCCTTAATGATCTGAATACAAGCATTATTAACTCCTTTCTTTTCTAGAACTCTCCAGAGCACTTCCTTAGAAAATTTATCACATGCTTTCTCTAAACTTTTAAATTTCATATGGATCATCCTTACTCTCTATTTTTCTCCATCAAATCTTTTAGTAAATGTATAGCTTCCATAGTAGACCTACCCGGCCTGAATCTAAACTGATTTTGAGAAACATTAGTATCACGTCGTAATCTATTCTTGTATTAAATCCATAAAATATGTTTGATGCAAACATTGAAAAATATACAATTAGAGATGTATCTAGAAAAAAAAAGAGAACTAGAGATATGGAAACGGGTAAGGGAAATTAGAAAGAAAGAACCAAAATTTTTTCTTAATGGGAGTAAAAATTAACGGTTTTAAAAATAACGCCAACATTTTCTCATTCTGAGTTTGTATTAATAATTTTGTCAGAATTTTGTAATAAATAAACATGAAGTATATATGATCCATAAAAATGAAACAAAGCATTGTAGATCTCATTCAGACTATTCTACAAAGAGCTGAAAAAAAATAATTGCAATAACAATTGATTCTTGTCAACGATAATTTAACAAGATAATAAAAGCAAGATTGATGACAGAAAATAATTGATTAAATTTTCAACCAAATTAATTCCATCAAATTTATGTCTCATAAATGAATCTCTCAAATAAACAAAGCATTTTAGAGGAAAAATGAACGTGAATATGGAAAAGAAAAGAAGTTAAGAGTAGTTAATGCTTACAAAATGTACATCTTCCTCAATCTCTTTCAGCTCTTCCACTTTTCTCATGAAGAACATGCCTTTTGATTGTAGACTTCAGTGTCCTTCAAAGACATAGCTTTAGAGTTTGGTTTTCTATTGACTTTGCTAAGGATAAATTAATCTTTAGTTTGCTGAGTTCTTGCTTAACCCATCCGTTTGCTACATACTTAAAAAACAAGATCTTTCATTGGTTTCTTGGCCAAAAGATTGAACCTTTTCTACAGCTGAGTGGAAAGAGAGAGAGAGAGAGAGAGAGAGAGAGAGAGAGAGAGAGAGAGAGAGAGAGAGAGAGAGAGAGAGAGAGAGAGAGAGAGAGAGAGAGGTAGTCACCAGACAAATGTGAACCATCGAGTTCGGGAGGAAGCAAAAGCAGATGTTAGGTTTAGATACCTTTTTATATAGGTTAAATGCACACTGGGCTGAAAGCAATGTATCACTGGGTTGTTTTACTTGCTTGGCCAGTGGGGGCAACTACAAGTTTTTTTTATCGTTGTTTGTTAAAAATGTAATAAGTCTTCTTCAAATTTAAATCTTCCAAAACTTTTTTTCCTTCTTTCATCCATTTTCATCTTGTCATATATATAGCAATACAAAATGGGCACTAGAAAGATTCTTTGTCAATCAAAAGAAATATTCACTTTATGGCAAAACATTATAAACAAATGAAACTTTAACTTAAATTACAATTGAAATATCTTAGAGAACAATATATTTCAGTGGAAGAAGACTCTTCATCACTAAGAAATTTCATGTCATTCCTACTCCACTACTACAGTCGTCTAAATCCTTGCCACTCCTACTCCACAATTACCATCTTTTGAATCTTTTGTCATGTCTACTATGCAACAATTAGTTTTTAAATCTCATGTTATTCCTACTCCACAACTTCAATATTTTGAAGACTGTCCATCTTTTGAATCGCTATTGCTTAAATTTCTAACGTCATTGTTGTTATTCTTAATAAATTTTCTTATGTTTTTGTTAACTCTACAATTATATTTTGCATTTGCAAAGATATTCTAACCTCTTTCTCGGAGTAGATGTTACTTCTATGCATATTGAACCTCTACCTTAATTTTGGCATCCTTCAAAACTTTCATATCTTTGAAGAAGATTTATTTTAAGTGCAAAATAATTGGTGCAGCACAAGATTGTTATATTAATGAATAATAATGTGACTAGATAATTGGTCTCCTCCAAAAGGTTTCTAAAATAACATTATATTTTAGAATTTTAGTAAATTATAATATAATATTATATTTTATTATTATCATATTATGCATTATGAATTTGCAATATTATGCTGCGTATTTTAATTTCATGCAAAGATGGTGAAGAAATAATCGTGTTATTGTTACATTAAAAAGTATCCATGGAACAAGCCGTGCAATATATGTCCAATCCAAAAGTGGAGTACCAAGAATTTCAAAAAAATAAGAGGGCGAAAGTGTTTACCCTAAATTTAGGAGATCTCTGTAAATACAAGGTGTCATTTGAGCAAACAAGCTAGCTGACATTTTTTCTTCTCCCATAATCTTATGCAAATACTAGTTTATAATTAATCTTAAAGTTAGTTTTCTCGTACTAGTTCATTTATTTACCATCTGTCACTAGTCAGGAAACAAATGGAAACTGGTATCAGTATAGGTATTAGTACTTGTTATGATAAAAATGGTGGCGTCCATAGATGGAATCTTAAGCACAAATTGGCAAATAGGGGAGCAACTATATTGGTACATTTTTTTTTTTTTGGCCTGGTGTCTCAGATCTGACAAGGTCATTTCGATATGTCCTTCGAGTAGGAAGAATATAAGTTTCTATTTGATTTCCAATGTTTATCTTACAATTAATCCTTTACAAGCGTTATTGGAAAACTGTTCTTGAAGGTACTGGTACTCGTTATGATAAAAGTGGTGGCGTTTATAGATGGAATCTTAAGCACAAATTGGCAAGTAGGGGAGCAACTATATTGCTACAAAATGTTGTATGGCCTGGTGTCTCAGATCTGACAGGATCATTTCAATGTCCTTTGAGTAGGAAGAATGCAAGTTTCTATTTGATTTCCAATTTATAGGTTTCAATTAATCCCTTTCAGGCTTTATAAGAAATCTGTTCTTGAAGGTATCTTGTGTTTTGTAGTCAGTAAAGGATATGTATTTTAAACGGAGATAATCGGTAGAGTCACCAGGAAAGGATGTCGTATTGAAGAAGTAAAATATTTGTTCTTTACTACTAGTACGCTCATATTCGCCTAGTTTAACTTAATAAAGTCTTCGACAAATCATTGGTTGTAAACCTGCTTGAACTGTCTGCAATTTTAAACTAGCCAACCTTGAAGTCTAAAAAAACATCAAGTGCCCTGTAGCTAAACCTCATCTAGTCGCCAAAGAACCAATCACAAATTGACCTCTATAATGAACTACTTAAATCATCCAAGGGACTCAAAAAGTCTCTCGCTAATTTTATTTCCCCGATGAACTCGACAACTCATCAAGAGTATTCACTTGTTGACTAGAAATTCTCGCTAGAAAAACTCATGCATATTATTCGCCCTCAATCTAGAACTCTCTCATAGTTCTCGATTAGTTAATTACAAGCCAGAATCGTCCACTCACAACTAGCTATATTGAGTTCAATTTATTTACTTTTATGTGATCATATTATTTTACCAATTTTATAACATGAATCTTGATCCTCATCTATAAGTAGGTGGTCACTTGTCGAGCTTGGATATCATAGAATCTTATATATTGAGATGAAATTCTATTAAATCGAAGTCTCATATTGAATCTCTCTAGGTTTATTTCCAAAATTTATATTTTTCTTTGAATTATCTCAATAGCTTGATTTGATGAGCCCTATGGATAAAAATGGTTCAATTGAGTCCTATTCATGTCAAAATATGTACGGCAATAGAGTAAGAGAATTTAATATTTTATCTTTGTATGAATATCTAGCACACATAGATAAAATAAGAGTGAAATATAGATTTTAAAGTTTTATGCCAAAATTTTGGAAAAAAAAAAATGAATTATGATACTTGATCTAGTTGAAATGATTCCACCAGTATATGTTGTTAATGACTTATGATATTTTTCTTTATAATTGAGGAATATATTGGTAAATGTAGTAGACGTGAACTATAGAGGATGAATTTCATGCTACAAGTTAGAGAAGCTTTGAGGTATTAGAGTTGTTTTCAAGAGAACATTTGTCGTCTATTTGATCATTCTCCTTCAAGGATAGTAGGGTAGAGACCAAGAAATTTAGTATAAACATGAAGTTTATGTCAGGAATCAGTGTTGGTGTTGACGGTGTGTATTAGCTTTATTATTGACGTGCCTTGCCATTATTGGTGCAAATAGACAACAAAGTTGGTGGGTGTCAGCGATGGTGTCGATGGCGTTCATCAGCCTTATAAGTGATGGTATGCATCAATAATGTGCATCAACCTTATAGACGATGACATGTGTTGACAATGTACATCGACCTTATATGCAATATCATACGTCAAAACAATTGATGATGAAATCGTCAAGCGTCAATGTTTCTTGGGAAATAATATTCGTGCATTGGTGGTTGATAAACTATTAGCAATGATGATTTGGAGATCATAATCAAGTTATGATAGTCAGACGATCGGTGGTCGGGAGATTGTAGTCGATCAATGATAGTTAGAGAACCAAATCGGGCAATCATATTCAAATGATCATAATCAAGCGATGATAGTATAATAATGGAAGTTAGCCGATTGTTGCTAGGTAACTGTGCTTAGGAGATTTTAGTCGGGGGACGAAGGCCAGACAATGCCGGAAAAGTGACAAAATACAAGCCATGATGCTTGGGGCAATGCTTGTTGGGCAACAACAGTTGTTGGAAGTGGTCGTCAACATCGAACATTCGATAGAGCTAAGCTCTCTCTAAATTTAGCTCAATGTCCCATCTCCCTCTTTATATTGCAATGAAATTTGTGCTTGATCCGATGAATTTTTTAATGACAGTATTTTACTTTAATAAAATTTGAAATCTATAAAAAAAAATATAACTCCGCGTTCTCTTTTTCAAGTATAAATACCCTACATGAGAAACAAAAAAACTCACACCTCCCAACTCTCTCTTTAGCAGTTCCAATGTTTTCTCTTAAAAGAGGTTAACCACCATCATGCATGGACAGTGCCTAGTTCCCTCTTGGCAGACTTCGATACTCTTATATAGAAAGCTTAATATTGTCTTACTTAGGCGGTGTACGTCCCCTTCACGGGCACCAGTGCTCCTCTACTAATAACGCCAAATTGTCTTACATAGGCAGAGTTGTGAGTATCACCAAAATTTTGCAATCCTTACGGCAGAGCTCTAGTCTTCCTCTTGGAGGGTTGAATGTTTTTGTTTAGATGGGTTGAGAACTTAAGTGAGATAATTTTTTAGCCAAGAGGAAGACTAGAGCTCTGCCGTATTGATGCTCCATTTGTCTCCAATAGGGAGTTAATTGTTCTCAAATTTTGCTATAGTCTATGCTAAAGATGATGATTGATGCAACAACATAAATTTTGTGCGACAATGTGGACATGAAGAATAAGTGTCCCCCCCCCCAATGCCAAATTGTTTTTTCAATATGCTAATTTTTTTTTATTTTGGTGAGATTTTCTTACTAGTTTTTACACTTCTCAAAATTTTTGGTATAATTTTTTCATTAGACAATCAAGTGCATCCCGTTGTTTCTCCTATTTTTTCTTTTATTATCCTTATGCCTAAATTATGACATTTCTATATTCAATGAATTGTTGCGGTCAAATAGTTTATAAAAATTTTGAAATTTATGTGATTGTAGATAATGTCTTTAGCCACTATCCTGAATTTTTTCATGTAAAAGTATTGTCATTTGATAGGCTAAAAAAAAATGTATGAAACATTCTCCTAGGTTAAGACAAGGAATTGCTCGTGTAGGTCTCCTTCTCGAATGGTTCAGAACCAACAAGCAATCCTTAAACTCCTCCCACGAGCGGATCGTGTATTTAGCCTATCTCCACTAGAACCATGCAAGAGCTTTCTCCTCTAAACATAATCCTGCGGCTGTAAGCTTCTCCTCCTTTCTTAACCCGTTCATCGCAAAATACCTCACCAGCCGATATACCCACCCATGTGCATCTTCCCCTTCGAACACCAACATCTTCAACTTCTTAACCTTTGCTTCTCCACCCCAACATCCTCTACCATCGATAGTTACCCCTACGTATTGAGGGTGGGCATCCTGCATTTCTTCCATCTGTCTCCCATAACCCGATCCCCATGGCTTAGCTCGTCCACCTCCCTCTCCAGTTGTACACTCCCCTTGCACAAACAACATTTCATAGTAGTTGGTCGCCTTACCACCTTCTCCATAAATCCCACCATAGAACTCTCTTTGTGTTGTCCCCCTTCTGAAACCTCTATTCTACCCCTTAACAGAGCCCTAGGAGGTTACTCTTGATGAAAGGAACTTTCCTCGTCGAACTCCCATCTGATCTCTTTTCCCTTCAATTTGGCCATGGGACACCCAGTTAAATCGTGATGAGGATTTGTAATTGGAATCGTCGGTGGAGCTTGGGATTGCATCTCCATGCACTTCTTTATCATCTCTTCTATCTCTCCCAATTGCCTCTCTATCCAATTTTTCATAGTTGAAAACCTTTCCTCCATCCCAGATTTGATTTGCTTCACTTCTCCTTCTAATACATCTACCTTCTTTATTGTCATCTCTCTCAAAACCTCGCTCTGATACTAATTTGATATGCCTAGAACACAAAAGCTTCAAAAACACAATGGAAAAATTGCAGAAATACAAATGTAGATGACTGAATTTTTATTATAACTTCAATAAGAAAGAAAGATACAAGCGATCTATAATTTAAGAGGTAGATCCACTCTCCCAAACAACTTAGACGCCACTAAGAAGCCCTCACGAAAAGAAAACTGCAACAACTCTCAAATAAAATTTAACATAAACAAAATAAACTCTATAAACTTAGCCTTAAATAAGCTTCTCATATTTCCCTCTTAAATCAACCCCGTCTTTCCTAATATATTTCCCTCTCTAATTTGAATTTTAATTAGGAAATCCTTCATAATTAATCATTTCCTTAATTCCTCTTCTCACATATGTAATGATAGGTTTAATGGGCCCCACAAGGAGGACCGAATCCCTTGCCCTTTCCACCCCTTGCTAGTCTAACTCTTGTTGGACTGGCTTGCTGCCTTCTCCTGTATTAGTGGCTTTCACCGACTTATTCAATGGGTCCTTGATTGAGGGATTGATTTTTAGCCATTGAAATAGTGTTTGTGAAATGGTGGAAAGTTTTTCCAATAACTACTATAAACTATTACATGCTTGAATATTCATGATCGTAGAGTAAGAGATATATAAAATATTGTTTCAAAAACATAGTTTTTCCAATAACTACTATAAACTATTACTTAAAATACTGTTTAAGTTTTGTACAAAATTGAGAAAAATCTTAGATATAGTCTAGTTTAATTAATCCACTATGTTTTTGAAATTACAAAAATTCGCTTTTTCCCACAATTGGAGAAGGTGATATTAAATAATTGGAAGCACTTGATTGGTCTTATGTGATTATAGTACAAATTATGGGAAAGAAGTGAAAGATGATGACGATGGTTAAGAGATGTTGATTGGGTGATGACAATCTAGTGATGGTGGTTAGGAGATGAGGTCAGATGATGATAATCGAGAGATAGGGATTAAGCTATTAAGCTCGAGTGATTCGGCTGGGAGATAATGCTTGGGCAACCTCGCAGGGGGAGAGGGGGTGTTGGGCAATGACAATTGAGTGAAAATAGTTAGACGAAATCTGTTGGCTCAAGAAAAATGGCACGAGTGCGCGAATCCCGCTTTGCAACCGTAGGATTCCATTTCCCTTAAGTCAGATTGTAATTAACCAGATTTCCCCTGAGGGTAGTATCAGGGTTTATAGATCTGGGGTTCTTACTTCCTATGAGCGCAAGCACTCATAGTTAATTACCCCTCTTACAACGTAAGAGAGAACTCTCGATTAAGGATGAAATAAATTTTAGGTAATTTTTTTTTTTTTTTTAGTCTCAATTATGGGGAAGATGAAGGTAAACCCGATCAAGATCCCATGGTTCCGTCATCCCGGGTATACCGTAGATTTCAGTCTACCAACACTAACAATTATTGACCGTAGTGTCCAGGGAATCTGATTAGCAGCCATGGGTTGCCTCCTCTCAGGGATCCCGAGTAGACTGAAGTGGTTAAATATGAATTTTAGTTTGATTTAATTTGGGTTAGGGCTTATTACTTCCTTAGAAGTTGCCTACTAATTTGTTTAGTTTGGGGCTTATGGCTCCAATTAGGATTTGCCCGGATAGTTTGTTTAGTTTGGGGCTTACGGCTCCAATTAGGAGTTGCCCAGATAGTTTGTTTAGTTTGGGGCTTACGGCTCCAATTAGGAGTTGCCCGGATAGTTTGTTTAGTTTGGGGCTTACGGCTCCAATTAGGAGTTGCCCGGAGAATTTTGGTTGGATTGGTCTTATGGCTTCCTTAGAAGTTGCCTAACGGTGGGTCTTACGACCTAGCCCTGTAAGCTAAGCGGCCCAAGTTGTGGGTCTTACAACCTAGTCCTTTTAGACTAGGATGCCCGAGAATTTTAATTGTTTGGGTAGGACTTATAGCTTCCCTTAGGAAGTAGCCCGAAAAGCGGGTCTTACAACTTAATCGTTTAGACTAAGATGCCCTTAGGTTTAAATTTGCTTGTTTGAGGTTTAGGATCATTGCTATTTATTTTTACAATTTTCCTAAAATTGGGGGCTTACGACTTCAGGTAGAAGTTGCCCGATAGCGGGTCTTACAACCTAATCCTATAGATTAGGATGCCCACATGAGGGGTCTAGGTTTGTATTATCACCTAAACACTTATCTCAGATGTCGGACTTACGACTTCTATTAGAAGTAACCGGAGGTTTTAATTTGGTTTAGGGGTTAGGTCAATTCTACCTAAAACTTTCCCCTAAGGTCGGGCTCACGACTTTCCTACGAAAGTTGCCGGGTAGTGGGTCTTACAACCTGGTTCCTATGAACGAGGCTGCCCATATGATTTAAATTTAGATTGGGATTTATAACTTTTGTAGAAAGTAACCCAAGTATTGGGATTTATAGCTTTCGTAGAAAGTAGCCCGTTAGTGGGCCTTACAACCTGATCCTTATAAATCAGGCTGCCTGACAATTTGTTTGAATTTGATTGTGTGTTTATTGATTTGACACCGATGTTTCATTTTGAGGGGTTTTACACTTGTTTGATGCTTTAGTTGTTTTGTGCTAGTAGTCTTTTTCCTTACTACAGCAATTCAGTACTCTTCATGTTTTCAGCACTGTTGCTCTACTAGTTTTTCGTACTTGGCATTTCTTGCTTTTCAATATTTCATTCTAAATGGCATAGTTTATATTTCTTAGCATTCATTCAATTTATTTATGTGGCACTGACTCTTCATTTCTTTGTTCGTAGGTATTCGTAGTCAGTAATTGCAGCAGTCGAGGCTTGCAGTTGCAAAAGACAGATCCTAAAGATGGCTGTACGAGCTTGTACATGAGGGACTTTGGAGAGATTGTCATATGTTCAAAGTCAATGAGCATTGAGAGTTTTGGAGAGTTCATGTTTGAGAGCTTTTGTAGAGGTTTTTGGAGAGTTAACAATCAATATTGTATATGTCATTTAGTGGAAAACTTATCTCCCCCCTTCCTTTTATTTACGACATTTTCATTTTATGATTTTCTCATTTGATTAATCAAATGATCAATCAATCAACCAACTCTAAATTTCATTGCTCTAAAAAAAAAACTTTTAAATAACTCTTGGGTTTTAAAACTTTAAGAATTTAAAATTCTCTCAATTTTGAAATGCTCTTATATATTTAAAATTCTTTGTTATCTCACTACTAGAAGGAGAGGTGATGAGTTGAAGATCAGAGATTCGCATTTCAAAGAAAAATAATATTTAAAATATCAAAACAATTCAAAGTCTTCCACTTAATATTACTTGCGTTAGAATCTTTAAAGAGATGTCTCATTTGGAGACAATTAAGATAGTTTCATTTAAAGTCCTTCGAGTTATCTCAAGAATAAAATATTTTTTTTGGGCTAAGACGATAGCCAACAAATTATCATTTATGCTGAGTGACACTTGGCAGAGTAATGACTGTTTGTAAGTTCTCCACTTCCGCGCATTTGATGATATAGGAGACTTGAATATCTCAATTAATCAATCATTCTGATTAATTTTAATCAAAAATAATTTCATTAAATCTCAATTAACTAAATTAGTTAATTAATACTTAAAAATTAATTTTGATATTTTAGTTAATTTAATATTCAAATTAAATTTCTCTTTGAATTTTAAGGAAATTTCGGCAGCCTCCCGGCGTCTCCTCCCCACCGAGGGAGAAATCGGGACGGCACTGCCGTAATTCTTCCCACCCGGATCAAAGATCGACGGCGCGAGGTCTTCAATAGTTAAACCATCATACCCGGATCAAAGATCGACGGCGTATGGTCTTCGACAATTAAACCATCATACCCGGATCAAAGATCGACGGCGTATGGTCTTCGACACCTGCTGAAATCCTCTTATATATATATATATATATATATATATATATATATATATATATATATATATATATATATATATATATATATATATATATATATATATATATATAAACATATTTTTGGAATATAATATCATTTTAATTATATTTATAACAATATATTATAATATAATATACAATAATTATATTATTATATATTACATATAATATAATATAAGAGAGGGAGAGAGGGATCGGGTAGAGCCCGATCGGACTAGGGCTCAAGCAGCGGGATCACGCACGGGAGGCTGGGATCGGCGTCGGACGAGTGAGGTCGGCGGCGGGTCGGCAGCCTGGGGTCGGACCGGCGAGCGAAGTCGGACTGCAATGAAGGAGCCGAAGTCGCACAATGAGGAGGAAGCCGGAGGAGTGTCGCGTGCAACCTCTGCTCCTCTTGCAAAGGAACGGAGTCGAACAACAACGACGGAAGGAGAAGGTGAACGACGAACCCTAGACGCTTGTTCGAAGCAACGAAGTTGAACAGCGACGAAGGAACCGAAAGAGCGAGCGTAAGTCCTTTTTTTGTTCTCTCCTTCTCCCTTTTATCGTGAAGTAACCGATTATTGTGCGAAGAGATACGTCGTTTTGGCGAGATGGGGCCGGCGTGGAGGTATGTCGGTTGCTTTGATTTATTTATTTTTTTATCCTAATTTAATTTTTTTTATACAGTCAACAGAAATAATCGGACAATGATTGTTGGATGTCGATGAATTGGATATAGCAGTTGAGGAACAACAATGGGAGATAGTGGTAAAGTGATGTCATTCGGTCAATGGCGGCTGGGAGATGGCAGTTAAAAGACGACAATTTGACAACGATAGTTAGTGATGATCATTGGTGTTGAATGACGGTCAAAGCTATAGAGCTCCTTAGATTTCTTAGCCCTCTCCAATTTCAAGTTAAGATCCCCTTTATGTAGAGAATATGAATTTATTTATAATTTTTAATAGTGG
Organism: Dendrobium huoshanense; assembly: GCA_016618105.1. NCBI lineage: Eukaryota > Viridiplantae > Streptophyta > Magnoliopsida > Asparagales > Orchidaceae > Dendrobium > Dendrobium huoshanense. The sequence goes on from CM028357.1 coordinate 46,156,812, forward strand.
CATTTTGTTAAATTTGACCCAAATGTCATAATGCTCCACTGGAAGACTCATGTAATGAGTTATTTGATCATAGCCTATTCTTTTAGCAATGATGTGTATTAATGATCGTATAATTAAATGATCTTAGGCTCATTGGTTTTGTTTTATCGAGACACTCGATTTTTCTATAAACATGAAGGATTTTAAGATCATTTGGCACTTTAATTAATGCTCTTCAATTTTCTATCACATTTTAAATGCTTGATTTATACTTATTTGGACTTAAATTGGATATTTTTTGTGTCTTTGGGTTTATCTTATGGAGATGTTCAATACAACTATAAATTTGTTGACCTGTGCAAAGAAACAAAAAAAAAAGAAGAAAAATAAAATACCTTACCTGCTCTGCCAAAACATGTCTCGCACGACCGACGTCATGTCTCGCACGACCTCGCGTCGTTTCATCGCACGTTGGCCTCGCGTCGTTAAAAGGAACGATGGGATGAGCGGCCTCTGGACTCCCGATCCCGTTTACTCTCCGCTCTGAGCTCTCCTCCTCCCGCTCCCCTTGCTCTGTTCGGTTCAACCTAGAGAGAGAGAGGAAGAAAGCTTCCTACCTTGCCTTGCAGAAATCGACCTCCTTCCTTCGGCCGAATTTCCTTTCCTCGCCGGATCGGAAGTTTGATCGGAAGCAACAACGTGAGTTCACGAGTGGTGAAGGTAACTTTCTCCCTTTTGCGTTTCTCGGCCAAATCTCGTCAATCCGCCGAAACAGAGAGAGGAAAAGGGAGGATTTTAATTTTTTTTAATTACCATTAATTATTTTAGTAATTATTTAATTATAATTGTAATTAATTTATTAATTATGATTAATTAATGATTAGTAATTAATTATTTGATTAACTAAAATTAATTTCAATTAATTATAGTTAATTATTGATTAATTATAATTATGATTAATTTATTAATTATGATTAATCAATAATTAGCTATTTATTATTAATTTAAATTATTTAATTATTATTATAATTAATACTAATTAGAAAAAAAAGAGAGAAGAATCCTTCTTTTGCCTCGATCCGTGCTCCTCCTGCCTCGGTCCACGAGCCTCCATCGCTGGTCCGCAGGTCCTGAAAGTATAAAAATTCTAAACTCAGATTTCCGTCCTCGATGTTCGTGTCAGGCCGGTAGATCACCTATGCACGCCTTTGTTGAGCGTGGTATGAGGGAATCCAGTCCAACGCCTATGACGACCTAAAGTCTCCCCCTTACCCCGACTTGCATGTCGAGCCGGCGGACCACCTATGCACGCCTTTGTTGAGCGTGGTAGGAGGAAACCTGGTGCGACTCCTACGGCGAGATAAGCTAGTGACCCCTCGCCCTCCTGCCTCGACATACGTGCCAAGCCGGTAGACCACCTATGCACGCCTTTGTTGAGCGTGGTAGGAGGAAACCCGGTGCGACACCTACGACGGGGTAGGCGAGCAACCTTTTGGCCCCCAAAGTCCTGTCCTCGGTGTGTATGACGAGCCGACCAACCACCTATGCACGTCTTTGTTGAGCGTGGTAGGAGGGACTCCGGTGCGACACACACGACGAGGCCAGGTAAGCTTGGTACACGCTTTTATTAGCATGGCCGGGACAACTTTTAAGTACCCGTACGTGGCTCTGTACCTGCGGGGAAACAACTGCTTTCTTCTCTTGCAAAATGTACCGAAGACCCCATGCACGCCTTTGTTGCGCGTGGTGGGGACAAAAACTTTACACAGATTCGGTGTCCTCGCAATAGGGCACCTACCATACACGCCTTTGTTGCGCGTGGTGGGAAAGACCAAGTTTTCCGTCGTTTTCCCCTAAACAGGGGAGACGTCGGGAGGCTGCCGAAATTTCGGGTGAAATATTACTATACTCGGTGCCTATTTTGAACTCAAAAAGACATACAAGAACCCGGACTCAGATGAACAATGAGTAGTGGACTTTTGAATTTGATTGAATAGAGTAGAGGACCATAACAAAATTTAAGTGATTGATTAATGCTCAAATCCAAATAAAATAAAATCAAATCAGAACCAGAAATCAAATCAACTTGAGCATGAAAATGAACATACAAAGACTTCAGAGGACTTTGAATAAAATATGAACATGCAATTGAACTCAAAGGACTGCGGGAGATTTGAACAAGACTAGAACATCAAATAAAGACTTTGATTTGGACTGGATCCGGGTTCGAACAAAGCACTTTAACATGCACTTGAATTTAAACAAATACAAGAAATCTTTGCAAGTCATAACATTCAAATATGCAACATGAAAGGTTCACAAGTAGAGGCGGACGATGCATAGTAGGTGCAGATGCCTGTGGACATTTGTATAAGACTCACTATATACACAACATGCGGTTTGCAAGAAAAATACAAAGAGTCAACCACAAGTGTTAGGATGTTTATATATCCTATCACAAGACAGTGGAAAATAAATGCATCTGTCGTCTACAAGCAGATGAAACTTGATATACAACAAGTGCGAGTACCCACGAGTTATCGTAGGAAGGATACTGCAACATCCTCGAGATGCAAACAAGCACACTAAAAGACCTCAATGCATGCAAATAAATAACGTAGTAAACTCTTACAACAGTCTCTACGAAATCGGGCGCATCGTACCTGTAAGAATGAAGTATATGGGTATCATTCCTATATGCACTATTGGAACCTCCTATGATAATCCCTACAAATGCCTGTTGATTGAAATGGCAATATGGGAGATCAATAGTGGAGGACCATCCTCTACAAGAAAATACAATCATCAACCCACCTGAGATCAGTAAAAGGTGGAGATGGCAAAGTTGACAACGACTCTCCTACTAATACTCCTAGGAGCTCGTAGTGGATACAACGGGTCCCCGCAAATATATACAAGCGCTTGTGGATAACAACAGTGGGCATATCATAAGCACATCGAACCACTGTGGACACAAGTATTGATATCACCTACGACATTGGTAATCAAGATCTTCAACTATTTTGGGTACAAAAGCAATCCTATGTACGAAAAAAGACACCCCCCTGGCGGAAGAGAGGAAATGTTTGAACAAATTATAATCAAACTTCCTGGTGTTCCAAAGTCTCTTCTTAGTTCTATACTTGAGAAGAAAATAGTCCTGGTGCCCATAAACACCTAAAATAATAAGTCCACTACACCGAAGAGCCTAAAAAGAGTTCTTTCCAAATCAGCGACAACTGACTTTAAAGTCCAGAAGAAAGTCCCATCCCCGATGAATGAGAAAAGGAGGGTCAATATCAAGATCAAAACACCACCGGATCTGCAACACTCATGCAAGCAGACAGAAGGCGTCTACAAATATTTTCAAAATACTCCTGCACGTACACTATAAATTATATACACATAGGTACACTAAAGGGGTAAATACAATCATAACCCACATGGGCCCCGGCGAGCGTGTTATTGGTACACACATGACGTCTAGGGATGTTACGTGGGTCAACAAGTGAATTCAGATTCGAACTCGATCCTCCTATACGGATCAATAGGAGTCGACAATGTTCGAACCTCCAAATAAATACATGATTGTGGCAATCGATGTATTTGTTTTAATACATTCATATTAGGCCTTCAAGGCCTATAATTAAGAGAATTCACTAACAAAGGCACAAAGCCTACGAACCCGATCCTTCTATACGAATTAATAGGAGTCGACAGGGTTCATACTACCAAACAAAATACACGGTTGTGACGACCGGTGTATTTGTTTAAATATATTCATATTAGGACTTCGAGGCCTATAATCAAGAAAAGTCATAAACAAAGGCATAAAGCCTATAAGAAAACCCGATCCTCGGTCAACCGCTTGGTCGAGTCGACAAGGTTCAATCGACAAATGGAAATGACCCCAAATCATCCCGATGATGGCCGTGTTGAATGCAGATCTCAACCGGAGGTGTTCACAATATATTTCAAAATGCCCTCATCTATAAAATTCAAATATTTTTCAAGTGACCTCAAGATCACCCTGATGATGGCCGCGTTGATTGAAGATCTCAACCGGAGGGGTTAATTTCAGGCATCTCCAAATGCCTCCCAAAAGTCCACTCAAAATCCAAAATTCCAGAAAATCCCAAAATCTCAAATATTTAAAATTGAAATTAATCCATCAAATCACTCAAAGTGAAATCCATCCATCCTCTGCAACAGTTTGCCGGGGTGGATAAATCAAAATTTACTTCAGCTCACAAAGAGTTAATGCCTAGTTGAAAATATCACTAGGATCCATTCTCAAACAATCTTCTGCCAGTAAGGATGTGGTACGTGTCCTCTAACCGGCACCGGTTTTGTCGCCAAATAGCAACGCATGATAAGCGGTTATGACGACCCGGGGCCCTCTGAACCTCGTGGTTTTGCCGCCAAATGGCACCACGATATAATGGTTATGGCCAGCGCCGTTATGTTCCTTATTGGCATCAAATCCTTGAGATATGAATAAATAGGATATTATCGATAGGGCACAAAGCCCTCTATCAGCTAAGGTGGATTCAAATTTATCCCCTTAGGCAAACATTCAACCCAGGTCTACAAGGCCCCTTGAACGAAGCAACCCATGGTTGCCGACAAGGATCCTTCTGTCAGGTTGGGTCGACTACCTCCTATGACTAAGTAGACCAGGGATCACGATGATCCGGGACGACGGAACCATGAGATTTTGATCGGGCCCATCATCCATTCCCCCACCATCAGCTTTAAGTGCAAGATGGTGCAATTTTCATTTTAAATATCAAATTTTCCAAATTCACAAATCCAAACCCAGTTCTCAAACTTCATATCCATGTTGCTACTATATATCAGATACCACGTATTCTATACGTATCTGATTGACGACTAGCCTTAATCGAAAGTTCTCTCTCGTAATCGGGAGGGGTAATTAACTATAGAGGCTTGCGCCTATAGGAAACCATAACTCTGATCATAAAGTCCTCGCAAAAATGAGGGCGAAATCTATGCGTAGTGTCTTATCTACAAACTCATCTGCCTTCCAAAAGTTACCTCAGAACTTATCAGTTAAAACTCCATCGCCGAATAATAAAAAGAAAAGCGGGCGGAGGCCGGAGTCGAATTATCAGAGCCCACAAAATTTAGCTAAAATCAAAGTTCGGATGATCCTGAATTTAATTTTGGAAATTTTAAAAGATTTGTATCCGATCAATGATTTTTCATAACATCAAGTCTTTTGTAGATCATCCACCATCTTTTTTAGTGCTCTTTTTTAGTGCTGCGGGCATGAATAATATCCAAGACAAATAACTGGATCATTGAACATTTTGAAGAATAATTCATCCAATTTCCTTGCCATGTACTAGAGCCTCCACCCTAAAACTTGTTCTAGAGATAACTCTGAACACCTGCTACTTTGAAGGTTGTCATCGAGGTCAATCTTGACATGGAAGGAGCACAAATCACTGATAGGCGCGCTAGCAAAGATGTAGTTGTCGAAGCCACAAGAGTAGGTTCAAATCGTTTCTCTCATTGACGACTCTGGAGAACTCTCCTCCATACCTTTTACTAATATATTTTAGGCAGTGGGAGAGTTGCCTCCATACCTTATGGGCAGTTCAAAATTAATTCAGAGGCGAGAGTCTTACTCCAAGGTATGTTGAACGCAAAAGCTGCGAAGAATTATTCAGCTCTGCCACAAAAGAATTTATCAATGTGCTTAACTCTTCACTTTGTCCCATCGTTGGTGAAATTTAAGCTACGATCTTTGTTGGATTACTTTCTGGGACTTGCTTCCTTTGTTGGTAACTTTTGGGTTACTGAAAGCTTTTGCAGTAACAATCTCTTCAGTATAGAAGTTCTCACAGTATCCATTTTGTTCAATTAAAGACTCTACCTTGTCCAAATGCTCAATTTTTATCTTCTCCAAGGGAGCCATCTTTGTTGACGTTGACCGCTTTGCAGACAGTGAAGACATTTGCTTCACTGCCTCCTTGTATTTCTTTTGAAGTTAATTAACAACAACAACAACAACAACAACATCAAGCCTTTATCCCACTACGTGGGGTCGGCTACATGAATCCTTTCCATTGTGTCCTATTAAAAGTAAAATTCTCGTTTAAATCTAATAAAGAAAGGTCATTCCTAATATTTTCTAACCAAGCCTTTTTAGGTTTACCCATACATTTCTTAACACAAGTCAAATCTAATACCTCTACTCTCCTAATCGGGTCATCGGAAGGCCGTCTTTTTATGTGACCAAACCATCTAAGGCGACTCTCTCTAATCTTATCTTCTACTGGAGCTACTCCAACCTTTTCACTTATATGCTTATTTCGTATCCTATCTCTAAGGGTAAAGCCACTCATCCACCTGAGCATCCTCATCTCTGCCACACTTAACTTAGTATTATGCTTCTCTTTTAATGGCCAACATTCGGCACCATAAAGCATTGCAGGCCTCACTACCATCTTATAGAATTTTATCTTAAGTTTGAGGGGTACATTTCTATCACATAACAAACCCGATGCATTCCTCCACTTCAACCATCAAACTTGAATTTTGCTGATAATATCCCTATCTATTTCACCATCACTCTGAACAATAGATCCAAGATATTTAAAACGTGTACTCTTATTAATGACTTGATCGCCCAGAGTCACAATCCCCTCACTAGGTCTATTGCTACTAAAATTACACTCCATATATTCTGTTTAGATCTACTCAAGCAAAAACCTTTAGACTCTAAGGTTGACCTCCATAATTCAAGTTTACCTTCAACTCCCTCTCTAGTCTTATCAACAAGAAGAATATCATCAGCAAAAAGCATACACCAAGGTATATCCTCTTGCAAATGTCTAGTGAGAACATCCATGACTAAAGCAAAAAGATATGGCAAGGCTGATCATTGATGTAATCCAACCGAAATAGGGAAATACTTGGTCAAACCACCTTGTGTTTGAACACAAGTAATAGCTCCTACATACATATCTTTAATATTTTGAATATAAGCATTATTGACTCCTTTCTTTTCAAGAACTCTCCATAACACTTCTCTTGGAACTTTATCATATGCTTTTTCTAAATCAATAAATATCATATGTAGATCCTCCTTATTTTCTCTATATTTCTCCATCAAACCTCTTAATAAATGTATGGCTTCCATAGCCGACCTACCCGGCATGAATCCAAATTGCGTGCAGTAACTCATAGGCAATTAAAACAAAATAATAGTTATTGAAGCGTAAGCAGCAAGATTTTTAAAATAAACGGCAAATTTTACATTTATAAATGTTAGTGATAATGTGTTAACCACATGTCAAAGATCTATATATTTTGTAGAGTTGTTACCCCAAATCAAATTTAATTACCCAAGCCGAATCGGGATTTTATTAACTTGTATTCTCCATTCTTGGTTTCTTGGAAATGACGAGAAAATTGAGAAACTGATATACTCCTATATTTCTCTAGGTCAGATTAATCTAGTCATTATGAGTTTCTGAACTTGATTCATCAAGTCATTGATCGTTAACTGTTTGAGTTGCCTTTAACTCGAAACTTGTTGGCTCTATGTGCTGTGCTACTAGACTCGCCTAAGGGACTCATGAGTCACTTATTTGCCAAGACTTTTCTCCTGAAGAACTTGACAACTTGTTCAGAGTATGTGCTTTCCAACTAGAAGTTATTGCCATAAGAACTCATTAAGAGTACTATCAACAATTCAGAACTCGTACAAATGTGGGCTCCGAAAATTCGGCCCCGGCCTCCTCTCGCTCTTTCTTTTTATTTCGGCGAGGGAGTTTTAACGGATAAGTTCCGGGGTAAATTTTGGAAGGCAGATGGGTTTGTAGATAAGACACTACCCAGAGATTTCACCCTCATTTTACGAGGACTTTATGATCTGAGTTCTGGTTTCCTATAGGCGCAAGCCTTTATAGTTAATTACCCCTCTCGATCACGAGAGAGAACTTTCGATTAAGGCTAGTCGTCAATCAGATACGTAGGATATACGTGTTATCTGACATATAGTAGCAGCATGGGTATGGAATTTGAGAACTGGATTTGGATTTGTGAATTTGGGAAGTTTGGATATTTAAAATAGAAATTTTCACCATCTAGCACTTAAAGCGGATGGTGGGGGAATGGATGATAGACCCGATCAAGATCCCATGGTTCCGTCATCCCGGGCCATCGTGGTCCCTGGTCTACTTAGTCAGAGGAGGTAGTCGACCCAACCTAACAAAAGGATCCTTGTCGGCAGCCATGGGTTGCTTCGTCCAAGGGGACCTTGTAGACCGGGGTTGGATGTTTGTCTAAGGGGACAAATTTAAATTCACCTTAACTAATAGAGGGCTTTGTGCCCTATCAATCATATCCTATTAATTCATATCTCAAGGATTTGACGCCATTAAGGAGCGTATTGGCTCTGGTCATAACCACTATCTATGGTGTCATTTGGCGGCAAAACCACTCGGTTCAGAGGGCCCCGGGTCATAACCGTTTATCTGCAGTGCCATTTGGAAGCGAAACTATCGGTTAGAGGACACGTACCACGCCCTTACTGGCAAGAGATTGTTTGAGAATGGATCATATTGATATTTTTTACTAGGCATTTGGCTCTTTGTGAGCTAGAGTTTATTTGAATTTGTCCACCCCGACATACTGTTGCGGAGGATGGATGGATTTTGCTTTGAGTGTTGAGATGGATAATTTCATTTTTAAATATTTTTGGGATTTTTGAGAATTTTCTGGATTTCTGGGTTTTTGGATATTTGGAATGTCATTTGAAAAATATTTGAGAATCATTTGAAATATTTGTGAACCCCTCCGGTTGAGATAAACATTCAACACGACCATCATCGGGGTGTTTGGGGTCATTTCCATTTAAGGCTTGAAATTTGTCGACTCTGTCTGGCTGTCGACAGAGGATCGGGTTTCGTATGCTTTATGCATTCGATAGTGAATTCTTATTGTTATAGGCCTTGAAGGCCTAATATGAATGTATTAAGACAAATATGATGGTCACCACAACCGTATATTTGTTTGTTGGTTCGAACCCTGTCGACTTCTATTGACCCGTATAGAAGGATCGGTTTCGAACCTGAATTCACTTGTCAACCCGCACAGCATCCCTAGATGTCACGTGTGTACCAATAACACGCTCGCCAGGGCCCATGCGGGTTGAGAATATATTTCCCCCTTTAGTGTATCTGTGTGTATACAATTTATAGTGCACGTACAGGGGGTACTTTGAAAGTATTCGTATACGCCTTCTATCCGCTTGCATAGGAGTTGCGGATCCGGTGGCGTGGCGTAGCAGCTTCTGAATAGAGTTGTTCGCTGCTTCATACAGGTAGACTGCCGTGCACTACTCGTTGCTTTTCGTAGGTGGATCGTAGTGCACTAACTAATCTCCTGTCTTGGGTTGTAGAAGCTCGTAGGAACTTGTAGTCTTTATGCATTCTGCTGTGATTTTGGTCTTTACAATACACCCACTACTGCCGGAGGTAGATGTATTCATCTTTAGACTGAAGTTGACTACAGGATACTGCATTTACTGTAGTCTTTGTGCATCTACCCATGGACGGATGTTGTACATACGTTTGTATTCGTAGATAGATTGTACGTATTGCAGATCACTTATACTTACTTGTCGAGGTCTAATATATTTACTTGATGTTGAGTGATGGTTGGCTACAAGAGCGTTACAACATTCATTGGCTCTTGCTACATACCTTGTAGGTGCTTTCATTTATCACCATTTCTTATATATTTTACTCATGCTTCTTTGTATTTGTAGCATTTCAGTTTTTATTATCTTCCTGATAGACTACATCAAGAATAATTGCCTCCTATATTCTTCGTGCGTGATAGCTAGCAAAATCACCATACTCATTACATTGCTTGCAAGTTTAAATGTATTTGTTGATGTATTGATGTTGATCATAGAATATTGTCAGATCTATTGTACGTTGGATCCATATTTGTTGCAAAAAGTATTGTAGGTTGTGGGGATACCCTAGCATTTTTCTGCAAGATGACTTGAGAATAAGTCGACCTATTTCCCATTTCTCGAGCTATGTCATTTGCAATCTTCTTGCTTCTTGTAAGCAAAATATACTTGCATGTTCTTTGTTCTTAAGGATGATTTATAGCTAGCATAATAGTCTTGTATTTTAGATCTTCATTTGCAATCATATCATTTGTTGTGATCACCCCAGCCATCATCATTTGCAAGTATTTGAACCCACTATCCCTCTTCTAGTGTTGCTTGGAAGTAACACTTCACTTGCACAATTCTTTATCTTTGATGATAAATTTCAATGAGCTTGATGTTATCATCATCAATTTCTTCATTCCAATTGAGGTGATCACCATGAGTTGAATGTTCTTATCCAAGGAGTATCATGTTCCTTTTGATCATTCAAGTAAAATTTGAATTTGCAATTCTTTGTCATCTAATTCTAATCAAGCTTTAAGTGGTTTGAACTTAGTTCAAGTTCAGTCTTTTTTTATTAGACTTGATTCAAGTCTTCCTTGGTCAAATTTTAAGTTTCCATGATTGTTCAAATCATGATCAAATGAGGTTCAAATTATAGTGTCATTTTGTATTTTTCATTCAAATTGAATTAAAACTCTTTATGTCATTTTGAAGTTCATAAGTCCCTTTCACTTGGTTTAAATCAAGCTCAAATGCATGTCCCAATTGTAAGCCCACTTAAGTTCAAATCAAGTCCTTTTCATGAGTTCAAGTTCCATGATCAAGTAGTCCAAATCTTATCCAAGTCTTATGTGGTCCAACTCAAACTCTTGCTTGAGTTCAAATGTTCGAATCATGCTGGCTCATTTGAGTTTAAATTTCAATTGAATCAGGTCTTTTATAGTTCATTATAGTTCTTGCATGTCCTTGATAGTTCATTCCGTGTCCAAATACAAGTCTGAGCTCATTCATTTTTTGTTTAAGTTATTGTCCTTTTGGACAAAATTTCGGCAGCCTCCCGGCGTCCCCCCCGTTAAGGGAAAAAAACTAAGAGGCCACCTACCCGCCACGTCAACAAAGACGTGCACGGTTGGTGTTGGTGAGACACCGCGGCGGTGATTTTTTATTTTTCTCTCCCACCACGCGCAACAAAGGCGTGCATGGGGTTTTGAAAAGCATTTTTTATGAAAAAGGGCAGTTTTGATTTCCCCCCGCTCGAGGGTACTTATAAGTGACCCCGCTTCGCCGTACGTACCGCACCGGGGTCCCATCCCACCACGCGCAACAAAGGCGTGCATGGGGCGATTCTCCGGTTTGCCACGAACATTAAAGCAGAGTTTTGAGTTTAGAAGAATTCGTACCTTCGCGGAGTCGTCATGGTTGGCACATGGATCGAGGGGTCACTGGCCTACCTCGCCGTAGGTGTCGCACCAGCTTCCCTCCTACCACGGCCAACAAAGGCGTGCTTAAGTGGTTTGCCGGTCCGACACGAACATCGAGGAAAGAGAGTGGAGGGGATTTTGCATTTTTTCTTTTTACTTCTTTATGTATATATATAATGACAAATTTATTAATATATATTATATTATATAATAAATGATTTATTATATAATAACAGATATATTAAAGAATATTATATTAACATATATTATATCATATAATAACTGATTTATTATATAATAACAGATATGTTAATATAAATATTATTATATTAATATATATTATATTATATAATAACAGATTTATTATATTAAACAGATATATTAGTATAAAATGTATTATATTGATATATATTATATTATATAATAGTAAATATATTAATATATACATAATAGATATACTTGTACATATATATTAATATATTTAACATATATTAATATACATATACAAAGTGAGAGAGAGAGAGAACTCCTTCTCTGCTTACTTTACTGCTTCCGGCCAAAAAGAAAGTAAGAGTTGGGAAAAGTGCATTTGCGAAAAAGTGAACTGCTCTGCTAGGGTTTGCTTGTGTCGGCGATTTTGTTCTTCCCTCCTCTCCTTCCTGGCCGCCTCGGCCGTTGCTTCGTCTCCATCTCCGCATGGAGTTGGACGCAGCAAATTTCCCCCCTCTTCCAGGTTCTTCGATCCTTGGTGCAGCTCCGAAGCCCCTTCCTCACTCTTATGCTGACAATCTGGCCAGCCCCTCAGTTAAAATTGTCGATTTCCCGATGTCATTTGTCTCTCCGACCCAAAAGCTCTCCTTCAAGGCAGCGGATTTTTCGGAAGGAGCTACCATCTGGACTCACTCCCTTGTCGGTTATTCGTTAGGGCAACGTCCTTATTACGAGAGACTTCTTGCGGCGATGAACAGAACTTGGTCACTGAAAGGTTCCTTTTCTCTTCTTTCTATGGCGGATGGCTTTTTCCTCCTCAAATTCACTTCGGCGGAAGATATGGAGATGGTTTTCTCGGGCGGTCCCTGGTTCCTTCTCGGTAAACCCTTCGTTTTGCAGAAATGGAACCCAAAATTTAAGCCAAAAAGGGATGAAGCTGCTCTTATTCCCATTTGGATTAAGATTTTGGATCTTCCACTAGCTTTATGGACACCTTCAGGTATATCTAAAATCGCGAGCTACATTGGTATTCCTTTATCTGTTGATAGCCTCACTGCTAGAAGAACTAGATTGACGTTCGCTAGAGTTTGTGTTCAAATTAGCAAGAATTCGCCTTTACCTGAAATTATTCCTCTAGATATGGATGGAGAAGATTTGAACCTGCAAGTTGTGTATGACTGGAAGCCCATTCCGTGAGGGATGTGGTTCTCTGTTTCACCCGTTTGCTCTATGTTCCTCTAATCCTAATCCAAAACCGACTCTTCCTCCGCGCGTGATTCGTGGGAGAAGCAAGAGCAGAAAACCGACTTCTAGGTCGATTGGAACCTCCAAATCCCCTCTTCCTCCCACCAGAAACTCATCTCCTTTCAACAATCAGATTGACAATCAACCACCTACCATTATTACCTCTGATATCCCATCTTCGTCTGGTACCTTGCCGCACAATGATCAGCGGGATTCCCTCCTGGAGCCCAACCCTTCTCAGATTGATTTACATATCCCTAATCTAAATCTCCCAAACACTGATACTTCTCCCACAAAACCTGCATCTTCTACAAATTGTCTTCTTCCTTCTCAAGTGGTTCTGGCTAACAGTTTTGCTACTCTTCTGATGGAGAATACAAATCTGGAGATTGTGAAAGTGGATGAAACGTTAGAGGCTGAGGATCATTCGAGCGCTTCTAAAACTGAATCCATTAATCAACAATCAGCAAGTTCATCTTCTAAATACTCCCCAAAAAAGATAGACAAAACTCCACCAAAAAAATCCAAAGCCAAGTCCACTGCCAAAAAGGCAAAAAATTCTCGTTAACTTATGTCCTTGCCGAATTTTGCATCCTGGAATGTGAGGGGTTTCAATAACCCTCTTAAGGTTGGGTTGTGTAAAGACCTTATTAAAGTTCATAGTCTTAAGCTTCTTGCTGTTTTGGAAGCCAAGATTCACCCCTCTTGGGCTTCTGATCCGTGGTTTGTGCATTCTCATTCCCTCTTTGAGAATGAACATTGTTGCGACAATTTCAGTTTATCTTCTCCGGGTAGAATTTGGATTAAATGGGACTCTTCGCAGGTCTCCTTTTCTCCATCTTTCTACTCTTCCCAAATCATTCATGGTACTTTCTCTTCAGGCTCTTCTCCTCCTATTGTCTTAACTGTGATTTATGCCGCCAACCTTCCTGAAGACAGGAAAGAGCTTTGGGATAATCTCCTGACGTTATCACACAATATTAACCTTCCTTGGGTTATTATGGGCGACTTCAATTGTTGTAGATTCGAATCTGAAAAGGTTGGTGGTGTTCCTCTGGTGCAGGGGAGACTGGATGAGTTGAATAACTGTATTTTTGATTGTGGCTTACAAGACCTGGCTTTTGTTGGACTTTTATTTACTTGGTATAATCAAAGGGTGGATCTTCCTATCCACATCAAGCTTGATAGGATTTTGGTGAACTCCGTTTTCATGGATTGCTTTCCCTCTTCTTTCTACAAGATTGATCCTCCTAATGGTTCTGATCACTCTCCTATTATTCTGATATCTAAACATGATGAAAAGAAGTTCACCAGATTCATGTTTAAAAATTTTTGGCTGAAACAGGATGGGTTTTGGGAGATTTTAATTAATGCTTTTGACAATCCTTTCAATGCCAGCCCTATCAATGCCTTTTACAAATGTTTAAGGCAAGTCAAAACTGATATTAAGAAGAAGAATTGGTCTTTTTCTTCCTTTCTTTCCATGGCTATTCTTGAGGCTAAGAGGTCGCAGCTCCATCTCCTTAATGAAATTCAATGCAACCCTCTTGATAATGGTCTTAATTCTGCTCTGAAATATGCCAATGATAATTTAGGAAGGTTACAGGACAACTGGTCCTCTTGGATTAAGCAGCGAGCCAAAGCTTATTGGCTCTCTCAAGGTGAAGATGATCTTGGCTTTCTGTATGCTAAGATTAGAGCCCGGAATAACAGAAACAATATTAAGGAGATTATTTCTCCTAATGGGACTCTTTCCTCTCATAGTGACATTGCTGGTGCCTTTGTGGATTACTATTCTGAGTTATTTAATGCTCCACCTTCTGTTGTGGAGTGTTTTGGTGATATTCCGGTTGGGGAGGTGGTCCCCTCCCACCTTGTTGATTCTCTGGTGGCTTCTATATCTGATAAAGAAATTAAAGATGTTGTTTTTGCGGGTAATTCTGATTCCTCACCTGGTCCGGATGGTTTTTCATTTGCTTTTTATCAAAAATCTTGGCACATCATTGGGTATTATATTTGCATTGCGGTTAAACACTTCTTTACTTCGGGTTGTTTGCCTAAAGGGGCTAAAGCTACTGTGATTACTTTGATTCCAAAAGGCTCTCATTCTTCTTCTATTGCGGATTTTAGGCCAATTTCCCTTTGTAATGTGTTCTATAAAATCATCGCCAAGATTATTGCAAACAGAATGAAACTGATTATGCCTCATATTATTCATGAGAGTCAGTCGGGTTTTATTGCGAATAGAATTTCGACTGACAATATTATATTGGCCACGGAAGTGCTTAAACAGTATAAAGGTCATCACAAGTTTTTTTGTGCGAAGCTGGATATCAAAAAAGCATTTGACTCTATTTCTAGAGATTTCCTTTTGGATAGACTTAGGCGGAAAGGCTTTCCTGATCTTTTTATCAAATGGATTCGTGGTTGCATTTCTGATGTTTATTTCTCTATTTGCATCAATGGTTCTTTAGAGGGTTTCTTTAAATCCTCTTCTGGTCTTCGACAAGGTTGTCCTTTATCTCCGTTGCTTTTTTGTATTGCCATGGATGGATTATCCCATTGCCTCACTAATAATCCCATTGCTTCTTTTGCGGGGTTTAAGCATAAAAACTTCTGTTTGTCCCACCTTATGTATGCTGATGATTTACTTGTTTTTGGGGAGGCATCTTTGTCTAATATTGCTTGCCTTAAGGACATTCTGTCTTATTTCAAGGATGCCTCGGGTCTTTGTATTAACCCTGCTAAGAGCTCAATTTTATTCTCCAAGGCTGTTGACAATCCGGATGTGATGGCTAATTCTCTGGGGATCTCTAACCTTGAGGATCTTTTCACCTATCTGGGCATTCCCATCACTACTCAAAGACTCAAGTTTTCTCACTTCCAACCCCTACTGAGCAAACTTTCTGCTCTACTTGAGGGTTGGAAAGTTAAGTTTCTTTCTTTTGCAGGACGTGTCCAATACATTAAATTCACGATTGCTAATACCATTGCATACTGGATTAGAGGTGCTATATTACCCAAATCTTGTCAAAAGTGCATTTCAAGGATTTGTTCTAAATTTCTATTCTTTGGCAATCTGACGGACAAGAAGATGCATATGATTTCTTGGAATAGTGTTACTACGCCTAAGTTTAGGGGAGGGCTGGGTATTCCCTCCCTGGACTCGATGTATCATGCTGTTTCATTTTCTTTTATTTGGAGAATGATTAATACTAATTCTCTGGTGAGCTGGTGGTTTAAAAATATTTATGAATCTCCTTGGAAGCCACCTCCTCCTTCGGCTTCTAAATTTTGGAAATTTATCTGTTGCAAGGCTGTTGGTTTTAAGAATTTGGTTAGCTTCAAAGTTGGCAAAGATTGCAATTACTCTTTATATTGGGACCCTTGGTTTTATGGTGAGCCGCTGGGTTCTAGTTCTATTTCTCCATCTGGGATGGATTGCTGTGTGAAGGATGTGATTATGAATGGGAGATGGAACCTTCCTAGCTCTTGGCCTAATAATATTTGTTCCAGAATTTTGAGTATTCCGATTCTGGATGTTGACAACTTGACATGGATTGGTCCTTCTAAGCCCTCTTCTAAGTTTTTCTCTTCCCATTTCTATTGTTCCTTAGATAAGGTGGAATGGTATAAGTATATTTGGCATAAAAAACACGCCATTCGTTTTGCTTGCTATGCCTGGATGGCGATTCTGGGGAAACTTAAATGTGCTGATTCGTTGATTAGGAGAGGGCTTCAGGTTAATCCAGTTTGTTATTTCTGCTCGAGTTTGCCTGAAACTCATTCACACCTGTTTTTTGGGTGTGACTTCTCTTTTGGAGTTCTTACTAAGCTTTTGCCGGCTGCTAATACCTTCTATTTAAGACCAAACCTTTTTCAGGTGTATGATTTTATGTGGAATCATGCTAACTTAGCTGTTTTAGAGAAAAAGTTTGCTTCTCTTGCTATTTCAGCTATAGTTTACTTTCTTTGGAGGGAAAGAAATCAAAGGAGATTTGCTGATGTGAAAAAGAGCATTAATCAAGTTTGTGAAGACATCTGTTTAGCGGTTTGTGCCAAGGTTAAGAACTTGAATGATTATGACAGTCTGGAGGGAAAATTTGATGAAATCATGGTTTTTTTGGGATAACTGGATCGTGATGCTTAAGCTGTCTGTCGATGGTTATCTGGATGTGTTTTTGACTTTTTGGTTTTTCTGCTGCTACGTGAGCCTGCGGAATGGGTTTTATATTGATTCTTTGTTTTGGCAGAAGACTTTTTTGGTGTTGGAGGCCTTTTTTGGATTATTTTTGGCGGCTTGGACGATGATGAGCTATGGACTACACCAAGCACCTCCTTGGATGGTCCACGGGCAACCAGGACGTGTTTTTCTCACCGATCTCAATAAGTTTATGGCTACTGGTGGCACTGTGAGGGTCCTTGGTATTTCGATCGCTCATTCCCTTGTGACAACCGGTGCTCCAGCTATGGTTGCTGGGTTTTATTCTCAGTATGCGCTTGATTGTTTCTATGATGTTTTTGATCTATTGGTGTAGTCCTGTATTCTGAGTCCTTTTTTCCGCCTTTTATAATTTGTTACTTCCTTTTATTTTTGGGGGTATACAGGTCTTACTTGTAATTGATAGAATGTTGTAACCTTTGATTTTGGCTTTAATAGATGGGCTTATGCCCCAAATTTTCCCAAAAAAAAAAAAAAAAAAATTGCTTCCGGCTACGTGGAGAGGGAGATCGGGCAGAGCAGTGGATGGAGCTCACGAATCTGAGGGATTCGGCTAGAAGAGCTCTCTCTCTCTCTCTCTCTCTCTCTCTCTCTCTCTCTCTGCTTGTGCGGGTCGGCCGAAAGGTCGACGATGGAAGAGAGCAGTCGGCGGCTTACGTGAGGTCAGAGAGGAAGAGGAGGTCGGGCGTGAGAAGAGCTTGTGGATTTCGGGAGGAGAAGCAGCCGTCGGATCGAGCGGCTTGGTGAGGGGAGGCAGTTCGTGAGAGAGCGGAGAGCGGGAGTTGGATCGGAAGTGGTGAGGAGATCGGGAGGTCGCGGGATGAGAGGCTTCGGCAGAGAGCTTTCGCACGGGAGAAGAGCTTCGTTTGGTGCGGTATTTAACGACGCGTTTGGGCTTCTCGATCGAGGCGAGTCGCTGGAATCGCTAAGAATCGACTGGAGCGGCGCCGTTTGCAGCAGGATTTCGGCAAGGTATCGCGGAGGACTTCGACAGATTTCGTGGATCCAACGGTCAAGGTATGATTTTGAGCTTCTTTTTTTTTGTTTCCTTTGGATTTAACATACAGGTCAACAACAAAACTCCAAACTCGTAGTAAACTATAAGCCCAATTTGCCAGCTAAATAGCTAGTCACAAGAAGTTCAATTTATGTACTTGCCGTGCGATCATACTATGTAACTTTATAACATTGATTTTTATCCTTATCTATAAAAAGAGGTTTAGCATTCAAGCTCAAATGTCATGCAATTTTATATAATGAGCTAAAATTTTATTACATCAAAGTTTCATGCTGAATCTCTCTAAGATTCTTTTCAGAATCACTATTTTTCTCTGGATTTTCTTTTTAGCTCAGTTTGATTCATCTTTCTCAGTCAATGTGGTTCAATTGAGCCTAATATTTCACTTTAATATTTTTTTCACCTTTTGGGTTTGATTCATATTTCTATTAAGATTTTGACATCTTTCCACATATAACATTGAATCAACCCTACTGCACCACTTTTAGATTGTTCTTTGTTTCTAGTTAGGTACAGTTGTACAAGTACTTTTTCTTTAAGTGATTCTAGACTATCGTTGTAAGACTTGTTTAGAGGCCATTTTATGCCTTCTATTTTAATAAGAGCATTTTAGTAGTGCTCTTGGCTTTTAGACTTTCTTTAGTTTCCAATAAACTTTGTGTATAAGTTTATGATAGTTCTAAACTTGGAGAATCTGAAATAGTAGCTTATTGATTGTAAACACTTGAAGATCTTAAGTGAAAACCTATCAATCTTGGAAAAACAGCGGGGAATATTCACAAAACTCCGAGGAAAAACTAAAAAACAACAATGTTATTGCAATAATCAAAGATAATGGAAGGAAAATACCAAGATACAGTTGACCCTCAATTCGAGAGGAGGGTCTATCTCTCCCAATCCCTAGATGCCGCTAGAGCCCAAGACTCCAAGCACCGAGAACACAAAATCAGCCACAATTCTCATATGTCCTAACCCTAATACAAACTTCTACTTAAAGAAAATACAAAAATAATATAAAATGACTAAACAACTCTCAAACAATTAGCCCTAGGTAGTGGACCCCAGACCAAGTGGGGCGGGATTTGGTGCCTGTGGACCAGCAGGCTTGCTGCCTACTGTTTTACAGGAGCCGGCCCACAAGTTGTGTCGGCTAGACTGGTCCAGGGTGGACCGGTACAAGCGTATCACATATTTCATGGGCCTTGTTGCTGACAACATAGGTGAGAAGAAGTGTCGCGAAATCAATTTTCAATGGCCAAACATCCTTTTGTGCATAAATTTTTGCCTGCATTGCTTACATTGATAGCTTCCAAATTCTACCTTTTTAATAGCTAACATGCTGCCAATTAATTTACTATTTTCTTGCAGAATATAATAAACAAAGCATCCTGTAATTGTCTCTCAAACTTTTGTTGCTTGGTCTCTATACAATGTCCTTTCAGGAAGTAAATAATGTATATATGGCTTTACAGATATTCCACAATAATTTTACTATCAGCTTTACCTGAATCAACTATTTGTTGATTTTCCCCTCTTTACTACATGCTGAAATCCAAAGATTTATGCTCACAAATTTGTGGTATTTACTATAGTATAAACATTCATTAGGTTTTGATAAAATATCAAACTTACATCCTTGCTGCGATCTCAACATTATGAATAATTTTGTCCAGTCTTCAAGTCTACTCGTCCACGTTAATCTTATCTGGAGGAATCTACTCCCACAATCTACTTTGATCAATTTAATAACCTCCTCCAAATTAACAATTTTTCTTTGTACTCTTTGTATTGAATCATGGCTATGAGTTATTTAAGACTTCGTTTGGAACGGCTTTTTAACTGCTTTTAAAGCAGTTTTTTAGTCCCAAACGAATGGTTTGTTTGGGACGGCTTTTTTATTGCTTTCTAAAATAGAGTTTTAATATAAATTTTTTTATGTTTTACTTAAACTCCGTTTTAGAAAGCAATAAAAAAGCCGTCCCAAACGAAGCCGAAGCCTAAGTTGGCTGAAAGCAGTAAAACTGGTATCGTGCTTTTTTGTTGGGGCAAGCATAACTTATTGCATAGCAAACTGGAGTTCCAACACACACAAAAAAAAAAAAAAAAAAAAAAAAAAAAAAAACTAGCTTTTAATAATGTAGCGCAGTTTACTCTAATGGGTAATTAGTTGCTTCAAATTTGGTGTAAACTGCAACGGGAAAACAGAACAAACAGGAAGAAAAAGAATAAAAATAGAGGGAATTCTAGATTAAGAGAGGAAGAAGTAGGGCTGCAAGCGAACCAAACGTTCGACGAGCTTGTTTGTGATCGTTTAATTAGCTAAACAAACAAACTTGAACAATATTTTAAATACTCGATTCTTAAATAAACAAACTTGAACACTAATGCGTTCAGCTCATTTATGTTCGCAAACAACATCATTTGAAGTTCGTGAACAAGCTCAACATTAAGCTCGATAAGAAGCTTGATTCGTGTTCGATTTTGAACACGTGAATAAGCTAGATAAAAATAATTAATATTTGACTATAAAATTAATAAATATAAATAATCATTGCCTTTGTTACATAGACAATTGCTTTTATTATAAATGTGTTTGTTCATAGATATGTTCATGAACGTATTTGTCTGATAGTTAAAAAAAATTCATTAAATATGTTCGCGAACAAGCTCGATAAGCACTAAATGAACGAACATGAACTGAACATGAACCGAACATGAACACTCATTAATTTAAATAAACCAAACATGAACACAAACAATAAAGCTCGAATAAACATGAATCAAATTTGAACAAGCTGATATTAAATGAATACAAATATGAACACTCATATACTCGGCTCGGTTCGTTTGCAGCCCTAATGTAAATTTAAAAAAAAAAAACCTTCCTAATTAAAACTTTCCTAAGCGCCAAAGCTACTTCGCTAAAACCTTCTTCCCGAAATCACAGGCAGGTCGAAGCTGCTTCCATCCCCAAACCTTCTTCTTCTCAAACAGAGTCTCCCACTTCTCACAACGCCGCTGCCCTTCCATTCTCCGCAACCGAAACTCAAACAAAAAGCAATCATTACTGCCAATCACCTTCTTCAACTCCTCAACAATATACAACCCATCATAGAAAAACATCGACGCCGTATTCCGCTTGAAATCCCTAATTCCATATATTACTCTCACCGGCTTCTTCGCATCCATACTCCTCTTCAGCGCCAGATTCCCTTTCTCCATTTTCTGATCCTTCGGCTCCACCTTTCTCCCACCAAATCCTCCCATGCCGATATACGAAAGCAATCCATCCGATACGTTCCAGCTATCCAAGTACCTGTCGGAGACAACGATGCTAGTGGCGAAACCGGTGACGGTATCGTAGTCAATACCATTCTCCGGTGGGCGGTGGAGGCGGATTATGGCGAGTTCAATGCGATAGATGAACTCGTCTCCGACCTCGACGCCTGGTACGTCGCCGACGAGCGGTGGTGGAGGGTGGTCCGGCAACCGACCGTTGGCCTTTAGGATCTCGACAGCCTTCAGATCCAGTCGCCGGATTGGAGCCATCGCCGCCAGGCATGGATCTGCACGGAGAGAGAGATGGCGACAGAGGGAGCGAAAGAGACGGAGAGTATGGTGGATAGTATTGACCGCATCGGAATCTCTATCGCTTTCTCGCCGCCGGATCGCCGTGGAAGAAGAGCACATAGCTGGAGAGGAAAGAAAGAAATTCAAATTTTGAAAACCGGAGTATATGGAAATTAAGAAATAGAGATTGAAGATGAATTACTACATTTTTTGAATAGTTACTGTAATTTGAAATGAAAAATGAGATTTTTCTGTTGGAGATGGTCATACAAGTCATGGCAAATTCATGGCAAATTCATGATCTCAATAACTAATAATATTTTTGATTAAAATAGAAGTTAGCATATTGGACAATTTTCTAATATTTTTAGCAGCTAATATTACAATTTTATGCTATAAAATTTTTTGAAGACCGGATATATTTTCAAATGATATAAACTTCAAGTTCAAAAATAAAGACCAAATGACAAATCTCTAAAATATTTAATTGATCGGGTGCTTTGCACATGAAATATTTTTTTTGTACGAGCGCCACGACGCTATGTTCCTGAGTGCCCAGCGCTAAACCATAGAGAGCATAGCGCTGCAGTGGTATAAATACGGCACTGTAACCATGCAAGACAAAGGCTCGAGCACCGCAGCGCTGCGAGATGGACTGAACATTTATCTTTCTAATTTTTCTCAAGGGTGAGTCTCTTGGTGGATATAACTGATTTTTCTATTGTATTTTTATTTAGGTTGGATATTGAAAATGGTGTATGTGAGAAGATAAGCAAGGGGAGAGTGAGAGAGAAGAGAGATATGTACTTCTTTTTCCTGATTTTCATAGTGGATTTCTTGTTGTAGTGTGCCTCCATTATTTTTTTCTTATTTTGAGTTTTTCACGTTAAATCATGATGTCTTTTACGTTTTTGCCGCTTTTACTTTCTTGTTTCTTTGTTGTGGTGTTTACTCCTCATCATCCCCAACAAAATTGAGGCCATTATATTCCAATTGGGGGAAAATATTGCTAAATCAAATGTCAACTACTACATATTGGACATCAAATAAAATTTTAAGCATTCAAATACATTTCAAGATTGCTCTTACATGAAGATGAAGAGTTATTTATTCCTAATAAATTGATTGCAAACATCAATCAAGTCTGTATATTAATGAACGAAGAAGCAAATATACGAAGACTAACAAATAAAAAAAAATCATTTTAAAGCTACATATATAGCTACTGGATATATATGACGTCAACCCGCCCTCCATCATGATCATTAAGAATGTTGGCAAAATGTAGATGACAAGTTGAAAATAAAGCATCACATGTGCTAATACCCAAAGTTGTGAAAATCGGACCGGAAACGAATCTGTAGAATGAGAGGTTCACAATTCGACCAATTTAATCGGTCAAATAAGGGTCGAACAGGATGACGTAATAAATAATATTATTATAAAAATTAATAAAATTAACATTATAATGATGCCAACTTAAACTAAAAATTTTCATAATTCTATGAATTTTGAGACTATAAATATATATATATATATATATATATATATATATATATATATATATATATATATATATATATATATAGAATTACAAATTTTAAATTTAAATTTAAATATATTCAATCTTTGATTTTAAATTATATTTAATAAAAGTTTACTTTATATGTAAATATATATTTTATAAATAATTACTAATTTATATTATATATTTTGGTATAATTTTACATCTATAAATTATATATAGCTTTCACATTATAAAACTATATTTATAAAAACATACAATATATTTTTTTTAGATTTTATATTCTTCTTAATATCATTAATTTCACATTTAGAAAGAAGATTTAGAACTTTAAAAATTATAAATAATTATTTTTTTATTTGAATAATTATAAAATTACAAATAATTATGTATTTAAAAACTTCAAAAATTATTATGATATTATTATTTATTTGAATATTTCATACAAAAATTTTCCAACAAATTCACTTAGAAATATCCATCTTGCACTCATTGTTGAAATTAGAATCTACTAGTTGTTTAGTCCAACATTACTTAGGAGTTTTATATTTTGATGTTTATATACATTTTCTTATATTCATAGGTTAAGAACCCACATGGGGTGAAGGAATCATGTTAGAATGATGGACTAGTATTTAATATATAACATTATAAAAATTTTAGATTTTCAAAAATATATTCTTAATTTTTTTTTTAAATTATATCATATTTAAAGTAATTTAATATTTAATAAATTATTTTATATTAAATAAAATTATTTAAATATATTATTAATTGAATGATATCGATCAGGCGATTAAACCGGTTCAACGGTCCCGGATTTTAAGAATTGACCGGTTCAATGGTCGGGGGGGTTGAACTGGCGGTTCAAACCGGTTTTCACCGGTTTGATGCTAGGCCGATTTTCCAAGAGGACCGAACTAGCAATATGACCAGTTCAAGGTTGAATCGATCGGTACAGTCTGATTTTCAAATTAAAAAAATATCATCAGGTCATCTCCAACCGAACTCTATACCGATGTTTGGCGTCTGCGAACTACTCCAATTGAATGACAAAACGTGCTCCAATCTTGTGTTCGCGAACAGTGCGACACCAATATTAGCGTTGCACTGTTCATGAACGCAATTTTTTATGGGAACAAATAAAACGGAGGTAGAAAGTCTAGTGCGTGGAGTTCGATTTAGAAAGAATATATATGAAATGCTCTTTTTTGATGTTAAGAAATAGAGTTCGATATATATATATATATTGATAATATAAATTACGTTTTCAAAACTTAGACGACTGTCATCTCCAACCCATCACAATCTCTGTACTTGCAAACATATAAACATCTGCGGCTGCAAAAAAAAAAAAAAAAAACAACACTTGAAACTAATTTTTTTAAATATATAACAACTAAAATTTACTATTTACTCATGTAAAATTTAAAATTTCAAATAATAACAAAAAAATCACTTCTCCTATCCCTGAAATTCGGGACGACAAAGTGTGCTAGACGCGACGAGAGGTCGCTATTATCGATGGTACTAGTGATGTGCCAAGTTCAATGATGAAAATTTGAGGAAGTTGTAGCATAATGTCGGCAAGAGAACTAAAATCTCGTATAGAAGGACATTATTTCGTGAAAAGTTGGGGTTGAAAATTTCCGTCTAGATCAAGAGTGTACACAATGTGTACAATGAGTACAATTTTCGCACACAATTTGATTCAAATTATGTACACACTTGTTTGCATGCACCCAATATATATACTAAAAGTTCTGACATAAACTTTCCGTGAGGACTCCCGCACATAATAGTTTCTCATAGGGAAGAACATCAATATTGTATGAAGGTGGTGATAAGACCTATGGCGTGCAAAAAGATCAATGGAGGTCAAGGTAGGTGAAGAAGAAATGACCTAGAACTCCCTTTTCTTACCATAAGTTAGGAAAAGTAGTATTTCTATTGTTAGTTAAAATTTTAAATATTGCATGAGTAAATAGTAAGTTTAGTTATTATATAGGGAATTCAAATTACTTTAGGTTTATGTATGTAAATTAGGGTTGCAAGCCAACCAAAAGTTCGACGAGCACTCGTTGTTCGGTTCGATTAAAGCTCATTTGTGATCATTTAATTAGCTAAATAAATAAACTTGAACAATATTTTAAATATTCGATTCTTAAATAAACAAACTTGAACACTAATGCATTCAGCTCATTTATGTTCGCGAACAACATCATTTGAAGTTCGTGAACAAGCTCAACATTAAGCTCGATAAGAAGCTTGATTCGTGTTCGATTTTGAACACGTGAATAAGCTAGATAAAAATAATTAATATTTGACTATAAAATTAATAAATATAAATAATCATTGTCTTTGTTACATAGACATTGCTTTTATTATAAATGTGTTTGTTCATAGATATGTTCATGAACGTATTTGTTTGATAGTTAAAAAAAATTCGTTAAATATGTTCGCGAACAAGCTCGATAAACACTAAATGAACGAACATGAACTGAACATGAACACTCATTAATTTAAATGAACCAAACATGAACACAAACAATAAAGCTCGAACAAACATGAACCAAACTTGAACAAGCTGATATTAAATGAACACAAACATGAACACTCATATACTCGGCTCGGTTCGGTTCGTTTGCAGCCCTAGGAAGAAGGGAAGTCAGAATCAGTTGGGATATTTTCTAAAATGTCCAAAAAAATTGCTGCATGCGTCCCCATCCTCCTTTCAGTGGCTACAGGCCTACCGATAATGACTATAGCTTGAACTAATTACTATTACTCAGGCAAACAAATTTAAGCTAAAACAAAAAACAATTAAAGCTTGAAAGGTTGTTGAATGCGCAAGTCAAGGCTGATAAGTCTGAGCTGGTTGCATCAAAAATTGAAGTTTGTTCTGTCCTGGCTCTAGCTTGCCATAACTCTTGAAGTGGACGTTGCCCTTCATGTGGGTCATGATAGCTTAATATAAATTTATTTATGATGATTTTTTATTTTATTGAATTTATTTAAATATAAATATAATATTTGATTAAATAATTAATATTATATATTATATTTATTTAAAAAAAAATTTAATACAACAATATCAAGCTTTTATCTCACTACATGGGGTCGATTTTATGAATATTTTTTCTTCATTGTGTACTCTTAAGGGTAAAATTCTAATTTAAATATAATAAAAAATGTTATTTTTAATATTTTCTAATAAAGTCTTTTAGATCTACTTCTATCTTTTTTAACATAAGTTAAATATAACATATCTACTCTCCTAATCGGGTCATCAGAAGACCTCTTTTTAATGTGATCAAATCATCTAAGCTGACTCTCTCTAATCTTTTTTTCTATTTTCCAATCTTTTCACGGATATTCTTATTTTGATTTCTATCTCTAAATATTGAATTTTTTTTTTTTTTTTTAACCCACCACGGGTTGTCTTGGTGGTAAAGAGCTGGCTGGCCTTAGGCCAGGTTCCGAGTTCGAATCCCATGGCAATTCGTGTAAAGCCTTAAGTGTTGGCCCGGATGAGTATGGGGTGGGTTGTCCGCTAGGTCGACCGGGGAGATTAGTGGCCAAAGGCTGATACTCCCTGTCCCAAAAAAAAAAATCCTGGATGGAGTAAAGTTGTGGGGTGGGTGGGGTATTGAGAGAGGACACCATAAGTACTATCATTTTATTTTTATTTGCTTAGTTTTATATTTCAAACCTGCTTTACTTGTGGAGCTAACCTTGTCGCTATAACCATATGAAAACTTTTCTAGAAGATGGAGAGATTTTACTTTCCATCATCTTTTGGGTTTGTTTTGTTTAATTTACATTTTTAATATACTTTACATGCCGAATCAATCTTGTGCTAAGCCATATTATAATGCTTTTCTAGATGAAGGGGATGCATAGATATTTAGTTCCATCGTTTTCATTTCATTTTCTTTATTATTTACATTTGGGCCCTACTTCACATCTTGAGCCAACCTTGGTAAGAGAAAATTGCATAACGAATATTTTTTTATATTTTATTTGGAGGAATACCAATTTACTAGAATTTGAATAAGATTGTATGCTTTAAGAAGGATGTAAATCGAGATAAAGTATCGCTCGGCAAGTTGACTTCTATTATGCACTTTGTGGTCATTATTTAGAGAAATTAGTAGATGTGGATGACATATTTAACACACTATGCATCCACCAATTACAAAATCATGTTGTATAAAAGACTTCGGAAATATGCATCATATGTATACAACATTTTTATATCATGATTTTGTTTAAGTTGATTTTGTTGTATAAAATTTTGTATACATATGATTTTGTTGTTCGTCGGTAATTAATGACTTCTCCACTATTTGAGGCTTTCTACGAGCACAAATTCCAAGTTCAGTATTTTTCCTCATTATAGAGACTTTTTGTTTAAGGCTATTCATTGTGTTCTACAAAGATTCATTGCAATAAGTTTTCGTAGGAGGATGATGATAAATTCAATCAAGATCTAATAGTTCCATTATTTTATTTTTTGTTATGAGCACTTGCTTTTTAGGAAAGTAGATGTATTAGATTTGACTTATGTTAAGAAAGATAGAGGTAGACGTAAAAAAGACTTGGTTATAAAATATTAGAAATGATCTTTCTTTATTAGATCTAAATGAGAATTTGACTTTTAACATGACATAATGGAGAAAAATGATTTATGTAGTCGACCCCACGTAGTGGGACAAATGATTGATGTTGTTGTTGACTTATTTTTTTAGTTAATGGTGATAGTAAACTCATATTTGATCTAATGATATTTGTCAACGAAAAGGATTATGTTATCAAATATGACATTATAGTCTTGAATGAGGTTAATTTGAAGATCGATATTGGTTAACCAAAAGTTTTATCTTATTTCAAAGATATTTCGGATTTCCCCTTTGTTGGATTATTGTGATTTAAAAGCATGTTTTAGACATGATCAATTCACCTAAAGGGCCTTGCCTCATCCTTATGTGAGATTTTGAGTGTGATAATACAAATACATTGAGTTCTTTATTAGCTCTACTCAAATTTTGAATTTGCTGCCCTTAGCAAGCCTGAAGGTGACTGACTGGTGGTTTGGTAGCTAGCTACTCTCAGTGCATCACGTGCTTTATGGGCTTTGTAATATTTTGATTTTTTACCCTTAACATAACCTTTTATTAAAAAAATTTCACCTTTCCAACTAAATAAAGAAGGCAAATATTATTAAAAAAAAAACTTCTTAAAAGATATTTGTAATTAAAAAAAAAATACAAATAGGCCTATTTGCCCTTAAAGGGCACTTTTAGGAGCAATTATTGAGTCCGGTGTCCGAATGCGTTCAGAGACCAATAACCACGTGCCACGTCACTTAAAACTCGGTATTGAGAACTCGGTATTACTCGGTATACATTCGGATACGTTCAGATTTCACCGGACGTAATAATTGCTCCACTTTTAGGCATTGCAATTTGAAAGTTGTCATAGTAGATGACTTGTGTGGCAATTTAAATTTTATTTGAGATAATTTTTTTATTACTTTGTTTGTAGATCGTAATTATAATTTTTATTTGATCATTGCCTTTTTCTTGCTTTCAAAAAAAAATTATGCAAGAAAACTGTTTTCTATAATAGTTTTAAAAAGTTATTTTTGTTATACCAGTTGTACAAAACAGCAAGAAAATCATCACAAACCTTAGTTGTCTCTTGAAAGGGCAACCAGGCTCCCATTAATGCTTCCGAAGTTCTGTTTTTTAGTCATTAAGAGTTATTTGGCCCGCTTTAACGAGCTGAATCCATTCATGTAGTTCGTTTGTTTATTGTACCCTTCTTTCAAAATAGTTGTAGGGGTTGTTTGATAAGCTTAAAAGGAATGCAGTGTAAAATGAATATTTTGAAGTTGTTTGAATGAGTGCAAAATAAATTCATATGAATGATTTTTTTTTTTGTTAGATTTGAAGTAAAATGAATGTAATATAAAGTTTAAAAATGATGGTCGAGGGCTCGTGACAGCGACAGCAAAGGTGCAGGCAGGCGGTAGGCTGTGGGTGGCAACGGAGGCGGTGGTGACTGGTGGCGGTGGATGGTGGTTGTTGTGGCGGTGGTGGACGGATTTCGGCGGCAATCGGTGGCAATTAAGCTAGTTTCCTTCCAGTGTAAAGCGTTCTTACTCAAAATTGGGCGAGTTTATTTTACCTCCAAAATGAACTAGAATGATTTACACTATATTTAGTTTACTTTATTTTGAAACTTTTTTTTCCATCTAAATTATTCCAACTAAACACCAATTTTTTTAAAATTCTTACATTTGATTCCAACCAAATAGCTCCTTAATAGCTTTAATTTTTTACCGTACAATTTACAAGTAATTTTCATGCATGCAAGCTTTATTTGAATAGTTTCGATGAATTGTACGCAAATGTGCAGCCTATTTGCCAACACAACTATATAACACATTTGATCTAAACAAAAAATAATAATAATTTTATCTTTTGCTCTTTTTTTTTAGCATTTTTTTTTTTTTTGGCCAAAGCGAAATTTATTTATTATTTTTCTTTTATGAATTTTTTTGGGAGTTGGATGGTTAAAGTGGAGGAATGCATTGGGCTTGTTACGTGATAGAAATGTACCTCTCAAACTTAAGGGAAAATTCGATAAAATGATAGTGAGGCTTGCAATGCTTTATGGTGCCGAATGTTGTCCATTAAAAGAGAAGCATAATACTAATTTAAGTGTGGCAGAGATGAGGATGCTCAGGTGGATGAGTGGCTTTACCCTTAGAGATAGGATACGAAATGAGCATATACGTGAAAAGGTTGGAGTAGCTCCGGAAGAAGATAAGATTAGAGAGAGTCGCCTTAGATGGTTTGGTCACATAAAACGGCGGCCTTCCGATGACCTGGTTAGGAGATTAGAGGTATTAGATTTGACTTATGTTAAGAATGTAGGGGTAGACCTAAAAAGACTTGGTTAGAAATTATTTGGAATGACTTTTCTTTATTAGATTTAAATGAGAGTTTGACTTTTAATAGGACACAATGGAGAAAAAGGATTCATGTAGCCGACCCCACGTAGTGGGATAAAAGTTTGATGTTGTTGTTGTTGTTGATTTTTTTTGGAGTATTGTGGTACGTACTCAATTCAGCAATATATACTTAAAAAAGAAAAAAAAAAGAATAGCTTGATTAAATTTGGTTTAGGAAATGCTAGCATGATAAAATATACTGAGCAATGAGTATGTCCCTTGATGAATTATCAATTACATATATAGTTGGGGAAGAAAAAATCGGATAAATTTATATAATTACAAATGAACAACAACAAGAAGTCTTTATACCACTGGAGGACAAAACAAATGAAAAAGCCAAAAAATATGATAAGCATGAAGCCATATCCATTTTTAAGAGAATGATAAAATGGTCTATTGAGTCTTTATAAAATATCAAAATAATTTTTGACTATACTAAATGATTATTTTAAAATTAAAATAGTCTTATGATGGAATTATTTTTATTTTTTATTTAAAAAGTTGATGGATTAAAAAAAAAATTCATATAGGTGGAGATTATTTTGATATTTTATAAAGAGCCTATGGGGCATTTTGATCATGTTCTCTCATTTTTATTAAGGAGAAATTGTTTGGGATCAATTTTTGCTTTTTCTTTTATTTTTGAACTTTTTATTTGTAATTTTATTTATTTTTAAAAATAATTGAGATTAATTTTAAAAAATATTTAAAACATTTTTTTAGTGTTTTCACCTTTTAAAGTTATTTTTATTATCTTTAAAATAAAAAGCAACCTGGCTAGCCACCCACAACAACGAACTTTTATTACATCCAGTGAACGTACGCTCCTCTACGTTCGGTTTTAGGTCAAAACAGCGCAATACCGAGTACCGAGTTGTACCGAGTTTTTTAAAAAAACTCGGTATTGCGCTGTTTTGGCCTAAAACCGAATGTAGAGGAGCTTACGTTCACTGGATAAAATAAAAGTTCCACAACAACCTACTGCTGGCCATCATTGCCCAGATTATTGGCATTGCTGCATATATCAATTTATACAACTTCAATAAATTCGAAAATATATCAAATATAATTATATTCACATTCAAATATAAATAAATTAAAAAATAAAAGTAAAAAAATTGATCATGTTAATGCATCAAAGTAAGTTGTTAAAATCTACGAAAAATTAGTGGCATCTCCATCAAATTATCACACTATTCTACAACAACAATATCAAGCCTTTGTCCCACTACGTGGGGGTTGATTACATGAATCTTTTTTCTCCATTATGTCCGGTTAAAAGTCAAATTCTCGTTTAATTCTAATAAGGAAAAATCATTTTTAATATTCTCTAACCAAGTCTTTTTAGGTCTCCTTCTACATTTCTTAACGTAAGTCAAATCGATACCTCTATTTTTTTAACATGGCCATTGGAAGGTGAAATTATTTTGTGCAGACGTTGAATGCCGTTCGGAGACCAACCAGAATGCGTCACGTCACCCCCTGTTCGGTACTCGGCTCGGTACTGCTTGATATCGTAGCTTGGTACCGTTTGATATCCGGCTCGATACAGCTGATGTGGTGCATTATGATTGGTCTCCAGACGATGAACTGCATTTGGCGTCCGCACAGAATAATCTCTCAATTGGCTTCACACCATTCTATATGACTAATATTTCCATGCAATGCCTAAACAATTACTAATAAAAAAACAAATACAATATGCATCTCCGTGTGATCTATTAGTCGGGAGCTTTGACAATCAATCAAGAGATTTTGAGTTAGAAGTTTGTATATGTTATGTATATATGAGTTTGTCTTAATTGACTTAAAAAGTCACCATAAAAATAAATATAATAACACAACTAAAGCCAATGGCATTGAAATTGATTACAAAGAAAAATCATGACAGTCGAAAGCTGGATTAATTATTATATGCAGACGCCGAACGCCGTCCGAAGACCAATCAGAATGCGCCACATCACCTCTTCGTTGTATATCATGGCTCGGTACGCTGATGTGGCTGCACCTGAGTCGCCCTCGAACGTAAAGCTGCATCCAGCCTCCGCGCAAAATAATTTCTCCGAAAGTTGAAACCCCACCTACATTTTTGAACCCTCTAAAATTATGAAGAACACTGCACTTAAGATCTCAGTCATATAATTCAGTTCAATTTGAATGACTACAACTGAATCCAATCTTCATATGTTCGATCGGATTCAAATCATCCAAATTGAATTGTATTCTATGACTGGAGTTCCAAACCGTATGAATACAAATTTCATCTTATTGATAAAGAACACAAACCCCCCAACCAAATATCATATATACTCATCAACTCAATACCTATCTGAACCAGATTTCCAGTGCTTCGCCTTCTCAAACCCGTTCTTCCCAAGCCTATAATCCTCCAACGTTTGCTGTATCTCCTTCTGGAAATTCATGACAAATGGCCCGTACTGAACCACCGGCTCATTGAGCGGTTCGCCGCCGATGAGCACAAAGCGCAGCGGCCGCCCCGACTTGTTCCAAACCTTCAACCCATCGCCATTGCTAAGAATCAGAACATGATGGCTCGAGATCGGCGAGGTTTCCTCGTCGCCGAACACGCCTTCTCCATCGATGATGTATATGAAGGCGTTCCATTCTTGTGGGATTAGTTGCCGGAGCTCAGCTCCAGGCTTCATGGTGAAGTCAAGGTACATTGTTGGAGTTCTCGTGTAGACTGGAGAGCTGACGCCGAAGGCCTCCCCTGCTATGATGCGAACGTCGACACCGTTCTTGTTGACTCTGGCTATGTCTTTGCTTAGGAGCTCTTGGTAGTTTGGTTCCACCCTGCAGATTTGGGAGATGGCCGGTGGTGAAAAATATTAAATATCTTAAAAAAAAATTGTAGTCAACGTTAATTTTTCTAAAAAAAGTTATTATGCTTAAATGAAATGTAATTGATAATATCACAATATTAGCAACATTATTATATAGTATAAGATTTTTTATTTTTTTTTATAGAAACTAATAAGATTGTTATTTACAAAGCATTGAATCGAAGAGCCGCTTGGCTAACAATGGAGGAGAAGGGGGAAAAGGATTGAAAAGATTACATTTTGTCTTTGGAGGAGAGGTTGATCCAAAGTTGGAGGCCTTTTTGAACTCCGTCGCCGGCCGGCATTTCTGAGTGGACTATTCCCCGGCCGGCAGTCATCCACTGGAGATAGGAAGATTGGGTGAGGAAGAATTTGTTATAATTTGATTGGTTGCTGTAAAAATTTGTTCTTGTTGTTTTGCTTGTTTTGTATAGAAATGGAGGAGGAAAGAGTCAATGACTGACCTGGAGATCGCCGGCTCTGATGGTTCCCTTGTGACCGGAAAAGTCTTGGTGGGTGAAGGCGCCCTGACATTGAACAAAGAGACAAATTATTTGCTTCTTTTTTGAAGAAAGTTGATTGATTTCTTTCGTGAAAATTGGTTTACCTCAAGCATGTAAGTTACAGTCTCGAAACCTTCAGGATGAAGATTAAAAACAGAGAAAAAGATATTCCTTTTAGTAAATTGGATCTTAAGAAAACGAATTAAAGATTCTTTTTTGTTTGCATTTCTGACCTCTGTGAGGGTGATCCGGAAATCCAGCTGGGCGAGAAACTACAAGTTTGAAAGAAAGCCAAATCATCAGCTGCTAATCATTAGAAACAGAGAAAGAGAAGAAGGAAAAACGTACCAGAGAATTCATCGAGAAGAAGAAAAGGATCAAAACTTCTCAGCTCTGGCCTGAGAAACAAAAAAGAAAGAAAACCCAATTGAGAAAAAGCTCTACAAACAGAACAACACAGAGAACTAAAACGGGGGAAGTACCTTCCAATGCTTCGCCGAACATTAGCGCCATCACCTTCTTGCTGTTGCTTGGCCAGTACCTTTTTCACCACATGTCTCGGTTCCTGAAGCTCCAGGGCTTCATAATCCTCAGCGATTTGATCGGCTGAAGCTCTCGACATGACGGCGGTGAAGCTCTTGCTCTTGCTCTGTTCTGAAAGAAAAGGTTTCGCTTTGGGGAAGAAGAAGAATGGAGGAGAGCAGAAGAACGCCGCGATGAGAAAAGGAGAAGACAAGAGAACGATGTTTTTCTTATTTGGTATCTACGGAAGAGGAGATGGGCTTTTATAGGGAAGAAGCGCGGCCTCATCATCCCCATCACCATGATCTAACCTCTTAACGAATGATTCTAGAGAGAGAGAGGGACGGTTAGAGATAGAGAGAGAGAGAGGGTTTCTTGTTCCTCTTCCACTTCGTAAATATATGTGTAAAGCTTTTCTTTTTGGAAGTTACTGAAGGCGAGTTGGCAGGTGGGAGAGGAATAAAAAGAACAAAATTTATAAAATAAACGTAAATTGGTAGGAAAGAGAATTGGAAGCTTGGTCTCTCTCTCTCCTCCTCCTCTCTCTCTCTCTCGCTTCATGGCCTAGAAGTGATGACGTCATTCTCACGTCATAATGAGGTGGGCACCCCTTCAACCAATCGAACGAGAACTCTAAACAAAAGAATTATTAAAAAAATTGGATGACTAAAGTAATTATAAAATTGTTCCTTTAATTTTTTTTAAAGTAATTATAAAATTGTTATGGTAAAAATAAATTTTAATGCAATTTTTTTTAAGAAAAATTGTAATTTCAATTTGAAAAGCAAAACAATAAAAAAGTTATTTGAACAAAATAAATTTCAAAATTATTAAATTATTTTAATATATTATAATAAATAATTTTGATTAATTATGTATATAATATACTCATATTAAAATTAATTTAATAATTGAGATTTATATAATTTTGAACTATTATTTTTATCAAACTTAATATTGCACACTGAAATAGAAGTTTACATTTATTGATTTATAATTTAATTTTAACAATTTTGGTATATGTCTTTTTCTATCAGTTCTTATAGTTATTATATAATATCAGTTAATTGATGTCAATAAAAAAAAACATTTTATTACTTAGAGTGGGCCACTTAAATTGCCTTAAGCCCGCTAAATTCTCATAATTTAGAAAATTAAGCCCAACTTCAAAGTGGACAATTCGGAATTAATGTAATTATTTGTAAAATTTGTTGCTTAAAAGTTGTTATTGAAATTATAAAGTTTTTCTTTTTATAACAAATATGTATACATTTTTATAATTATCTTACTCTAAAAAATCACACAATAATAAAAAATAATTTAAAAATTTATAAAAACAAAAAAAAAAAATTGTGGCAATGATTTGTTCTGAAAAAGTTATCTCAAACACTCCTTAAAGCTTCATTTGGGATAGATTTCTACTTTTACATATTATTTGATTATTTCTTTATTTTATTTTTTTCAAAAATAACTTATTTAAATTAAAATTTGAGAAACAAATATGATAAGTTGACCATATTTTCATCCAAAAACTTACATTTATTATAAAAAAAAAATATCCAAAAATTACATCAAATGAAGCTAATGTCTATTAAGATATATATATATATATATATATATATATATATATATATATATATATATATATATATATATATATATATATATATATATATATATATATATATATATATATATATATATATATATATATATATACATCACATACATAAATTTCAAATCCAACACTTCCTCATATTTATCCTGTCGGTCCTTAAACCGCTGCAAAATGTCTTTTCACCGCATTGCAATTACAGAGAGGTGCAGCGGTTTTAAAATCACTCAAAAAAAGTTGTGGTGAATATAACCGCCGGGATAAGTAAAATAATCCTATTTTTTATAGTTTCAAAGCTCTTAAATAATAGGTTAAGATGAGTTGCGTATATATAGGGACTCATTTGCTCAATTTGAAGTCAACCAAATATTTTTTATTGAGTCAATTTTAGGAAAATAAAATTTATCTAGTAAAATATGTGGAGTTTCATGGATGTATATGCCGCCTCAGATGCAATCCTTTTATGTGTGTCAGTGATGACAAATGTATACGTAGGGCATAAGATAAGATGCACTCCAAAGAAAAGAACCTTTTTAATTATCGGAATTAATATTAAACATATGGCAAATAATTTATAGGAAGAATTACGTTCATATTACCTAATTTATAAAGATTCAAACTGATATTTTTAATTGGTTTTAGGTTTCGTTTGAGATGACTTTCTTATTAGTACTAAAAAACTGTTTTAAGAAGCAGTTAGAAAATCATCTCAAATGAAGTCTTAGTTTATAGCATTAGTGTAGATATTAGCGTTTGATGAACGATCAATCTGGGGAGAGAGAGAGAGAGAGAGAATCTTGTATCACATGACTTACCACTAGCCTCGTAAATGCATACTCAAGGGCTAATTGCCATCATTCACTTCGAGGCATCATCATTTGTTCTCACCACCTTAGTTATAGGAAAATGCTTACTCAAGGGGCTCTCAGCTCGCCCTTTCACAATCATCAGACCATAAAGCTCACCTTCTCTGGAACTCAAACTCACTCATCCTTAACCCTAGTTGATCTGAAGCTCTAACACAAGTTGTTGGTGACTTCAAAGCATTTGCCAGCTACATGTCTCTCTAGCTCATTAACCCCAAACAGATTGACCTATGCACACTAGGGGTGTCAATATTTGACACGACATGAAAACCCGACCCGATTTCAAAACGGGTCGGGTTCGGGTTGACCCAACAGGTTGCCGGGTCAACCCGAAAACCCGTTTAAATTAAGCTGCCCCTGCTGCCCCCACCTGCCAGCTATCGTGCGCACGCCCCGCTCTTGCCCGCGTGCGCGCCCCGCTGCTGCCTGCTGGCACGCGGCACTCCCGCTGCTGCATGCAGCTTGCCGCCCACTAGCATGCGTTCGCGTTCGTGCCCGCTGTCCCATAGTCCGCCGTTGGCCCTTCCGCGTGCTCGCTGCCCACCATCCCATAGCCGCCAGATGCCAAACTATGTCAGGTTGGGTCAACCCGCCAACCAGAAGGATCAGGTCCGAGTCCGAGTTTCCGACCCATTTACATACCCGGGTCGGGTTAGGGTCGACCCGTTTGAACCCGAGTCAATTCCGTGTTCGACCCGAACCCGACCCGTGACCCAAAATTGACACCCTTAATGCACACTCACCTATATTGGTGTAAACAAGTCAACTATGTCTAATTGAGCTAAATTTATTTAGTTATTGTTGAAATCGCGCTCATTTCCTAAGCATGAGCTCAGCTTGATTGCTTGAACTCATTTGGAAAACTCGAGATTAACTCGATTGCTAAGCTCGATTTTTTAATTTAAAATTTGAATATTATTTTTTTAAGAATTTTTATATTTAATATAGAATTAATTTAAAAATATTAAAATATATTACATAAAATTTTTAAATATGTTTTAAGTTAATCGAGCAACTCAATGAGCTTTCGACCCGAGGTAGGCTAAGCTTGGGCTCTAGCTCGTTTAGTATACGAGCTTGAGTATCGGCTCTCGAACTAGACCTCAAACCAGGGGCTCGATAAGTTCAAGTCGTGAGCTCATTAGCTAGTAGAGTTCAACTCGGCTTGTGAGCCTGCTCGGCTCACTTACACCCCTACCCACCTATTCACACTCAGAACACTTGACCACAAGACAACATATATCTAGGGTATTTTATACTTAAGAGTCACAAAGCATTGTATTTTCTATTTCTTTGTAGATGTAATCTTTCATGTAGCCTTAGATTCTCATAAATAAATGATGATGCGTACATATTTAAATTTTTTTTCTTTGGTCTTTTTTACTCTTGATATATTTGGCATTACGACATATTTTTAATTGTGGTTGTGTATAGTTCTTTTTATTCTCACACATTTTTTAAAGATAAGTTTTTAGGCCGTGTGTCATCCATGATCAAATTTAGATCCGGCATCACCCGCAAAAAGTGAATCTTATATTAGTAAACGTACTTATCAACTATGGCTTCGTTCGGAACAGCTTTCTCATTGCTTTCTAAAACAAATTTTTATATAAAAATTTTGAATTCAATAAATTTTTTTAACTAAATCATTGTTTTAGAAAGCATTATGAAATTTGTTTATTCTTATAACTTTTATTTTTAAAAGATTTTTTATAAATAAATTATATTAAATTATTTTAAGAGCTTATTTTTTCCACTCTCCATCTTTCATATATTAATGAGTGACATCAATATTAGTTAAGCATGACTTATGCACAAAACAAAAATACAGCTTCTGCAAAATTATCTGCTTTATGTTACAGCGACGTGCTCAGAATGACAAACGCACCACGTCACTAATACGTGGGTCATTTCGGCTCAGTGCCTTTCCTTGTACTTGTTGGAACTGGTTCAACCAACTCGGTTAGGCCATCTCCAACCGAGAACTCTATTTTTCACGTCAAAATAGCGCAAAAAGTAAAAATGGCGTGGTGCTGCTCCAATCCAACGTCATTTTTTTGCTTCTGCGCCAAGGTAACGACCCTTATCCTTTCCCGCATTTTTCCGGTTGACAGAGAAAAATGGCGTGGGAGAACAGTGCAACGCCAATATTGGAGGATTTTTTGGCGTTCGGCTGGAGCGAAGGAATGACGCCAAACGCTCGTTTGGCGTTCGGTTGGAGATGCCCTAAACCGGCGAACCACGTTTTTATTCCCATTATTATATATTCTGATAAACTTTGTCATATTAGTAAAATATCTAATTCAAATTTTAAGGCTTTCTTTTTCGTATATTAAAAATATGTATGATTTCTCTTCATCAAATTAATCATTTATTTCTTCATAGTATTTTGTTTTTTCTGTTGATTAATCACTTAGGAGAAGACCAAAAACACCATCAAATTAATCATAGTATTTTGTTTTTTCGTATATATATAAAAAATAAAAAAAATCACAGGCTACAATCATAACGTCTAATGGTTTGTATTGGACACTTTATTACTATCACAGCAAAGATCAATACATATTCAGCACAAAAAGTTGAACTGTTTTAACTTTATTGTAAGCAGGTGGTCATGATGAGGTAAGAGGCACAATTTTATTTTAGATAATATAAACATTTGAAATACATAATTTAAATTCATGAAATAACTCAAAATAAAAGAATAAAAAGATGGAGACCTCGATCAATTAAACATTAGTGGTGTCTAATAATTTGTCATGTGATAATGAGAACCAAGTGAGTTTCAGCACAATGCAATATGCTTTTCATGTAGATAATCTAAGGTTTAGTTTGAGGTCATTTTTTAATGCTTTTTTAAAACATCTTTTTAAAACAAAAAATTTTAGTTTGAAACATTTTTATATTAAAAAAGTGCTCTTGGAAGCAATAAAAAAACTATCTCAAACGAAGCTTAAGTCTACGAGCAATATCAAGTTAAATTTGAAATAGCCTCACATTTTGATCTTTATTTAGAATTATACAAAATTTGAGTCAAGCTAGAAGTGTTTACTTTTGAGTTGTGTTTCAAACTAATTAATGCAAAATCTATTGTTGGATCTTGGAGGAAGTTAGAGCTTCTTGGAAGAGAGAGAGAGAGAGAGAGAGAGAGAGAGAGAGAGAGAGAGAGAGAGAGAGAGAGAGAGAGAGAGAGAGAGAAGAATATGAGAGAGCAAAAATTGAACAAAAAATTGCTATTATTACAGACTATAGCACCTATTATGGACTTCAAATGGTTACGCAAAGCTTGTAATAACACGTATTTTAGCCTAGTCAAATAAACTTTTTCTGGAGTCAATATGAATGCAACTGCTATGATTTGACTGTTGACATGCATATTGCTCCTTTGCCCTGCTTTAAGTTTAGTTGTTGGATTTGGTTTTCTGCTGGACTTTTTATTTCATTATATGTGTTTAAATATTTTCAAATAAGGGCAATAGAGCAGAAGTGTGAGATTGATCAAGATCTATCAGGTTCAAGTTCTTATTATTTAGCTATTCTTTTGTATTTATGATAGAATAATTATTATATGATTGTATATATCCTAAGTAGTATATATGATTTTTGGGGAAATAAATATAGATGTACATATTGATATTTTGATTGATTGTTTTATTTATGTTGCTATTTATATTAATAAAACAAATTAGGCAGCTATGGTTGTGTAAATTAAAAATAATAATTATTATTATTTCAAATTAGATTATGGAGCATTGCAAAGCTGCACACTAAAGGCAAAACAAAGCTACATAAAAATATAAAGAAAGCACAATACAAAACTACCTAAAATTTGGACCAATAGCTAACAATCTTCACATTGGTCTGATTTTATAAAAGATGAAAAGATATATGTTGTCCACAAAGAACATCCCCACCTGTCTTCCCCGCCAATTGCCTCCACTAGATGGGTACCAACTTCCTCAAGAACTACTCCACAATTTTCTTGAGTCTCTAGGCCTATTGCATGAGCCCTAGCCTCTCTCCACTTGCTTCTCCTCCACCTAATCGCTCAAACTTGTGCGTGTTGTGATGTTTGACTGGTCCTGTTTCATCAAATAATGCATTAGCATGAATAACTAGTCCCATCATCAACAAAACCATTGTTTTAATTTATTGTTATTTAATCATTAACATCATTATCTCCTGCTGCTCAGACTCGTGCAAAAAATTGTGCATTCAAGAAATGACCCACCTCGGCGGCCTTGCTCACGAGACTACTTGCTCATTCATGTACGGGTCTGCCATTCCCCACACCCACACCCCTTGTCTGCCCAGCCTGCTTTGATCCCTAGCTTCGCACGAGTCCTTCGATTTGCTTATGCCCATGCCTGGGCCCGGGTCATGCGAGTTTGCTCTAGCCTTGCGCGATGCCCACAAATGTGAGATCCCGCAGGGTGCCCAACGCATGCGTGCCCTATTCCCACTGGTGTTCACAGGAATCATGTGTGCATTTAAGCGACCCTCGCTAGTCCTCCCACATCCCTAAGCCTATGACAAGCCTGCTATCCTGACTTACACAAACAAGTCTCGATCCCAAACTTTTGAACCCGACACCAAGCAGAGGTAGCGTATTCGGCCCGCTACCACTCCTCATGGAACCGCCTGGTCGGGATTAATACAAAGCGACTGCTCCCCGAGCATCCTGCTTTGCCCGCACCTGCCGCAACAAACTATAACACATATTATAGACTCCAAATGGCTACACAAAGATGCACACCAAAGACAATACAAAGATATATAAGAACCTAAATAAAATACAATACAAAACTACCTAAAATCTAGACCAATATCTAACACATTAATTTCTCTAAGTATTTGTATAGCTCATTAGGAATAATATTCCATCAAGTTACAAAGATGAAAAGCTCAAAATCCAAGCTAATCCAAATCCTATCCACCAAAGTTCTCTTCTAGATTGCTAATAGCTGGATACAAATAGAGTTGATGAGGTTTATGATTCAAATTCATCTTCGTTTGTGATTATTTTTCTATTGCTTCTTAAAACAGTTTTTTAGTACAAAAAATTTTAAATTTTATATTAAAAAATTATTTTAAAAAATAGTAATAAATCGTCACAAATAAAACCTTCGTTATAATGATCGTAGTCATAACCATTCTCATATTAATAACTTCACTGTGTAG
The DNA here is from genome assembly GCA_016618105.1 of Dendrobium huoshanense. Taxonomy (NCBI): domain Eukaryota; kingdom Viridiplantae; phylum Streptophyta; class Magnoliopsida; order Asparagales; family Orchidaceae; genus Dendrobium; species Dendrobium huoshanense. The sequence continues at coordinate 46,198,502 of CM028357.1, forward strand.
CCGATCTCGTACCTCCCAAACCTCCTCAACAAATCCAATATGTTATTACTATTGTCAATATAACTAATCATGCCGATAATGCAACGGACATTTTCAAATCTACCCTCGTCCTTCTAGTTTCTCCATCATATCATGCAAGTATAAGAAGGACAAATCAATATTCTTCGCATCTTTTAATAAATATGAGGATGACAAATCTTTGAAAAACTTGATATCTTCACGCAATGTTCCAATAGCCTACGTGATGGTCGTAAAGAAAAAAGTCCTTGTAAATTGCCATGATTACACTATCTCCTTTTAAATCCCTTATGTTGTATGAGCTGTCAATTTTTGACACGATCAGAAACACGATCCGAATTCGATCTGGAAAAATCCGGGATAGGGTCAACCCGGACACGAAACGGGTCGGGTGCGGGTTCAACAAATCAACCTGTTTTAAAAATCGAGTCGGGTTTGAGTTGACCAGCAACCCAAAATTGACCCGAAAATGACCCGAAATTGACACGAAAACTCCGAGATTGACCCGTTTTTACCCGATTTTGACCCGAAAATCAAAGATTGACCCGATTTTTGATCCGAAAACTTGCAATTTTAGGTCAACTTAGTGTCATTCGTGTCGGTCGGGTTGACCCGGACCCGAATCGGGTCAGGTTCAGATCCGGAAACCTGACCCGTTTTTAAAAAAGGGTCGGGTTCGGATTGACCCGAATAGTGTCAGATCAATTTTGGGTTTAATCCGTTGACCCGAATTGACACCCCTATTTACATTTTTATGAAAAAATGGAGTACGGCTAGCATTTTCCATCCCTCTCTATCTTTTAATTTACTCTAATTTTTGGCCTTTTTCGTAATTATCATTAAAAATACTAATAAGCAGGATTAATCTATCAAAGTATTCAAATTTTACATGTAAAAAGATATAATCAAATAAGTTAGTTTCTTAATTTCAAGATATTTTTTTTTTGGGCAAAGTAATCAGACTTATTTGATTTGTTTCATTCCCTTAATTCGATCATTCAAATTTAGACTATAAAAACTCATTTTATCCATCGATTATTAGTAGCTAAAAGCAAACCTTAATAAGAAATACAAATATGTGTTCATCAAAAAGTTTTTGAAAATTGAAATATTTTAATATTTATTTATTATGAACAATCTAATTGAAAGTGTAATAATATTTTTGAAACTTAAATTACTCTAACCTAAATAGTAAAATTCTTCAATTTCAAGAGAATTATATCTCATCTATTAATAATAGAGATAACTAATTATTCCACAAATCTTTTTATTGTATAGAATTAAAGAGAGGTTGATGTAGATCGAGATTTTCATCTCTAAATTATTAAGACACTATTTTCCTTACAATAAAACATTAAAATAAAATTTTGATCATTTAAAAATTTATTTTCCCTACACTAAAAATTTATTAAAATATGACATTTTTTTAATCATGTGATGCGATTATTCGTTATTACTATCTTCCTGAAATATTAAACAAATAAAACATATTGCAAAAATATTAATATTAATAAAAATAAAAACTATTATAATTAAAATTTTAATTTTAATTGAAAAAAAATAATTAAGAGTAAGGGAGTCGAGATCAATGTTCTACTCCCTTAAGAAAAAAATCAATACGGACAGTGGAATGGACCACGTCAGATTTTGGACTTGGAAGGTCAACTAAGGCTTAATTTGTTTAATTAGCAGAAAGCTAAGAGTTAATCTGGCATGATTAAAATAATATAATCGACGAAGCTTCTTATCTCACTAGACATTTGCAAGAGGATATACCTTGGTGTATGCTTTTTGCTGATGATATTCTTCTTGTTGATAAGACTAGAGAGGGAGTTGAAGGTAAACTTGAATTATGGAGGTCAACCTTAGAGTCTAAAGGTTTTCGCTTGAGTAGATCTAAAACGGAATATATGGAGTGTAATTTTAGTAGTAATAGACCTAGTGAGGGGATTGTGACTTTGGGCGATCAAGTCATTAATAAGAGTACACGTTTTAGATATCTTGGATCTATTGTTCAGAGTGATGGTGAAATAGATGGGGATATTATCAGCAGAATTCAAGTTGGATGGTTGAAGTGGAGGAATGCATCGGGCTTGTTATGTGATAGAAATGTACCCCTCAAACTTAAGGGAAAATTCTATAAGATGGTAGTGAGGCCTGCAATGCTTTATGGTGCTGAATGTTGGCCATTAAAAGAGAAGCATAATACTAAGTTAAGTGTGGCAGAGATGAGGATGCTCAGGTGGATGAGTGGCTTTACCCTTAGAGATAGGATACGAAATGAGCATATACGTGAAAAGGTTGGAGTAGCTCCAGTAGAAGATAAGATTAGAGAGAGTCGCCTTAGATGGTTTGGTCACATTAAATGACGGCCTTCCGATGACCCGGTTAGGAAAGTAAAGGTATTAGATTTGACTTATGTTAAGAAAGGTAGGGGTAGACCTAAAAAGACTTGGTTAGAAAATATTAGGAATGACCTTTCTTTATTAGATTTAAACGAGAATTTGACTTTTAATAGGACACAATGAAGAAAAAGGATTCATGTAGCCGACCCCACGTAGTGGGATAAAGGCTTGTTGTTGTTGTTGTTGTTGACGAAGCTTCTTATCAATATATTATATATATAAATATTAATTTACAATTATTTATAAATCAAAGGGCCAATCCTAATGCGATCAAGTCGGCATTAGCTTCCTATCGCTCAATAATCAAATTTAAACTACAAAGTCTAAGCCAACGTGTCTTGCAGCAACACATTTGCTGAGCTCACCCAATGAACTGATTCCTATATATAGCCTAAATTTCTAAAGAATTTACGGTCAACTAAAAAATTCCACCATCATTTTATTAACAATTTAATGAAGATGAAAAATGTGTTAAAATTTTATTTATTTTGTAAATAAAAGTTATACTTTTTAATTTAATTCTAATTTATGTTTAGTTAAAATAATCTTATTGTATACCAAAGATTGTCTTTTTCAATATTTTGATAGATAGCGATCGGGTCATAATGAAGGTCTTCCCTCTCAGGAGCACATCACTCAAAGGACTCTCTTTGGGACCAAAGAGAAACTCACCCAAGGAGAATGACGGTGTCACTTGCTCACATTTGCAAGGGAGCTCATTTTACATTGGGTGACAAGCAAGTTCCACACCAAACAAACATATCACCACTCATCTCAATAAGATCCTTCTCCTCCAAGCTCACCAAACTCAGCTACAACAAACAATACAGGAAATTCAATCTTTTGCGGTGGAATAATCCGCCGAAAAACAAGAGAAATCCGTTGCAAATCGTGATTTGCGCAATAAAAATTCGTGTCGCAAAAGTATTTGCAACGGGACATATCCATCACAAATATTTTGCGATGGATGTACGATGGAAAATCCAATGCAATTTTAAGATTCGAGATAACAAATTTTAAAGATTGAAAGATGACCGGAGCGGACGGCTATACGCCGAAGGTTGCCGCAACCGATGATGAAGCGGAAGCCGAAGTCGCCATGGCGAAAGCTCAAAATCTTGTTTCTCTGATACCATGAAGAACATTAAGAATGGGAAGAAGAAGAACAGAAACAGTAAGGACCCGATAATTGTATTAATGTTTCTTGCTTTGCATTACAAATGGTATTAGCTATATATAGAAGAAGAGTACACGTGTAAGAGAGTGATAGGTTCTAAAGACATATGATGTATTTACATATATTAATTACAGTCTTAACAATTTGCACCAGAATATCATTCGTACATTGTGGCTGAAAATCCATCGCAAATCCGACGCTATTTGTGATGTATATTTCTAACGCAAACAACAATACTAGATTGACATATCAAGGTTTGCGACTGAACTTCAATCGCAAATCCACCAGAAACCTGTAGCATAAAAAAATAGCTCATGCAATCGATTATTTAGTTTTCCAACAGCATTAATTACAAAGCAAGTAAAAATTAAAAATTGTTATAAGAAGCAAGCATAATCAAACAATAACAAACATTACAATAGCTCAAATAAACAACAACATTCCTACAACCAAACATTTAGATTTGTATCAACTTAAAAAATAATAATAATAATATGTGCAGTAGTGATTCATGTAGCGAGAATTTGGCTTATGTTAAGAAAGGTAAAGGTAGACCTTAAAAAAATTGGTTATAAAATATTAGAAATGATATTTATTTATTAGCTTTAAACGAGAATCTGACTTTTAACAAGACACAATGGAGAAAAATGATTCATGTAGCCGACACCACGTAGTGGGATAAAGGCTTGATGTTGTTGTTGTTGTTGTTGTTGTTGTGGAGTAGTGATAATTTTTAGGAGTTTGCATGGATAGTTGTGTGACTCCATCAGTCGGCATTGTTTATTGAGCAATAGAAGAGTATGTGTGAATTAGTGCAACGCATTAATATCTACATCCACACCATCACCACGAACACTAGACTTTAAGAGTAAAGCTACTCATCCACCTAAGTTTCCTCATATTTGCAATACTTAACTTAATATTATGCTTCTGTTTTAATGACCAACATTTTGCACCATAAAGCATTAATTGAAGGTCTCACTATCATCTTGTAGAATTTTCCCTTAAGTTTAGGGACCTTTCTATTACACAAGAAGCCTAATGCATTCCTCCACTTCAACCATCCAACTAGAATTCTACTAATAATATCTCCAACCATTACATCATCTCCATGAACAGTAGACTCTAAGAGTAAAGTCATTCATCCACCTAAGCATCCTCATCTCTGCAACACTTAACTTAATATTATGTTTCTCTTTTAATGGCAAACATTCTGCACCATAAAACATTGTAGCTCTCACTACAATCTTATAGAATTTTCTCTTAAGTTTGAGAGGGACTTTTCTGTCACACAACAAGTCCGATGCATCCCTCCATTTCAATCATCCAAGTTTGTTCTACAAATAATATCTCCATCCATTGCACTATCACAATGAATAGCAGACTCTAAGAGTAAAGCCACTTATCCACCTAAGCATCCTCATTTATGCAAGAACAACATCAACATCAACATCAAGCCTTTTTATTTTTTACATCAACATCAAGCCTTTATCCCACTACATGGGATCGGCTACATGAATCTGTTTTACATGACCAAACCATCTAAGGAGACTCCCTCTAATCCTCATCTCTGCAACACTTAACTTAATAGCATGCTTCTCTTTTAATGGCCAACATTCTGCACCATAAAACATTGCAGATTTCACCACTATTTTTTTAGATGTTTTTCTTAAGTTTGAGGGGAATTTATCTATCACACAATAACTCGATGCATTCCTACATTTCAACCACCCAACAAAAATTCTACTAATAATATCTCAATCTATTACACCATCACAATGAATAATACACTCTAAAAATTTAAGCAAGAAAATGATTAAATTTTCAACGAGCAAGCTCTGATCGGCTGAGAAGAGGAACATCGTGGAAGGAGCCGAGCAACCTGTTCGTCGAAGGTGGAACTTCGTGGAAGGAACATCGAAGGAAGTGTCGAATGACGAAGAAAAACGAACTTCAAATATGACATGAAGGAACATCGTTGATGGAGGCGAACGTCATCGAAGGAGGCGAGCAACTGGCAGTGAGAGGGGACATGATGGCTGTGAAGAAAACGAATGGTGAGTAAGTTTGACTTCGAATGCGAGAGGAAGGAATGTCATCAAATGAGATGATGTCAAGCAAACTTCGTTGAAGGAGACGATGCCAAGCGAAATCCTTCAACAAAGGAGCTCGCGAGCGCGGTCAAAATAGAACGTCGTGGAAATGAAAAGAAATGGCTATATAGTAGGTTTAGATAGGGTTCTTTGTGTCGAATTTCAGGTATATTTTTTGCCTCAAATACGCCGCAAATCCATCACAAAAATTACAACTGACTATTCCATCGCAAAACCATCACAATTTCAGAGGAAAAAAATTCATTAGAACGTCTACCACAAATTGTTGACTTTCCTATAGTGAAAGCGCCTATCTCAGGGATTCCGCAGTCCATCTAGCTACCACTACTAGGCTTAGAGACTCTTTATCCCTTCAAACACCATAGCTTACCTTTTACGAAAAAGAAACCTCGAGCCCATATGACATTCTCTGATCATGTTAGATGACTTGCTAGTCACGGGACCATCTCCTTGTCGGGCTCGCCCACAAACTTGCCTTACACCTATTCATACCTCCTAAGCTCACTCGAGGGACAGACAGCTTGCCTGACCATTAACTTTGCCCTCCTACAACTAACTAGGAAGCGACACATATCTTAGATGAGCATATATTGTGCGTAGGTTATGTTTTTATATTTTTCTATAGCTTTTTCTGTAGCCTTCAAAATCCTATAATTAAGGGGTGATGAAGAATAATTTTGGAGACTTTTGGATTCTCCACCAAGGGACTTTGGATCTTTTATATTTTATCTATATATTTAGATTGAGATAGTAATGATTCTACTGCCTTAATCTCTTTCTCTTTATTCTTTCTACTCTCCATTCTCACTAATAGTGTTTAATTTCAAATCACCAGATGGATCTACAGTAAAATCAGGTATCATCTATAAGAAAAATTTAGATCCAACACTTATCTTATCCAATGTTTAAAATATGGATAAATTTATATATTAGTTTAATGGCACGTGCATATTTCAGTTAAATAAATTTTAAAAATTTTATAAAAAGAATTATAATTATATTTATTTTTGAGATGAAAGTAATAAAATTATGAAAGAAAAGCACTAATTGTAAGGAAACAATATTTTGAATTTTAGTAAATAAAATCAAAATTATGTGATCCAAATCAATTTTTCCTCCAGCCAGTGTAGGCGCCAACATTATACTAGCTAGCTATTTAAAAGCAAATATATTTAAAAAAGTTAATTTTAAATATTTTTATTTTAGATCAAGCAAAAGAAAAATGATAATGAAAAAATCTTGCACTTGTAACTCTCAGTCAATCGCCCCTTATGATGACTCACAATCAATGAACTTTTTATAACTCCCCTAGAAACACGCGATAGTCGCCCCAACTGGTTATAACTCCCATCCACTGACTCTCGCCAGTGGACCGCATGGAACTAGAGGATATCACATAAGGTCATCATATCATATATTAGTATATCGTATTTAAACTAATGGTAATATTATATTATTTCATAACTTAATCATATCAATCATTTTAATACATATTACCTTGCATTCTTACCATGTCATATCATAGTACAACACTTTTCAACCCATTTTGAATATGTTTTTTTTTTCCTACTCATTTAACTCAGATTTTTTATACACATATTTAACTAGTAAAAAATTAATAAAATCATTTCATATTATTCAGAATGATCAAATCTATAATATATTAAAAGTTATACAATGAAAGCATACAAAATTAGAAAATAATGCATTTTTTGCATATTTGAGAGATAAAATTCGTAGAAATCAAAACCATTGAAAGCAGGAGTAAGAGATTAGTCACTTACAGTGAATAGAATATAATTCGTAGTCAAGAATGACAAGCAAATAAGACCTAAAGATCTTTATATCTTTTCTATTCTTCTCCTTCTTCAATTTCTTCCTAGCCAAGCAACCAAATATGATATATATACACTTTCTCCGTAGCTTGTTGTTCATCTATTTGTTTGATAATCTCCTTTAAATGACTCATCACTTGTTCGATGGATTTTCCTGCTACATTATGTGAGTCAGCTGAAGTATATTCTCGGATAAACAATGATTCAAGCCATATTAAGCCAGTGTAGCCCTTCCTCAATAAACATATCACAAACATGTCTAGACAATGATTCAAAGAAATACAATTAGAGTTTAATATACTCTTCTCATGAAATACATCAAAAATTAGCTAATATTACATATCTTAACTTTACATCTCAAATGATAAGAGCCATTTTTATGTATATTATTAAATTTTTTTAATAGTAGGCGATCCTATAAAAACTCAAAAGAATACTATAAAATAAAGTTAGAATATAAAGTAAGAGATAAATTTATGATGAAATTGCTCTTCACAAATTATTATTTTGACGAAGTTAGGTATAAACAGGTAATATTAAATTGTTTATTTGCCTTTTTATGAATTTCGATTATAATATTTATTTAAATCCTGAATAGTATAACAAAAACAAATTTAAAAATTAAAACGTTCTCTCTGCTGGCTATGGGGTTCGAACCCATGCGCACTTATGTGCAGAAGATCTTAAGTCTTCCCCCTTAACCACTCGGGCAAACCAGCTTATTTATATTGTACTATAGATAAATTTTAATTATAAAAGATGTTAAATTCTCAACTTTACCTAATTAACATGCTTTTTTTCCATTATTCGATGTCAAAATGCACAATAAAATTCAAATATATGTTTTTTTTTTCATAATTTTTTCCTAATTTAATTAGAATGCTTGAAAATACATACATTTATTAATTTGCATTTAAATGACGATAAATAAAAAGATTTTGAGTGTTTCTTTAAAAAATATCATCCTAATTCAAATTTTAATTAACAAGATAAATAATACCGGTTGGATGATAAATGCATTATGATGAATGATTGATATAACACTATCAAATGATTTAAACCCTTCATGTCTGAAATTTTTTGCAGTCAAAATCTTTGTTAGCTTGCAATTGCACATTAAAAGCCTATTAGATTTTTTTAATCCCAAATTTATTTGTATTAATCAATATTTATAATAAAAGATTGTTAAGAATTGATAAAAAAGAAAATCAATTTAATGCAAATTTTAATATATTATATTAAGAAAAATATATAAACATTTTCTCTAAATATAAAAAAATACATCATTTATATAATACAACTCACACTTGTGAAATAATTCTTTTTTAGGAGTTATTCTCAACTTATTTAAGTATGTATAAATGATTTTTACTAAGATAATAAACTCTTTTTTACTGTCATAAATATTTTGCTTGTCAAATGACCAACAATCATAATGATTGCAATAACTATTCCCCCTAATCAAACTCTCATCTCTACATAAACTACTCTTTCAATCAGGCACATAAGACCTACATTCCCAACATAAATATTTGATCTCAACAGATAAAGCATTGAACTACTTTAGATGCAAACGAGGCTCTACCAACACTTAAATATGTGATTTTTGAGAAATTATTTTGTGTGAACGTCGGACGCAGCTCTACGAGGCAAGGTGTAACCACATCAGCTGTACTAAGCCGCGGTACCGAACAGCACCGAGCGAAAGGATGACGTGACGTTCTAAACAAGCATCCACACAAAATAATTTTTAGTTTTTAGCCTCGATTATACAAGTCCAACATATCTTGGAAGTCTTTTACATGTTCAATTGACTTGTATTGCTGCAAAAGTTTGACTCAGTCAATCATGTCCACAGCACAACATAGAAAAGAAAAGAAAATACTTGACATGAAGAGATGTACATATAAATATGAAGATATTTACAGATCCATGGAGGGTTTAGATACAATCCTCATAAGTTACATAAGAATTATCAATGAGCATCTTAAATTATAGCTGGCTATCAAAAATATTGCTTTATATCTGCTACTTCTTGCTATACAGCATATCATAGCTACCTTGATGCATCAGGTCATCGGTGAGCAGGTCAGCCTGCTTTGAGAAACTATTCGTTTCTGCAACTCTATTAAATCCTGCTTTTGAGGTTGAGAAATCGACGTACAATTCTGCAAATATGTAAAAAAATAAATTCTAGTCCTTACACAGGATGGAAAATGTGAAAGCAAAGAAAGAAAGAGAGAATAAAGAGAACAATAAGAGAATGATTGTGTGATAGAGATTAAGGTTTTGTTTGGGACGACTTTCTTACTACTTCTTAAAGTAACTTATTAGTACAAAATTTTTAATTTTTGTACTAGAAAGTTGTTTTAAGAAGCAAAAAAAAGTTGTTCCAAACGTTATGATGGCTTTTTTACAATTTTGTAAAGCTGCTTTTCAGTCATTAAAAGCAGGGAAAAAATGATGATCTAAAGCTGTCAGAAATGAAGCCTAAGATTTCGTTTGGGATGGCTTTCTTACTGCTTTTTAAAGTAGATTTTTAATGCAAAAAGTAGAAATTTTGTACTAAAAAGCTGCTTTAAGAAGCAATAAGAAAGCCGACCCAAACGAAGCTTAAGAAAGACTAAATTATCACTCTTTCACCCCTGCTATCTTTCCACCAACTATTTATTTTTTTCTCGTGTATTTAGCAAAAGGTAGAATATTTTACCCAATTCTTCGCCTATTTTGTGCCTCAAGTGTTGGTAGTGGAGCAAGTTGCTGGGAAGAGGAGCAAAGGGATGTCTCTAACTCTTGATCCGTTACCCCAGAAGGATGCTAGGCTTAAGCCTACTATAGCCATCACCACCACAGAGCAGGCAGCAGGAACTGCTTGGCTGCTGCCGAGGAATTGGGTTGCTAGGAGGCCTGCAAGTGTCGAGCTTTGCATTCCAGTGCAGAGTGATATTGTTCTACTCAGAGGTTCTTGCCTGAAAATTTTATTAGTAAGAACATAACGAATAGCCGGGTGATAATGACTTTGACTTCGCAGGAAAAGACACAAAATAGCGGATATATGAATTATGAAGCATGTTTGTTTAGTTCTAACTGGTTTATTTAAGGGCACGTTAGTTTAGTCTATAGAATAGAAGCCATGAGAACGTAATGTCGACTTGATTATCATGAAGTACGGGAGGTGTGCGTTCACCAAAAAGAATCACATAAGCTTCTAATTTTGTTGAGTCTATTTGGAAAAAAATTAAGGACAAAAAAAAAAAAAAAAAAATATCATTTTGAGACCTTACTAAATGAGAACTTTAAAGAATAAATTCTTTTGAAATAGTGTAACAAACATTTTAATGAATTATATATAAAAAAATCAAAACAGTGAAATAGACTTCGCTCAAAAAAGATGTATAAAAGCAAGTTTTAGGTCTAGATGATATATATATATATATATATATATATATATATATATATATATATATATATATATATATATATATATATATATATATATATGATATACCTATTGAGATTGAATGAGTTGTGTTAGATATTGTAGTGATGTGGTTAACAAAATCTTTTTTTTTAATTGAAAATAAAAAGATGTAAATGATTGGACAAATATTTTTGCACTAATGTTTAAGAACAAATAATATGTATGCTATTTAAGATTGTGTCAAGTAAAGTGGAATTAAACTTATAAGTCATACAATGAAACCATGGGAAAGTGCATTGTAACACATGCTAAGAAAAAATACATCATTAAGTTTCTTGATGATGTATTTTTTAACATGAGATTAAGCTGAGACAACTAAAAACTTTGAGAAGATTTAAGGACAATTAGATCCATTTGGATGTTCTCGATGAGGACTAATAGTGCTACCATCTAGACCTTGGTCTTCAACTAAAGTTTTACAATGGATTTCATCCCTGAACAGAACGCCTCAACAAATTCAAAAATTCAAATTCTAGAAAATTTAGATAGCTCTGTTGAACGAAGTAGCAGATTCGGAATTTACAATTAGAAATCTCCAGCCTGTATGCCATACAAAAAACGAGGCACAATGTTTTCTAAGATTTGTTTCTAGAAGAAACAAAAACAAGCAGGACTAGTTGCCATATAAATGCCTTGCGATGAATAACAGCATGTAAAATCAGTAATTTCCATAGTTGCATCCCTAATAAAAAACTGTTGCTAATTTATGCAAGCTACAAATCCCAGATGAAAGGGATGCTTAACTTAACACTTCAAAGGAAAAAATTCCTGGAAGCAAAAATTCTATCAAATAATCACCCCAAATCCCCAATTGCTTGAAGGAAAGAGAAGAGTAAGTGCAGCAAGAATTCTGATAAGCTTCTTGACGGATCAAGAAGATTAGGCAACTTTAGAGTAGGCGTAAACTCCAAAGAAAGAGATGAGATATGAGAAGAAGAGGAAAACCAGATATTCTTTTCCATAATGCTTTTATTTACAACTAGAGAGGTATTTATAATGTTTAAGTAGACCAACAAGTTACTACAGACTCGTTTTTACTAAAACAAATAAAACAAAATACTAGACAGAGTAGTGCATTATTATACATGTCCACTCATATTATTTATGTTGCCAAAACAATGTTGTTGTCACATATATTTATTCCTTCTTCTTTGGTAGACTTTCATAATTGTTGGTTGTTTCATCTTGTTTGCAGCCCATTTTGCATATTTAGATTGTACAATTTTAGGATCCAAAATAATATACTGATACTTAACGGATTCCTACATGCCAGATAAAATGGTCGCTGAACACTTTAATGAAAAAATTTTTAAAAAGAAAAAATTCAATCAAATAATCATCGAAAAGCTACAAGTGCTCGAAGGAAAGAGGTAATAAAGATTAGCAAGGATTAGTACACACCATCCTCACTCAACTTGGCCTAATTAGTTGCCTTAGAAGAGATTATTTAGTAGCACGTTTGTACTTCACAAAGCAGCACCAATCAGAGATATGTGTATACAAAGTGTTTATGAAGTACATAGAAGCAGTAAAAGAGCAGTTTTTCCCACATATCATTAAGTTTAAGAAAGCACTGAGATAAAAAAAAACTTAGAAACTTGAATGCACCTCGCAAAAGGCAACTTGGATGCCCAATAACCCAATGCAAAGGCCGCAATATGGAATGTCACTATGGGTAGAAGCAATAGGAGACCTTCTGAAGATAAAATTTGGCTCCTATTTATCGCAAGAGGACTTCCAATGCAGAGCGCCGTACAGAACAAGGCAACAAAAGGCATTATAGGCCGAATTGCATTTACCACAGATTTGGCATATGTGTTGAGGGCAAGACCGGCAGTGACAGGAATAAGCACAACCTGGGAATCAAAATATATTAACTTATTACTTTCTTTGGAAATTCGTATATTTATGCCTAACAAAACAATGTGATGGTGGTTATTTTAGCATATTATTTAGCCAACTGCTGCACAACAATTTGATTAAAATACAACCAAAGATTATAAATATTCCCTCAAGTATAAAATTTTGACAAAAAAATTTGCTTCAGCAGGAAAATAATATAAAATAATAATCTCCCATGGCCTTTAAATGCATGATAATACCTGCAAGATCGATTTGGACATTGCAACTGGATCAACTGGAACTACAGAGCCAATTAAAAGGCCAGTGAGCAAAGGTGTAACAATTACAGAAGAGATGGTTGTTATGCTGGTTAGCAAAATACTCAATGCCACGTCTCCTTTGCTCAAAAAGCTGGCATAACTTGAGAGTTGAGCGCCTGCTACACAGCTTGTAAGAATAAAGCCAGCGTAGAACATCGAAGGAACTTTGAATGCCCTTGCAATCAACAAGCCCAGGAGTGGCTTGAGTACATATTGTGCAGCATAGCCAACCGAAAGTGGTAAAGGTCTTGATATTCGTGTGACAAAATAATGAAAAACTAGAAGTCAGAAAATGAGTTTCATGATATTGGTAATAATTCAAAGAGGGAATACAGAATAAGCAAGCTTACCTCTGAAAGGCAAGGGAAAAATCATCAATAGATAGCTTGATGCCAATAGATAGCATGATCCCTCCAAGAGCAGGAGCATAGTATTCTTTTGATACCCTAGATATGGAGAAAAGAATTGTGTTTAAATCCTACAATCATTTTACCAAAAACAAATTATTCCAACAACAACTACTATAACAATATCAAGCCTTTATCCCACTATGTGGAGTCAGCTACATGAATCCTTTTTTTCTCCATTGTACCCTGTTAAAAATATAAATTTTCCACAATTTAGAAATAAAAGAATAAAGGAACTTCAAAATTCAGGGTCCCAATTTCTTCACAATACTATGGCTTCACTTGAATCCGTTCAAAATTGCAGAAAGTCTGGTAAAATCTATATATATCATAACAGTTCATAACTAATAAAAACTCATAATGCATATCCAAATCATCATCAGCCCTGAAATTATGATTTTATGACCCAAGACAGTTCATACCTTCAATTTTACCATTAAAAAAAAAACAGATAATCATAATCTACACACATCTAGCAGCAAATATTACTTTAGAGAAGTAGCATAACCAGCTTATCTCCAAATGTGAACATCTTTTCACTTGGATTATTCAGTTATACTTTGCCTTGAAGAATGGTATCATTAACTAAAACCAATTATATGTGATTATTTAGTTCATGGAAATTTCAAGAACATACTCCAAGTTATATAAGCTTTATTTAGATAACCAATGCGGCGGGCCTGTTGACATATACTCCTTATTAGGTTTATAAGTGGTGTCCCTCTCAGTCATTTTGAAATTTCAAGGAGTTTGTCGAGTAATTGAAGAAGATAATGGAAGTTGAATTGGTTATGAGGAGCACAGTCTACCTCTTTTTATACATGTCTAAAGCATTTAAATCTAATCTATATCATCCCCACACTTCACAACAGAACCGGACATCATTAGATACAATCCAATCCAAACAAACACTTCGTCCAAACCCTAGAAAAACTCGCTTGAAATTCAAAACCACCAGTGTCCCATTACTTCAGAAACGCCAAATCTTATCCTTTCACATCAAAACAAATTATTTTGTCCTTCCTCATTCCGCTTTTATCCAACCCCCAAATTCACAGGTACTAGAACATGAATAGCAAAGCAGCTAACCAGGAGAAGGTCGAGGGATTCACGAGCGAAGCAACAGCAGTGGCAGCTACAACATAAGGGAGCATTGCCGACAACGCCTGAGAGATAGCCTCGGCCCTATCCTTTCCATCGCCGGATTTTCCGGTGTTCAACCCGAAAGAGAATAGAGTGACGCTTCCCTTTCTCCGATACCACCCCGCCCTCCCCTCGAATGGTAACGAAGTCGAGCAAGCCATAACGGGCATGCAGGTGCATCCACCGCCGCATCTCTGTCGCCTGATCCTCAGAGAAAGAGGAACTGCAGCAGCGGGAGTTCGCCGGATTCCGCCTCGGACGGGAAGTAGCGGATGTGAAGCGCCGAAATAGTATATGGATGCGGCCATCGAAGCGCTATTAATTTAGTACAGGTAAATTAAAATAACAGAGATTGACATGCACCGATGCACGGAAAAAGAAGAGGGGAAAAAAGGAAATTTGTTTTTAAAAAAAGAAAAATTTATCAAATATCTCTATATAAATTATAACAAATAAAATTAATACTAATATTAAAATAAATTTAATAATTTTAAATCATCTTAACATAATTTCTTTCAAAATATTTTAATATAATTATTTAAAAAACGTCATAAATTATTGCCAGTCATTAAATTAAATTTGAATTTATTAAAATTAACAAATTAACTATCAAAAATATACATGGCTCATCTCCATCTGTTTATTGAGAAATCTAATTATTAATTAAAAAATTTATCTTAATTGATTTAAATGTTTCAAAAAAAAATCAAAAAGAGGATTATATAAGTTTATTTGATATTACTTTTAAAATAATAAAAAAGATTGTAGAAGCTTCGGGAAGTTGCTTAGATTTTTTTTTTTTTTTTTTTTTTTTGGGCAGAGAGTGTCGGCCTTCGGCCACTAATCTCCCTGATCGACCTTGCGTGCAACCCACGACATCTACACGGGCCGACACTTAGGGCTTTCACGAGGCGCCGAGAAATTCGAACTTGGGACCTGACCTTTGGCCAGCCAAGTCTCCACCACCAGGCCACCCCGTGGTGGGTAGTTGCTTAGATTTTAAGCTGCTTAAAAAAATTTTTATGATATAATATATATTAGTGCGTTTGATATGTTTAATTTATTATGGGTCCAAAAGTTGCCACGTAAATATTATTTATACTGTCATAATAAGCACCACGGAATTTCAGATGCAGACAATTGTGAATTATTTCCTTGCTTCCATAACAGATGGGGCATTTCAACAGGACAAAAAAAGTTTCTAATGTCTTTATAAATAATGGGTTAATAAATTTTTTATTTTATTTTAGACGAATTAAATCGTCATATATATAAATCTTAAACTTAATTTTTTTTATTTCAAATTTAAAATCTCAACTAATAAATTAAGATGAGTTATAGACTTATAGTCTATATGTGTTAGTTAAATAGTAATATTTTATACATCCAAAAGTTTAATGAAATTAATATATAAGCTAAAAAATAATTATAATTGATATAAAGAAAATTTTTTATTTTTAATTCCCCATTTATATCATATTATTTTTTAAATATCAGCTAGTTTCATGGGATAGATTTTAATATTTATTATATCGTTCACCCCCAATTATTTTTTAAAGAAAATTTTAAGCATAAATTGTTTAATTCAATAAATTTTAATATTAAAAAATTATTTAAAAAAATAATAAAAAAGATGTCTCACAAATAAAATCTAAATATCTGCAACCAAATCATTTTGAGCTTCTTAGTGCAAATTGACGAACTTTTATTCCGTCCGGTGCAAGGACGTAGAGGAACGTCCGGTCGGAGGCAATTTCCCGTCAAAAACTAGGTATTTGCTCGATTCAACTAGGTATTATTTGATAATAATGAGGAATATCATTCTCTGAAGACCAATACCGAGTTATACCGAGCTGTACCGAGAAATACCGAGTTGTACCGAGTTTTTCTGGGAAAAACTCGGTACAACTTTGATATAACTCGGTATTTGCTCGGTAAAGCACGGTATAACTCGGTATTGGATCTTCAAATGATGGTATTCTTCATTATTGTTTGGTATTGCTCGGTATTTGCTCGGTACAACTCATTTTTTGGCGGGAATTTGCCTCCGACCGGACGTTCCTCTACGTCCGGTCGGAGGACATAATAATTGTTCCAAATTGACAGTCCGATCATAGCATATCACCTTGAAGATGTACAATAATTAATGTCTAGGGGTGTCAATTTTGGGTCACGGGTCGGATTAGGGTTGAACTCGAAACTGATCAGGATTTAATCAGGTCAACCCTAACCCGACCCATGTAGGTAAATGGGTCGGAAACTCGGACCCGGATCCGGACCCAACCCATCGGGTTGCCGGGTTGACCTGACCCAACACGAGCACGCAGGTGGGACGCCGGCGCCCAGGCGAACTTGGGGGCGCAGGCGCAGGCCTTGGAGCGGCCGAACTGCTGAAAGAACTGGAGCAGCTTCATGACAAACTTACCACAGCCGCTTAATCAAAACAAATAAAACAATCCTCACCAGATTCCATGAGAACTGCATGTCAGCTCACATGATATATACACATCACGATCGCCAAATGCACATTTTACAAAAAAAACCCCTCCTCTCTCTCTTTTTTTTTTTTTTTTTTTTTTTTTTTTTTTTTTTTTGGGACATTTAGGCCATTTAAGACAAACTCAAACACACAACGCAAACACATGGACCTCTTAGTTGGAAGCCTAAGCTCTCAACCAATAGGCCAAGGGGAGTTGTATCCCCTCCTCTCTTTAAACCAAAATGACAACTACAGTATACAAGCAGCTAATTTAAATTAATTTTTTAATTAAAATTTTTTTGAAAGCTGTGAAAAAATTATGACAAAAAATTATCTCAAATGAAATCTTAACTACTTTAATTATTAAAAATAGCTTTCAACATAAAAATATTTGACAAGCAGTGAGAAAACAAAAAAAAACTGTGATTGCTAATCAAAAATAATTTGAGATGATTATCTTCTTATTTTATAAAGGTGTTATAGAGAAAATAAGTTTTTCAAAATTTTAGTAGAAAATGATTTTCTTACTACAAATATCTTTTAAATAAGGGCGGCAAAATGGGTCCGCGGGTCAGATTCGAGTCAAACTCAGATTGATCCGAGTTTAAACGGGTTGACCCTAACTCGGTCTAGTTTTGCAAACGTGTCCGAATTGCCAACCTGAGCCACGTGGATTACCGGGTTGACTTGAGGGGCCTGGTAAATGCGGTCAGGCAGGCTAGGCGAGGGTAGAGGCGATCAGGTGGCCAGGCCGAGGACCGAGGCAGTTTGGAGGGCGTGGACTGCGTGCTGAATATGGCCAGGTTGAGGGCCGAGGCGGTCAGGCAGGCTAGGCGAGGAGGCCGGCATGGCTTGTGCGGGCATGACGCTGCCTCGTGCGGTGCGTGTTGAGGCGGTGATGTGAAGGCTGCTTAGTCAAGGGTTGGGCACGTGACGTGCTTGTTGAGACACTAGCGAACCTAGACTCATGTCAACTTCGGGTTAATTTCAGGTTGTCGGGTCAACTCAAACCCGACCTTCACTACCAAAAAACGGGGTCTTTCGCAGCACTTGTTCATGTCTTTGAACCGCTGCGGAATGGCGTTGCAGCGCATGACAAAAACAGCGGTTATGTGGCGGTTCTAAAACCGCTGCAAAATTTTTTGTGGCGGCTATGACCGCTGGGAAAGGTATAAAAATGTGCTGCGAAATCCCAATTTTTTGGTAGTGCTTATTTTTTAAATGAGTCATATAACTGAACTCCAACCCAACTCTGTCTGACAAACGGGTTGACTCAAACTTGAAAAAAAAAAAATTAGTTAGATATAAATCAATTTTCAGACCGTGTCAAATATTCACACCCTTACTTTTAAAACAATAAAAAAGTAGTGGTCACAGGTCGCGTGATTTTGTGGTTCGCATAAGCGTGAAACCTATAAAGAAAAAAGAATGCCATGACACGTTTTTTCAGTGATACATGTAAATTTCTTAACTTTATTTAAAGCAAGACATGCAATTTCTTATACACAGTGCTTTACATTATGAATTATTGAACACTTTCTACTATGATTAGTAAGGATAAAAATTAATAATTTATATGCTCTAATGATAATATTATGAATAAAAGTATTTGTGTTATTTCTATATTATTTTTTGATGTATTATGCATGGAATTGTAGCATTAAAACTATGATTAATTAATACTTAATTGTTCAGAGTTATTCATCCGGACTTTTACAAGTCACATTCATAATGAACGTGTTGTGCTTAATGATTTTGTGGATGTTTCAGTGAATTTTATGGATCCTAAAAGTTTACAATATAATGTGAAGGATAACTCGGGCATTGACCTTAGAGTCCATTTGGACTGGCTTCATGACTATTGTTCTGTATCAGAATCTGAGTCTGTTTCTGATTCTGTTGAATCTATGGAAGATGGAGATCCTGGTAATTCTTTCAATTTGTTGCGCGATAAACCACTTGTGCCTGCTGCTTCTCGTGGCAGATCTCGTGGGAGAGGCAGGCGTGGTCGTTGATTGTTGGTTGCTGCAATTTTCTGTTTGATTTTCCTTTATGTGTGACTCCGGTTGCTGCAATGATTTGCATTTGTGGTTGGTGGGTTGGCCGGTTTATTTGGTTCGATTTGGACTATGAGGAAGCAGCGAGGCTGCAAGCGTCGTGGACGGCCAGGGTTGGTTGGCAACCTGGTTGGCCCTTAGATTTTGTTTTTTTACCAATGGATGGCCCCGCCCTAGCAACCAGATGCTGATCTGAGTCCGTTGATATCAACCTTAATTATTCTGATCTTTTATTTGGTTTTGCTTAAAAATAAATAAATTTATGAGAAATGCTTTAAAATATTTAGTTTGATAGTTTTTATCAGACATGCCAATTTCAAATTTTATGTTTTCAGAAGGTTTAACAACGCATAATATTTTGTCAAATTAAAATGTGGCTAGCTGAATAAAACCATTCATCTAATTATGGTCCTCTAATTGGAGCGCCCAATTATGATCTTCAAATCATCATCACTTGACTACAGTCCTTCGACCATCATTATTTGATTACGGTCCTTTGATTACTATTGACCAACTACGATTCTTTGATTATTGTCGCCCAACTACAATACTCTTACCACCATCTAATGACTACCAACCTTTGATCACTACCATGCACCTTACTACGATCCTTTAACTATCATTGCTCGATTATAGTTCTTTGACCCACACCCCCTGACTATTGTCCTCCAACTGCTATCAAGCCTGTCACCCAAATACGGTAACCTGCTCACCATCACCTAATTAAAATATGCGAATGAATGTTGGTTGAGTATGATCCTTTGACCACTTATATTCTTCTGTGACCCTTTAACCAACATCACCTAACTACAACACTTCAAATACTATTGCCCAACTACAATCCTATGAACATTGTCGCTCAATTATGATCATTTCACCAACATAACCCTACAACGATCTCTTGACTATCATCTCCCACTACAATCTCCTTACCATTATCACCTAACTACACTAATAATTATCGGCTTCATCACCTTCCATCACTAATAGCATCAACACAATCCATCGCATAAAGGCTAATGCCACCATCAATACCAACGTTGATGCCTGATATTCTATCGCCTATCATAAAAAATAACATCAACCACTAAAAAAGGTTTATGCACCACTAAATTTTGGCTTTCTCGGCAGTTATAAATACCATTAAATTGCTTGTAGCAATTCTACATTCGCTACAAGACTGACCACCTTATTTGCAATCCACTGCAAAGATCTTTCACAACGGTTTTAAGACCACTGGATTCCCTAATGTGTTGCTTACGGCAGTGGTTTAACTGCCACAAATTTTTGTGATTTGGTAGTGTAATATTTCAAACTGCTCCAGTATCGTCCAGGCCGATCTGGGATCGTCCTGGGACGATCAGTGTATTTTCAGTTCCAGAATCTGTCCAGAATTGCTCTAAGTGATTTCCTGTAGGGATCGTCCAGGCCGATCGAGGTATCGTCCCGGGACGATCAGTGGATGGCACAAGTCAGTGAATGGAGGTTTTTATCGCCTATGAATAGTAAACATCGTCCTGAAAAATCGTCCCTGGACGATGGGATTTTGGTCTGATCGTCCAGGCCGATCTGGACGATCGGCCGGGCCGATCTGTGTATTATAAAGCTGATTTCAGTCGATTTGAAGAGAGAGAAAATAAAAAAAATAAATATCTGATTTCAGCTCTGAGGAGAGAGAAAAAGAAGGTTTTGGAAAAGTTGATTTCGGGAAGACGCGGAGCCGTTTTCGATCGAAGTGACTGTTGAAGAATTTGCTGTGCTCGAGGTAAGGCACATTCCGTCTTTCTCAATTTTCAGTTCCGTCGAGGTTGGCGGTATTTTTCTGTCCGGATTTAGTTTTCGTTACGGTTTTTCGTCCGTATCTTTTGATTGGTTCAGTTTTTACCGCGTAAGTTTCTGTATATCGTTGCCGTGCCGGGTGTGCACGTTTTGATTATATTTTGAAGATTTTCGTCCGGATATTTTTGATTCGACTGTGTTTTTAGTCGACCTGATTTTTCTGTGAAATTGGAAATTATCTGTGCAGTAGAATAAATGTTCTGGAATATGCTTATCTATGTTCTGTGCGAATTCGGTAAATTTTCTTTGCAGGAAATTTTGTGTAAATTCTGTATACTGCCGTTGTGCTGCCCGATTTTTGGGTAATTTCTGAATTGTCCGAATTTCTTCTGAATTGAAATGCTATGTGTATAAGCTATAAAAAGGGAGCTATAAGGGGCCTGGATCCTATGAGATTCAGTTAGTGAAACGGGAAATTTTAGATGAGCTCAAGTTGGGAGAAATATCAGTTATATTCCGGATCCGTGAATTCTATTATTCAGGTGCCGTGAGCACATTTAGCTTAGCTATTAATTATTCAGCGAATTTTTGGTGCCGTGAGCACAAGGGAGACATAAGGGTTAGAATCCGTAGTGATTCTGTTCAGTTTAGTTTAGCTATTAATTACTCAGCTATTATTCTGGTGCCGGGGGCACACTTAACTATTAATTAAATATCTGATATCTGATCTGAAATGTGATTCTGATACGATTTTGTTCTGTTTCGATATGATCTGTATAATTCTGACTCTGCTGAGTTTATTCTGTTCTGTGATCTGATCTGTACGATTCTGATTCTGATTTGATATCTGTCCGTATAAGTTCTGATTTCCGATTCTGTTCCGATTTCTGATCTGATTTCTGTCTAATGAATTTGGTTTTGGTTTCTGAGAATTTAGATTGGTGGTTTGTTGCTTTGCTGAGCTGTTGAGCTCATCCTTGCTTTCTGGTGGTTTTCAGGTTCTGGGAAGGGCAAGGAGGTCCAGGATTAGTTTCAGAGTCTGATCCGATTAGGTACTTTTGTACTTGTTGATTTTTGTACAGTCATGGCTTTCCTGTTCTGTCTTTCTTTCTGTTGAAAGCCATGTACTGTTCTGTAGATGATTATTTTGAGGAAATGAATAGATAGATGTTTTGTTCCGCTGCATTTGATGTTTTTAGTAGCTCTGTTGTTCTGTGTGTTTTCTGTTGAGTTATGTATTTGGAAAGTTCAGTTCAGCAACCTAATCCAAAGCCAGATCCTGGATAAGCAAGTAAGTGTGCGCTCGCCGCGATCCGGCTCGGGCGGGATCCGTCCCCGTCGGGTCGGGTCGTAACAAGCTTTTGTGGTATCAGAGCACTGGTTTTGGAAACAGGTTGGATTGTAAAACAGAGCTCTAGGAAGTGATCAGTGAGTCTGTCTGGGAGGTAGTTTTGGGTCGTTTGGCTTTTTATTGTGTTATTTTTGTGTTGTTTTTGTGATAGTTTTCCGGATTTTCTGGATTTTTTTGTATGGATCAGCCAGACCTAGACATGACAGACGGTCAGAGTGATGATCAGGCAGCACCAGTGGGGAGTACAGCCCCAGTGGTCGGTGCTGACACACTGTCCCAGTTTGCTTCGTTGGTTGCTCAGATGATGAGCGAGACTCAGAGCAGAGCTTCTACTGTTAGATCTGAGGACATCGATCGACACCTGCAGTTGTTTTTGAGGTTGAAGCCTCCGAGGTTTGAGGGCGCTGTTGAGCCCAGAGCAGCCGAGGAGTGGCTGAGGAGATTAGAGAAGACTTTTGACGGGATGCAGTGTCCGGCAGACAGGAAGGTTCCGTTGGCTGTTTTTCTGTTGGACGGAGAGGCTGAGCACTGGTGGGATGGCCAGCAGGCAGCCAGATTTCAGGGCAGATTGAACTCTTTGATCACTTGGGAAGAGTTCACTGAAGTGTTCAGAGACTGGTTTGTTCCCCCTTCTGCACGACAGCAGATGCAGGAGAGTTTTCTGAGGCTGGTTCAGGGGAGCAAGACGGTGATGCAGTACGAGGCTGAGTTTACTGCATTAGCCAGGTACGCTCCGCAGCTGGTTAGCACTTCTGCTGAGAGGTGTTACCGATTTCTGAGAGGCTTACGAGACACTTTGAGGCAGCCTTTGATACCGTTCCGGATTACTGATTTCTCTGAGCTTGTGGAGCGAGCTCGTCTGATTGAGAACGACATGACGACTACTCAGCAGCGGTGGTCTGCGAGTAGGAAGAGGTTTGGAGGTGATACTTCTGGCAGTGGTTCCTCTGGGAAGAGGAGATTTGTTCCTGGTTCTGAATCTGGAGATTCCAGAAGGAGCGGAGGATCGTCTGGTACTGTTACCAGTACGACTGGTTCTGGATCTGTCAGTTCGGCACCTGTGTGCCAGAGTTGTGGACGGCGACACCATGGCCAGTGCTACAGGATAGCTGGTCTTTGTTTCAGGTGTGGTCAGCCGGGACATAGGATTGCAGAATGTCCACAGATGGGATATGATCAGCGATCTGAGGGTTTAGTCAGACCTGTTGGTTCAGCAGCAGGAAGACCGAGGACTGTTCCTCCACGCTCTGAGGGATTTGCTGGTAGGGGTGGTGGTTCTAGTTCTGCACCACGGAGACCACCTACGATTCAGAGGGAGCAGAGTAGTTCTGTTGCTTCAGCTCCTGTTCCAGTTCAGCCACGAGTTTACAGCTTGAGTCAGCAGGAGGCTCGAGATGCTCCGGATGTTGTGACAGGTACGGTTTACATTTCTGATCAGCCCTGTCGTGTTTTGTTTGACTCTGGAGCGAGTCATTCTTTTCTGTCCGAGCATTGTTTTGAGCTTTTACATTTGGATTCGATGGTTTTACCGGTTTCTTTGTCTGTGATTTTACCGGCTGGGAATCCATTGATTGCTCGACAGTTTTGTTTGTGTGAGATCGAGATTTCTGGCAAGAAGTGGAAATCGAGTTTGATTCGATTGCCGATTTCTTCGTATGATGTGATTCTGGGAATGGATTGGCTGAGTCGGTATGAGGCTCAGATTGACTGTCTGAAGAAGCAAGTGAGTTTGCTTGTGGCTGGAGAGAGAGTTGTATTTCAGGGATTACGAGGTGTTCTCTCCAGTCTGATTTCTGCGTTAGAGGTGAGCAGAATGTGGAAGAAAGGATATCCAGTATTTTTGGCTTCGGTGCGGGATCTGAACATGGAGGTTGGTTCTGTTTCTGAGATCCCTGTGGTACGGGAGTTTACTGATGTTTTTCCTGAGGAGTTGGTTGGTTTACCTCCGGATAGAGATGTGGAGTTCTCTATCGATGTTTTTCCGGGTACCGCTCCGATATCGAAAGCTCCGTACAGGATGGCACCGAAAGAACTTTCTGAGTTGAAAGTTCAGCTTCAGGAGTTGGTTGACAGAGGATTTGTACGTCCTAGTGTTTCTCCTTGGGGAGCACCTGTTCTGTTTGTGAAGAAGAAGGACGGTACACTCCGTATGTGTATTGATTACAGAGATTTGAACAAGGCCACGATCAAGAACAAGTATCCTTTGCCTCGGATAGACGACTTGTTTGATCAGCTTTCCGGATCTTCGGTATTTTCGAAGATTGATTTGAGATCCGGATACTATCAGGTGAAGGTGAAGGAATCTGATGTGGTGAAGACAGCTTTCAGTACTCGGTACGGGCACTACGAGTTCTTGGTTATGCCTTTTGGGGTAACCAATGCGCCTGCTATTTTCATGGATCTGATGAACCGAGTATTCAGGGAGTATTTGGATCAGTTTGTGATCGTCTTCATTGACGATATTCTGGTATATTCTGCTTCTGAGGATGAGCATGCCAGACATTTGAGGATTGTATTGGAGACTCTGAGGAGGCATCAGCTGTATGCCAAGTTCTCCAAGTGCGAATTCTGGCTGAAGAGCATTTCATTTCTGGGGCACGTGATTAGCGGAGAAGGTATTTCTGTGGATCCCCAGAAGATTCAGGCAGTTGCTGATTGGCCAAGGCCGACTACGGTATTTGAGGTACGTAGTTTCTTAGGCATGGCCGGGTATTATAGGAAGTTTGTGAAAGGATTTTCACAGATTTCGACTCCTCTGACGAGACTGACTCAGAAGTCAGTTCCTTTTGTTTGGACACCGGAGTGTGAAGCTAGTTTTCAGAGATTGAAGGATTGTTTGACTTCAGCTCCAGTGTTGGCGCTTCCGTCAGGTACGGAAGGTTTTCAGGTGTTCAGTGATGCTTCACTGAAAGGACTGGGATGTGTCCTGATGCAGCATGGTCAGGTAATTGCTTATGCTTCGAGACAGTTGAAACCACATGAGAAGAATTACCCGACACATGATTTGGAGTTAGCTGCAGTTGTTTTTGCTTTGAAAATTTGGCGGCATTACCTGTATGGCGTCACATGTGAGATGTTTACTGATCATAAGAGCCTGAAGTACATTTTTACTCAGAAGGATTTGAATCTGAGACAGAGGAGGTGGCTCGAGTTGATCAAGGACTATGACCTGACTATTCAGTATCAGCCTGGAAAGGCGAATGTGGTAGCAGATGCTTTGAGCAGGAAGTCTTCTGGATTCTCAGGTATTCAGCTTACCTGTGATGACTTTCTGATTCGTGATTTGGAGAGATTGCAGTTGGAGGTGATTTCCTCCAGTGATTTGGAGTTGGCTCAGATGAGTATTCAGTCTTCTTTAGAAGCAAGGATTCAAGAAGCCCAGAAGTCAGATTCTGATTATTCGAAGTTGCTAGCTCAGATTGGATCTGGTAAGACTCCTGAACTTCGAATTTCTGATTCTGGTGCTATTTTCTGTAAGAACAGGTTGTGGGTACCTGTGTTTGGAGATTTGAGGCGGGAGATTCTGTATGAATCTCATCATTCAGGCTACACTGTTCATCCAGGCAGTGGTAAGATGTATGCTGATATGAAGCTTTTGTTCTGGTGGCCTGGGATGAAGAAGGATGTGGCGGAGTTTGTGTCGAGATGCGAAGCCTGTCAGTTGGTGAAGGCAGAGCATCAGCGACCAAGTGGACTGTTGCAGTCGTTGCCTATCCCTGAGTGGAAATGGGAGGAGGTAACGATGGATTTTGCTATGGGTTTTCCTCGATCACGACAAGGACATGATGCTATTTGGGTAGTTGTGGATCGATTGACGAAGTCAGCCCATTTTCTTCCGATCAGACAGACGGATTCAGTTGAACGCTTGGCACAGATATATGTGAAAGAGATAGTCAGATTGCACGGTGTGCCTCGTGTGATTGTATCTGATCGAGATGGACGTTTTACTTCCAGACTTTGGAAAGGCATTCAGCAAGGCTTGGGTACGAAATTGCATTTCAGTACAGCCTTTCATCCTCAGACCGACGGACAGTCTGAGAGGACTATTCAGGTACTGGAAGATCTGTTGAGACTTTGTGTTCTGGACTTTAGCGGAAGCTGGGAAGATCATATTCCGCTGATTGAGTTTGCCTATAACAATAGTTTTCAGTCCAGTATCGGTATGGCACCGTACGAGGCTCTGTATGGCAGGAAGTGCCGTACTCCTTTGACTCTGACGGAGGTCGGAGATAGACAGACTTTGGGTGACACTTTTGCTGATGAAACTGCTCAGAAGATTCATTTGATAAGAGAGAGATTGAAAGCCGCTCAAGATCGTCAGCAGAAGTATTATAATCAGAAGCACAGATTTGTTGAGTTTCAGGTTGGTGACTTTGTGTATGTCAAAGTCAGCCCGATGAAAGGTGTGAGCATATTTGGTCAGGTAAGCAAGCTTAGTCCAAGGTATGTTGGACCATTTGAGATTTTGGAAAGAATTGGAAAATCTGCTTATCGCCTATTGCTTTCTGATTCTATGTCTGATGTGCATAATGTGTTTCACGTATCCACTCTGAGGAAGTGGGTTTCAGACTCTGGGAAGAAGGTATCAGCTGACGAGGTTGAGATTCAGGAGAATCTGGCGTACAAGGAAGAGCCAGAATTGATTTTAGCGTACGACGTCCGCAAGTTAAGAAATAAAGAGATTCCGATGGTTAAAGTCCAGTGGAAGCACCGGACTGCACGGGAAGCAACTTGGGAAAAGGAGTCTGATATGAGACGGTCGTACCCGTACTTGTTTTGACTGAGTTTGGATTGGATAATGTCGAGGACGACATTTTTCTGAGTTGGGGAGATTGTAATATTTCAAACTGCTCCAGTATCGTCCAGGCCGATCTGGGATCGTCCTGGGACGATCAGTGTATTTTCAGTTCCAGAATCTGTCCAGAATTGCTCTAAGTGATTTCTTGTAGGGATCGTCCAGGCCGATCGAGGTATCGTCCCGGGACGATCAGTGGATGGCACAAGTCAGTGAATGGAGGTTTTTATCGCCTATGAATAGTAAACATCGTCCTGAAAAATCGTCCCTGGACGATGGGATTTTGGTCTGATCGTCCAGGCCGATCTGGACGATCGGCCGGGCCGATCTGTGTATTATAAAGCTGATTTCAGTCGATTTGAAGAGAGAGAAAATAAAAAAAATAAATATCTGATTTCAGCTCTGAGGAGAGAGAAAAAGAAGGTTTTGGAAAAGTTGATTTCGGGAAGACGCGGAGCCGTTTTCGATCGAAGTGACTGTTGAAGAATTTGCTGTGCTCGAGGTAAGGCACATTCCGTCTTTCTCAATTTTCAGTTCCGTCGAGGTTGGCGGTATTTTTCTGTCCGGATTTAGTTTTCGTTACGGTTTTTCGTCCGTATCTTTTGATTGGTTCAGTTTTTACCGCGTAAGTTTCTGTATATCGTTGCCGTGCCGGGTGTGCACGTTTTGATTATATTTTGAAGATTTTCGTCCGGATATTTTTGATTCGACTGTGTTTTTAGTCGACCTGATTTTTCTGTGAAATTGGAAATTATCTGTGCAGTAGAATAAATGTTCTGGAATATGCTTATCTATGTTCTGTGCGAATTCGGTAAATTTTCTTTGCAGGAAATTTTGTGTAAATTCTGTATACTGCCGTTGTGCTGCCCGATTTTTGGGTAATTTCTGAATTGTCCGAATTTCTTCTGAATTGAAATGCTATGTGTATAAGCTATAAAAAGGGAGCTATAAGGGGCCTGGATCCTATGAGATTCAGTTAGTGAAACGGGAAATTTTAGATGAGCTCAAGTTGGGAGAAATATCAGTTATATTCCGGATCCGTGAATTCTATTATTCAGGTGTCGTGAGCACATTTAGCTTAGCTATTAATTATTCAGCGAATTTTTGGTGCCGTGAGCACAAGGGAGACATAAGGGTTAGAATCCGTAGTGATTCTGTTCAGTTTAGTTTAGCTATTAATTACTCAGCTATTATTCCGGTGCCGGGGGCACACTTAACTATTAATTAAATATCTGATATCTGATCTGAAATGTGATTCTGATACGATTTTGTTCTGTTTCGATATGATCTGTATAATTCTGACTCTGCTGAGTTTATTCTGTTCTGTGATCTGATCTGTACGATTCTGATTCTGATTTGATATCTGTCCGTATAAGTTCTGATTTCCGATTCTGTTCCGATTTCTGATCTGATTTCTGTCTAATGAATTTGGTTTTGGTTTCTGAGAATTTAGATTGGTGGTTTGTTGCTTTGCTGAGCTGTTGAGCTCATCCTTGCTTTCTGGTGGTTTTCAGGTTCTGGGAAGGGCAAGGAGGTCCAGGATTAGTTTCAGAGTCTGATCCGATTAGGTACTTTTGTACTTGTTGATTTTTGTACAGTCATGGCTTTCCTGTTCTGTCTTTCTTTCTGTTGAAAGCCATGTACTGTTCTGTAGATGATTATTTTGAGGAAATGAATAGATAGATGTTTTGTTCCGCTGCATTTGATGTTTTTAGTAGCTCTGTTGTTCTGTGTGTTTTCTGTTGAGTTATGTATTTGGGAAGTTCAGTTCAGCAACCTAATCCAAAACCAGATCCTGGATAAGCAAGTAAGTGTGCGCTCGCCGCGATCCGGCTCGGGCGGGATCCGTCCCCGTCGGGTCGGGTCGTGACAGGTAGATTCTCTAAAGTGAGGGTTATAGCTGTGATTTTAGCCGTCACAATATATATAGAAGAATAAATTGATACAAATAATCAGTATAGACATTAATATATATTTTTATATGATTTATAGTATATTATTCTCTTTTATCTTTCATTAATTTTATTTGTAAGATTTTAGTTATTTGCTGGGAATGTGCTTATTATATGATTTTACATATTTTCAGAAAATGATAAAGATCTTATGATATGAGGCCCCAGACAAAATGCATAATTTTTTTAATTGCAGTTCTAGATTAAATGTGATCATGTTTCTTTCTGATGTTTATTAATAAGCTCTAGCTAAATGGTTCAAATAAAAGACAGATGTAATTCTACCAATATAGATCTTTAAGTGTGACAGAATGACCCCTTTGTGCTCGATCTATGTTGCAGCCATGATAAGATCTTTTTGCGAGCTATCTTACTACAACCGCCCACATCTCGATTCTACACGAGGTGATCACGTGATTTGACCCCGCAACAGCAGCGCAGACTGGTATTTTCAAGCAAATATCACCCATTTGATTCAATTATTTGATTTGGGAAGTCAATAAATTGAGATTGGATAAAATTTGTTAAAATTGAGTGAGAATCGAACTTAATTCAGCTTGAATTGAGTCAATTTGGGTTCAATTCGATCCGTCCGAATTAATTTGACGAAATCGAATCCAAATTGACGTTGATTTGAGTCGAATCAAGTTCGACGAAGCTGGTATGCGTTGATCAGGTTTAGTTGAACTTAGCTGGATTTAATTTGACTTGATTTGAGTCGAGTTGAATTCAATTTACTCCGATCAAATCAATTTGATGAAATTGAACTCAAATCAACATCGATTTGAATCAAATTAGGCTTGGCCGAGTTTAGTCGGGTTAATCAAGCTCGCCTGAGCTCAAATTTGCCTAAATAGAAGGAAATAAGCTTTTTTTTTTTTTTTTTTTGAAAAAAATCCACATATGTACCCTTGTATAAAAGGGGAATTACAAATCCTTAAAGATCCATAAGCTCTTCTAAAAATACAGTCTTTAAAATAAACCTAATAGCTATTGGATATACTAATTACCATAAAAAAAAAGAGAATAAATAAAAAATAAGTGATGTAGCCATGCTCGATGTCACATGCATGAAAATCGAGGTTAGCAGTTGAGGTACAGGAAAACAGAGAAGAGTTTAAGAATAGAAAAACAGAGAAAAAAATAAAAGTAAATGAGCGGAACCTTTTTGTATATATGAATTATTTGTCTACAGCTTTTTAGACTCAATACAGTTGTATTTATACTTAGCTAGACAGCAGGTTACCCTAGCACTAACGATGGATTAAAGGTTTTGTCAGATCCTTTCCTTGTGGAAGAAGCACTTCCATCGAATCTTGAGAGAGGAAGAGGAGGGAGAGAAGAGAGGGGAAAACCGTGAGCCAAACTCTGCAAACTTTATTTCTTCTTCTTGGCTGCCATGTCTAAAACAAACTAAAGCCTATTAATAGGCACCTAAAGGCTATATATATATAAATAGCTCCACAAATAGTCACACATGCCATACAAAAAACCTATACAAAAAACAAACCTAAAAAACTAGAATAATATCTAACAATCACCCCCTTAGTCCAGATTTTACAAAACAAAAGATAAACACTGTTCTTAAAGAACAGCCAAAGAACAACAACCCTGTCGGTCTCCTCCGCCAACAGCGTCCACCGACAGTTAAAAGATTTCTCAAGAACCGATCAATCAACTTCTTGAGTTTCTAGCTCCACCTCCTGACAGATCTTCACCTGTCGCACTGCGTCCAACGCAGCCAATCCCGAGCACCCCTAGCCCGGCTTCCGCGCACTGTGCATCCACCTGCACCATGCGCCTCAGTGCCCGCGCCCTGTGCCTCCAGCCAGCGTCCAACGCTTTCAACCCCGCGCCTACGCCTTGCACCCATGTGGTCTGTCACCAACCACATCCTGTATGTATCCACCCGTGCAGCGAGCCCTGTGCCTTCACCTACGCTCCACTCGTCACCAGTGCCCCGCGCTCCTATGCGGCCTCCTCGTGCACCGCATGACCTCGCACCTCTAAGCGCCCCACACTTTCAACACTGCTCTCCAAGAACAGCCGACACTACCTCAGTGTCTCCCGGACTCCACCTGAAGTCCAAAACTCCACCTCATTCGTTCAGCAGATCTCCAACAGTAAAAAAACAAGAAGCTTAAAGAGAACAGCAGGAACCAAAAAAATGCCAGAGAATTGGGATAAAATCCCAAACTGAAACTTAATTCAAGATCAAGCAAAAAATCCGGCCTCAACGGCTTCCATGCCTCTGCTCTGTTAACACGAACAAAATCATTCAATTCCATGAAAAACTTTCACAAACTCAAAGAAGAGAATAGTTTCAAAGCAGTTCCTTCTCTCCGTTCCGCGAGCAACACCTGTCCGCCTGCTTGTCTCCCGATCAAGAAACCCACTTCAGCTCCTTGCGGAACTTCCTGCTGGCTTCTTTCTTGAATCAAGAAGCAACATGCCTCATTCATTCCTCTTGATCTCAAGAACAGATGATTGGAAATGGAATCCACTGCTTGTCTCCATCTTCAGCCAACCCATGTCAAGATCCCTGCTCCAGTTTCTTTAGACAAGAAACCTTCTCTCCGCCTCCACCTTGAGATCGCCACCACCGCGGCTATGATACCAGATGTCAGATCATTTCCTTGTGGAAGAAGCACTTCCATCAGATCTTGAGAGAGGAAGAGGAGGGAGAGAGGAGAGGGAGGAAACCGTCAGCCAAACTCTGCAAATTTTATTTCTTCTTCTTGGCTGTCATGCCTAAAACAAACTAAAGCCTATTAATAGGCACCTAAAGGCTATACAAATAGCTTCACAAATGGTCACACATGCCATACAAAAACCTATAAAATACAAACCTAAAAATCTGAAATAATATCTAACATGTTTGTTAGTAAAAGAAGGTCCAGATTTAATTGCAGTAAAAAAGGCTGCAACAGCAGCTTTAATTTCTGAGCAATGCAGAAGAATTGTGCTACATAGTGGTGGTATGGAGAGACGTTGGAGCTGTTTTTAATTGTTTCTAGGTAAAGACAACTTCTTCTTAAATAAATATCTTTATTCTTTGCAGAACCAAGAATTCCTTTGATTATTGGGACAAGTATGTTTGGTTTAAAAGTTATGCTACCAACCATGTCATTTTTAAATGAAATTTTTGAGAGAACTTGAAGTTATTGATCGCATCGCCGCTAAAGAAGAGAGATTATTCTATGCGATGTTCGAACATGTCCAGAGGTCAGTCCGGAGGTATGACGCCTTCGAATTGACCTTCGGACACCGTAAGTGCTTAAAAACTGCATCTTATGCAATACTTTTAATGAAACACATTCATATCTTAATTTTTATTGTATATTCTCCCTTAAAGTGCTTAAAACCCTCATCCCCGTTGGTGATTTCTTTCATCTGCGAGAAACTCTACATCAGTGATAAAGCTACTGCTACAGGAACCACAATTACTCATTGCAAAACTCAAGCATCCACTAACCAAGACCTGCTCCACTAGCATGATTCTCTGTTACAACAGCAGAACAGCTAATCTCATCCATTTACTTATAACTATAGAGAAGAGAATCAAGAAGATGATCTACATAGACAAGAGAGGGAAGAAAGTATATTACTGAAGCTCTCTTTCTACAGATGGTAACCCATCGTTTATATATACGATGAGGAGAACTAACAATATGTAATTACAAAAGAACCACGAAACCTTCTATACGTTTACAATATAAGTACATGAGTGATTTACGGTTTATATTTAATCATGTGCTCTGATACGCCCTGGCAAATTGATGGGTCCTGTATGACCGTAAATTTGAGTCTTAATTGATGGAAGCGAGGTGTGGATAACGATTTGGTAAATATATCTGTAATTTGATCTATTGTACTTATGGGATGAAGTCGTATGTTGTTTTGTTGAATGTGATCCCTTAGAAATTTTTGATTGATCTCAATATGTTTCGTGCGGGAGTGAAACATTGGATTGTTGGCCAAAGAAATTGCCGACATGTTGTCGCAATAAAGATCTGTAGGATAGTCTTGCAGAATGCCAAAATCAGTGAGTAATCTCCTTAGCCAGAATATATCCGAAGTAAGTGCCGCAAGCGCCCTGTACTCGGATTCTATTGATGATCTGGAGACCATTCTTTGTTTCTTTACCATCCATAAGATGAGAGAATCTCCCAGAAATGAACAATAGCCAGATGTTGATCGTCTCGTAGTGGGATCGCCGGCCCAATCCGCATCTGAAAAAGATTTTAAGACTAAGTTAGTTTTAGTGATAGGCAACCCAAAGTATAACGTACTTTTGAGGTATCGAAGTGGTCGTTTTAGGAGAAAGAAATGCTTTGGAAGTGGATCGTGCATGTTTTGATATAAGAGGTTGACACTGTAAGATATGTCAGGACGAGTTAGCGTAAGATACTAAAGAGATCCAGTAATACGACGATACATAGCTGGCTCAGTGAGAGAATGGTCGGAGTTATATTCAGAGGAAGTTTTGTACAGGTTGGGTTTGCTAGCAGATTGCATTGCGTAAGATTAATTCGCCATTTGGAGAATGCTTTGGGCATACTTGGTTTGAGATAGAAATTAGGTGTCATTAAATCTGGATATGCGAATGCCCAAGAATTCATTTTCCTGCCCGAGTTGCTTCATGGAGAATTCAAAGTTGAGTTTGTCTAGGATGATGTTTATACACTGTTGATCGTTACCCGTTATAAGTATGTCGTCAATGTAGATAAGTAAGAAAATTTGGATATTGTCTAGAGTTACTAGAAACGAAGTGAACGTGTTGTACCACTATCAGGGGGCTTGTTTCAGTCCGTAGATGGCTTTGTTGAGACGACAGACATGCTCAGGACAGGTGCTGTCTTCGAAACCTTTGGGCTGAGCCATGTAGACAATCTCGGATAGTGTATGTAATATTTCAAACTGCTCCAGTATCGTCCAGGACGATCTGGGATCGTCCTGGGACGATCAGTGTATTTTCAGCTTCAGATTTTGTCCAGAATTTGCTCTAAGTGTTTTCCTGTAGGGATCGTCCAGGCCGATCGAGGTATCGTCCCGGGACGATCTGTGGATGGCACAAGTCAGTGAGTAGAGGTTTTTATCGCCTATGAATAGTAAACATCGTCCTGAAAAATCGTCCCTGGACGATGGGATTTTGGTCTGATCGTCCAGGCCGATCTGGACGATCGGCCAGGCCGATCTGAAGAGAATTTAAGGCAAATCAGCTCATTTGAAGAGAGAGAAAATAAAAAAAAATAAATATCTGATTTCAGCTCTGAGGAGAGAGAAAAAGAAGGTTTTGGAAAAGTTGATTTCGGGAAGACGCGGAGCCGTTTTCGAGCGAAGTGACTGTTGAAGAATTTGCTGTGCTCGAGGTAAGGCACATTCCGTCTTTCTCAATTTTCAGTTCCGTCGCGGTTGGCGGTATTTTTCTGTCCGGATTTCGTTTTCGTTACGGTTTTTCGTCCGTATCTTTCGATTGGTTCAGTTTTTACCGCGTAAGTTTTGGTATATCGTTGCCGTGCCGGGTGTGCACGTTTTGACTATATTTTGAAGATTTTCGTCCGGGTGTTTTTGATTCGACTGTGTTTTTAGTCGACCGGAATTTTCTGTGAAATCGTAAATTCTCTGTGCAGTAGAATAAATGTTCTGGAATGTGATTATCTATATTCTGTGCGAATTCGGTAAATTTTCTTTGCAGGAATTTTTGTGTAAATTCTGTATACTGCCGTTGTGCTGCCCGATTTTTGGGTAATTTCTGAAATGTTCGAATTTCTTCTGAATTGAAATGCTATGTGTATAAGCTATAAAAAGGGAGTTATAAGGGGCCTGAATCCTATGAGATTCAGTTAGTGAAACGGGAAATTCTGAAATGAGCTCAATATACATTTTGATATCTGTTTCGTTCCGGATCCGATGAATTCTGTTCTGGTGCTATAAGCACATCTGTTTTGGTGCCGTGAGCACAAAGGGAGACATAAGGGGCCTGGATCCTGTGAGATTCAGTTAGTGTCTGGGAAGGGAGGCATAAGGGGCCGGAATCCGTAGAGATTCCGTCAGTGTCAGTGCATTTAGCTATATGTATCTGTTCTGTTACGTACGAAATTGTGATTCTGATACGATATGCTCCGTACAATTCTGATTTCTGAATTCTGATTCTGATTCTGTTGATTTGTTCTGATATGATCTGTACGATTCCGATTCTGATTTGATATCTGTCCGTATAAGTTCTGATTTCCGATTCTGTTTCAATTTCTGATCTGATTTCTGTCTGATGAGTTTGGTTTTGGTTTCTGAGAATTTAGATTGGTGGTTTGTTGCTTTGCTGAGCTGTTGAGCTCACCCTTGCTTTCTGGTGGTTTTCAGGTTCTGGGAAGGGTAAGGAGGTCCAGGATTAGTTTCAGAGTTTGATCCGATTAGGTACTTTTGTACTTTTGATTTTTGTACAGTCATGGCTTTTCTGTTCTGTCTTCCTTTCTGTTGAAAGCCATGTACTGTTCTGTAGATGATTATTTTGAGGAAATGAAATGAAAAAGTTAGATGTTTTGTTCCGCTGCATTTGATGTTTTAGTAGCTCTGTTGTTCTGTGTTTTTCTGTTGAGTTAAGAATTTGGAAGATCAGTTCAGTAACCTAATCCAAAGCCAGATCCTGGATATAGAAGTCTCTCGTCGCGATCCGGCTCGGGCGGGATCCGTCCCCGTCGCGTCGGGTCGTGACAGTGTACCATGTAGAAATGCGTTGGCGACATGCAACTGTAGAACCGACCAGTTGTGATAGAGTGCATTGTTAGTAGAATACGTATGGTCGGAAGCTTGACTACTGGACTGAATGTTTCAGTGTAGTCAATTCCAAACTCCTTATTGTTGCCTTGAGCTACCAATTAAGCTTTGTTTTTAGCTACTGTTCCATCTGTGTGATACTTCGTTCTGTAAGTCCATTACAGCCAAGAATAGCTGCACCAGGTGGCGGATCAACTAGAGTCCATGTACCCTGCTTTTGAAGAGCCAAAAATTCTGTTGACATTGCTTGACGCCACTCAATATTTTTGGCCGCTTCAGCATACGACATTGGGTCTACTAATTGATATGTTGATGATTGAATGTGAATTAAGTTTAATCGATTCGTTTGTTTGAGGGATCCAGTTTTTCTCCGAGTAACCATATGATGATATGGTAACACCCATTGAGAGTAGAAAGGGTTGAGCGAGGTGGAGCCATCGGAATTTGGCAAGAACTGGGAAGGAGGAGAAATGATTAGATCAAGAAACGGAAGAAAGACATTTGCACACAGGGATTTTAGGATTTGAGATCTCCAGATAAGATAATTGTCCGGAGCAAGCGGAGAGGTAACCAGATTGCGAAGATTGGAGATGACGAACTGTAATGTAGCTGGAATTGGCTGATCGTCGAAAAGCTGAAGATCGCTTCGATCGTTCAGCTAGGAGGAGGCGGAGTCAGCCATAAGACAGGATCAAGAAACCTGGCTCTAATACCGTGTAGAGAAGAGAATCAAGAAGATGATCTACAGAGACAAGAGAGAGAAGAAAGTATATTACTGAATCTCTCTTTCTACAGATGGTAACCCATGGTTTATATATACGATGAGGAGAACTAACAACATGTAATTACAAAAGAACCACAGAACCTTCTATACGTTTACAATATAAGCACATGAGTGATTTACGGCTTATATTTAATCATGTGCTCTTATAATAACAACTAGCTCTCTTACAACCATTGGATATTTTCCCTGTTTATGTATTTATAGCAGCCATATACTATACTGCTACAGTTGTTTTTTTTTTAATGGAAAAATCTTTTGCTGCTATACTCTGTTCTTCTTTACAATGAAACGGTATTTGCTTCTTCTACAATCAGATCCTTTTTTATGTAGATGACATCAATTGTTGCATTACTATATTTGGTTGGAAAGAAATAGTAGAATTTTTCGGGGATTATTTTAAAACAATAGAATTTTGGTTGATAAAGTTCATTTTGCTGTTGGTTTAATAAGCAAAGTTGGAAATCGATGGATGATTCAGTTTTACATTTTGGATTGGGTTTTTTATTTCTGTTCCGGACCCAAATTTTGTAATTTATTTGATCATATTAATTAAATAGCTTGCCGTAAATTAAATTCAGGAGCATCTGAATTTTGATTTCAACAAATTTATAGTCAAATTGAATGTATAACATCTTGATAAGATGAATTTACCAACTCTACAAAGGATCCAATCTAACACCAAATGTGCTCAAATCCAACACTTGAATTATGTTTGAAAATATTTATTGTAAATTGATGAATATGATAATTTCCGATTATAACATACTTATAATCAAATCGGGCAACTCGACGAGATGAATCAAACTAGGCGAGGACCATTCAATTCTGACATCTTTAAGCATTCAAATATTTGATAAACGATCTACAATCAAGGAGATCAATATGAACCATATAATGGATTGCTTTGAATTATGCACAAATTTATCAAAATGCATCAGTTAATTTTTCCTTGCATAACTTGTCCTTGCCAAGCCCTATGATTTTTTAATTTTTCCAGGTCTTCCATGCAAAAAAATCTCAATTCCTACAGATTTTTTTTAAAATGCTGAACTTCAACTCAAACATTATAAATTTTTTAGCAGGTAACAAAGCTGATCAAATCATATAGATGAATTCTCCTAAAATCTAATCTCTCTTATATTTCACAATAAAAAAGCTTCAAATGTACTCTAAATTTAATATTAACAGGAACGATTTAATTGAAAGTAATTTGAAAATGGCTACAGTTTGTAAACATATTTATCTTCTTGTTTAATCGAAATCATCTTTTGAAGAACTTTTGATATGACTGGTAGAGACAATTCATATATGAAATTTTAATTTTTATTAAAACTCTAAACTCTATTCTAAAAAACAATAAAAAAAAAATCGTCCTAACGAAGCATTATCTGATAAAGATTAGACAAAAGTAAAATATTGATCATTTGTATATGATCTTATCGAGTAAATAAAACTATAAAGATTAGCAAAAGCAACTACTACTAACTACAACAAACGATAATTAAGATTAGGCTTTTTCTGTTACATGTTAATATTCGTAATTAATAATAGCATTCATGTTGATTGCTATAATTTAAAAGCTCTATGCTGACATTTCAACAGCTAATTAATTTAGTTAATGTAAACAATCAATTAATATTTCTACTTCGTATCCACAAGCCATAAGTAGGCTGCATAGCTCATGCCTTAGAGGATTTTGAAAGGTGATCAAGATGTCAATTAGCTTTCCTTAATTATAAACATTTTATAGCCAAGAATTTATGCATAAATGGACACAATAATATTCAGCGTACTGATCTTGAATTTGGAACCTGATGAACATGATATGCTTGAAGGAATTTGAGACCTGTTGAGCATGATGCATGAGATATTAAAAATATTCAGTAGAAATGTTTTTTTATTTCAATTTCTATCCACTTTCTTTCTGTTATTTTTATAAAAGTTAATAATTTTTTTATACATTTATTAGAAAAAGTTGGAGGATGTTAGATTTTGATTCAAGCGAGACTTGGGTTTCGTTTGGGACAGTTTTTTTTTGTTGCTTTCTTAAGTGATTTTCTAGTACAAAAATTTTTAATTCACGAAATTGTTGTACTCAAAAGCTGTCCCAAATGAAGGGCATTGTTTGGGATTGTTTTCGTATTATTTTCTAAAGCAACTTTTAATACTAAGATTTTTAGTTCAAGATTTTTTTTATACTTGAAAATTGCTTTAAAAAACAGTAAGAAAATTGTTCCAAACGAAGCCTAAGAGTCTGTTTGAAATAATATTTTTGTTTTTTTTATTTTTTAGATCGTAATCATAATTTATATTTGGGCAATACTATTTTTTCATTACTCTTAAGAAATTTATGTGCTATAAAATAGCAGCTTTTAAAAATGTTACTTTTATCACAACCACTTTTACAAAAAAGCTACATAAGTCCCAAATAAACCTTTGACTATAAACAAGTAACTCA
The DNA here is from genome assembly GCA_016618105.1 of Dendrobium huoshanense. NCBI lineage: Eukaryota > Viridiplantae > Streptophyta > Magnoliopsida > Asparagales > Orchidaceae > Dendrobium > Dendrobium huoshanense. The sequence continues at coordinate 46,237,676 of CM028357.1, forward strand.
CTAGTTCAATTAAATCAGAATATATCCATTCTATTTTCAATAGATTTTTTATTTGAATCTAATATTCCAGAGTTCTAATCTGAATGAAAATGCCTACCGCGCGATCAGATTTATATATAACAAATAACTAATTAAAAAAATAATAATAAGATAAAGAAGCATGTCCACAATTAATAAGCCAGAAACTGTAAAACTAAAATTTCTACCTTAGTTATATGCTCCTTAACTATGTATTATGATATTTAGGCTAATAAAGACCAAATTAACAAACGCCTATTAGTTTACGTTCTAACACCGTAGGTAGCTCATTTTGATCTATTGATAGGAAATTTTATACCCTAAAATTGGATCCTTCAATTTCCATTAAAGATTCTAACTCATCTGCAAACACAAATTAAAAACCCTACCTTAGCATCTGCTCATCAGATTTTGTTAGACAAATTGTTTTACCATGTAAAACCAGTTGTTTATAAATGTTTTAATTAGTTTTTCCTCTCAAAATTTGAGAAGAATGTTCTAAGCTGCTAATCTTTAGCGCCTGCAACACTAATAAAAAAGACTAACTATATATTAACAAACTAACGGCTTCAAAGATCGATGCGTATAAGGATGAGCAAAGGTTTACCTTCCTAAAGTATTAAAAATATTCAAGATCACAAACTTTTAATTTACAAGCCATGCAAATTAAGGTGTGTGTCAATATATATAAACTTAGGTTTTATTTGGGACTGTTTTCTTACTATTTCTTAAAACAGTTTTCTAGTATAAAAAATTTTAATTTTCAAACTAAAAAGTTGTTTTAAGAAATTAAAAAAAAAACCGTTCCAAACGAAACTTTACTATCAAATCTCATCATCAATGAATCTGTATCCTTTCCAATTATTAAGTAACTCGGCCAGTTACCAAACCCAGTCATCCAATTCAACTTAGATGATTGAATTTAACTGAACTTTACTAATTCAAGATCATCTTGATTTTGGAGCAATATGACAGATTTCAATCCAGCCATCCACAATAAATTAGATGGCTGGATTTGACCGTCATAATAGGAAGAGATTAATCCAAATCTGATAATGAATATTACCATGCAATCATCTTCTAAACCTTCTCCTCTTTTTTCCTACATTCAGCTTCCATAAAATCAACTACAGACCCCATGATCCTGACCTGCTTACTGAGGAACTCTGCATAGTCTGCAGTCTCCTCGAGAAGTCTACAGAAATCCATCTCCTCACCACCTGGCACGAGTCTACGTAGCTTATCATGAGGTGTGCTAATTGTTGTTTTCTTCTTGTAATTCCTCCGGCGTCGGAGAAGCCGAGCACGCCGAAGAAGCTGAAGCCGGCCGAGGATGGCACGGGTCCACATCCTCCGTGGGCTTGCTGCGCGTGCCATGGAAACGTAAGCTGCTCTCCTTATAGCTCTGCTACGGCGGTGGAGAGGCGAAGAGGGCCTTGTGAGGTTTATGTGGGTAAGGGATCGAAGAAAATGGTAAGTCTGCATGGAAGCCTTTCTAGGGTTATTGTTTGACGATGTATTCTTGTTTTGCTTCATGAGAGAGAGAGAGAGAGAGAGAAGGTGCACGGCAGGAGACTGTGAGAACTGACACAGGAGTTGAAGACCAAATCAGAAGCTTCCTTTTAGAATGAAGAGGAAGGAAGGGAGAAGGAATATATTGCAGGATTGATAAAAAATGCCTCCTTTACCCACTCAACTCAATATTATTTAATTATTATCTCTAATTAAGATATATAATATGAATAGATGTGATTTTGACCCACCACCTTATTATATTTTCTTTATTAGTCTATTTATAATTGACTAAACACCACTTTATTATGTATAAAATTTCTACATGATAAAGTTTTTTTTTTTTTTTCTTCTACATGATTAAGGTTTTGTTTGGGACTGCTTTCTAATACGATTTTTTAGTATAAAATTTTTTAATTTAAGTATTAGATTTTTGTACTAGAAATTTATTTTAGAAATTAATAAAAAATTTGTATCAACTTGTTAACAACTTAATTAACATATTGCTAATGAATATTACAATAAAAATGTTAGATATTAAAATGAAATAATATTCTTCTATTAACATGTTAATAATTTTTAGGGATTTTTACATACATAACATCTAAAACTATAGAAAATACATATTTAACACCTGAACTTCTATATTTACTAATATACCATCTAAAACTCATCTTTTTATCAATTCTAACATTCCGTTTAAACCTTCCGTCAAAAATCACTTTCAACGACTGTCTTCCCCTTCAATGTCAATCTTTTACAGTGAATACAAGTATCTCATTGCTTCAATAGAGAGGTAAAATAGAAGGAAAGGGGTATTTTAGGTGGTATATTAGTAAATATAGAAGTTTAGGTTTTAAATATGTATTTTCAATAGCTTTAGATGTTATGTATGTAAAAATCCCTAATTTTTATTATGTTTTATGTACTTCAAAATTTTATTTTTTGGGGAGAAGAATTGAGTAGTGCAGGATCTACACTCTATAAGAATTACAATTATATTTTACAAAATTCATTACAGCCTTACCTCTCACATTTAGAAAGTCCCAATTAGACTGTAAATCTTCTCTCTCTCTCTCTCTCTCTCTCTCTCTCTCTCTCTCTCTCTCTCTCTCTACATAAGCATATGTGTTAATATATATTGATTTTATGGGGAGTGGGAACATTAATTGCTCTTTAAGATTGTTAGTTCAAAAAAGCTTTAATGACCTTTTAGATGAATACTTTTATGTAGTTTTTTATTTGTACGTACAAAGTTAGCATATTTTCAAAATAGCTGCTCATTTTGTATGTTTTATTTACAAATTTGATAATATATTAATATATAAAAGTATTGGGAAATAGATTATTTTTTATATATGTTATCATGTAAGAGTGATGAAAAGGCAATCCTTTGTAGTTTGTACAGTTGTAAATCATATTTATCATAAAAATTTCAAGAAAATCATTTGAAATCTGATTGTGTTGATCAATCAGATTGTTTTGTTATCTCAGACCTCAAGTTTCTCATGTTCTCTTGGGGGTGTGGGGGTGTTTTTACTTTGTGCCGACATCGTATGGACATTCACTTTTCACCGATGATTCTCTCACTTATTTCTTGTCTTTGTTTTGCTTTTTGTTAAGCTTTTTTTTTCCTGTTTTCTCAGTGTTCCGTCTGGAGAGTTCAATGAAGTTTGTTTTGTTCAGAATGGTTAGTTTACCTTGTACTTGCACCCGAAAATTTTTTCTTTCGCACAACGCCCTGACGTTGTGTATCATAGCGCTCTCGCGCTACTTACCTGAGCACTCCAGCGTTGCGTCCTCGAGCAGCTCAGTGCTGAACGATAGAGAGTGGAGCATCGTAGCGGTCTAGATACGAAGCCATAACGTACTGATCAAGACGGAGATTCAAGAGCCGTATAGCGCTCCAAACTGGCGTCGCAGCATAGTGAGATGGACTGGAAAATTCTCTTTCTCGTTTTTCTGAATGGTTGCGTCCCTTGGGATTATTTTACTTGTCTTTCTCTTATATTTTTTGGCATGGTAGACATAGAGAACGATGCATGTGAGAAGTGAAATAAGGAGAGAGCAAGAGAGAAGAGAGATCTATACTTATTTCTTCCAATTTTCATATTGGATTTGTTGGTGTGGTGCGACTCTGTGATTTTTTTTCCTAATTTTAAAATTTTCCACGTTAAAATCTAATGTCCTTTATTTTTTATCTTACTTTCTAACTTTTTTCTTCATTTTGGTGTTTACTCCTCATCCCCAACATTGTATGTACTTCATTTTATATTTATCATCCAATTGCATATGCATGCATCAATCTTTTCAAGTACATGCTCCTTCTTCAACTCGTACGTGGTCTCGTGGATGGTATATTTATGCTCTCCTCTCATAATTCACGAATTCTAATAATGATATGAAATGTCTATGAATGTTATGCGTTGACACTCAAATCCAAGAAAAATCTTCTCACATACGCTATACATTGCTTCTTCTTATAAGCTTCATCATGGTGAAATTGTCTTGGTGGATTTTTTTATCTGTTTACTTTACAATGTTCCATATCAACCACATATATCAATTCAAATAAAGTGCTTAATTAGTACCGATTTGACACTTTGACAACGTAAAATGCAACACTTGCTCATGGCAATCTCCATTTGTAGTAGATAGCGAAAAATGAAATATAATCAATTAGTAGGGGGTTAGTTTGCTAGTCATTAATACATAAGAAGCATTAATTAATTGAAGATGATGGAGAGAGAGAGAGAGAGAGAGAGAGAGAGAGAGAGAGAGAGAGAGAGAGAGAGAGAGAGAGAGAGAGAGAGAGAGAGAGAGAGAGAGAGAGAGAGATCAATCAAAGGTTGGAGGGTGGACCCAAAGGAGAGCAACCCACCACATGAATGCACATGGAGGAGGAAAGACCCACTTGGATGATGGGAGCCTTTTATTCCTTTTCTTCTTATACGTGTAATTACTGAATAGCTCTGTGTTTATTTCTTGGCTTAATGCCCGGCCGCCTTCACTCCTTGTCATAATTGGCTCATTTGCATGTGCACCGCCAGTCTAACATAATAATAACACTATAATTAACCGACCTTTGCATTTTAATTAACAATTTACATCAAATGAAGTATATTAAATGGCTTAATCCAATCAAAGTTTGAACCAAGCTCAACTTGTTTATCTTGATTTGAACTCATTTCGAGCATGAAATTACTATAAAAAGGTCCGGCTCGAGCTCGTCTCGACTCATTTGCACTCCTACTTAGAATAGGCTTTCGCGACAATTTTAATTGACACAATAAAGCTTGTAGTAGTTTTAGAACCGTTGCAAATACCATTATATATATTGCCCACTCAATTAATTGATTCAATTCAATCAAATGTGTGTGTGGAAAATTCACTACAGAAAAGAGTCAAGTTTATCATCTTATTATTGAAGAAAAATATCACACGATCATGTATGGATAAAATAAGAGCATTATAAGAAGTATTAATTTTTTTTCATTAAAATCCCCTCCTCCTCGACCACCGCCGGAGTTCGTCTTGTCGCCCGAACACGCCGGGATTCTGCGTGATATTCGGGAGAACGCAGGAATTCTGCCCGACTTTCACGTGATGCTAAAATTCTTCCCAATTTACAATAGAGTTCCCTCCAGGCGCCGAAACTCCGCCTAAGTGAAGTCGGAGTTCTCCTCTGCCACCAACAGACGTCGGACTTCTACCCGACGTCGGACCTTCACTCTTCGCCAAGTTTCTACCTGACACCGGACTTCTACCGGTTATCGGACTTCGCTGGACGTCTACGCGAAGATGGACTTCTTTCCATCGTTGGACTTCTATCTGGCGCTGCCCTTCTGATCTTCGTCGTCAGACTACAGTCCTTCTGACCTCCATCGCCAGCCGACTACAGTCCTCCCTACTTATGTCGCCCGCGGACTACAATTCTCCTGACTCACGTCGCCCGCCGACTACAGTCTTTCCGACCTTAGTCGGATCCTCCTGACTTACGTCGCCCGTCGACTACAGTCCTTCTGATCTCCGTCGCCAGCTGACTACGGTTCTCCTGACTTACGTCGGCCACCGACTACAAGCTTTCTGACCTCCGTCGCCCGCCGACTACGGTCCTCCCGACCAAACGAACATACCAATAGTGATTCTTTGTATTCATATCATGTAATGTAATCTATAAAATTTACATCAAGCTAAGGCATTCTCCCAAGGAAGTGCCTCATTTGTAATCGACTGCAATACTAGTGGATTCATTCAAACTGGGCTAGGCCCCGTGGTTTTCCCCCTTTTTAGGGGTTTTCCACGTAAAAATCTTGTTGTCTCATAAATGCTAGACCCTCTCTCTTATCTGATTGTGTGCCGGATTTTCGTACAACGCTAAGATGATAAACTTTATATTTTTCTACCGCCGCGAATACTCCTGGACACGACAAGAAGTATTATTATTTTCATTAAAATCCATAAAAGTGAATAGTCATGGAGCCTAAACTAATTGAAATTATTCTGCTAATATGAGCTAGCTATATTACAAAGAATAACTCTCTTTATAGCTGGACAAGGCATTAATACAATATGATAGGCATGAATTATAGAATGACATTCATTTTGAAAATGAGAGGTGATCACCTAACATCAAAGTTGTCATCAAGAGAGGATAGATGGTCTTCTCGGTCATTCTCCTCATATAAGGGGCAACATCCAACGACCTAATAATAATTAAAATTATTTAAAAATGAAAAATATGATATTTCTAAAATTTCTAAATGGGGGGCTGTAGCGCTGAGTATTTCGGCGCTTCAATGCTACAATATATGAAAATTTTAAAAATAATTTAATGCGACAGTGCAGGGATTTCAAACGCGGCAGCACCATGAACCGACATGCAACATTGCGATGTTTGAGAGCCACGATGCTAGGCCAATACACACACACACACACATATATATATATATATATATATATATATATATATATATATATATATATATATATATATATATATATATATATATATATATATATATATATATATATAATCCTAAACCTAAAGCACTAAGCCATTTCCTCCCATTCGTGTGACTTGTCATGGAAGAAAGGGGAAGAGGAGAGAGAGAAGAGAGAGAGAGAGCTAGGTTTTGGTCATTTATGTCTATTGCTTCGATTTGGAAAAAGTCTTCTGATCGTTGTAACCTATAACCTAATTTTATTTTTAATAATTTCGTAACTATTGATTTAATTTCCCCATAAAATAATAAAAATATATTTTCTATTGATTTTATGTACTTTTATAGTGTTAATATAATATATATGTCTGATGCTGATATTTTAGCTGTAATTTTATTGAATTTCATTTGGTAAAATGAAAGTTATGAATTTCTAAAGTTTTGAGCTACTATAGAGATTTTTTTATATTTTCTTTATAGATTCCTTCCTTTCATGTTGTATTTCATATATTAAAAAAATACACATATCATTGATTCAAGATAAATGTGACATTTGCATGTAAGTAAGGGAGGTTGGCTGTTAATAATATAACTAATATGAGTTATCTCTTAAAGTATAATACCCTACACAGGAGGGAGGGTGATTGACAAACTTTTTTTAAAATAAAAGGTTTGTAATGTGATCCTAGTTGTATCCTATAATTGCTTGACATAATTACACTAACAAGTAGAGGATAACAACTCTTAAAAAAATTTTAAAAGTTACCTATGAATTGACTTAAGTTAATGAATAATGATGATAATATAAAGATCGATGATTAACTGATCAATAATTGAGATTAAATTAAAGGCTAATAACCAAATGGATGACGGGTGAGATGGAAGGATGAAAATATCACATTAAAGTTAGATTTCCTGCCTTATTTTCTTAATTACTACATTCATGAATATATTGACATGATAGCATATGAATTAATTGATAGATGCAATTGATATAAAACTGATTGAATTTGCATTGATATTGATACAACATAGCATAACATGCATGTTGATTGATCGCCACTTTCTATCAATTTTCTTATAATTTGATACATCTCTTTTAGATTTACTGATTATATTAGCCGTACTATTAATTGATATAAATTTTATAGATTTCTTATTGATTATATGTATAGACTATTGATTGTTGATTGATATGGACGGAAATTGGAGAAGACATATTGAAAATCTTTGCATTGAATGCAATAGTAGGTTTTGGTTATATATTCGGCTTTTGTATGATGCTTGAATTTTTGTATGACAGATATTTGATGCACTTGAGTTCAATTTTAGTATTAGGCATTTCTTAACATGCTTTTCTTTTCATAAAGCACTTTTGAACATACTAATTTGCACTACACCAACTTAATATAAATTATTAGGTTTAAAAAATTATAATTGTGATAATTAAAACTACAATTGATACTTAATTACATATAGCTAATATTCATCATTAACATCAATATTGACATCTAGTATCTCTAACAAGATCGATATCACCATCAACTCAAACAATCGATATTGATATCATGTTAACTCTCGCCATAGCCAACAATATCAACATTTGTATCCAACATCAACATTAATAATGCCCTCTATTACCAACAAGTTGATGCTTGTTGTTGACACTGGCTTGTATTGACGCATGTTGCTGTTAGCAAGACTAGTGCTCATCGTAAACACCAAAATGCCATTACTTCCAAGGCCAATGCTCGCCTTCTTTGATATTGGTCTCTCTTCTTTTAAGGAGATTGATCAAGCATGCCACCAAACATGTCTCCTCCATCACCCACCGCCACCATCACCACTGCCACCATCACTGGCCAGTATCAAAATTATCATTTTATTAATTTCATTGTGATTTAATTATTAAATAATAAATGAGCATTTTCATCAACATAAACAAATAAATGAATATATTTTCTAATTTTATTTATATTAAAATTAATTTTTATTTTTAATAAAATTAAATATTAAACTAAATGCACTTGCTTATTGGTCTAGTTGGTCACCAAGCAAAGCAACCAGCTCCAAGTACTCGAATTAATTTGTGTAAGTTTAGGGTTGTGGTTCGCAGAATCGTCGTAAGCCAAAGGACAAATAGTAGGCCCATTTCTTTTTCCATTCCATGTGGGCTAACACGTGTACGCTTTTTAATGATGAATGCTCAGTGGCTGCCAAAATATACAAGTCTCCACCATTATGGCGAAGATGCACGTAGCGGCACGTGTAAACGTGACGTTTCAGCGTGTTCTTTATTGTGTTTTTTTCTTTTATTATTTTTATTTATATTTTTATAAGATTTATAATTTTAACCTATTCAGTTATTATTTTTTTTTTTAAAAAAAATTTCCTATATCTATGATCGAAATTTCTTAGTCCATTCGCGAGGTAAGATATCCTCTATATTATATGTATTTATGTTTTAAATTAGCATCTTAATAAAACGAACTCAATGAGTCTATTATCACTCGGTTGTGAGTTCATCAAAAATGAGTGCGGCATTGAAAGCAGATTCAAGAACGAGCAGGAAGGAAGAAAGAACAGATAGGATTAAGACAGAAATAAAGAAAATAAAGTCTTTCTCTATATTATATAAAAGAGATGTACAGGAGGTCTATATATAGACCCTATATAAATGAATAACCAATGACAGAGTAACACGTGTAAAAGATCATTAATACAAAATATTTAATGTGTCTAATATCCCCCCTCAAGATGGAGAATCTGAGGATTTGATCATCTTGTTAACTAGTAGCTGAAACCGGGGAGACGGTAGAGGTTTGGTGAGAAGGTCCGCAAGCTGTTCATTGGTAGGAATGTACTGAATTTGGATTGATTGATCTTTAATGCATTGCCGAATATAATGGCAATCAACCTCAATGTGCTTGGTTCTAGCATGAAGCACGGGATTGCTAGCTAAGGCTATGGCTGAGGTATTGTCGCAGAAGAGAGTTGTTGCGTTCGTTTGAGGACAGCTTAGTTCGGTGAGCAACCGACGAAGCCAGATGATCTCTGCAGTGGCGACGGCGATGGCCCGATATTCTGCTTCGGTAGAGGAGCGAGCCACCACATTTTGCTTCTTGGCACTCCAGGAGATGAGTGAAGAACCGAGAAAATTGCAATAACCGGAGATGGATTTCCGATCGTTAGTGTCGCCTGCCCAATCGGAGTCGGCGTAAGAGGATAAGATTGGTTTGTCCCGGAAGATTGGAAGACCGAGATGCAGCGTGCCATGAATGTATCGGAGAAGACGCTTGAGATCTTCGAAGTGAGCGTTGGTCGGATTTTGCATGTGTTGACAGATCTTGTTGACGGAGTAAGCGATGTCCGGACGGGTGAGTGTGAGATATTGAAGACACCCAGCAATTTGACGATAAAAGGTAGGATTAGAGAAAGAAGTTGAAGAATGTATATTAGCAGATTTTGAGTTTTGTAATTTGGAGGGAGTAGAGACAGATTTGCAATTTGTCATACCTGCGCGTTCGAGAATTTGTTTGGCGAACTGACTTTGTGTAAGATGCAATCCATACGAAGTAGATATTGCCTGAATGCCAAGGAACTGTGAGAGGGAGCCCAGGTCCCTCATAGTGAACTTAGCGTTAAGATTGTTGAGTAGACGCTGGAGAGCATGTGGATTATTTCCGGTGAGCAAGATATCGTCCACGTAGACCAAGAAATACAGTTGTACTCCGTTGCGATTGTATATTAATAAGGAGGGATCTGAGTGACTGAATGTGAACCCGAGGGATTGAAGATGACCGGAGAGAGTTGCAAACCACTCACGCGGCGATTGTTTAAGTCCGTATAAAGCTTTGTTGAGTTTGCAGATGTAATCAGGATGACGACTGTCGATGAAGCCTATCGGTTGCTTCATGTAAACCGTGTGACTTAGCGTGCCGTGAAGAAAAGCATTAGATACGTCGAGCTGATGGAGCGGCCAGTGATGATGCAGAGCAATGGTAATGAGAACTCGGACGGTTGGCATCTTGGCAACCGGACTAAATGTTTCAGCATAGTCGATTCCCTGTTCTTGATTGAATCCCTGTGCTACCAATCGGGCTTTATAGCCGGCAATAGATCCATTAGCTAGATATTTGGTTCGGAATGTCCATCGACAACCGAGGACGTTTAATGTCGGATCATTAGGGACTAAATCCCAGGTGTGTTGAGCCTGCAGAGCGTTGAATTCTTGCAGCATGGCCTCATTCCAGTGTGTTGATCGAGCGGCTTCTTTGTAGGAAGAAGGGGTATGATCGGAAACAGAGTGTACGAGATTGAAAATTTGCTTTGGTTTAGAGTGACCTGTTTTGGATCTGGTTTGCATTGTATGATTTGGTTGCAATACAGTGGGAGAGGAAGTCGACGGAGCTGAATAGCGAGGTAGAGGAGACGAGCTCGGATTTGAGGAAGAAGGTGTTGAGTGATGCGCAGGTATAGAATTGGTGGTAGAAGGTGTATGCTGAGGAGAATTGGTGTTGGATCGTGTTGGTTGTGATCGAGTGTACTGCGTTGGAACAAGTAGTAAGGGAGGAATGAATGCGGAGTTAGGCGTAGAATTGGACTCATCAGTAGGAGGAGTCATTTTGTAAGGAAAAGAAGTTTCGTTAAACACCACATGTCTTGACGTATAAACATGACCAGTAACAGGATTTAGGCAACGATATCCTTTTTGCTGGGAGGCGTATCCTATAAAGACGCAGGGGATGGACAAGGGGGACAACTTGTTGGTGTTATATGGCTGTATCCACGGATAACACAGGCATCCGAAAATTTTAAGATGAGTGTAGGCCGACTGTCTATGATATAAGATTTGGTATGGGCTGTTGTGTTTGAGCGATTGAGATGGTAATCTGTTGATGAGGTAGACCGAAGTATTAAGTGCTTCTACCCAGAGAGATTTCGGCAGATTAGCTTCGATCAGTAAGCTGCGCATAGTCTCGGTGATGTGTCGGTGTTTCCGTTCGGCTACGCCGTTTTGAGCCGGCGTGTAAGGGCATGTGAACTGATGTAGAATTCCCAGGTGTTGGAATAGAGACTGAAACCTGTTATTGACAAATTCTCCACCACCATCGGAGCGGAAGACTTTGATGGAGGTATTGAACTGATTTTTAATCATATTAAAGAAATCTACAAAGATTTTAAAGACGTCAGATTTATTCATAAGCGGAAAAACCCAGCTAAATTTTGAGTGATCATCAATGAAAGAGACATAATACTTATAACCTTGCGTAGACGGAACAGGGCAGGGACCCCAAACATCAGAATGAACAAGATCAAAAATGCAAGCACTATTGGAATTAGATGAGGTAAATGGCAGACGGTGGCTTTTAGCCAAATTACAAGCATTACATTGAGATTTATTTGCATTTTTACAAATTGCTGGGATGTGCTTGGAGAGGTTTTGTAGAGTCTGCCATGCCGGATGTCCTAGACGACGATGCCAAAGGTTCGGAACAGCTTGAGCTGAGAAAAGAGCAAGGTTAGAAGAAGAGACGGGCGATCGGATCGGGTAGAGTCCGTTAAGACAAGGGCCCTGAAGGAGTAGTTGACCCGTCTTCGAGTCCTGGATGGAAAAACCATTAGCGGAGAACTTAACAGTGCATTGATTATCGCTGGTTAATCGATGAACAGAGATAAGGTTAAACGAAAGATTTGGCACATGAAGAAGATGCTGAAGGGAAAGATTACCTGTGGGGGTGGGTAAAATACCTTTTCCGGAGTGTTGTATGGGTAATTGGTAGCCGTTACCGAGAGTAATTTGTTGGTTCCCCATGTAGGATTTGCTAGAATGAAGGTTAGAAGAATCGAACGTGAGATGATTTGAAGCTCCGCTGTCTAGGAACCAATCCGAGGAGTTGTTTGCTTCAGATGACGTAAGTAGAGCAGTCTTGACAGGTTCTTCTTGGTATGCTGGATCATGACGATACCAGCATTTGAGCGCGGAATGTCCAGGTTTGGAGCAGATCTGACATATCAGGTTAGTGTAAGAAGATTTGTCTGTGCGAGTTCTGCCACGGTATGAAGACCGTCCGCGGGACGAAGTAGTGCGGCCACAGCTGCGTCCTTTGTATGCAGCAAGGGCGGTGGTAGGATCAGAAAGATGAAGATTCTGAAGAGCGATGGTGGTTTCTTGAGCGATGTTCAATTCTTCACTGCACAGGAGTGTATAAAGATCGTCGAGACTGAGAGGTTGAAGATTTGTACGAATGGCGGTTTTGAACGCTTGATATTGCGCGGGAAGGCCGTTCAGGGTGTAGAAAATCACTTCCTCCGGATCAAGAGGTGAACCAGTAGCAGCGATAGCATCCACAATGGATTTAATGGCAAGAAGGTACTGAGACATGGACTGATTTTTCATAGAGAGGTGATGAAGTTCGTTGCGCAGCTGGATTGTGCGAGAGCGCGTATTGGATTGCAGGCGGCGTGTGATGGTATCCCAAATCTCGGCGCAGTGATCTAAAGAAAGGACGTAAGGGAGAATGCTCGGTGAGATAACCGAGTAGAGGGCGGCGGCAAGATTTTGGTCAAGGAGATTCCAGGTGTGATAGGAGATCTCGTTGTCGGAGGTGATGGTGGTAGATGAAGGGCAAACACAGCTGCCGTCAAGAAAACCTTCAAATCCATTTGCTTTGAAGAGTTTAAAAACTTGAGATCGCCAAATGGGAAAGTTCTCGGCGGTGAGCGTGAGGGAAATGATGCCTTTGATATGGCTCATCAAGAACTTGAGCTGTTGTTTGTAGTCGACGATGATGCCGGAGTTTTGGCAAGATTCGTTTGTAGCAGCGGTAGAGGATGAGGTTGCCATTGCAACCGATTAAGAGACGAGATCCGAAGGAGTGACGAGGATCACAGGATGTTCCGCTCTGATACCATGAAAGCAGGATTCAAGAACGAGCAGGAAGGAAGAAAGAGCAGATAGGATTAAGACAGAAATAAAGAAAATAAAGTCTTTCTCTATATTATATAAAAGAGATGTACAGGAGGTCTATATATAGACCCTATATAAATGAATAACCAATGACAGAGTAACACGTGTAAAAGATCATTAATACAAAATATTTAATGTGTCTAATAGGCATATCCAAACAATCAACGTCAAAGTCAAAACAAAATTTCCAAAAGCAACATCAAATAAATAAAAAGACGAGATGTACAACAACACAGGAGAGGTGAAAGACAATCATTCAGCATTTGATCTCCTTTAGTCCATAAGCAAAGTATAAGAAAGTTGGATCAGTAGCACCTTCCTTGTAGTAAGCGGAGACCAAACCTCCATCATCATGCATGTTTTCACCCACGAAGAATTGCAAGTTGCTGAGCTTTGAAAGCAGAAATTTAGTGGCAGACTCGATATGTTTCTTGAATAAGTTTTGCTTCTCCGCGTCCAATTTGGGTGTTAGATTCTTGATATAGCGTTTCATAAATGTGACAAACTGCTTCTTATCGAAAGCAGGTTGCTCCTGAAGACGGAAGGTGTCAACAATATCGACCACCTTAATAGCTTGGTCATCTACACCCTCACCTTCATCAGCGCCATCAGCTAAAGGGTTTGCGCCAATATCAACAGTTATAGCACCTTGGACTACCCACTTTCCTTGAACCTCCAACAGCATGCCATTTTCAATTTCTGTAGCTGGGAATGAGTCTGACAGGAGCTCATCACCCGAGAGGATATCCTGGTAGACCAACATGGTTCTTTCGATGAATTTCTACGCAAACCCTAAATTTATGAACAGCCGATGAGAGCAAAAAAGCTCTAGGGTTTATTATGAGGCGCTAGAGCAAGAGGAGGCCTTTATAGGTTCATCATATTATAGTTAACGATCACAATTATTTGAAAAATGTTCCAATGGCTCATTTTGATATGGTCACTGAGAATATAAATGTTAAGGTTTTAATTATTGTCATGTTATAAACATCAAATTTATCATTTTCTAAAATATAAGCGTACATATGATCTACCACTCTAAATACAATCAGTTAAAATTAATATATATATATATATATATATATATATATATATATATATATATATATAAATATTGTTCATACAATTTGTCAATTGATTTGCAATCAAATATTATTGCTCCGATTATTTTACTCAATAATTTGTTATATCTACTTCACTTGAAAAACTTCTTACAACTCTTCAACAAATTGTATTGATAGCAACAGCCCAACCAAATCAGCCATCAGTTTTCACTCATTTTATATTTCAAAACGACTATTGCATTTGAAATTTAAAATTATGATTGCTTTTAAACTACTTTCAACCAAAAAATTTCTTTGAGGATTGTTTGATTCATTGACTTCTGTTATGAAATGTTTTGTTATTAATGATTTTCAGCTACTCAATTGGTTTCACTGACTTCAATTTGTGGAAATATATGTTTGGTTCCTATTTATTGATGTAAAGAGTTGACTTTGTGTAATAGTGATATTTTTCTTGTTGATTTTGGTTAGAACATCAAGGATCAGTCTTAAGCCAATATCTTTTTGCTTTAGTCATAGATGTTCTCACTAGACATTTGCGAGAGGATGTACCTTGTTGTATGCTTTTTGTTGATGATATTCTACTTGTTGATAAAACTAGATTACATCAAGGATCACTCTTAAGCCAATATCTTTTTTGCTTTAGTCATGGATGTTCTCATTTTGATTCAGATAAATACAATTTTTTAGGAGTCATTTTAGGCCAAAAATAAAATCATCTTCGCCATAACATTTATATTGTAGTGTTTTAATTACATGAATTTTTTCATAATTTTCGGGCACTAGTGCAAATCCTTAAAAAATTGATAGATTTTGGAACCGTCGGGTGTCCATTTTACAAATCGATTTCCCCTGTATTTTTTAAATAAAAAGAGTTATTTTATGAATATTTTTATGTAATTTTTAAAACCCAAAAAAATTTATAAAAATTTTATATTTAAAATTTGATTCTGATGCGTTACACTTGCAGCCTTAGATCAAGATAGTCATCTCTGACTTTGTGAAATTGTGCTAAAATGTTTTCATATAGTGTGGGATCAGTAACAACCTCCTACCATTTTGAATGGCTTAGCAATGTCAAAGTCCTGTCAGATGTTCTATGATTCACTAATCCTTTTGGAGCCTTTTTGATCAATGGAGAACAAGAGCACATTTTTATGCTAGATGTGCATGCTCAATAAATGATGGCGGACTCTTGCCGACTTTGTAAGATAAGCTGCACTTGATGCTTAAACAGCTTGATTGTAAAAAGTTAATGACTTCTTTTCGTTGGGACATAAATAATAGGTAGCAGATAAGTACTTCCTGATTAACAACCTTGAAGATATGAGCAATTAGTTCCTATCTTTCGGCTGGTGTATTTCTCTGATATCATTTATAAAAGCCCGAACTCTTAATCATCGAGATATTGTCAGCTTTGACCTAATGGTCTTATAGTTTTGTCCCCTTGATGTAACTTCCCAAGATGTCACTCATCACAGAAGTACTCCCATACAAGCATGCTTAAATTTAAAGTTTTTGATAAAATTTCAACCATTGCATCAAAAGACACATCGATATTTAAGATTTTAGCTTTATTTTCTTTAGTGATTTCTCAATATAAATAAGTCAACTCTTGAAAATGGCGAGGACTAATGTGTTACAATAATTAAATTTAGTTTTGTTAGCATTGGTTCCCCTTTCGTCCCCGTGTGGCTTTCTTTCCCTGAACTTCGCCCCCACCTGTTCTCCCCGTGCATTCTCATCGACTTGGGTTCTATTTTTAGTTAGCCTATTCACACGAATACTGTCACTGCAGTGTGTTCTCTCCCTTCTATGGCACGTATTCTTGTGGAAATGGACATCTCTAAATCTCACCCCGATTCAGTTTGGCTTGGTCCTGAAAGTTTGTGTTATATTCAAAAGGTTATTGTAGAAGGTATGCCTAGTTTTTGTTCTCATTGCAAAGTGGTTGGTCATAAAATCTCTGATTGTGCTAAATCACATCCTCATTTGAGGAAGGTTGTGGTCCCTGTCCAGCCGAATGTTGGCTCTGGTCTGATTAATACGGTGGTTGGTCCTATCGTAACGACAGAGGTTGTGCCTCAAGTTTTGAATGAATTATCTAATGACATTGAGGTGTATGGAAATGTGATCTCTCGTGATGTTGGCTCTCCTGTTACAGTGGGAAATCTGGATCCTTTTCCAGGTGTTGCCTTGGCCTGTTCGGATGTTGTGGGGCCTTCTAATAATGTGTTGGTTTCTTCTCCTATTGGCTTGGTGGAGGGTTTTGTTGTGGAACATGAGCCGAGCCAATGCTTAATCAATTCGGTTGCTGGTCCTTTTGTGTTTCCTGCTTCTTTGGGGGATAGATGTGACGTTGTATTTGCGACTATTGTGGATCCTTTGATCGGCGTATCACCTGAGGGTGTGACTACGTCTGTGGATAGTGGTGAGATGACTGATGTTTCAGTTACACCTGCTCCTTCTAGTTCTATGTTGAATGAGGGTGTTTTGGTTGATACTCCTCTGGTAGATGTGCATATTTTAGTCATTTCAAGTGATGATTTGTTAACTCAGTTTGCTTGTACCTCTAAGAAGACGGAGGTGTTGAATGAGGACTGGTTGGATGATGGGATTTCTTCCATTGATGGGGAAGAAATGATTGGAAAAGATTTGGTGGCTCAGGAAAATTTAGATTTAACTATATTTCAAATAATTGATGTTGATCATTTGCTGCTTTACCTCACGTGGCTGCTTTACCTCCCTTTGCTGGGTGTTGATTTCGGTCCCCTGTGCTGCCTTTTCAGATGCTGTTCTGGATTAAATGCTAGCCTTTTTGTGGCTCTTTGGGTGCTGTTCTTGGAGTTAATTGGGGCTGTTTGGCTGCCCTTTTTTTCTCCTATAAATATAAGGTGTTTTGTATTAATAAAAAAAGGTTATGTGTGCTGATTTTTGGAAAGAAACCTGAGGTTTTTCTTTTATAGCTTGCGAGCTATGTATCCCCTTCTCCTCTTCTAGGAAAGCTTGCGAGCTTATCCTCTTTCGTCTCGGCCTCTTATCTATTTCTTCTCTTCGCATGTGACCACTCCAATTGTATCTTTCTTCTCAATCAATCAAAGAATGCAAGTTTAGGAGTATGTTTATGTTTGTGTTTGTGTCAAAATTTGTAAGAGTCTTCTATTTTATAAAAGTTGTATTTTGTCGTATTTTATATATTTTTGAGCATTTAATGTAATTTTTCTATTTCTTAGGAAACATTTCTTTTTGCTTGCAAGAATTAGAGGTTTTCCTAATTCTTGCTTGCATCAATGTTCAATTTGAAATTTTAGTTCTTCAGTTATATATATGTGTAATGTTAGTTTGTTGACTATTTTGTGTTATTGAAAGAAATGTATTAATCATCTGCCCGTTTGTTCTCGTCTCATTAATTCAAGCCTCTGGATTAGATCATGACATTCTTAAATTCCTTAAATCAGAACAATGTTGGCAGCAGAGTTGTGTAAGCATTTATGTTTTTCAAGCTTCTCCCATCTATAGTATTGCCTAAGATGCTATTTGGAATCATTTTTTATTTAAAAAATAATTATTTGATTTATGTTTTTCAACTACTTTTAATTTTTGGTTTTAAATAAATCAAACTATTTTTTAAAAAATATAAAAATAACTTTTACGTGTTTACATTATTTTCAAAATAAAAATCGCCTTAGTACATACTACCACTAGCTACCACCACCATTCAACATTGCGGGAGCCTCCAGCACCATGCCGATAACGACCACTCTTAGCAACTACTTTGGCAAATAAAATAAATAACCCATAATTAGAAATAAAACAAATATTTTTTATTTTATATCAAAATATAAGTAAAATAAATCAGTAAATAATGAATTAGAAAGTGACCTCAAATAACCCAAATGTTTACTGATTTCAAATTTTTTATAATATCAAGTTCCAAATGACTCAATAATTAGTGATTTATTGCAGTGAGGACAAGGCATTCTTCTGCATGATTACTCTAATTTCTACTGCATTGTATCTTCACCATTTTTACATGCAATGCCTTTGAAAGAAAATCACTAAGTAATGTTCCTTGTAAATAACTAGAACCATGAGTTCCCTAGCTGAAGTTCACATTCAGAACATTACAAAGCCATTATTAGCAGCAACTAATGTGTACGCTTCTCTACTTGAAGAAAGGCTTACCAAAGAACAATGCTTCAAATGAACCAGTACTTCAAAAAAAAATTTAATTTGTTAGTTTTGTGTGGAATATGAGCAGAGCACCCAGCACCCCAGAGCCAGTGCCACGGTACTACGAGTCAGGCTATAGACAAAGAGTGGAAAGTCGCAGCGTTCCAAATCCTAGCGCTACGAGTCAGACAGAACAATTTTCTTTCTCATTTTTCATGTTTTAACTTAAAGGATTGCGTCCTTTCATGCTGTATAAGCGTATCTCTTTATGAGTTCTGAGATAGAACAATGTGAAGAAGTAAAGTAAGACAAGGAGAGAGTAAGAGAGAAAGAGATTTGTACAATTTTCATAGTACATGTCTAGGTGTAGTGTGGCTTTGTGATTTTTTTCTTGATTTCGAGTTTTTTGATGTTAAGTCCTGGTGTTCATTTTCTTTGTTTTCTTTTCTTATTTGTTTTATTACGTGGTTTACTTCCCAACATAGATTAAGTAAAAATTTAATATAAACATAGAAGAGAGGAATGATAAAAGAATAGTAGAGTGAATCCTCAAGTCGTGAATGTTGTATCATAAGAGCATTTGAATTATCGAATCCTCATTATAGATCGATTGGGATAAAGTGGTCAGCCAAGCTATGAAAGCTAGGCTTGGTCGAGGGCCGGCAGGCGATAGTAAGACAAATAAAAGGAAACTTGAAGGACAACTGTAATTGTTTCAACCTTTCCAATGAACACCAAGGAACCGCAAAGAAACTCTCACCACCCAACTTTACGAACTTTTATTACGTTCGGTGCAAGGACGTAGAGGAACGTCCGATCGGAGGCAATTTCCCGTCAAAAAATTAGGTATTTGCTCGGTACAACTATGTATTATTTGATAATAATGAGGAATACCGTTCTCTGAAGACCAATACCGAGTTATATCGAGCTGTACCGAGAAATACCGAGTTGTACCGAGTTTTTCTGGGAAAAAATCGGTACAACTTTTGTATAACTCGGTATTTGCTCGGTAAAGCCCAGTATAACTCGGTATTGGGTCTTCAAATGATGGTATTCTTCGTTATTGTTTGGTATTGCTTGGTATTTGCTCGGTACAACTCGTTTTTTGACGGGAATTTGCCTCCGACCGGACGTTCCTCTACGTCCGGTCGGAGGACGTAATAATTGTTCCAACTTTACAGCACTGAAATGCAAGCTTAAAATAATTTTATTTCTTCAATAGTTGAATTATATAGTAGATTTTTTTTTATTTTTTTTTTGCAAAGAAGTGAAGATTGGCCGTGAACAATTAGAATGTTTATATGATACTCAATAATACAAAATTTTAAATTTCCTTAAATAGGACGATGGCAATGTTTTATTTGGAAAGGGAATGGTCTTCATTTTATCACATTTAGTTTTTACAAATGGAGATGGGTTTTCCATGGGTTAAAGTTAAACAGAAGGGGAGTGAATTTTAATGAAGCACATGTGAATCAAATAATGAGAAGGGTCAATCATGCACACTTAGATCCTGATTGGAGCTTGTTATGATTAATTGGACAAAATAATTATATATTTTAGGTGTTGTCAAATGCAATGCCGCAATCCATTTTGCGACCGGATGCCGTTTGGGCAATGTCGAGTATCAATTTCCTTGATTTGCACGTCATTGCTTTGGGATCCACAATGGTCTCCTCGCACATCTTTAATTGAACAAATTTATGGTCATTGTTGGGTATCGACTTTGTTCCAGATGCAACGATGAAGTCCATTTTACAATCGGAAGTCATTTGGGAACCGCCGCACATCAATTTTGGGTGTTTGTCAACAATTTTGACCGATCTCGTCTGATTTGGGTACAAGAGGTTCCCTCTTAGATGAATTCAACATCCTAATTGCAACAGCGCGGTCTATTTGACAATCGGATGTCATTTGACCCTTCAAATAACCCATTGCGCTAACGCGCACATCACTTAATTCGCTGATCTTACACTTTTTTGTGCGTGTTTTGATGTAGGGGTCAAACAAGATTTTAGCTTTGGACTTGTTGGTAGAATTTTGATTATATAGAGCTCATACTTGACTCAATAGCAAATCAGACCAACCCAAATAAAGCCATAGCTTGCTCTCGATCACAGCCCAAGTGGAATGTAAGGGGCGTCAGCTTTCACTTTTCAGTATGATGCAAGGTAAGCAGTGCGTGTGTTTTGATAGACAAAAGTTGATCTTCCTATTCAAAATAGAATGGCTGTCACGAGACTGAATTCTCTGTACTGCTTAACCAGTCACAATTAGCATGAATATATAAAACAACTCAAGATCAGAAAACAATGCAACAGCCAGTTAAATTTGCAACGCCCTCAGCAATATAATCATAAGGGGAAAATTGTATTAGAAAATTTCTCAATTATTTACAAGAGCTTCTTTGGCATATTAATTAATAAAAAAATAAAATACAATATCTTCCTCTATGTATAGTTGGCAAGAAGCGTACATAACATAATTTCACAAAAATGGCATCTGTTGGACCAAAAAAATTTGGACTAGCAGTTCATGGAAGTTGCAATTTCTTCAAATCAATGGCAGTGTGGCAATCCTCTATAAATTATCCAGAAAAAAAAACTCAGTATTCCATTGCATGTAACCTGGGAAGCCATAAGAATATCATGTAGCAGATCTCCATTCACTTGTCCGCATTACATATACAAACGAATCAGTTTTCTCAAATTCCTGAAAAGAATATAAAATCAGTAGAGTAATAAGATAACACAGTAGCTACCAGGCACAAATTTAAAATTAAGAAGAATTTTGTAACAAGATGCTTACTGTTAGAGAATTGTGCTATATGGAAAAATGAATTTTCAAAAAATTCACAAGATTAATTTAGTTTGACTTGAATGAGTTGTTTGGTTGGATACATTAGCCGGGTATTGTATTCCATTTCCCTCTATTTCAATTTTTTAATGTTTAGTAACAAGTTAGGAAAGCCAACATATAAAATTTACTTAGTTTCTGTTATAACCACTTTATTGTCTCTGTATACACATGCACATTGTAATTCAGCAGATGAAATAAGAAAACTTTTTTTCTTTCTGAAATTATATTTTGTTTGCAGTATCAGAGCCAGGTTGGGGGAGACAATCCAAAGTTTGGTAGAGATCATGGCACACCATGAAAGGTAAACAGCTAATGAACTCTCTTCCACAAGAAGTAAGATTGCACTTTCCCAAATAACTATTATTGTGTTATCAAATTTTCACCGAAAATTTACAAATGCATATGTGATATATTGTTATTGATGCATTCCTAGGCAGTACACACTTGGAACTCCATTTGATGAGCTACCCTATTATAACCGGGCCTAAAAGGACCGAGCCGGTCAAGTGAACCGGCCAATTACTGTAGCAGGAAATAAAACAGCAAACAGGGATGTCCCTGGGCGGACTGCATGTGTGCATGGAGGCTTCGAACTGGATTGATTCGCAGTTCTGAGCGAATATTCATGTAAGGGAGTGAAAATTTGAGACTTAACTTATGTTTGCTCACTCCTATAGGGGGAAATCACATGAGAATCAAATGGATTCTTTTCATTTCTGTGCAAATTATTGCGCAATTTCTTTTTAGGAAGAATGTCTCCTTTAAAGGTTTGTTCAATGATTCTTTTCAATTATGTGCAAATTATCTAAATTTTCAGTTAAGTCTCCTGATAAGTAGAAATGGCTAAAAGAGAGGAATATGTCTATAGAATATGACGATCAAATGAAAGCAGGTAAAATGTGTTATATTCAAATATATGTTCAAATGTACAAGTAGTGTTTGTGGATCTTCGGTGTTTGTGGAATGTTAGATTTTTACTATTATGTGTAATTATATAAAGTGTTTTAATTATCTGACCGTCTGTTCTTAACTCGTTAATTTGAGCCTCCAAGCTGATTTGTGACATACCCTTCGTATGTCATGTTTCATGCACTAGTAAGATTTATGGGAAATGTTGATCGTATAGAGCGATATACTGTCAAGTAAATCGATTGATACAAGTACTATTTATATTAGTAAAAAAAATTTAAGAAATTTTATTTCGGACACATCTTATATGTGCCATTCTGTTTATGTGAAGAAATCAAGAATGGCTTGATGTTTAGAGTTTAGACCATTTAACCAATTCACCTAGAGTCATTAATTGTTGTGGGCTCCAAAAATTCGGCCCCGATCTCCCCCGCTGCTTTTCTTTGGAGAGAGTTTTAACGGATTAAGTTCCAGGGTAAATTTTGAAAGGCAGATGAGTTTGTAGATAAGACACTATCCAGAGATTTTGCCCTCATATTGCGAGGACTTTATGATCTGAATTCTCGTTTCCTATAGGCGCAAGCCCCTATAGCTAATTACCCCTCCCAACTTGGGCTTAGAATTTAGGAATTTGATATTTAAAATTTGGCTAGTCGTCAATCATATATGTAGAAATACATGTTATCTCGCATATAGTAGCAACTTGAGCTTAAAATTTGGGAATTTGATATTTAAAATTTGAAATTGCACCATCTTGCACTTAAAGAGATGGTGAGGGGAATGAATGATGGACCCGATCAAGATCTCATGGTTCCGTCATCTCGGGCCATCGTGGTCCCTAGTCTACTTAGTCAGAGGAGATAGTCGACCCAACCTGACAGAAAGATCCTTGTTGGCAGTCATGGGTTGCTTCATCCATGGGTACCTTATAGACCAGGGGGTGTTTGTCTAAAAGAACAAATTTGAATCCACCTTAGCTAACAGAGGGCTTTGTGCCCTATCGATCATATCCTATTGATTCATGTCTCATGGATTTGATGTCACTATGGAACGTATTGGCTCTGACCAAAATTGTTATCTCGTGGTGTCATTTGGCGGCAAAACCACTCGGTTCAGAGGGCCTCGGGTCATAACCATTTATCATGCGATGCCATTTGGCGGCAAAACCGCCAGTCAGAGGACACGTACCACATCCCTACTCGCAGGAAATTATTTGAGAATAAATTATAGTGATATTTTCAAGTAGGCATTAGCTCTATGTAAGCTGAAGTAAATTCCAATTTGTCCACCCCTGCAAACTATTGCAAAGGGTGGATGGATTTTACTTTAAGTGATTTGATGGATCGTTTCAACTTTAAATATTCTCGACTTAGATGATTTTGTATTTGGGAAGTATTTTAAATATTTGGAATTAATCCCTCTAGTTGAGATCTTTGTTCAGCACAGCCATCATCAGGGTATTTGGAATCATTTCCATTTTTTGGATTGAACCTTGTCGACTCCGCCAAATTGTCGGCAGAGGATTGGCTTGGTTGTTGGCTTTGTGGTTTTGTTAATGAATTTTCTTTGTTTGAGGCCTTAAAGACCTTATATGAACGTATAAAACAGATATTCCAATCAACTCCTTGATCGATCTGTTTGATAGGTCGAGCCATGTCGACTCTTATATACCCTCATAAAAGGATCGGGCTCGAACTTAGGTTTATTATTTGACCCGCGCAGCGTCCATAGACGTCATGTGTGTATCTATAACACGCTCATCGGGGCTCATGCGAGTTTGTGATTACACATGCCCTTCTGTGTACCTATGTGCATACATATTATAGTGCATGTGCGGGGGCATTTCCGTATATATTTGACAGGTCTTCTACAACAACTTTTGGAAGCTCAAACATGTTGTAGTCATCTTGGTTGAACTGGGGTTTACTCACCCCATCTTGATTTGATCTGACTTTCTCTTCCCAGAACTCATAAGGGAATTAACAAACAGTTCTCTAATTATGCCATCATTATCATTTCCTATTGTTGGCTTATATAAAGAATCAATTCTTTCAACCTTGGATAATTGTGTCCTTATTGATGATCTATACTTCAAAATCAGTGACCATTGTCTTGAACTAGCAACATCGGCAATTGAAGGTGCATCAGATCATCCTGGAGAACCATGTGAGATATTCATTCTCAAAATAGTTTGCCGTCCTTGAGATAATTGGGATAGTATGTGTGTTTTATATTTGTAATTGTGAGTTTAAGCCACCAAGCTTTGCATTAATCTTTAACAGCATATTTGTCAAACATCGATCATTAACTTCGGTAGGCAAAATACAATGTATTGATGTTCACTTGAATGCATTTCGATGTGTCACATCGTCATTTTCATTGTATGTCAAATCCTTCTGGTTGCAACTAACATGTTGATTGTGGTATGGGTCTCCTGCAATGTCATTGAACTCTTCTGCTTGCAGGGGATTGATTTGTTTTCATAGAGTTGAATAATTGTTGATGATAGAGATGTTATTGCTCTCCTTCATTCCTGCCTTTTGACAAAATCATCATGCGCGTGTTGTATTTGTTATAAATCCACCACCATTGCTTACAGGTAGATAAATGAGCTCATCTATAAACTGAGGATGACTGTTGAATGGGTTGCATTCATTGTTGATATCCTTTCCACACATCCATCAATCATCTTATCATATTTATTGTGTGTTGGCCTTCAGCATGCATAAGCAGCCATTGTGTTTGTCTATGGGTTCATTTTCATATTCATTGCACATTAAACTCAACGATCTGTAATAGACTAATGCGCTTACTTGCTAATTGATTGATTTTGACCATAGGAGAATCGTTGCATTTGCATTTTCCCATATATCATTCATGAACCTCTCACTGTATACCTCTTGATATTACCCATGAATATTTTGTTAGGTGCTTTGTTGTTTGATAAGATTGATGTAAATGCCATACACATATCCCTATTATTCATGTATGACTTGGATGTTCAAGTATTTAGTTGTAATTGGGTTACATATCCTCCTTGCTCCTTGTTGATGATCACTTCATTTGTAATGCTCATTGGAAGATTCTTGTGCCTCCACTTGCAACTCAGATTGTACATTCTTGTTGATCAACAATGCTTGCTATGACATATGGATACTTATTAATCCAGTAATGCTCATTTGAATATTTTAGACCATTATTCAATACCTCGTATTTTTCATTTCACTATATGCATGACAAATTAAGTTTTGATTTATTGCTTGACATGTTGAATTTAATCCTTATGATTCATTTGAGCTTATTTGTGTCATCATTCAAATCAAGGTCTTGGTCCAAGCTTGAGTCCAAGATCAATCATAATTCTTCATGGTCCAAACAAATTCAAGTCTTGTGTAGTTCAACATTGATCCAAGTCCTTGTTCCTCTCATTTGAGGTTCAAATCAAATGCAAATTAAAGTCTCCTGTTGTCTTGTAAAGTTCAAGTCCTAGTTCAAATTGAGTTAATGTCCACTGCACTTAGTTCATTTGAGTTTGAGTTCCCTTACATATGGTTCAGGTTTAGTTCATTCAATTTTATTTATCATATTCAATTCAAGTTCAAGTTCGAGTCTTATTCAAATAAGGTCCTCTGTGTTCAATCAAGTTCAAACCAAGTCCTTAGTTCAGTGAAAATTTTGGCAGCCTCCCAACGTCTCCACCATTTAGGGGGATATTTCAAGAGTATGGGCCTCCATCCACGCTAGAGAAAAGCGTGCACGTGCAGTATCAGATTCATTGCATATTATCAAATAATAACCCTTTGTTATGCGCTCATAGCAGCCACTCATTCATCATACAAAAACAACAACATTAAGCCTTTGTTCCCACTACATGGGTTTGACTACATCAATTCTTTTTCTCCATTGTGTCATGTTAAAAGTCAAATTCTTCTCTACCTTTCTTAACATAAGTCAAATCTAATACCTCTACTTTTCTACGGGGTCATCGGAAGGCCGTCGTTTTATGTGAAGAAACCATCTAAGGTGACTCTCCCTAATCTGATCTTCCACTGGAGCTACTCCAACCTTTTCACGTAAATGCTCATTTAGTATCCTATCTCTAAGGACAAAGCCACTCGTCCACCTGAGCATCCTCATCTCTGCAACACTTAATTTAGTATTATGATTCTCTTTTAATGGTCAACATTCAGCACCATAAAGCATTGCAGGTCTCATCAACATCTTATAGAATTTTCCCTTAAGTTTGAGGGGGACTTTTCTATCACATAACAAGCTCAATGCATTCCTCCATTTCAACCATCCAACTTGAATTCTACTGATAATATCCCCATCTATTTCACTATCGCTCTGAATAATATATCCAAGATATCTAAAACGTGAACTCTTATTAATGACTTGATCGTCCTAAGTCACAATCCCCTCACTAGGTCTATTAATACTAAAATTACACTTCATATATTCAGTTTTAGATCAACTCAAGTGAAAACCTTTAGACTCTAAGGTTGACCTCTATAATTCAAGTTTACCTTCAACTCCCTCTCTAGTCTTATCAACAAGAAAAATATCATTAGCAAAAAGCATACACCAAGGTACATCCTCTTGCAAATGTCTAGTGAGAACATCATGACTAAAGCAAAAAGATATGGGCTTAAGGCTGATCCTTGATGTAATCCAACCGAAATAGGATAATACTTGTTCAAACCACATTGTGTTTGAACACAAGTAATAACTCCAGCATACATATCTTTAATGATTTGAATATAAGCATTATTAACTCCTTTCTTTTCAAGAACCTCCATAGCACTTCTCTTAAAAACTTTATCATATGCTTTCTCTAAATCAATAAATATAATATGTTGATTCTCCTTATTCTCTCTATATTTCTCCATCAAACCTCTCAATAAATGTATGGCTTCCATAGTAGACCCACCCGGCATGAATCCAATTTGATTTTGAGAAACATTAGTATCATGTCGCAACCTACGCTAAATTGACAAACAAAATATAAATACTAAATATTTTTAACCACTAGAATTTCTCTCTTTTTCCTTCTCCCTTTCAGTTATTTCTTGAATTTTCTTTTGGTTCATCCAGAAAAACTCAGAACTCATAAAAAAGAAGAAAATATTAACATACAAAATACTATATGACATAATATAATAAAATATTAAATACCAATATCTCCATCTCTATTTAAGCTTCAAAAACTGAGCTTGATGCCTTTGTAGCCTTCATCTCCTCGCAACAACATCAATTATCTCGCCAGTTATATGTTTAAAAAAAAAGACATGAAAGCCAATAACCTTTAATGTTGAACCATTTCGTCGCCAACTGACCCCTAGGCCTGTCATCAATTTATTGTGAATGCCTCTATCTTGTAGCTGCCACAACAAGTTCCTCAATGCATATTGTCGATCACCCCCAAAAAAAAACTTTTTACACACCAACAACTAAAGCTAAACACCAACCTCTGATCATATTCCATAGGCCAGGAGACCACCTCTCAACCCTCCATATTCAAAGCTAATTGAATGAAGGATAAGATTGAGAGATGCACTTCAAAATCATGCAACTATCTCTTCTTATAAAGCTTAGAAGACCGGTATATTGACAAATAAGATAATAATACTATGGGTACAATTCTATACATATGGGTACAATTCTATGACTTTTAAAAGGTTAGGGAGAGCTTTTAGGTTCTTTGACTTAGCAAACAAAGTTGATGAGAAATTTATCTCTAGAACTTAACACCCTGGGGCTCAATTTGATTCAAAATGACCGTCATATGAATAAAGAACACATTTAGAGGGTTGCCACACTGTGTAGGACACTTTCTCTAAGGAAATCAAGTTGAGCAAGTCATTTTGCGAGTTTCTCTTTTGTTGTAAATATTTCCGAATTTACTGGATAACACAATGCTCAGCCACTTCATGGAACCTCTTGAACAAATATTGGGCATATATTAAACACAAATTATGCCCCTTCAATTATGAAAATTATAACACCATTGACAAAATGAGAACAATGACGTAGAAGTCTATTGGAATTATGAAAACGTGACCTTTTTTTATATGCACTTCATGTATTTTAAATGTCGATATTTTAAATGTCGAGTCATGGTGGTGAAAGAAGCATATACTCCTATCTCTAAGGAAGTTTTAAGAAGATATCAGAAAAATAAATCTACCTAAATCAACAATATGTAGAAAGTGCAAATTTGTATAAATGACGCAGGGAGGAAATTTTCTAGAATTAACAAACACTTAGACAAGCAATCTTAATTCAATATATATTTAACTAGTTATAATAGAAAAATCATGGGAATGTCTGCTTTACTTTCATTCACCATCCCAATTTATTAGATCTGATCTAGGAGCCTCAATCTTTACTAATCGCTCTTCAATGTCATTAACAATGCCACGACACCTTGGGAAGCCACAATAGCATGCCAATTCATCCTTTGAAAAGAACCTAATTCAAAGACAACAATGAATATAATAGTTTAGCACTATGAAGGAGAACAAGAACATTAAAGATTTAACGAAGCTTTCCTTACCTATAATCGTATGCCAGCTCCTCCCATTGGCTAATGTCTCGTTTTGCAAATATGATAATATGTTCATCGCCATTAACACTGATCACCCTTGAATAACAATTTGGCTGACAAATTATATTCCAAATAAGTAACAAAATATGGAAAATTAAAGACAGAATATAAATAAATTGGCAAAGAAGGAAACAGCATTTGAGTCAATATACCAGTTACCAAAAATAATAGTTACAATAGTCAGAAAAACTTTGTGGTGTAAGAATCATATTCATATTACTCAATTAAATGACTTCAAAGGTTTTGATAAAAGTCAGAAACAAAATATTTCGGTAACTATATTGTCGTTTGTATGACAATAGTACATTAACACTTTTACCACAGATGTAGCACCCTAGTTTTAGTGTATGGGACTTCAAAAGACGAGAACTTTATTTTTTCATCCAAAGCCAAGACACCAAGTTGCAGCTTGCCACCTTCCTTTACTGATTTAGCATTTTTTTTTCCTTTATTCTCAATGTTTAGTGCATGTCAAAATGCGAATGATATCATTTACCACTCACAAAGGAACGTGAAGCTTTAATGTTTTATGCTTCGTATATAATAAATATATATAATAAGTCCCAGTTATTTGATATTTCTAAAAATAATAAAATTAGTTTATATGCTCCCATTAAGACTTCTCTAGCTCTGAAATTAATCGTATAATCTATATTCCCCATGGTCCATCCATCGTTGCATGTTTTTATCTCATGTTTATCTGATTTTTAACTAGAAAATTATTGAAGCACCTAAAGCAAAATATGAATGCTGGAAGAGCAACCATAGAGATTTTAGCACAGTTTTTAGGTGAATGACATTTCTTACATTATCTATATTTTTTCTTCGAAAGGAAAAGCTTAGAGATTTGTTTCAAAGAAGCACCACTCAAGTTCACAACTCATTTTAACTCGTAGAGATGGCCTGGTTAAGGTTTGGGACTAGCTGGAGATGAGTTCATTACTTCAAGTTGAATCGAATAAAATCCTGACCCAACTCTCTCACATATTTCTAACAGCAACCCAAACCCAAAAAAAACATAAAAGTAAATGTAATTTCATATGGATCCCAGTGAGAGTTGAACATGGAAGCCCCATCTATCTATATAAATAAATACGAAGCAGAGAGAGAGAGAGAGAGAGAAAGAGAGAGAGAGAGAGAGAGAGAGAGAGAGAGAGAGAGAGAGAGAGAGAGAGAGAGAGAGAGAGAGAGAGAGAACCTTATCCATCAAGCCAACTAACCGACTTTCAAACAATACTAATCAGAAAACAAGTTTTTCACACCGCTCCCTCTCACATGTGCATATGTTTTAACTTTTCTTTAAATTACTAGCTCAAATTTAAGCTTTAGGTCTATCTATGTATGGTTTATATGCATACTTAAAGTAGTATACTTGAATCGGACTTTCTATGTATGTACTTGCTTGAAGTAGTGGATAAGATGTGGAAGATTAAAGATTCACTTGATTAATAGCTTGTTCATGGAAACTTCAGCTATGTGACATTGCTATTTAACTCCAAAAATAATGCCTCGGCCTCTGCTGAGAGTTAGGATATCTGCAGGTCAAGTTTCAAAAGACAGATTAAACTAAGAGTGTAAGGAAGTCAAGCTGACTCGTGAGTCAACTCAAACTTACCTCGATAAATGGCTTGTGAGTGTTTGTTGGTACTTCTTTTATAATTTATAATTATATTTTCATTTTTTTTAATGTTATTAAGTCCATAAAATTCAACCTTTCAATATAAATTCATTTATTGCAAATTTCAATAACCTCCAAACGTATCTCCTGAAGTCTTCCCACCACACTTAGAAATCGTGTATGATCCGTGTCATACGATACAACGGCCGAGAGGTCTACCTATCCCATCACACATAAAAAACACGCATAGCTATCGCTTGTAATTTTGCAATGTTTTCCGGTCACATCAAGAAAGATGCAAAGATATTTATTTTTGAATTTTTCTTGTCATAAATAAAAAGGTGCAAACGAGGCTTACCCATTGTGCTGCACACGTCACCTGAGTCTCATATACCGCACTAAGAAAGGTGCGCACAATTCACTAGTCGATTCACTTGAGATTTTGAAGGTTTTAAGAATTTGTAGATTTATATAAGTGTGCACAATAAACAAAGTCAATGATGATGACAAGGTAAGCACACATTTTTATTTTTTATTTTTCCACTTTTTTTCCTCTTGTTTCTTTTTTTCAATTCTCTTTTTAGAGAGAAAAAGGAGAAACTTAGAAGAAGAAGAAAGAATAAGAAAGAGAGAGCATGAAGGAGAGAGTGGGAGAGAAAGAAATCCTTAGAAAGGGAGAGAGAAAGAGAAGGTTAGAGACAGTGAAAGAGAGAGGAAGGGAGAGGAGATAGAGAGTGGGAGAGAAAGAGAGTTAGCAAGTGAGGGTAAGAAAGGGAAAAAAGATTTTGGCAATGCAATTTAGAATTTAAAGCGGTTAATTCAAATAAGATTTTTATATAAAAAAACATTATGAAATAATAACAATTAGTAAAATTACATCTACTCATGAAATCAAAATAAAGTTGCAGAGAAACAAGGACATCATATCCGATAACATGAAAAATACAATTAAATAAAACTTATTTATTCTTGGTGACTCAAGCATAGCCTGAACACAAGTTAATTGGGGTCGTTGGCTCATTGCCTGCAAGTGGATTAATGCCTTAGTATATTTGCCTATGGGAAATGAAATAAATTTTGCTTGGTAAAAAAAAAAACTTACGCGCACTTCTTACAAGTTAGTTGTGATTGTATACCTTGATGCATCATTTTGAATTATTTCCTCAATTGTTCCATGAACGTTATGGTCTTTATCATTGATGTGTGCTTAGCTCAGATAAACACAACTCCCTAATAAGTTCATTAACCAAGCTTATCAAACTGCAAGCTTAAGAGCGCATATATTAAATGAACTTAAGTTTGAGCTTGATGTGGCTCGAGAGATGATTCAATCGGAAACCCTAAATATCAATTTTTCTCCCTGCTTACTTAAACTAGCTCATAAGAGCCACCAGTGTCAGTGTCTCACAAACCCCTTTTCATCTTTAAAAATCACGACTTCCTTGATGCCTTCTCCTACGAGCTCCAACGGTGACTTTCTTACCACTGGTCTCACCATTGTGTTCTCCAATGAACTCATGCAGTGAATTCTATATCGCTTCTCCAACGAGCTCCCGCCGGGACTCCCATCGTTGCTTGTATCAACGAGCTCCCATCATGACTTCCCCCAATGATGTCAATAATAAAATTCTAAGAATAGATTTCTACCCCTTCGAAAGGCAAAAAAAGAGTTCATATACCTATAACAAAACTTCAAAAATGGTAATGTCCAAGAGCATGAAGCGTTTCCTGTAAATTACTATTATAAACAAAAGCTCCTCTCTAACATAAATAATCAGTGTAGCAACATAAATAATTGCTGCAAGAGTGCAAACACAAGTCACCAATATAATAGTCACCTTACCAATGAGCCTGTCACTTCGAAGTCAAACAGATTAAAATAGTACACTATAAAGAGCTAAGATACTTTTAAACAAGATGATCAAGATAATGATGAAAGAACAAAAAGTAAAGCAGACCCTTCATGCTGATTCTTACTTCACAAGAGTGGTTAATTAGATGAGCGATGCTTCCCGCTTTAGTGGCATCAATGACTCGCTCATTATCAATGCGAAACATGTACGTCCCTGCACCCTACAAAAGTAAAATTTCAAGTATCAATACTATACAGCTTACCACCATTCCATCATGCATAATCCATATGGGGGGTGTACCCAACAGATGAGGCGTCCCGCCAATATGAGCCTATCCTTAAATTTGTAAATAGATTATTTTTATGGCTCCATCTTGAGACCTCAATTACATAGGTTACCTAACCATTAAAATGCAAAAATACCAAACTCCTCCTAAAAGGTTTAATCCACTGACTTTTTCAACTAAAAACTGGGATTTATATATTGAACCCATGTATTTAATATGATTGTAGATAGAATGATCGGATAGAAACAATAAACCACACAAGAAAAATCCAACTAATTTGAAAATTTGTAGCAATTAGCCACCAAGTGCGCCATATCTCACATAAATATATTCTAAAACCCATATTTCACCTTTGCCAGTACATCTTTCAACGAATTAATTTAATGGCATCTTCATGAGGAGAAAAATTAAAGTATTAGTGCAATAGATCAATCAAGAAAGAGATAATGGTCCTAAGAAATCATCAATAAAGTTTCAAGATTGTGTGTTTCTTCAAACAGTTCAAAAGCTTAATTAGAACTCTAGTAAACGAGGAAGTGACTAAAACTAGATGAGGGACAGGTCACAGGTGCACTGCATAAACACTATTCTTAAGACAAATATCAAATATTTAACCATGTCATGGCAGCTTAATCTTACATCAGAGAGAAAAGAACATTTCATACACTACTGGGAATAATAGCATTTAATATTATTCCAAACCAATCATGACAGAAACATGTAATAGATCCAATTGCAGTCAAATTGATGAAACTCGTGATGAAGGGCAATATCTGCAACTAGCAGATTCCAAAACTGTCATAGCTAACTTAATTTTAGAGGATAACAGTGGTCTTCAATTTTTTTATAATTACCATAGTAAATATATTTCACATTGGATGCTATAATGAACTTTTAAATCATAGATAAATATTACAATTAGAACAGAAAAATGGTATTATATCAAAATTTCTTTAGACGGGATGTATTTGATGATACTATTAGTCTTATTACAATTAGTTAAAAGCTAGTCTTATTATTTAGAAAACTTTAAATGGGTGGGAATTGGTAAATCACCTTTCCTTTAAGATCAAGTTTTAGAAACATGGTTCAACGTTATTTAGATTATTATTACCAAGACAACAATAATATCTATAAAATATAACTCATTTGATTTAATGTTAATTTGCTTAAAGAATTAAATGTTATTTAGATCATTCCATAATGGTGATCAAGGTTTAAAATTGCGCAATCGGGTATTAAGGCGTTTTTTTGTTCATGAGGTGGGGCATAAGCCTCAAGGCTTTTGAGACGTAAGTCTCAAAATAAAAAAATTGCATTACAACAAAATAAAGGTTAAAAGTAATTTTTTATATAATAACCAAATAATATGTTAGGATGATGACATTAACTTTCCATTGAACTATAGAGTGACAAATTGACATACATATAAAACAAAAAATTGAACAATATATAAAATGACAAATGATAAATTATGTGAAATAAAATTAAAATTTAAATATTACAAGAGCAAAATAATATTAAATGCATAAAAGTATCATATAACATCAAGTTTAAGTCCAAATTCATTCTTTCTCAATTCCCTACTTATCCATATTTAATTCATAAAGAAATCTTAAATAGTTGACAAAAACTTAGAAAATATATGTATTGTCATCACTGAGGGGATCTTTATTTGAGTCGTCATTATAACAAATTGATCTCTCTCATGCCTCATCCAGTGAAGTCTAATGACTCACAATCTGCTTCTTCATTAATTACAGTCATCTTTCTCTTTCATAAATATTTTTTATTAACATAAAGATAAGATAATACTCAAAACATTTTAGTAGAGGTGGTGTTGGTATCTAGCTTTCAAGTGATTCCTTATGATGGCTACGATGATGGTGGTTGTGGCAAAAAATGGTGGGGTGGAGATCGAGACAATCGAGCTGAAGTTTTTGAGGTTCTGGGGTGCATGAATGCGAGATTTGTTCGAGGCTTTGCATAGAATTTAGATAAGTTTTAATGAAAAAACATAAATAGGGTGACATGTAAGCCTCACGCTAGGGAGATAAGGCGCGCCTCAAGGCAGGACTCAGCCAAGTTGAGTCGTAAGCCTTATAGAAAAAATTTGAGTAAGCCTCTAGGCATTTTTCACTGGAATTGCGCTGAGGTGTGCCTCAAGGCGAGCCTCATTTCGCACATTTTAAACAATGATGGTTATCACCTTTTTTTCCTCTTTTTTTCTCTTTGGCTGTTAAGATTAAGTTATCAAGATAGCATCTAATTTGGTTTGCATCTAAATTTCCCCAATCTTGCCTCAATGTGAAAGACAAAAATAAACTAAATCCTTTTTTATCATGAGATAATAAAAAATAGCATTACATCAAAGAAAACACCAAACCAAACGATCCCACAATATCTATTGGTGGTTGATGATCCTAGCTTGAAGGAGAGAAAATTGAATGTGTAGGGAGATCATAGATCCTAAAAAAAGATTATCATGCCAAAATTTTCAAAAATGAAATCCTTATAGTTCAACAAAAAAATACTAAACCTCTTTGTAAAATTAGGAGTTCATTCTTTTAATGTGATATATTTCATTTAATCATATTTCTCCAATGTTCAAAATAAACTAGGATTTATTTAAACACGAGGTCTAAACATTCTAGGGGCAAATATTACTCTCGACGGGGGGGGGGGGGGGGATTGGACGAATGGAGATAGACTTGATCAGTACTCAAATTTAGGCCATATCCAAAATACCAAGGATCTAGTCTATCAATATTAGAGAGTCATAAGCTATCAAGTCCAAGGAATCTAATTAGCAACTATTGGTTGCCTCCTATTGAGTATCCCAAACAAACTAGGGTGAATGCATGTGAATTTTGGTTTTGATTGGTGAGTTTATTAGCATAGGAGCTAGTTAGATAGATTTTGAGGTTGACAACAATTGGAACATCAGAAATTAAATATGATGAGGCTTACCAATATATTTGCTAGTTACCTGGAAGATCAAAGCTTATAACATTTGCTTTGGCATTCATGGATAAGGGACTTAAGACTCAGATATCAAAATTGGCTCAAAATATGGCTCATACAACCTTGCCCTATAAATAAAGCAGCTCAAAGACTAAGGTTTAATTCAACGTTTAAAATTGCGTAATCGGGTATTGAGGCGTTTTTCGTTCGTGATGCGAGGCATAAGCCTTAAGGCGTTTTGAGGCATAAGCCTCAAAATCAAAAATTGCGTAAACATAAAATGATAAATTTTATATATAATAATGAGTAAATAATATATAAAACATAAAAATGCTATTTACCACATCTTTGTTGAAAAATAACAATGACATATCACATAAGAACTCACTAGTCATCAGCATTGTCATCACTCATCAGTCATCACTAAGGGGGGTTCATTTGAATCATCATTATGATGAACTGCTCTCTCCTCTTCCTCCTCCCCTATAGAGTTCAATGTCTCCCAATAAGCTCCTTTCTAATTATCAGTTATATTCCTCTTCCCTAAATATTTTTAAATAATATCATAATGAATAATAGTGTAATACATTAATAAAAGTCTAAGAAAAAAACTATATTATTTATATACCTTTTTTTATTTGTTCTTGAGTTGTGGTGGATGTGGATGCTTTAAGACTATCAAAGAAATCAACATTTAAATCTTCATCTTGTAATTCAAACGGCATCACTTCAACTTCATCATCTACAAACCACTCATCATCAGATGCCACATTCTCGCAAAGCAAAGGATCTTCATCATCCATTTGTCCTTTTTGCTTCAAATTCCTATCTCTGAGTCTCCTATTGTACATAATGTACACCAGAGAGTTCATCCTCAATGTCGACAAGCGATTTCTCCTCTTTGTATGTAGTTGGTTGTAGGTACTCTAATTTCTTTCACAGC
The DNA here is from genome assembly GCA_016618105.1 of Dendrobium huoshanense. Lineage (NCBI taxonomy): Eukaryota > Viridiplantae > Streptophyta > Magnoliopsida > Asparagales > Orchidaceae > Dendrobium > Dendrobium huoshanense. Next base: position 46,274,395 of record CM028357.1, read on the forward strand.
CAGATGAAGAGCATGTCAAGCCTAAAACTTTCACAGCAAAATGCTGCAATTCTGGAGTCTCATCACCAAATTGAATCCACCACTCAACTGGAGATCATTTGGCAATTGTATCTTTTGCTTGTTGTAATCCAAAAAAGCCTTCTTTGTTCCTAAAAGGTACCAATTACATGTCAGCATTTGATTTTTCAGTTGCTTCACTTATTAGACGATACATGCAATGATACAATCCCAACTTTATTTCAGGATTTGTAGACTTATTCTCTGCATATTGATACTGAGGGTTTAGGTAATAGTCAACTGCATACAAGTGTCGGTGAAGCTGTAACTCTCACCTATCATCAATAATATTTCAAATTTCCCTAAAGCTTCCCTCATTGCCTCCTAAGTTGGAGGCAATCATCTATTTGGCTTCATCCATGGCATTGTAGATGAAACCATTGCAGGCTTCTTCTCAGCATCCACCATCCTTAAAACATGAACTAAAGGTCTAGTGGTTGTAATGGCATATAAGACACTTTGCCAAAATCTATCATTTAAAACAATCTTTTTAATCTCTTTTCCCTCAGCCTTCTTCGTCCAAGCACAACTCAACCACTGTGTATATGTGAACATAACCTCTAAAGGTTGTCTAGCATCTAGCATGCTCTCTAAGGTCAAGTAAGCGCTGCCAAATCTTATTGCTGCTGGCCTTAGAATTTCTTTCTTTGAAAATTTTCTCAAAAGAGCTAGAACCCAAGAGTTGTTGTAAATAAACTTGGTTTTTTTTTTTTCTTTAGTAAGTGCATTTTTATGTTGAGATAGCTCCGCAAGCTTCTCAAGAATCAGATCTATGCAACGTGCAACACATGGAGTCCAATACAGATGTTTCCTCTTCTCCATAAGTTTTTTACCTGCAGCCTTATAAGAACTTGCATTATCTGTCACAATTTGTACAACCAAATGTTCTCCAACCTCATCAATAATGTTATCTAATAATCCAAATATGAACTCAGCATCTTTGACCTGGTGAGATGCTTTGATTGACCTTAAAAATACAATATCATAAGTATTATTAATGAGGATGTTGATCAGACTTCTATGTTTGATATCAGACCACCCATCTGCATAATTGTTACTCCTGTTTGGGCCCAAGTCTTCTTAATTTCTTCGATGTTTTTATCAGTGCTTTCCAACTCCTTCAAAATCCATGTTCATAAATCATACATGGTTGGAGGTTTGAACCTTCTCCCAAATGCTCCAACTAAATGAATCACGTTGTAATAAGCAGGTGATGTTGTAACATTAAATGGAATTAAATTTTCGTAGAATAACCTGCCTATAACCTTACACACTCTTCTTTGTGCCTCTCTTGCATTTTCTGGGACCATCTTCTGTGTAGAAGGAGGTCTATCCTCTGATGTGTCAACCATATAATGATCCATAGGCCCTCTAGCACCCTTAGATGAAATGGGCTTCATCAAAGAAGATGAATCCCTAACATTGCGCTCACTCTCGTAGTAAGATTCAACATCAACTCTGTCCTCAAATTGCTTCTGTGCAAGATATTTTGACGTGGTACACTTATTCATGTATGACTTTATCTCATCTCTTACAATATCTAGAACTTTGGAGCATAGAGCAACATTCTTGTGAGAACCTGAAAGGTGTTCATTCATCCTAGTCACACCACCTTTCACAACTTTATCATAGTAATTGTATTTAGATAGACATATATTTTATCACTTCCTCCTATATCCACCTGAGTGCTATGTTTCCATGCTGAATCTTTTCTATGACCTGATGCAGCTTTATCCTTATTTCTGACCATCCTGATTGAAAAAAATAGAAAGTAAACGAGTTCTTTCTAATCTTTTCTATGACCTGATGCAAGTGGAAGGAGACAGCAGTCTCAGACAGAAGCGGCCGTCGGTCGGACGGAGAAGACAGTAGCCCAACTCGCAGTAGAAGAAATCTCAAAGCAAAAGGCGAAGAGAGCAGCTCTTGTTTAGGGTTTAGTATGCGTACTTGATGTGTTCGGTATTATATAATGTCGAGCTGTCGATAAAGCAGAACATTGCGTACACTATGCGTATATTTTGCGTATGTAATACGTATGCTCTGCATATGTAAGACGTATTATATGCGTATTTTGTAAAAACTTATTTTAAAGTATTTATAAATTAGCACTTGGAGCGCTTAACTTAATATATGATTTTTGGTTGG